>OZ010578.1:19525826-19560826 GCA_963932145.1 Acanthosepion lycidas | reverse complement strand
GCCCTTTGGAATGTCGCTAGATTCGTATTCTAGCATTTTGTTTCGGGTTTATGTAAGTGTTCTTGGTTAATTCCTGCGTTGCTATGTTTGCTGGAACCAATTTTCAATCTTTCAAGCAGTCAAACAGGATTTTATTATATTTATTCAATTTTCATTTTTATGCACACTGCTGTAAAAAATCCCCTATTGAGAAAGATTTAACGTCTGTTACTTCTTACAGCAGCCATCAGAAGATATAATTATTTTGTTATATGTTAATATTATTAGGGTTATTTTCAAGTTAATATAATATGTAATTTTCCTATTATAAATCGCTCATTTTACCAAAGAACATATTTACTCATATTTTATTTCTAACAGCAAACCCTATTAATTGATTCAATATAAACTTTCTCCATCATGTCAGCGGAAAATATTAGTAATGAGTAATCGAATATGCCATTATCATGGAGGTTACCATTATTCACGGAAGCAATACTGTTACTTTAAAAAGAAGAATGAATAAAATAAATTAACTATGGACACGTTGATGCATTCATTTTTAAAGGGTGAAAAAATATTACAGAGATAGGGACACTGCATTTTATATTTTTGTGATTGGAAATCGTGTTTTATATTCGCAAACGACCGTGCTATCAACTCGGTCACAAAATACATAGATATATGCATATATATAAAGATATACGATATTTACCACAGCCAGGGATCTTATTATTCCATTACACAAATGATTCTAACATTGACTTATTGCTTAACTATTCTAGTACCCTCAATGCTAAATTTGCCTAAGCTTTGCTAACACAACCAGAAAAATGAATATTCCCAGAGCACGAAGAGAACAAAAAAATATTTTTTGTATAATAATAGTTTTACTCAATCTAATCTTGCGAGAAATCTAAGATGGACGTCCATGCAGATTTTAGCATCGCTAATTTTCCTCGGTCTGAATTTGCGCGCAATCAATTTGCCAAAGAGCCAACCAATAGACACAAGCTTACGTGAAATCCAATAATTCTTCCGACTGGCTGAGGGCAGAGATTTCTAGACGAAAGAAAGTCTACTCAGAGGTGATAACAGATCCTCGAAAGAGATAGGAAGCCTCTTAGAATAATCAATCATCTTATATGCGAAACATTTCTGCAAACGTTTACCAATTCGAACATCTTTGACCAACAAAATGGAAACGAGACCCTGGAATACATGTTCAAATATGTATGAATGCAAATTCAGTTAATCAAGCAACTTTCCTTCTCTCTATTAAACACTCTTACTCATTTGCTCACTCACTCACTCACTCACTAATCTCAATATATTTATATAGGGCTTTAGTGATGAATTACTGCTAATATTTATTTTTTTCATGATTAATTAGATATAACTCCAAGATATGCTCCGGCTACTACTCCAATAGTTCATGAGTCACTTGGGGTTACTGAAAACATTTAACTGATCTATTCCCCTGGCCTTTTCTAGCAGACATGTATAAAATGAACAATGAAAGAATAAGATAATTCACACGTAAAAATCTATCGAAATGATAAATTATTTTCGATAATTGTAAACGGTGAATTCCTTTTAACAGACTTAGACAAGAAACTAGAATCTACAATATAACCGTTGAAATAAATTTATAACTGATTATTTTTCAATTTATTATTTATTTATTTATTAATATTGGTCTGTATATAAATTTATACATTGAATTTTCATCATGGAGTTAAGTGTTTAATATTTTAATATTAAAAATACCTCAATACAGAAATCCCTATTACCTAAATATATATATATATATATATATCACAGCAAAAAAAAAAAAAAATTACCAACATAGAAATAGTCTATTTCAAGCCGTTCTGTACTTGAGATAGAATACCTCTATGTCGAAGTAATTATTGTTTTTTTTTTGGCTGTAAAACTTCCATATAGTCTGCTAAAATAAACCAAAAAAAAAACAAAAAAAAACAAAAAAACAAAAACAAAAATCATCGAGCTCGCAGTGCATCAGTTTTAATAATTAATATTACTAGAAATCACCCGGATTAAATACCACCGGATCAATTACCTATACTATATATATATATATATATATATATATATATATATATATATATATATATATATGTGAAACATTTCTCAGAGTTAATCTGTAGAAATTGACAATATGCATAAAGATAAAGGCAATAGGAAAACTATTATTAGCCGAGGCGTTTCGACCAATGTGGTCTTTTCAAAGCCAAAAAAAAAAATATAATAATTTTTTGAAAACAAAGTAACTATTAACAACAAAACAAAATGTCCTTTGCAACTAGAAGAATTTTGTAAACGCTATTTTATTCATATTGTCAACTGAAAATTACGTCAACTACTATCACATGTAGAAATAATGCTGTGTTTTTCCAATATCACATTTCCTAACACAATTATTCTTCTCCTAATCTAATGTACACAACTGTATCAAGAAGTCAAGATCAAAATGATCAGATCCGTCAACACATAAATAAAAACAATATTTCTAGACCTGAAAGTACTTAACGTATTTTTCAGTTGGCAGCACATTTGGTTTGTTGTTAATAGTTATTTTGTTTTCAAAATATATATATATGTGTGTGTGTGTGTATGTGTATATATATATATATATATATATATATATATATATATATATATATATATGTGTGTGTGTGTGTGTGTGTGTATATATATATATATTTATTTATTTATTTATTTCGCGCATGCGCGTTGCTTTCGCCGACTACTCAATATAGTAGGAGCAGTTGAGCACCGTCTGTAAGAAAAAGAGCCCTATGACGCAATTCACTCTGCTAGAAATTCGAAAACGACATGCTGTAGTTCTTGGAATTTGAGCCTGAAGTTCCAATACGAAGGTTTCAGTGTGTTTGGGTGTTACTCTGAAGACAATGCAGACTATTCGAAAAGAATTGGATAAATCTAATGGTGACTGCGAAGGTTTTTGGCGGGATCACTAGTGATGACAACGTTATACCTCCAATCATTTTCTCACAAGGCCTCATATTCAAAACTGAGAGCTACAGCAAGTGCTTTCAGAAGCTAATGCTACTGGAAGACCCAATGTTTTGAAACGGGACTCTGCACCTTGCCACACAAGCAGTAGAACCGAGTAATGACTGTCAGACTATTTCTGCGAGTACATCTCCCCTTGTATCTGGCCACATAACACCCAAGACTGCAACCGCATTTATTATTATATGTAACCAAAAGACCAACAATACTTCTTGTAACACCAAAGATGAACTGAAAGCAATGATTATGGCAGCATTCCCCTGAAACAAGGACACCGTCCAGAAGAAATGCAGGAGATCCCGAAGTCATATGGATGCCGTGGTTGAAACCAATATTGAATTTACTCTTTAGTATTTCATGATGATTTTATGTAATCTTGGTAAATATATCTATTAAAATGAGATGACGGTGTTATTCTCATTTTTGTGTAATTTAGCCGACATTTTATCCATCGCGCCTTTGTGTGCGTTTAAAACGGGGCAACTATTTGAGAATACCCCTTCAAGGGCGCCTTAAATGAAAACATATCGTTCTAATACATAAGGAAAAAAATATGAAATAGCAATTTTTTTTAAAGTAGAGAAATCCTTGATGTCAAGAATACGCTGAATACATTTAACCGTAATTTGCCCTCTACGGCCAAGAAAAGGAACAATACCAAGCGGTAATATGTTGAACAGCTCAAGTTTGAATAGTAAAGAGAGTTTATGACACGCAGCACAAGGTTCTTGGAATTGTCTGCTTCCACGATGAAAGTAAATACGAAAATTACCCGAAGTTAAACAGGCGGATGGTATGTCGGCTCTGCGCCGACACTACCGTCGCTTTTATGATGATAAATCCCAAGTTAACGCGTCTATGGTTGTCAGGAGAAACTAATAGTTTCCTCACGTGGGGATTCAAGGTCAGTGTCAAAAGCTTCATCTGGCTTCTGGGCATGGTGGTCACTCTAGATCAGGGAAATGTCCCGTGTTATCAGACAAAATATTTATTCTATCTCACATGTGCAACCTGACCCAAGAATTTCTAGCTGAGAATTTATGCACTCTCTGTAACAATGTATATGGATTCACCTAGCTTACATGTTCTAAATTCTTTCTACTACGAGGTCTGACTCTAGCTATTCGTGGGATGTTAATCCAGTGAACCCACAGTACGAAATAGTCGATGATGACTGTCTTCACAGATGTGTTGCTTACTATGAAGATGAATCGATTGCATGATGATTTACGTTACTTGGATTGCTTGCTTTTTTGGGGGTTTTTTTTTTCTACTGAACATATATACAATATGTTTTAATATACACAAAATGTCAGAAGTTTGATACCACTTCTAGTATATTTTTAAATTGATCCCAAAAGTATTTTTTTTTGTAATTTAAATAAGCGAAAATTATTATACATTGTTAACGAAAAGCAAAACATTTTTTTATTAGACATTTTTATAACAAAAACAAAAAATCATTTTTTTTTATTTAATTTTGCTCTCGTCAAAATATCCGCGTTTAGACTTGATTACTGCTTGATTGGCATTCGTTGCAAAATTTTCTCAAAGTATAAGTTTGATAATTGATTCCATTCTTTTTTCAATAATTCTAAGAGCACTTTTTCATTTTTTCACTCTTATTCTATAGCACATTTTTACTTAGCAGGCGTATATATATATATATATATATATATATATATATATATATATATATATATATATATATACACACACACACATATATATATATATATATATATATATATATATATATATATAGTATATTTAGGTAGTAGTCATTTATGTTACTTTAAAGGAAAAGTACAAAGATTAAGCATTTTATTTAATTTTTCTTTAAGTGTTATATTTTTTTGGGACACAGACTGTAGAAACTGTCTAAATGTTCAGTAATTCCTACCGCTTTCGACTATAGTTTTAGACATTATCAAGGATGATTTTACTTTTGATTTTTAATTGGGTGTATGGGTTGTGTGTGTATTTCTAGTATTATGTGGATGTTTTATTTTCTGAACACAGTCAAATGTGGTCGTGATCGTAGATAATATTATTAACTGTTGCCGTTTTTCTTTTTTTATTACTATGGCTTCCATTATTTTTAATATTTTTTACATTTGAGTGCGGTTATTATGTCTGTATATTCTACTGGTATGTTTCGTATGGAGTCTGGTAAGCATGTGTGTTAAAAAATCTCTTCTTTAATTCTATGTACTTCTTTATAGAATATCGTTTTGGGAGAAGACATAATTTGACTGCATTGGATTAAGATTTTTATAACGGCTAACTTATATCGTTGGGGGCATTCACTATTGTAATTAAGAAGACAAGAGTTAATTTCAGTGTTTTTTTTTGCAAAGAGAAGTAGTAAATTTATGTATGCTGGACTCAATAAATACATGAAAGAATGTAATTTTAAAATTTGAAGACGGAGTGACTTTCAAATTAGTTTTTAAGTTGTGTAATTTGATCAATATATTTAACTAAAAGGAAAATGTCATGTATGTATCATACACACACACAGTCACACATACACACACACACACACACACATATATATATATATATATATATATATATATATATATATATATATATATACATGAGGTTTATTAGTGTCCTTAAGTATGTTATTGTCTGTTTGGGCCAACTGAGTGGATCTAACAAACAACTTTGTCCACTGGACGATGTGGCCTTGAGGACACATGACCCAGTGGATAAAGTCTTGTCATTTCAAAACCAGGTCACAGCAGTGGTGAACCAAAGATGGAGAGTTCCATTAAAGTGAAATAACTGAAACATCCGGAAGAGGTATGTCACGTGGAACTAGAACAATTTAACCCGATAGACGAAATAAAGTCTTTGATTCGAAATTCCAATCACGTAATGAAGGCCGGAGTGTACAACGACAGAAACATTTGAATATGTCAATGTATATGAGGAAAACAGTCCGAATAATGTAAATAATGTAATTAAGCGTAAAACCTCACTTGAGCCATATACAGACAGGTGTATATCCATATATATATATATATATATATATATATATATATATATATATATATATATATATATACCTATGTGCATATATATATATATATATATATATATATATATATATATGTATATATATATATATATATATAGAGAGAGAGAGAGAGAGAGAGATTCTCAGGTAGACTGTTTTGCAGCTCATCAGCATGACTAGACATCCGATTGCCTCAAGCCGGGATCGAAACTTGATAGATATGACATCAGTCACAGATTCTATCCCTAATCGTACAGCAGGGACGAAGGCGAATTTAAACGTATTTACTTAAATACGCCAGGGACTGGAGAACTCGATTCGTCTTAACAAAGAGTCATTAACAGCAACAGAATATATATATATATATATATATATATATATATATATATATATATATATATATATATATCACATCCACACATCGAGGAATCAGACAGATATTGTATTTTTTTTTTAATCAAACGATTCCAACCACAAATACGCCTTCTACAAAAATATCTGTCGGTTAGTTATTCGCATTTCTCTGTTTATTTCTCGGCCCGTTGATGAAGGACACAAACGTATCTGAAAATTCCGAACCTAACATCCATCCTAACGTACTTCATTTCTGTCATATATGACGGGATCTCTCAACGAATCCGATGTATGAAGTTCCGACGAATTTATTATCTGCATGGCTATGAAAAACATGGCTTTTGAGACCGGCTCGAGAATTGCAGAAAAGACCATAAACAGTACAGGGATGTATTGTATCCAAGTTCAGTAGGAACTCTGGTCGTTGTCTTATTTTGATTTCTCGTTTCATGTAATCGATGATGATTACTTCTCAGTGCAGACTGTTGTTGTCTTGGAGAGTCCGTATATTGCAAGTGCCAAGATGAATCCGATGTTGTTTCCAAGAGTTTTTCAAAGTAGGTGGTTATGTGTGGAAATAATTATATATAGTTGTCAGAAAACCAACACAATTATTTGTTTCAAGTGGTGAAGAATGCCGGAATAAACAGATCATCAACAATGTGCCAATATATTGCTATACGTTTAAAATAATAATAATAATGATGATGGTAATAATAATAATAATAATAATAATAATAATAATAATAATAATAATAACAACAACAACAACAACAACAACAACATATAAAATTATTATCAATTATATGATAATATTTCATTATTATTGTTATTACAAATATAATAATAATAATAATAATAATAATAATAATAATAATAATAATAACAATAATAATAATAATAATAATAATAATAATAATAATAATAATAATAATAATAATTGTTATTATTGTTGTTGGTTTTAAAATAATTGAAAGATGAATAATAATACAAACCTGACTAACATTATAACTGGGAAGGATTTTTGATCAAAATTAAAATGACGTCACTTTGCAATTAATTATTAAATAAGAAAATGTAAAGGAATAAATTTCATACCAAATGTTATTAAAATAATCTTTGAACATAGATAAAAATAGATAAAAAATAGGCGATAATGAGCCACTAGTCAAAGATAAACCAAATAAATATTACAAAATGCTTTCCTTTAATTCCGAAAAATATGACAACTTTCGCAAAAACAGCAACAGATAAATAAATGTTACGCATAGATATAAATAGATTAGAATTATTCATGCTGCTATAATTAATTTAACAAATACAATGCATTAAATGTTCTTAATATATTTAACTCTTAGCAAGATATCCTTAAACTTGCTAAACAGTTTTGTGTTAAAAATAAAAAGAAAGAAAGAAAAAAAATCACTGTATTCTAGGAATTTTCTTAAAGATAAAAAAATATGAACAAAATATTATTAAAATATGTATATTAAATACTATAAATAGAGAATTACTTTACATGTATTATAATATAATAAACAAAGAAAAATATAAGATTAATGAATGATTAAAATTAAAAGAATCAAGACTTTCCTTTAAATATGACATTAATTTCTTTGAGCAAATAAAAAAACACGTCCGTTTACTCCAACATCAGCATTCATATATATATATATATATATATATATATATATATGTATGTATATGTATATATGTATATATATATATATATATATGTGTATATATATGTGTATATATATATATATATGTATATATATATATATATATGTATATATATATATATATATATATATGCTTATATATATATATATATATATATATATATATATATATATATATATATATATATATATATGTATTAGGTTGGTGCAAAAATAATGTCGTACTTCTTTTGAAGTTGAACATCAGAAAACGACATTATTTTTGCACCAACCTAATATATATTTTAAGGAATATACAAAACACCTTACATTGATTGAACAACTCTGAGTTTCCTGCCGAAGCAATAATCAGGTGGGGTGGGGTATTATTGATGTTAAATTAATTAAATGCAATGTGATTTAATTTTGAATTTGAATTAAATCAAGATATAAGATGAATGATTAACAATTTAGATGGAAAATAAGATTAGAAATAAAAATTATAAATTCTAATTAAGAGAGACGCCGATACAATAAAAGTAACAGACAAGAGACATTAAAATTTCAAAGGGGGTAAGTTTTCCATCAAAATCAATAGATTAATTAATAATATTATTAATGTTAATATTACTAAACTAAATAAAAGTGTTGATATCAACTATAACAAAATATGCCGTGATAAAATAAATTTAAATTGAAGTACTAATAAAAATAATACATAACAATGAAAATAAAATAAGATAAAATAAAGTAAGATCAAGTAAAACAAAAAAGAGCCATGTATATAGGAACATATAAATATATAAATAAGGTAAATAAATGAATAATTAAATAAATATAATAAATGGAAGTATATAAGTAAAAAGTATTTTTCGTATAGTAAGAATAAAGGTAAAAGAAAAAAAAACAAAAAATAATACTAGTTATAAATAAAAAAAAAACAAAAAATAATACTAGTTATAAATAAAAAAAAGCAAAAAATAATACTAGTTATAAATAAAAAAAAGCCAAAAATAATACTAGTTATAAATAAAAAAAATTGTTAATGATAAAATAATAGAAATAATGGATTAGTTAAATGTTAAATGGGTTATGTTCTAATATTAATAGTAATTATAAAATAAAAGTAGGAAAAATTAAAAAGTAAAAATAATAGTGAATATAATATAATACTAGTATATGTAAACGCCGGGTCTGGCTAGACTATATTAATCTGAGTCAAAGCGTTTCAGCAGAAATTGGTTCTGTTTAGTCAGGTACTCATCAAGTCACAATATTTTCCAGGATGATTAATTTTTCAGAAAGATGTAAGTTAAATTTGTTGCTTTTCCCGCTGAGATACAAATAATTAATATGTTTGACATTGCCTAGTATAACGGCGAACCCCAAATAAATTGAAAATAATGACAAGACATTTTACACTATAGAATATTTATATGTATTTTTATACGATCGTTATTTCATACATGCTCGTTTGGATATATATATATATATATATATATATATATATATATATATATATATATATATCTGTGTGCGTGTATGTATGTGTATGTATATATATATATATATATATATATATATATATACACATATACACCTAAATATATATATATATATATATATATATATATATCATAGCTGGATAATCGTATTCGAGGATAATCGTCTACTAGGTCGGCTAGACCATCCCTCAGGCACATTTGTGTTTGTTCAGCGTCCACAGAGCCAACCTGTGGATTATTCTGTAACTGTACTGAGCTGACCTTAGTTACAGTTTCTGGGAGAGAGCGTATTATCTAACGTAGACCTTTGTAAAAGGCTAGAACTCACACACCCTCGGCCACAATGACTCGTGGTTTCGGCCGAGCATATTTATCCCCAAGAGTCTACCCAACTTAAACTGACAAGGCTTGGGTCTATGGTTTTCAGATATTTTACAAATGTGCCGCACGCTGGGATCGACCCCAATCCAGTCCGATTCCTGACAATAATGGTGAGATTCGAACCCGCTCAGCGAAAGTTCACGCGCCTATATATATATATATATATATATATATATATATATATATATATATATATATATATATATATATATATATATATACAAGTATATGATTGATGTATATGGAATGAATTCCAATAACCAACAATTACTATTCTTAAAAGAGTGCTCAATACAAAGTAGAGCAGATATAATTATTTATTTTTAAAGAAAAAAATTTATAACATAAATATGTTATAAAATCACTACAAAAATAGCCATTTTGTTTCAACACCCTCGGTGTCTTATCAAGATCACTTGATAAGACACCGATTGTGTTGAAAGAAAATGGCTATTTTTGTAGTGATTTTATAACATATTTATGTTATAAGTTTTTTTTCTTTAAAAATAAATAATTATATATATATATATATTTTGACACAGATATATATCCAGAGAGTTATATATGTAATTATTCTTTTTCTGCAGTACTTTCTATATATCTAATTTTTAATATATATCTATCTCTATATCTATCTAATTTCTTTTAAATTTTCTTATCTATGTTCTTAATTAACGATATGAATGCATCCTTGCATAAATGACAGATCTTACTTTTGTGTACAGGGATTTTCGTTTTTCTATATAAATGTATATTGAACTTTCTTCATATGAACTAAATTGGCCATGAAGGATTTCACTTGTCTTCGTTGCAAGTGTCACGCAAGCAGCAAGAAAATCAGATTGAGGCGGTTTTTCCGAATGTAAATATAATCTCACCCGATAATGCCTGGCTTCAGCAAATATTCCATTGGAAACAATGAGATTTTAATATTACTCGAATATTCTTAATGGAATAATGTTTGTTGGCTTCCGGCTAAAATGAAAATATGCTATTTATCTAATCAAGATATATATATATAATATATATATATATATATATATATATATATATATATATATATATATATATTAGGTTGGTGCAAAAATAATGTTGTTTTCTCACATATGTGAGAAAAAGACATTATATTTGCACCAAATAATGTTGTTTTCTCACATATGTGAGAAAAAGACATTATATTTGCACCAACCTAATATATATATATATATATATATATATATATATATATATATATATATATACATACGCAGAACAAACCACAAATGCGAACACGCATGCGTATAAAAATGCATACACACACGCATACACCCCTTTCTCTCTCTACAAATATATATATATATATATATATATATATATATATATATATATATATATATATATATCAGAGAGAGTGGTGAAAGAGAAAGAGAGCTCTGCGTTTGCATACATATATGTGAAGTGTGTAATAAGTGGGAACGGCAATAGATTTCATATAACCTGTGAATTTCTTGCTTTATAATATTACTAATGCAACTGGCGAAAAAAGTGAAGACACATGCACTCACAGACACACACACACACACACACACACACACATATATATATATATATATATATATATATATATATATATATATATATATATATATACACAAATATGTGTGTCTTCCACATCAAAATTCGAATAAAAACCAAGCCAACTTACTATGAAGCCTTGTATGGAAGTCGGTTTCTTCTCAAGTTCCTAATCCTACAGGCTACATTCGTCAGGGTGTATCGTGAATGTTGGGTTGAACATGTGGAGCTTCTCCCTTACTTGTAATATTCAAAAGTAATAAATGTTTATTTCACCACGTGTTATCTACATGTGCATAATATATAATATACATTTATATACAAATATATTTATAAGAGAAAATAGATACAACCAAATGTAGTTATATTAAATTTTAAACGCAGATTTAATTTTAAGATGTTTTCGAACCTCTGGTTTCCTACAAAATATTCATAAATTGACATTATACCGTCACATATATCGTGTTCCTTGAAATGGATGAACATTCATACTTTATGATGGGGTTTTATGATACATCTACGTTAATGCACTGTTAATGTAACAATTAGTATTTTCCGAATGTCTATACGAAAATATACAATTTTTTCATATATTAGTGCAAGCTATGAAAAGCTCGAAATTTAATGTAAAGAATGAGTTAAATCAGACAACTTTGTGAAAAGCGTCTGCCACTCATCCATGCCAAGATTCAAAATGAATGGTTTTTCAAAATGTCAAGCAACAGACAGCCTCAGAAACGACGCTTATGCCAGACAAGAAAGGAGAAAGTGGCTGCAATTTTCTACTCAGACAGAATGAATACTCGCAGACATACACAGGAGCGGGCATATAAAGAGGATAGTTTCTGAGTGTATATACCCAGGTGTAATCAATCACTCTCCATTTCTCTCTCTCTCACACACACACATTTATATATATAATTTGTAATCATTCTACCGCAAAGAAAGGCATTAAAGCTATCAAAACGCAAGGGGGTTACTTATTTTTTGTTATTTTTTTAAATAAGGTTCACCCCGCGTAGAGGGATATGAAAAAGAATACTTTATATGGATGGGAGGGAAAAGGTTGACTCTAGACTTGAAATATTAAGTTGGTGCAAAAATAATATTTTCTCACATATGTTACTATGTGAGAAAACGACATTATTTTTGCACCAACTTAATAGATTATAGTGATCAGAGAACCATCTTCTAGGGAGTTAATGCAAATACATATTTTATTTAAATGATATGGGGTAATTTTTTGAGTTTAATTGATTGTAATTCATCATATATATATATATATATATATATATATATATATATATATATATATATATATATATATGTGCAACTATATGATTGGAGTATACGGAACAACATAATTATAACATAAACATATAAACAGAACAACATATTTATATCATATAACATATATATGTTACACTTTTATTTATGTTATAATATATATATATATATATATATATATATATATATATATATATATATATATATCCTGAAAATATACCACACACACATATATATATATGTGTGTGTCTGTGTGTCTGTGTGTGTATACAATAAGTATTTAAATGTCTCTCTCTCTCTCTCTCTCTATATATATATATATATATATATATATATATATATATATATATATATATATATGAAAATAATAATTTATCTCTCTCTCACTATATATATATATATATGTATATATATATATATATATATATATATATATATATATATATGTGTGTGTGTGTGTGTGTGTGTGTGTGTGTATAATATTTAAGCAGCAATCATTCTTTTATGCAAGTTTCTTTAAAGACGCCTGACAAGGTAATTCGATAAATCCATTCATTTAATTTTTTTTCTTCTTTCAAATTATATATATATATATATATATATATATATATATATATATATATATATATATATATATATATATATATATATATGCATACATATAATATAATATATTAGCAGTTTTGGATAAAATAAGTAGAAGCTATCGTTTTTGATTACTTCCTTTTGTTGAATCTTCCTTTATCAGGAAACCAGGAAATAAGGGAAATTTGAATTGAAATAATGCAAAAGTGTGACGTGGAAAAATTCGGAAAAGATTTCGTCTTTTTTGCGTGGAACATTCTCAAAGATATTTACAACGAACAACAAAAGATTAATTCAAATGAAAAGCGAGAAAATATTGTGAGAAAAATGATGCAAATATGTAAAGGCGGGAAAATGTAAAAATAGAAAGATGGAGATGAGAATTGGCAGCAACATTTAAAAAATGTGTGTTGGCATCAAAACAGGTAGGAAATGGCGTGAACATGTTGGGAAAAACGAATAATATGAAAGATAGGTGGAAATATGGAATCGGTTGAAAGGGCAGAATGTAAAACATATTCCTCAAAAAATGATGAAATCCAAAGAATAATGGGTAACCATCTATGGTCTATGTTTAAGAATTTACAAAAAAAAAAGTAATAAAATATTTTAAAAATATAAATGGCAAATCCAAAGAAGTAATTCGAAGTTAAATGGAAAGAGATGTCAGGCAATAAAGAAAATGGTGACAGGTATTTACTTAACTTTGATTAGTTTGACACACGGAGATGGGACCTCTAGTCCTTATCTTATTCACTATTCAGGAATAAGGTGACTAGGTGACGATGGAAAAGAAGAATGATAAAAATAATTAAGAAAGGGTAATTATGGATAAAATAAAAAAAAATTTAATACACGTGAATACAACAAAATGATGAAATCGATTCTAGAATTGTAGGATAAACAAAATTCGATGACATGAGACCGGAAAGTGAAGAATATTATTAAATAAAAATCATTTCGAGAGGTGAAATAATTAAAAAAAAAAGACAACGGAGGATAACAAAAAATAAAAATAAAAAAAGGAAATGATTTTTTTTTAATCCTTTCCCTTCCAAGGAAAACGATAATGCCGCTAGAATACAGAAAATTAATGCCAACAAAATGTGAATCCCGGGTTGAATATCATAATAAAATGTTTTGATTAATTCATCATCGATGAAGCTTAATTTGTCAATCCCTAAATAATCATATAATTATAACATCTTATTAAACTCTTAATAAATTATTTCGTTATGGATAGAAATATTTTTTTTTAATTTCTATTTTCTAAACTTATTACTTCTCTCATTGAAATAAAATATAGACGTACAAACGTACATCCACAGTTTGAATAAAATTGAAATAGACATCTGTTTCCGTCTGCAACAACATTTGGATTACAGGAGAAGATTGTCAATAGAAATGTCTGGTACTTTGATATCATTTCTATGTCTCCTGTATTTAAACTGAATATTTTTTTATCATATAAATGTAAAATCTTTAAATAACAAACATTTCGATTTGAAATGTGATCAAATTGTTTTCAGTGATACGACAATAAACGAAATAGTATTCTTGAAATAAGATTCTTAAAATGTTATTTTAAAGTATAATTAATGAGATATATAACACTGCCGGACAGTCTTGATCTGGAGTCTTTCCCATGCTGGTCAGAACTGGTGCCTGTTGACTGATGGTCATTTGTTGATATCTTCGTTCATTCATCTGCACTGTCCATGCTGCGTTCTTTGACCACAATGCAGTAAAGATCGAAATTTTCTTTCACACTTAAGCGCTTAATCGAATTGACGGTACCGTATTATGAAAAATGCGAAGAATGCTTCTGCCGGTGAAAATCCCAATATTATAACAAATAATGAAGATGGCCGCTGGGATAATTTTCAATCGTTGAGACAAAAAAAATAAAAATATAATCCTTCTTGTTCGACTCGCTATCGTGACACCGTATCTCTTGTTTCTAAAAGTTGCAGCTGGTTAAACATTTCCACGTGATGTTAGGCCAGACAACCTCGGCGGCAGCTCACGTACCTTCAGTAGTTTCCTTGTTTGGTCCTGATACGTCTCAGCGATTTCCAAGGGCAGCTCCTACTGTCCGCTTCAACCGACAGTTTTATATATATATAAATTTAAATGTAAATTACATGCTGATATTATGAATGAAAAGTTTCTTTCTTTATCGATATATCTATCCCGGTTTCTTCATCTATCTATCTATCTATCTATCTATATATATATATATATATATATATATATATATATATATATATATATATATATATATATCGGTCTGAGTTTGTCTGTCTATCTATCTATCTATTCATATATATATATATAT
The DNA here is from genome assembly GCA_963932145.1 of Acanthosepion lycidas. NCBI lineage: Eukaryota > Metazoa > Mollusca > Cephalopoda > Sepiida > Sepiidae > Acanthosepion > Acanthosepion lycidas. The sequence continues at coordinate 19,545,094 of OZ010578.1, read as the reverse complement.
ATATATATATATATATATAGATATATATATATATATATATATATATATATATATATATATAGATAGATAGATAGATAGATGAAGAAATTGGTATATATATATATATATATATATATAAAAGAAATTGGGATATATATATATATATATATATATATATATATATATATATATATATATATATATATATATATATATACCAATTTCTTCATCTATCTATCTATCTATCTATATATATATATATCTATCTATATATATATATATATATATATATATATATATATTTATTTATCCCAATTTCTTAATTTATCTTTCTATCGATCTATCTATCTATTTATCTCTCTCTCTCTCTCTCTCTCTCTCTATATATATATATATATATATATATATATATATATATATATATATATATATAAATATATATACCTTAATTCATAATGGAATTATTTATATTCCAACATTTTCTTACTTAATTAGTAAAAATGTTACCTATTGATCTTTTTCGTATATTCGACGTTATTTATAGATTATAGTGAGATATCTAGTGACATAGACATCTCTTAGGGTCTGATATTATAATTCTAATTTCAGATTCGTCAGACGATTACATATTGATTTAACTCACGATCGCATAAATTGATTCACTGGACGAAAAGAGTCTCTCCACTCATTTTATGCACCAGCAAATACTGAGTTACACGCCCAAAAGAAAAATTAATATAGTCATCACGGAGCTAACAATGTTCGAGGCATACATTCTATATATACGGATTATAATTTTTTAAAAATTCTTTCCCTTATGTCTTCGTCCCTAACTATATAATTCTCATCTATTTTCTTTTATTATTTCTTTTGCCAAGATTCTCTCTATTTATTTTATTAACTGAATTTTGTACCCCTATTCAACAATACTCTGTTTAATAGCCCATGTTGTTTAGCTTGAATCATTTCGGGTAGGTAGTTGAAATCATTGAAGAAGAATATTGATCTAGTAACAGATGTCATGTAACTGAAATATGGTGGGTGACATGCAAAAATCTACCTCATTACTGTATATTGTGGGCTCACGAATCAATTTTTCTGAGGCTCTTTTGAAATATGTTCTCGCTACAAGATGTAGTTTCTATCACCCCCCAAAAAGTACTGACTTACCCAAGTATACAGATTTCAACTATGTCTCTTTCCAAAATCTACCATCATACATCTGAAACGTTTTACTCTCATTTATTATCTATAAGCTGTCTAATTCTAAAGCTAGTTTTAGAGAAAGATAGTAGAATTTTCCCCATTGACCTCCTCCTATTCAAATCTATTTCACGCTTGCTCATCAAGGCTAGAAAGTACAATATACCTTGCTATATAACACACACCTCGAAAAGGAAATGAATTCACGCTCAGCTGGAAACTGAACCGCACCAAAGTTGCATCCTTGTAATACTTTCATTCTTTTCGTATTAAAACTCTTGCAAATGACGGTATTTTAAATGATGATCTTCAAAAGTTGTCATAAATATCAGCTTTGAATGTTGCAGACACAAAAGTTTTCTGCATGGTTCGGTATCATATTAATTGTCTCTTACTAAACGCTAAGGAATAACAAACCAAAGCTGATTTATATATAAGAAAAAAATCACACCCAGATTTATTATCCGTATTTTAATGATAAAAACTTCAGAAATTTTGTAAGGAAAAATTATTTATGTTATTCTCCTTGATCGGACTGAGAATGTTTTATCATTTCCTTAGTCGAATTTTTTTTTAATTTTATTTCTGGGTCCTATAAAGAACGTGTGGGATTACAGACGTTGACGAATATAGTCTATTTGCACTTAGAATATAGGATGATTCTGTGATACAAGCTGTGGAATGGATTCAAGTAAAATCTATCGATATATCAAAACAATAAAAAACGTATTTTTGTATTTATCAGATTTAAAAGCTGAACGATATCTTCGTATGATTAATATTTTTTAAAATTCAACTTCGATTGGCGAGCTAACGGGATTTTTAATTAAATTCAAAATATCTGCTGAAAGTTTTAATGATATTATCCAATATATAATTATATCTCTATGGGCGAGAGGATTCTGAATATTTCACAGGCAAAAACACTTCCCAAACTCGGATATATTTATCAGGTGGGAGGAATAGCTTTGTGGTTTGGGTAAGAACTTTACATGAAATATTCATGTATTCATTCAAAGAAAATCCAAATAGAAGAAGCAATTGCCCTATATTAGCGCCTTTCCAGATAGAAACCTTTCTCATCTATCTTTCTCTTTGATTCTTTTTTAATTATCATTCTATTTTGATGAAAAACAAAACAATCACGAGCACTTTTCAACTGATTTCTCAAAAATAAATATTTCTTATTGGCTACAATGTTTTATAAAAAAATAAATTTATTTATCTATGAATATGAATGTTATCCGATGATCTCACGTGAAATATCTGAATAAAATGAGTCGAAAAATATCTATGTAATATCAGGTCTTTTATAAATTGCAAGTCTGTGTAATGTGCTATAAATAAAGTAAATTATTCGTAGTGGAAATTATCAAGTGAAAATTATATGAAAAAACGATACTATTTTAAAATGTCTTAAGAGATTCTAATCTGAATGTAAGTGGAAATTTAAATTTGTCCATTTATAACAAAAGAAAATGCAGAAATATATGAAAATATATTGGCCATTCTTAAAATTTAGCAATTACAGCATTTAAAATATTTAGTATCGCGGAAGGTAATTTAAGAGGAACATTTCTTAAAGTGAATTGACGTACAACTTAGTAACGGCATAAATACACCAGTTAACAAATGATTATTTTGATAGAACTAAATTTCTAATGATATCAAAGACAGAAACATAACATAAAAGTCTCAAAGGATATGAAAATGATGATAACTTTTAGGGTCATTTAGATATAGATACATAAGAACAAATATATGTATATACACTCACATAAACACACACAAATATACATATATATATATATGTGTGTGTGTGTGTGTGGATATATATATATATATGTATATATATATATATATATATATATATATATATATATATATATATATATATATATAACTTTGAGTGTGTTTGTGTGAGTGCATGTGCCCTGTTAAAATAAAAACATCGAGCTATCTGTGGATCAGTTTTAATAATTAATATTACTTGGATCCACCAGATTATATTCCAACGTATCCATTACCTGTATTATATATATATATATATATATATATATATATATATATATATATATATATATATATATATATATATATATATATATATATATATAAAATGTTGTACCTGGATTCATTTCAAAAAGCTACATTTGTTACACTTAAAAATCACCAACAGGGAAACTTTATTTGCTTACAAATATAAATTTTCATAGATATTATCAACTATCTATTTCTGTCGTTTAATATATTCTCTCACGGTCTTTTTGCATACATATATGCATACGTACGTATACATAAAGACAAAAACACATATGCTTCATTAAAATAACCAAGTTTGTTCCACTTCAGATTTCCATTTTATTTGTCTTTTATGTGAATAAGCGATTTATTTTGGGGCCTCATTTCGTGTAGAAATTGTTAAAATGATTTTCTTTCCGAGAGCTTTTGTCGAATTTATTAACCATTTTGAAGAATTTTGGTGGCGCCAATTCAAATGGTGTGTACATGCTTGTGTAAAATGCCTATAATTTTTCAGAAACGTAGGTATATTTTAATTCCCGAATATAACCAGTACATATTTTCTATGATAATCGATTAATTCCTTTTAAACAACTTCTGAGGATGGGGGCGGGTTTTAGTTTTAGATTCTTCTCTCTCTCTCCGCCTCTCCTTCTCTCTTTCTCCGCCTTTTTCTCTCTCTCTCTCTCTCTCTCAGATCTCACCAATATATTGGTCTGCGGATATGACCCCAGCGTGACTGCAAACCATACCACTAATTGTCCCATGCCATGTAACCGGGGTTAATATAGACGGAATTGTTCGTGGTGGAGGTACTCGCAGGAACTTGTAACTCGTCCGGGTCGAGGGTTTGTGAGTACTGGCCATGTTCAAATCACGGCCAGATTATATTATATTTTCTAGAAACGATAAATAATACTTTCCTAGAAACGGTAAAGAATGATTTCCTCTCGGAATAGTTGCAGGTGTATGTTTAATTATCAGCAAAACATTCTCAGAACAATGCATTTTTCAGAATTACATTTCAGGACGTATTGCCGTATGTAGTTCCGAATTATATCTTCCCAGAGAGAACAATGTGAATTGTTTAGCTATCACTAAAAATGTTGTCAATTGACCAAGAACGTATTCTGGCTTTAATTTTGTTAGATAACAAACATATTCCCGAATCTGAGATTAATGTTTCTATATGAGTTGATTTGCTTTGCAATTTTTTAAACACATTTTTTCATAATACATTTTCATACTTATTAAAAACATTTGATTGGTAAAAAGTTAATTCTTTATTTTTGTGAGTAACGACAAAATTACGAATGGAAACAGCAGAAATAGGAGTAGATTCTTTAACTAGAGTAGGAGTAAATGAATTCCTTCCAGTTTGGGACGACCATTCTTGTTCCTTCTAAAATGTTTTCATTTTGTTTTAGTCACAGCAGTCCCTCGCGATTTGTGACATTTTCCCCTTGCTTGGAGTGAAATAATTAAAATAAAAATAATTATTTTATGAGTTATGCATAGATTGTATTTTAATCACTGAAGCGTTCCTTTAATAATTTGCATACTTTTCTAGCAATTTCCGTAAAGCACTTGCGTATAAAAAAGTGTTCATTATAACTCATTTTATTGGATATAATGTCCACTAAAAGAATGAATGAAATGTTATAACGTGTTCTCAGGAACGAAAAAGAATCATCTCCCCTTGGTCAAGATGATGTCAAGTAGGTCATGTGACGGCCGCTTAGTTACGTTACTTCAAAGTGTGACGAAAATGGTCATTCAGTCAACATTCAGGAGTCAAATTGAGCAGTTGCTTTTTTTAGTCCGGATCGCTCGCCCGGACTGAAGCTGAAATTCCCTCCATCAGTCATAGGGTACAACTTACAAGCCTATGGTGCATTTTTCTGTGCAAATATATCTTCACCAATTATAGAAAATATATCCCTCTCGGAATCTTTACGATGGGAAAAAATCCATTATTCCATAGTAGATGAATCCGGCCCGGACGAATCTGGATTCTTAATTATGTTTTCACCAATAATACAGAAGAATCTCAAGCAGCTCCACTTCTCTTTAGGAATTATTATACCTAAAACTATTGTCCTTTTTTTCACTCTCCTTATTGTTGCATACATTGTATATTTTCTCTGTGTAGTACGCGTTTAACTATGTCTATATAGTGTTGTGACACCATTTAGGGGCGCAAAAAGAAAAAAAGAAAGGAAAAAGAGAAAGAAAAGAAAGAAATAGAGAGACGAGAGTTAAACTTAGAGGATAAAGGAAAGCCACCCACGAAAAGGGACATTTGGCGATGTTATTTTGATAATGAAAAAAATGGTGAAAATTCTGACGGCCACTGTCGCAGGGATAGCTGACAAAGTCAAGGTTGATACACATTTTTTTTTTTAAATAGATAAAAAATTAATTGTGTCATGGTGGCAAACAATATTATCAGAAAATGGTGAAAATTCCCTACGAGGAAAAAGAAAGGAAAAGAGAGGCGAGACTTAAACTTAGATGATAAAGGAAAGCCACCCACGACAGGGACATTTGGCGATGTTATTTTGATAAATAAAGAATGGTAAAAATTCTTATAGCCATTGTCATAAAGCTAATTGACGAACACCAGGTGGAAACAGAGTTTTAAATAGACAAAAAATTAACTGTGTCATGGTGGCAAACAATATTATCGGGAAAGAATTTAATAGGTCATCTGTTAACCGCACACAAAGCCCAACCATGGGTTAAGTCTTTGTCGTTTGGACAAGACATCTGTGTTGTGTTGAAATTCGGCTATGATAATAAAACTATGTTGTCAGAAATTGGCACCAAGAATGCAAATACGGCTAGGATAGTGAAACTGCTTTATTGGGACGAAAAATTGGCTGTGTTTCGCTAGATGACCAACCACCTGATAATTGGCGAAAGTCTCATTGATAGATCCCAGGTGACATTAAGGATAAGAGCTGCGATTAAGGAAAGAAAAGGAAAAGAAAAAGATAATTTTTTTTTTTTTTGAGCAAGATATATTTTTTCTTAAAACAAGGCTAGCCTGGTCACACCCAAACTGTTGAACGCCCATTGGCCGCATGTTAACGAGAGCCAGGCGGAGGTGATCATGTGACGCAGGGGTGGGGGGCGTCGCCGCCCATTGAGAGGATAGGTATGAGAAGTTACTGCGAAGAAGTGGAAAAACCGTTGACGCCCCTCTGAAGTATGGTGAGATATCCATATGAGAACAAGAGAAGGTGGGGGTAAGAGAAAACTTCCAAAAATAGAAAGGAGTGGAAAATTCCTGACCGAAAATAAAGAAGTGGACTATGGATTTAGAATTATCAAGGAACCTCAAACCCCGACGATCCCACCCCGGTTTGGGTCGGCGTCCATATAAGCAAAGTCGCAGCTACCGAAAATCAGTTCGAGTTGCAGTTAGTTCGAGTCTGAGTTCCAGAGAGTTCGAGTGAGTTCCAGTTGAGAGCTCTGAAGACCCACCACCAAGAGCTGACCAAGATTCGCGCAAATACCGAACTCATCTTCTAATCAAGAACAATTTATTTTTGAAGAACGACTTAGACTCACACCACCAAAACAAGTTTTATGGATTTCGCCTGAAGACACACCAAGAACCAGTTTCTTAAAGGACAGACAACTTAGATGTTAAGACTCGCCTAACAAAAACAACGTGTCACGAATCCACATAGCGGGTTGGGAGATAGACGTGGCCCTGTATCCAGCAACCAGATATAAAGTATTGTTATCCTTTTTTTTAATAACTTTGAACTTTTCGAGATGTTATTTTATTTTCTCTTACATCTATTTGTGCGATACCACCCTCATTCGAACTCAGCTTGCATTACGGCCCCGACGACTGGAAATCAAAGTAGTTACTTCGGTAACCAGGCGTTGGAGGCGAGTTGGGAACGACGAGGCTGTTATCGGATCTAACCCGATTCCCATCCGACTCACCAAAAGGTCACACTTGGGTGCCGCGACCAATATCAAGCCAGTTGGTCGTCACAGGACGGGATAGCACGACTGACGCAGACAGGCGGACATCACGTTTGGAGCGACACCCACCCGAACGAACGAACGAACGGGAGTGGCCGACGTCACAATTGGCGCCGTGACCAGGACAAAGCTTCTTTGTCATTCTATTCCTTTTAGTTATTCTGTTCTTTCTGTAACGTAGTGTTTTATTATATCATGGATGCAATAATGCCAATAATGGAGGAAATATCAATAACTCATTATCAGCTGACTTACTCGACATGATATGAGAACTTATTATTAATCCCCATTAAGTGTATAAAATTTGAAAGGTGTTAGTTCCCTAGAATTATTATACAATTCCAAACAGTTATATAGAAATATATACTTGTTTGGAATAATAGGAATAGAGACCGATAAAAAAAGTAGTGTATAAAACAATCTGTTTTGTGATCTCTTGGTTTTCTTGTAGTCTTTAACGAGACATGAATGGCTTGTTTGAAATAAGGTTTTTAGTAGCTAAGACATTGACAGAGATGAATCGATATGCAGTGCTCACGGGAGGACACCATTCCATTCCTTTCGTGTTCTCTTTCTAAAGAACAATTTACATACATACAGCTTATTCCCCAGAACTGTTGCTTTGTCGAACAGAATGTCGAAAGCATGCTTACCTGACAAGTTCAATTCTGACCTCTTTAAGTTCAGTTGTCTGACTTTATCTACCCTAGAAGTGCCCATAAAATGCATTTCTTTCATCGATCATCTCCTTTACAACAATCTCACTCCTTAAACTATCTTGGCTCTTTATTGTTGAAGTAAATGTAAAGAAAATATGTAATAAAGTGTGCTTTAATGGAAATGATGCTTAGTCAATATGCGGTATAATTGTCTGTTTGCCAGTGTATAGAAAAAAATATGTCAATCCTGCTATTCATGTGTTTCTGAATATGCAAGATGATATTATAAGACGGAGTTGCTTTATGGATTAGAGAGTAAGAATCACTTGAAAACGTGTGTATTTTGTAATACGTTTGGATGCAAAACATGTTATAATTATGAACGCTATAATGACAATACATATAAGAAAATAAATTGCAATACTAGCCTTAGCTTTAAGAGGAAGGTATTAGAAGAATGAATGAAAAAGTAGAAAACAACATATATGAACACAGACATATATACATATATATATATATATATATATATATATATATGAATGTATGTATATATATATATATATATATATATATATATATATATATATATATATATATATATATATATATATATATATATATATGTCAAATTAGACGCTTTATTCCAGATGGAAGTTTCTAATGGAAGTTGACGAAACTAAATACACGGATCGTAAGATTTAAGTTGCGCAAGTTCATATACAGGTTTCTTCTTGAATAAAGCATCAAATTTTATAGATACGCGTGCGCAAACACACACGCATATTATATATATTTATATATATATATATATATATATATGGCTGCTAGCAAATACTTGACGTGGATAAATTATTCCTGTTGTAGACACCTACTCAGGCGCACGGTATGTCTCTTCAACACTCACAGAGCAAGATTACACTTTATTTGCCAACTTATATTTAGCAGGTATCAATCAGAAGGCTTTGAGTAATTAATGTTGTTTGATCAGCACATGAGGAAGACCCCAGTAGCAAACGTATATATATATATATATATATATATATATATATATATATATATATATATATATACATACATACATACAATCATACACATACATATATATATATATATATATAAAGAGAGAGAGAGAGAGAAAGACCATTTTCAGACACACACATAATTATACTTATAGAATAAGGAGTGCTGCTACTCCTAGTTTTGTATGTTCATCAGTGCTTAGAAAGGAGGGAAGTTAAAACGGTGGTCAGTTTTCTCCTTTACAATACATTGCTGTTCAATGCGTAACTTTAGATGGATGCCAATATAATTTATACGTATACATATATATACATATATATATATATACATATATATACATATATATTATACACATATATATTTATGAATAAATAATAAATATATATATATGTGTGTGTCTTTCTGACGATGAACATCTGTTTTGTTGTCCATATAACCATTCTGATGATGGCTTAGATCGACGACCAATATAATAAATACATTGGACAGTCTAAGACATAACCCATTATACGACGCGTGGAAAGGTTCATGTTAAAACATAACAGAGATTCGTTATTTGCTTATTTAATAAAAACTCAGCACTTTATATATATATATATATATATATATATATATATATATATATATATATATATGTGTGTGTGTGTGTGTGTGTGTGTTATTATGCCTATGATTACACCTAGTTATATATGTATATACTCGAAAGGAGAAACATTCATTGTACACAACGCATATGTATTCTTCAGTCTAAATTTATTGTTCCCTTCCCTTGTCAATGCACTTAAATCAAAATGTTAATCACCTCTATGGAGTCCAAATTAATGATCAAATTTAACTCGAAAGGATCATAAATTTTCTTCCGTTTTATAAACGCATAACGGAGTGCCTGTGGAATATTCGATATCGACTCGAACTGAGGTATCGAAAAATTGACTGATCAGTGAATCCATTTATTCTCACTTTCCACCTATGGTCAGATCCTGTAGCCTTGTGGACCACAATTTTACTAGAAGGACTAATCTGAATTCAAAACCCCCAATTATGATTTATATAGATTCACCAAAGCCCAATTGACTAAACGTGTTGAGTACGGCTAGTCACCTAAAGATAAGGTCAATCATGGAATACTCTATACAAGGAGTGAGAAGGCTAAGTATCTGGATATTTTCATCCTTGGTTAGATTATAAGCACCTATATAATTAAATCTGTTTTACGATTTTTCTTTCTTCTGATATATATATATATATTAAGACATTTTTATGTTTATACATTCTTTTTATAGATACAAATATTTAATTAAATGCTCTGTTTATAATAAACAGTATTAAACAATATGGATCGACCTGATTTTCATAGAAAATATTCGTCCTCCGACAGGATTCGAAGCTGTATACTATACGGAACACGTCATTTAGCTTGATGGCCTTTACCGACTTGGCCACGAATGAGCGTTCTGTTAGCACGGTGGAATTTACTGTATTTAAACTTCAATCTTCCATGACGTACATTCATATCTGCTCATGGCGTATCAAATGTAAACAAATGACGTCACACATTATGAAATGGACAAAGTCCGACAATTATTTTAAGACATTTGTATCTATAAAAAGAATGTCCATTTCTCAATATATATATATATATATATATATAAACTTAGATTATAAATCATGTTACCATATTGACCTCTTATATTCTGATTTATATTCCACAAACTATTCACTTTTTTAGTACGCTTTAAGAATTACATTTTATTTGACTCTGGAATTCTGAGTTTTCTTTTTTTTTTATTAATTATTTTTCTTTTTCTTCATCTCTTCAAATTTTAACAACTACTTTTTTATGTAGATACTCTTAAAACGTGCTGTTTTTCAGAAGAATTCTGAGACTGACATGTACGGTGTCTGTAAAGAGGACATTTTAATGAATATGAAAAATGAAAATTTCCAGGATACGTAATGAGGAAAGTATTATTGGCGGAATCCATCCCTATTAATGGGATTTGTATATCGAGTATTGTGTCTTTAGAGATTGTCTAATTGTTTCCAATACAATGAGCGGGAAGAATAGTAAGTAGAAAAACATTGCTTAAGACCGGGATCTATTCAGAGTCAAGATTTCCCACCTGCGAAGGAAATGGAAAATAAAAGACATCTTCCTTTAGTATAAACGTTTTGTACTGTTGAGACGGAAAAGTACTAGAAAGAGAAAAAAAGTTAAGCAGTTATATCCTGACTCCCAAAAGAAGAGGTATGCAATAAAATTTCATGGGAAAATTAGCTCGGGGTTGGTATTGCAATGGAATGTCCCACACTCCCTATCGTCTATGTGGACTGATTATATATATATATATATATATATATATATATATATATATATATAGTGAGCACAGGATATGCCTAGGGGCTTTGCTTCGGCGATTAGCTGTGCTAGTCGAACCCAAACGATGTTATGTCAAAGGGCAGACTCTCGTCTGGAGTGGTAGACAGCTACCCGACACCCGTGTATACGAGGAAATTTTGCCCGAGGCTATGGGCTCGGTTTCGCTTCGCATTAAAATGGCCTTGTGCCACATTATGCCTCGCGGGGCGATAATGTAAATAATGTTGCTTTGGGAATTACTAGCCTGCTACCCGAATCCCTGGCTTTCACTAGTGTATTATTCTCTTTTACAATAAGCCTCTCTTTCTTTCATCTCCGCGCGTGTTGTTGTTCGTTCCCTCGAGTATCACGTTTGTCTGTTTGTAACCTCTTTTAAGTATGTAACAAAAAAGCATGACATTTGAGAAGAAGAAACAAGTAAAGATAGGAAGGAAATAGTATTATTTATATCGATAATTATTCCTTCCGTCCAAAGTAGATTTTACAATTTATATCAGGTTATGGTAATTTGCAATGCTATTGGTCCTGTCCTAGCATCTCGGCTTCATTCTTTTTTCCACTACAGTAACGCAGCTTCCTAGTGCTAAATTCTATGCAAAATGTTCATAATAATTACTTTAATGAACTTTCCTCTAATTATATTTTATAGATGGGTCATGACCCGTAGCAAGGCATAAACTAATGCGGATACATATCGCTACCTAGACTATGTGAATTTAAGCGCGCTACAAGACGGGCGGTAAGTTTTCATCATTTTAGATTTGAAATGGCTAAATAGCGTTAAGTTATATGGTTAAAATACTTATCTCAGATATTTCACGCGTGGAACTATCTAACAGCTTTTTTTCTTTTTTTTGATTTAAATGCAATGTGAATTCTTAAAGTTGTCTTCTTAATTCCTGGTGTTGTATTATTCTCTCCCCTCTTAACAAAGATTTCTTTTTCTTATAGTCTCTAACACTCAGTAACCCTTTGCTTCTTGTTTGAATTGTTGTCGTGTTTAAAGTGAAAGAATTGTAAAAATAGATAATGCTCGTTATATTAGCACAGGTCTTCGACATCTGCATAATTTTTTTATCGCTTGTCGTATGAACGAGCTGAATAAAATAATGCCTTTAATATTAATAATATGTCGGGGGAAAAACCTACTTTAGCGAATAGATGACACTAATTTTATTATTCAATTATTCTGTTTTCTAAATAAACAAAATTCAAAATTTAAATAAAAAAAACAATTAAAGCAGTGTTTTTGTTTTATTTCAGATTGACAAAGTTGTTTATGTGATAAGCAAAATCGATACGTCGAATGTTCAGTGGAGATTTATTGCATTATCAGTGAGATTATCAGATTGTGGGAACGTCTCCAACGGAAATTAGGCGAAACAAATGGAATTATACGAGAAATGAGGAATATGAGGCCATAATCAATATTTGACTTCGATTACCTTCTTTGATCAATCGATAGGAGGAGAAGAAATAAGTTGCACGCTGCCACATTTATTATTCATTTCAGAATTACGGAAAATATATTTAAACAATTTATACAACTTACACACACTTATGCATATATATATATATATATATATATATATATATATATATATATATATATATAATTATTTATTTAAAAATATGATTCCAACTCGCTACATAAGAGGTCTCATGTTTCAAAACAAGAGCCGAAAACTTCAAAATAATATTTGAATTAACTTGAGTTAAAGTAGGCTCTGTTCCATCTTCAAGCGAAATTTTTTTGGGGAATAACTTATTTCTGAATTTTACGGGTTTTAATACTATATTCAGAATTGAAATCAAAATTTCCATGGTAACATCAAGGGCGGATAGTTTAGAATAGGCAGGGGTGGGGTGTTAATAATTTGTATCAGTATAGAGTTACTTTCATAGATGCCGGGTCAGGGTATGGTAGGGGTGGCTAAATTAACGGCGGAGGACGTTTTCGCATAGTCTGGCTTGAGCGTCTATGGAGATTTATTTATTTTTTATTTTATTCTTTTATTATATCTATTTATGAAAAGGATTTGTGTATATAAAAAAGCCGTAACGTTTGTTTTTTGACGACTTCATAAAGGGTTATCTTTTTTTGTAGGTTATTAAAACTATGTATATGGGCTATGGATTTTAAAATTTATTTTATTGTATGCGTGTTTTTAGCTAGTTATTCAGTTATTATATGCGTAAGTTTGGTAGTGTCGGCAGAAAACCGTTAATTCAGGCCTGTTGTTTAATAGATTTTTATTGTTTAGAAGCTTAATAATGTGTAGTTTCTCATGGAGGCACAAAGGGCATGGGTCATCCCAAGTTTTGCATGTTATAGTCCTGTTAATAATTTTCCATTTTACTTTAGGTGTCCTATTTTTTTCTTTCATGTGCCAAAAATATTTAGATAGAGAGGTCTGATGTCTTTTGTTTATGTTGTTGAAGGAGCATTTATGTTGTTGAAGGAGCATTTATGCTGCCTCCTTCTGGTTTTAAAAGCATTTTTCGTGGACCCAATGTATATCATATTATTGTTAGGGTTCTCGGTGGATGATATAGTGCATTGGTATACCACATATTTGATGCGGCACTTATTTTCTAATGGGCAGTCTTCCGGGTTTCTACAATCGCATAATTTATCCCTATAATTATCTGATTTAAGTGTAGAGTTTTTATTAAAACTATTCAGGTATGGGGTATGTTCAGGATTTTATTATTGTGTCTTCTTATTATACCTTCTGGATTTTCAGTGCAGCTGTAACACAATTTTAGTGTGTTCTTATTGAATATATTACTAAGCATACTTTTGGTGGGGAAGTGTTTATCGATTAGAGCTAAGAACTTCTGTCCTAGTTTAACACTAACCATTTGGTTGAACGGAGGTGTATACCAAATGATATTTCTTTTAATGTTTTTTTTCCTTTGGTTATTGAAATGGTTCCTATATTTAATGTTAGCATTTTTATAACCACTACTTTTTAGGGCAGTGTTATAGAAGTTGTTATCTTGGTGGAATATTTCTTTGTTAACAGAGTTACTGCTAATTCTATTTTCTATTGATGAGGGTATATGTTTAATTGTGGATGGAGGGTGGTTTCACTTCGGGTGTATATATAAGTGGTTAGCATTTGTTTTTCTATAAGTTTGGTAGGTGTTGCTCGGTAAGTCAAGGGTTACATCGAGAAAGTTTACCTTTTTCAATTTAGAAGAGACTGTTATCTTTAAGTTTAGATTTTTAAATTCACTAAACATAATTTTTCTGATCTTCTCTATCTTAAAGCTAGAGGAACTCCTCAACACCATGAGCCCGTCATCTCTATACAGTCCGATGTCCTGGATATCAATCTCGCGGTGTGCCTTTAGGTTGTACAATATTAAAAGACCAACCACTTCAGAAGACTCTGCAGAGTCTAATGATCCCATAGTGATGTCAAACAGGTCGTTATTGTATTTTTATACATTGCTCCCCATTATGAATGAGGACAGATTTTTTTGCGCTGAGGATTATGTCGGTTTCTTCCTTTGTCAGGTTAGAATATACAGCAGCAAAGTCCAGGGCAGTCGTAAAAAGATCCTTCGAAATTGATGGGTAGTAGTCCACGATATCGAACTGTAGTAAGGTGCAATTTGTTTTATCTTTATCTTTATCTTTATATTTAAGCTCTACTTTCGTATCGAGCACTATCCTTTAAAAATAATAACAATAATACTAAGGAACTTTGGATTATTTACTAAACCATTTTCTTTCCTATTTTCTATAATAATTTCACATATATATATATATATATATATATATATATATATATATATATATATATATATAGAGAGAGAGAGAGAGAGAGATAGATAGATAGATAGATAGATAGATAGATAGATAGATAGCTATAAACCTAGTGAGCCAGACAAACCTACCCAGGTTTCGCCTAAGCGGATCGTCAAGGAAAGGTCTGATCTACGGTTGTATTGAGCTCTTTTTTTAGTTAGTTGCTTACTCGTGTCGGTTTTTTTTCTTTGGGGTTTAAACACGCATCTGTGCGATTTTTTTCGACAGACTTTCATGTTTCCAGCTCATTCTTTTTTTAAAAACCTTTTGAGATATGATTATTGGAAAATCAAAAACTCGAAGGTTTTTCGAAACGAGTATAGTTACTTATATATATATATATATATATATATATATATATATATATATATATATATATATATATATATACGTACATACATATATACTTACATACATTCATACATACATGCATAAATGCATATGCATATATATATATATATACGCATACATACATATGTATTTACACATGCATACATTGATATATATGAATATACATATATATATATATATATACACATATATACATATGTATATATACACATACATACAGATATATAGACATATGTATATAAATACATGCATATACACATTATACATATATAGTTTCTTTAAATAAAACATGAGCGAAATTAGGTGCCCGATGAATTGGTGAACTAACTCGAGTTGCACTTCAAACGTAGGTATGTGTGTATTTAATGACATATATATATATATATATATATATATATATATATATATATATATATATATATATATATATATATATATAATATGGACATTTCTCCGATTGAACCAGTAGAGAAGACAATATTTATAAATAAAAATGACAATAGGAAAACTAGTAATTGCTGACGCCTTTCGTCCAATGTGCACTTTATCAAAACAAAATACGAAAATGAAATTAATTGAACAAAGTAACTAATAAAAACAGAATGTTCCTAGCAACCATTCTGCTTTTATTAATATATATATATATATATATATATATATATATATATATATATATATATATATATATATATATACTTATTTTAGTATATTACACCGAAAACATATCAAAATAACTACAGAGTTGCAGGCGTGTTTTGATGCATATCAATGCATCTCATCAGGAGTTTGTAAACTATCCGTTTAGTGAACGATATTTTTAGATTTAAAATCGTAACACACCATATTTTTACGAAAAAATGGGGATATAAAGTTCGTGCGCTTTAGTATGATCAATCAATCAAATATGACCTACAATGAATTTAAATTAAACGAAGAAGCAATAATGAAAATTTTTTTTTATAAATGTTTCATGACCCGTAGTAAGGCAGCTAACGGCAGCCAGGCATAAAACAAGGCGGATGCATATCGTTACACAAATTATACAAGGTGGACAATGAAGTTTCCTAAAAAATAAAGTTGGATGGAGTGGTAATTTAAAATTATAAATAAGTTATATGCCTTGTGAATTTACTTCGATTTTCTCTGAACATCTCCAAACAATTAATGAATAAACCTATTCGTAAACTTAAAAACATTTTGTTTTTAAGGTATATTAATACTAGACATAACTTGCTAAAAAGGCCAAAATCTTTTTATCGATATTTATAACCGTTGCTGAGGTGAATATAAAACACTGCGCTTTTTCTCAAGAAAATCCGGAAGAGAAATAAATCACTTTTCACAAATGGAATATATAATCTTATAGTGTTTTTAATGCTTCCTTTGTCTGGCGAATTATTTTTGCATGTTCTTTGTCTACAGCTCCATGAAATACACATCATATTCAGCTTCAGCAGACTTGAACAATTGATATGAATTTTAGCGTGTTTTTTACTTGCATAACCACGAAATGCATTTGATATTCAATTCCAAATGATGTGAACACTTGATATGTATTTTTGCGTGTTTTTTACTTGCATCTCCACGAAATGCATTTGATATTCAATTCCAAAAGATGTGAACACTTGATATGCATTTTAGCGTGTTTTTTACTTGCATCTCCACGAAATGCATTTGATATTCAATTCCAAAAGATGTGAACACTTGATATGCATTTTAGCGTGTTTTTTACTTGAATCTCCACGAAATGCATTTGACATTCAATTCCAAAAGATGTGAACACTTGATATGTATTTTTGCGTGTTGTTTGCCTGCATCTCCACGAAATGCATTTGATATTCTGTTTCAACAGATGTGAACACTTGGTATAAAATTTTGTTTGATTTTTGTTTGTATATCCATGAAATGCAATTCGTATTCAATTTCAGTTTTGTGAACACTTGATGTGCATTTTCCCTGTTCTTTGCAACCACTCAATGAAAAAAAATTCATATAAATCTTGATATGCGTTCTGTAAATTAATACCAAATTTTCGCGTACAGAAATTACAATCTTATACATGAATACTTTTAAGTTGACTTCTTTGTATAATTAGGACACGAAATTCATATCAAAACATTATATGTCGAGTTTAGCTGAAGTAATTTGAAATTTATAGCTCAAGTCTAATCCACAGTTGAAGAAATTTATTGGATATATTAATCCCTCTTCAAGTGTAGACAAAATGTAAGTTTCTTTCAGTTGGATTTAAATCATTTAATTTACATTCATAAAAATGCATACAGTAAAAAAATATGCATAATAGTCGATTCTGTCTATATTTCTGAGATTGTCCACATTTTGGTCGCCATATTCGTCAAAACGTTTCGGCCGTTGTACGCTCCGGCCTTCTTCAGTTGGCTGGAATTTCGAGCTGAAACCTTTATTTCGATCCCTGGGGTAGACTGTTCAAGTTCCACGTGTCATAATGGATGTCAGTTATCAGTTATCTCCTGCTAATTTTCCCTCTGAAAGTTCTCCACTGCCTTAACCGGGTATTGAACTCACACTCTTTGGGTCTGTCACTGAATCTAACCAACGCCTTTATCCACATTCTCTGGCACTCCTTATTACTGGTTCCCATATTGTATTTATTTCTATGCTTGGTCGGCTCAGGAGATTTTTGTGGCCTAGTTTTTTTTTGTGTTTTCCAACCACCTGAAGAAGGCCGGAGCATACAACGGCCGAAACGTTGTGACAAATATGGCGACAAAGATGAGGACAATAGTCCGCATAATCTAAATACTGTACATAATAGTCGATGTTATTATTTAAGTGCAGACTATATTATTTCCTAGTTACAACTTATATTTTGTTACATTTTGTCTACTCTAATCGGTGGAGTAATTGATAGACCTATGAGATTGATGAATCGGAGAGACCGGTTCGAATTCCAGTCGAATCCATTCACTTACGTGCTAATACTCTGGAGAAGGTATGAATCCTCTTCTCCCTACCCATAAATAGTGGGGAATTCATGCTTCTATAGCTTTGGATGGCAACTGGCCTACCGAAGAAAGAAATGGCAACCTACTGCGGGAAAAAAATCTGCCTCGTCAGTCATGTATCGAAAGATACCTGGTCGCTAAAGCGTGTATCACGCATGGCACAAAACTGACTGTTTAATTATGAATAATTTAACAGTGAAAAGTGGATGACAAACGTATCTACCTCATGAGGCGATCGGATTGAATACATTGCTATGTTACAAAACTGAAGTGTCTAATGTGAATCAGGTAATTTTTTTTCGTGAAGAGATATTTTGAAAGCACTACACTCTTTATATATATATATATATATATATATATATATATATATATATATATATATATATATATATATATATATATATAGTTAAATAATAGAATAGACTTGTTCTTAAATAAAAACTGGAATAATCATTTTAGACTTTAGCGTGAACCAGAATGACATATGAAACAACTAGGGAACAAATATTAATGAAAACTAAAACATGCAACATCTTGGTTGGACCAGTCAGTTAGCGAACCAGACTACAATTTTTGAGAAACAGTTATCGAACTTTGGGTCGCGGAAATGCCAATAAAAATGAAAAATAAAAATGTAAAAAAATCAGCTTATCTAACCGTAACCTTTGCTGTCATTTTTGTTTTTTTCTTTTATTTATTATCGATTATCTGATCCATGATAAAGTTTATAAAATGTGAAAGAAAATATTGCAATTTTTTTCTCAAAAATGGCGTGCAGACTCAGTGATCGATTTGCACATACAAAGCCATTTATGGCTTTTTGTTTATAAAAATCATATTTT
>OZ010578.1:19510826-19520826 GCA_963932145.1 Acanthosepion lycidas | reverse complement strand
CCATACAAGAAAGACAACCCGGTCATGGCTGTCAAACAATTTCTGCGAACACATTACTCCTTATATCTAGCTATCTTACTCCTGAGATTACAAATCCCTTGATTATTATATAGTGGGGGGCAGCTGAGCGATAAACCAACAAAATTTCTTGTAACACCAAAGATGAGCTGAAGGCAAATATGACAGCATTCACCACCACAAAGAAGACAGCCCAGAAGAGTTGCAAGAAATTCCGAAGTTGTGTAGGGGCTGTGACTGAAGCCAGTGACGATATTATTGAATAAATTTACTTTTTCGTATTTCAAGATATTTTTGTATAATTTTGCCAAGTATGTCTGTTAGATGTCACTTTCATTTTTGCGTAATTTATCCATCGCGCCATTTACATTCTTTTGCAATATTTTAGAGAGGATAATCTCCTCTACTTTGTCGATAGCGTAATGATTATGGGTGCGGAAACACCGCGCTAATCACAACTTCTAAACGCTTTAGTTGCATTCACTTTTACACTATTGCAATCTATCTCAACTCGCTCTATGCATGTGTTGAAGAGCAGGTTACCCTATAGTCTTTAGTCTTGGGTGGCAGTCAGTCTAACAGAAGAAATACTCTTAATTTGAGATCGGGGAAAAGGCAACAGGAAACCACTGTATTTTCATTCCCAATACGTAGTGCATATATATATATATATATATATATAGGGAGTGATTGTGAAAGAAATGACTGAAGAGAGGATTGAGAGAATGACAATAGATAAATGAGGTTGAAGAAGAAAAAAGATGGCGAGTGAGGTTGCAATTAACTTTTTGTAGATTGAATTCATCAGGGAAATAAAAAAATACGAAAGATTTCCACAGGTGGGAAGTGCGTGAAATTCAACTGTTGGAGTAGAAATATCAGTTGCATTTCGACAATAAAAGTGTGGACAATATTTGCCAGTCTAGTAACATGATTATGTATTCGGGTTACCAGGGAAAGAAGATCATCAGAGCAGCTGCAATGAAAATACTACTTAGAATAGACAGGAAAGCAACGTCATGTCAATGAGAATGTGACTGTAGTCAATTTGTCAAGTCAGCATCGAATACGTTCGAGATGATTCTTTGGAATTTGTCAAGAATCTAGAAAATACAGTAGGGGCACCAGACCAACTATGGCAGCAGTATTCAATGCACGGGTGAAGGGTAGATTTGTAAATGTGTAACATGGATACTGACGAGAAAAAAAATACAATTTTTCTGGCACTGCACAATGTCGTTGCAGTAGATGAAGCTATTTATTCAATGTATTAGGTTGGTGCAAAAATAATGACGTAATAATGTCGTTTTTTGACGTATTTTTAACGTCAAAAAACGACATTATTACGTCATTATTTTTGCACCAACCTAATAGTTGTTCCACTTCATGTATATCAAAAGCCTGAGTCCAGGAAGCCGCACTATGTTTCCTTTTAGGAGACTAGAATCATTCATGCTGATGGCAAGTAGAAAATATTCTCTGTGGTGGTTGAATTAAAGTAGTTTTTTTTCGGAGGTGCTAAAATTGAGAAGGCATTTCTTACCTACACTGATTAGATGTCCTTTTCAAGAGCAGCTTCCAAGTTTATTTTGTCCGATCTGTTGGTTTGGATATTACGAGAGGTGTACATGGCAGCTTCATCTGCCTAGATACCTAATTGGGTACTGCTGAAATCGGGAAGAGCATTGATGAAGTTCAGAAACAGCGTAGGACACTGGATAGAGCCTTGGGAATAACCCCGTTCATATGAAAGGATCTTGCAGAGAGCCCGTTCATTTCACGATTTCATACGAACGATTGGATTAAACGAAATATTCGTCCTTTGATACCGTATCACTGGAGCCTGCGTTGAAGGACAGTACGCAAAATGCTGTCGACCCGCTTGGAGATATATAGAGCAAAAGATCGTGTTTCGTTGTTCTTATCAGTAGTTTGATATAAAAATCCAGTGATAGCTCTTAACATATCGGCGTAGACCTGGCCAAGCGGAAGCCATATTGTCTGTTTAAAAGCAGGTCGTGGTAAGTAATTATAAAAATATAGATTTATGGTATGTTGTATTTATGCTCAATATCAGATATAGACGGTTGGCAAATATAAAAATGAATACTGGTTTTAATACCGTGCAGTGTCAACCAAAATCAATGGCCTGAAGATTGCGTTCAAACATGAAACAAATTTTCGCTACTTTTGTTTTGTGATATTGAGTTTGTTTTGATGCCCAAGAATATTTTTGAACCTCACAAACGGTAGGATAATTTTAAAATCTCCTTTCTTTTTCACTGTAGAGATAGATGCAGTTTATGATAACACATTTTTTTCTATATTTTGTCCAGTGCAAGCTTTGATATCTACATATAACACAGTCACGACACCATATGTGGCTACATATGTTTGCTTCATAATACATTTGATCCTCCGTATTGAGTTGAGGTGTTTATGCCATTACGTTCGTCTCCGGAGCAATTTTGCAGACTGATTCCTCAAAGACGGTCTCTGATTCTTACTGAAAATGAAATCAACGATCTTTTTCATAGGTAGAAATGCGCCTTTTTGTAGCATTATATATCACAATGCATATAGTTTGTACTGTCTACTATTATTTACCCCAGCTGGAGAATTTTGCCGACTAACTTTAATGACTGAGAAAGAGAAGTGAGAGAGTGTGACTCCCTAGATTTACCATTTGTAATCTCACATTTCTACGATGTGAAATAATCACTGAGAAACTTGCATGGCGAAATACCTTAGCTATTAGTAAATCTCGTCTTCTTTGCTGATTCGTCAAAGAAAAAGCAGCGCCCAAATCACCATCATTTTTTCTTGATTTTTTTTCTTTTGCGTGTTTATTGATCATCACCTCACGAACATTTGATGAGAGTATCCAATATATAGGATCATCAAATATACCATATTTTAGAAGTAAAATATATATTTCCAACAACTCGTATGTATGTTCTTTTATTTATAACCTCTTTTGAATGTTTAAAGTATAAACTTTCCCCACCTCCATCTTTTTACGCACACTATATTTCATAAAGAAAGTAACGATTTAGAGTTTAAATGGCAATGATCAATGAGTCATGTGATATGATTGCAAGACAATCTGGTAGGACGTGACGCATATGAAGCTGAGGAAAATAGATTACGATTGAATATTGATTTGAAGTAGCCACATTATCATTTTACAAGTAACACCCACGCGAAAGTTTTTTTTCGAGAAAGTGTCAGGTGTTGAAGAAAAACTGTAGAACAATCTTTTCAAATTTAAAATATAGATGGAATGAGAGTTATTGCAATCGGTGGAAATTGCTGGACGTGTTCGTGCTGTAAAGTTCGTCTGAACCTAAAAAATGACGCTCATTTCAACATGTGTTCTTATAATGGCGATAGAGTAGACACAGAGCTGAAAAGTTGCTTCTGCAAGAAAAAATAGTTTCAGAAAGGAAAACGATTCTGAACTCTAACAAGGATGAATATCCGAGTGAATAGAAAATGCTGTTCTTTGAGAATTTCTTGAAGTCAATCTTTCATTAAAATAACATTTTGCGTAAGTAAAAAATAATGGAAAAGCTAGAACTCTGTTATAATTTCGAATTTATTTTTAAAACATTATTAAGAAATATTGTCACATAACTATTACAAAAATATTAAACTTGGTTATTGGCAACTACTCTAAAATAAATGAATTAAATTAAATGACAGATTTTCCCAATATCCGTTTATGCAAGCAATTCTTCTTCCAGCTACGATGCAAGCTAACAAATAAACTCAAAACTGTTTCAAGTGATTTCTGGGGAATTTCAACGTTACAAGTAATACGATTCTCGACCTTTCTGAAGCAGCTCATAAACTACTGAGTTCCTCACCTTTCTGTAGCTTCTTATTTTTCATACCTTCAGGCTTCAGCATAAGATTGAGATATCCACTATAAATCAGCGAAATCTCAACCACATAAATTTATGCAGTAGAGTTTGTGTTACTCACAAGGAGTTCTTTTACATGTTATCAACGAAACGGATTTAAGTTATACAACAAAGATAATCCATTTATTCCTAGAATCCCAAAATGACTTATTCTTTGAATCCAAGCGATTTCAATTCCCAGTGAAGTATATCCTTGATAATATAATGAACAGTATAGAGGATGTCAGTCCGTCAAGACGCTGCCCTGAACCTGACGTTCCCAATGATTATCGTTAGTTATTTGAGAGATGGATTCCTAATAGAATTTTTCATAATGGGACCCAATAATACCGACACTAATGTTTTGTATCCAGAATACAAGATAAACAAAGAAAATAAATCACTGGTTTTGTTTTGTACGTCACAAATTTTCTTTCAGTAAGAATTATTTTTTTTATATGTGAATAGTTAAAATAGTTTCCTTGATTGGGGTTGGAAAAAGAAAATATCTTTTATCTATGGGTGACTGTTTGAAGCTAAAAGTCTTTCGGTAACACCGGGCATTGTTGAAAGCATATAACGGTTGTAACAGCAAAACTGTCCAAATCGTTTAACAACATGGAATAATTATCGATACTACATAATGTTTAATTTAAAAAATAAAATACTAAACTAATTCAGTTAATCTTTTCATGTTTTCAGATAAGAGGTTTGGCCATCTTGACAATATTTATCGTAAGAATCACTGAAAAAAGCTTGAATTATTCAGCTAGAAAAAGAACAGGTTAAACTCATTTTGTATCAGCTCCTCTATGTCGTCCCAAGTGTGTAATGCTGAGAAGAAAAGTATCATTCAGAAATTCCTTCACGGTACCAACATTGATACTACATCTTCAAAGTCCATTCAAGAAACATCAAAAGAAAGGTGAATAAGTTTAATAAAGAAGGAGCAGTAGAAATGAAAACTGGATCGGAAGGTCACAAGATCAAGAGGAATCATCATTTCAACTTAGAGCTAAATATATTCTTATTAGCCAAAGTAGAGACCAATAGTATTAGAAAATCCTCGGAGAATTCCAGTAAGATATATTTAATTATTTCTAATATACAATAGTTCAAGTCTTAACCTAACTTTTGCTTTTACCCGATTTCAACAGTCTTGCTGTTACGCCCGGTATATGTATATGTGTGTGGTGGGTATTTTTTTTTTCTTGCTTGTCAATATTTTATACTTTATTTAAGGCCGACACAGATATTTTATATTTTAATTATAGTTCCATTTATCGACTATTAACAATTATTGTGATTTTCGATTGCAATTTCTACTATTTAATACATGAATGTGAGAAAATGTCGAATGTTACAAACCAGAAGACTATTCGAACGACGCATTCTTATCGTAAACCATTCTCCATTAAAGCATGTGCATATCCAATCTTACAGCATGTAACATTCGAAAGCGACTACCCATTTACGTACTGAACAGGCTCGACGTTGCTTAGATATGGTCAATGGACGGCGACCGCTGTTTATACGTAATCTGAACGCTCCAGTTCACTACCTCTCATTCTCTCTGTACATTGACAAATGTGAGTAAAATATTGCTGAATTTAGGAAAACATGTAATATTAAATTAAATCCACAAAGCAGTATAGAGCAGGGAATGGACCAAAATATTTCGTGAAATGAATTTCGTGATGGCGACCACTGTAAAAAGGAATCATAAGCATCTCTAGTAAACATCCGTCAGAAATATTTTAAAGAAACTTTTTAGGGGAAAAAATATTCAAACCATTTTCAATAAAGCCTGGAAGTCTTTCTGAGATGCCGTGTTGAAAAAACTCGGACCCCCCACGAAAAAAAAAAAAAAATTATTAAAGAATAAGATACAGGTTCAGTTTGCACACAGTAGGTCAATTTGTAGTTTTCTGAAATTTAATTTAACTATGAAAGAAATATAATAACGATTTGGCTTTTAAAGTCAAACAAGTATCGAATGTTTTACTACAAAATGAATGTGTGTAATTGTGCAAGATAACAAACTTCAATCATCTGCGATTTGTTGCTTACATAGTACTATAATAGTACGGCTATATTTCTCTGATTGAATGTCTAGGATGAGGACTTTACAATACTTATGAACAGACTGTTCTTGTTATCACAATGTTTCGCCTTGTCTCATATATCAAGTGTATGTCGATCGGTGTAAACTACATGTCGATCCGTGTAAATTCTATGCTGAACGGTTTATTTAATCTACGTCTAAGGATATCACGTTTATTTCTAGAACAAGGGGAGCTATTCATATGTAATGCACTAAAATATAGACCAGATCAATACTGACATAGTCTTTTAGGAAGAACCAAATGTATTACCATTCACTGAGCATCTCTCTTTAACATGAGAACTCTTATGTAGCGTTGGAATCATATTTTTAAATAAATAATTATATATATATATATATATATATATATATATATATATATATATATATATATGTTATTAGTAAAGGTAATTAATCCGTTGGTATATAATCCAAGTGGATTCTAGTAATATAAAATATTAAAATTAATCCAGAAAAAAGAGCTCAATGTATTTATTATTACAGGTCAAATAAATAACACCCAATAAAATTCATAATCACCTCATATGGGGAATAAGCTTATTTTGACCCAAGAAAAAATTCGTCAGTCTTATTCTACCCAGGTATACACTGAGTTTATGTATGAAAAAAAAGCCAGAAAACTAGAAACACATACGCACACACACACATACATACATACATACATACGTACATACATGCATATATATATATCTTTATATATATATATATATATATATATATATATATATGTGTGTGTGTGTGTGTGTATATATATATATATGTATATATATATATATATATATGTATATATATATATATATATATATATATATATATATATTAGGCAAATGAATGAAAAAGTGAAAAAATATGTATATGTTTTGTCATTTAGAAATTCATATGCTTAAAATAATGTTTTTGTTGTTAGAATTATATATAAATACACACACACACTATACACACGCACGCATACACACACACACACACACACACACACACACACACACATATATATATATATATATATATATATATATATATATATATATATATATATATATATAATCCACTGAATACAGATCGATCAGTACAGGTGTTGAATCACACACACTTTACTAACCAACACTTTACCATTAGGTTATTGTCCCTAGACAAACAGGACGGACATTAACTAAGCAGAAGTATAATAAGACCTAATCAAGATATATTATATAACCATGTGCAGTTAAACGGAAACAGTCTGTCCAGGTAAATTAAATAAATGATTCAGTTAAGTATTAAATAAAATATTCAGTTAAATATTTCTTTTAGGTTACTCGGATCGACATACATCTGATGAAGATTACAGAGCACAACGTTCGAAACTTATAAAATATCAACAAAGTCTAGGTCAATAGACCGCCTGTATATAGTATAAATAACACAGTTATGTGTTACATCACAATTTCGATATCTGGCGTTTATTTTTTTCCATCCCAAAACGAAAACATATTAAAATATTAGAGTTTTTATTGTTCAAATTAAATATTAGTTCTCATATTTTTCGTGTATACCAGCCATGTTTATTGTAGGAATTGCGTTATATGCATATTGGAATAGTAATAAACTAGTTTTTTTTTTTCTTCCTTTTCTAAATTTAAACATGTTGATGCGGGTTTCTGAATATGTAGCGTATGGGAAAACAAACTTTTCATATAATTTGCAAATTCCATGAAAATACTGCCCTTGGAAAATGAAACAAACATCGATTAATTAAACAATGCAATGAATGCCCCTTTAGGTTTCATAAAATAATTGAGGACATTATAAGCATAGACAAATATAGTATCCATCCCCATTGTTTTGTTCTTAAATCAGGTTCACTTTATTCATTTCTGCTTTGGAAGCAAATTCATGGTTTTCTTATTATGTCATCTCAAGATATTCTGTTTCATGTTAAATTTTTGATAGAACTGTGTAATCGTGTCGCATTACAAAGTATATGACTTCACACAAACAAAGTGACTGTCGTTACGCCATGAATACAAGCAAATGAGTAAATAATTAAACAGAAACACGAATACATTAATATAAATATAAAATAAATTAACGCCTCGACACATCATTCAATTACTCTTTGTTGAACATTTATATATATTGTTGAACAATATAAGAATTATTTATGAGATTTAAACTGGTGTCAGATTAATTTTCATATCTATACATATAAATCAATTTAAGGTTCACATAGACAGTTATACATTTTTAAAAAACATTTTAACCCAAAACAAAGAAAAAAAAGATACTAAGATTCAAAGAACGTGAGAGAGAACAATGAAGGAAGATGAATTAATTACAAACGATAGGCAATGCATTTTCATTTTGAAAACTCAAATTTGAATGTAAAACAAGAAGCAGGAAGAGATTTCCTCAAGCGAGAAATGCGTAAAAAGACAATTTTTGTATAGAAATTAAGGTTACAACTCGTCGTTTCCAATGTAAAATGATGAGACCTCGCAGCCAATCTAGCATTGCATTAAACTTCATGCAGTATAAGTACGAAAAAGAAAACAACATGAACATATTTATAGAAAAATACACCGATGCTAAGTTACGGTGGAGGGAAGTGATTGAAGCCACGGTGTCACGAGTTTCTAAATACACAGCAGTATCACCAGACCAGATTCTATAAATGAAAGTTTTACTACGAATATTACTATTCCTTATTATCGATAACTTTCGAGCGGTTAACACCACATAATATATTTACTGATCAGTCAAAACTCATCCTTTTCATCCTGTTTTAAAAGGCCCTTCCGTGCGAAAATCAAAATAATCCTAATGCGATAATCGCAACGGATTCTGTATTTTGCAACTGATAATTCTGTTGCGTTTTTTATGGTCAGCCAATTACAAAATGAAGAAGGCGACATGAAATGATTAAATGAATGAATGGAGAATATGTATTTGAGAGATAAAGATCCGAAAAGGAACGGAGGGTTAGGGAAATTTTTTATCGATTCTCGAAGATTCATAAATGGAGAACACAAAATTTGAAACGGTTTACATATATATTTATCAGACTCTGTCAGGAAAGGCAAAAATTCTGGTCACATATTTTTTAGTTATGTTCATTATCGAAAGCTCGGAAAAATAATATTTTTGAAAAAAATGCAGTATTTGAGTAGATATATCTTGGTATTTACCTGCTCCCTCGGCACTAACGCAGGATATGACATCATGTGTGGTGCCGATAGGAATAAAAAATGACAATATCTCGCGACAAATGTTCCCAATATTAAACCGGCTGAATATCTCTTAGTGCAAAATAGAAGCTGCAGCTGTAGGGTATGGCGCGTTATCACCATCTAAATTAGGAGAGAAGATACTACACTTTGATCTTAGCAAAAATATCAAGTGTACAGATATTTTCCTTCATCTCTATCTAAAAAAGGCAGGATGTGTGTGTGCGTGTGTGTAACGAATGCACGGCAGCAATTTTCGAGGGATTTGCACTAAAATTTACATGCATATGCTCCAAGTTAGTGGGAAGGCCAAAACCGACTTTGCATTTCCCAACTCCCATCGATAGTGGAAATAATCGATTTTTCATACTTCTACGGCAGTTTTCATGTTGTTTGTCGCCATTTTCTACTAGCCAGAGTGAGAGCCTATACCTGGCTGCCACGAATAGGCAGGAAGATTCTATTGGTCAGCGTGAGAGCCAACAGCTGACTGACACGAATGTTAACTAGCATGCTAGTATACAGAAAAAATCGTTCGCTGCATTCGTCACAAGTGGAAAAAATTTAAATCTGCATGGCACTTTACTCCAGTTGGCTCATTCGCTTGCTTAAACTCAACGTTGATTCTGATTCCGTACAACTGGGTTAAGTGTGAAAAAGTATTTGTTGCTAACATTTTTTTTCATTCGGTTTTTCTAGTTACGTGTCCTTTTTAAAGCTGATCATTTTGTTTCATTTTGTTTAATTCT
>OZ010578.1:19488326-19505826 GCA_963932145.1 Acanthosepion lycidas | reverse complement strand
GCAAATAGCGTGAAACCCAGGGTCGCAAACTCACATCAATCCAACTAAATATGTTACCTCACTGATATTGAGCGCCTTCCAATAAGTAACGCGCATATATAATATATAAATAATATATATAAAAGTTGCATATATATATATATATATATATATATATATATATATATTACTATGATTAAAATCCCCGAAAAAAAAAAGAAAAGAAAAATTACCGGTCTTAAAAAACTTGTCTATATTATTAAATAAAACATGCATTTATATATATATATATATATATATATATATATATATATATATATATATATATGCATGTTTCATTTAATAATATAGAAAAGTTTTGTATATTTATTTAAGTAAGTTCCTTTCATATTATCTGATAATCTTGATCACGTTATCGTTGAAAGACGAAGGAAAACCCCATATTATGTTGGTCAAACCACAAACACACTTTCACGGCGTTTGACTCTACTTTTAAATGATAACTCTAACATTTTTAGACATTTCATTTCCACGTACTCAATTCCGAAAAATAATTGTTGACAACACAACTATACTTAAACATAAACCAATAAACAAGAAATAGAAATTCTTCAAGATTTTTACATAAAACAGTTGAAACTTAGACCGAACAAAATAAACTACGAAATCTCAACAAATATCCTTAAATGGCTCGTTTTTCACTCTCGAGGGTTCATAGGTGACGTCACGAGCTGCGACGCGATTTTCGCTTTCCGTATACATGTTTGTGGTTACTTGGAAATTTTCATGTAGCAAGGGCGAACTATCATTGTGGCTTCGTCTGTGTGTTGTTTGATTTATTGTAATTGTCCCCCTTGATAATGGCCTATGTAGGCCGCAAGCTGAGATTGCATTTAAACATGTAACAATATCATGTTTTCCTTACCTCTTTCAACGATAATGCGATTAAGCTTATCAGACACTATGGAAGGAACTTACTTAAAATAAAGAAACAAAACTTTTCTATACGATTTAAGGAATCATGCATTAATGAAAAATTGCTGCCTAAATATACACAATGCATACATACATACATATGTATATATATATATATATATATATATATATATATATATATATATATATTCACACATACACACATGCTCATTTTATATATATATATATATATATATATATATATATATATATATATATATATACGTTTGTAATAAATCGTGTTAATGTGTTGTAAATTTGATGGGGTCGAAGCATTTGATGGCGTTTTTTACGCTTTGCAGATGACGGTGTTTGAATGTGTTGGTGGTTCTATTTTTCTTTTTTAAAATAAAAATATAAAAGAAAGGGTGTAAAGACGGCGATGCCCATCTCCTGCTTCCCTTAATATAACACTATGGCGAGTAGTGGTTATCCCGGTCTTCTTACTATGATTAAAAGCCCCCTATAAAAAAAAAGAAAAGAAAAATTACCGGTCTTAAAATGGGCGAATCCGAACATTTAATGTAATGTATGTTTTTTTTTTAATTATTTTTTCTCATTATTCTCTGCAATATCTTCCTACCATTTGCTTCATCGTTCATATATATATATATATATATATATATATACATACATACAAAGAAATAATCACATACAGAATCAATCAGAATGCCTAATGTTTTAAATATATATATATATATATATATATATATATATATTTTCAATAAAGGTGCAATTAATTTACAAATTCATGAATTATTCATTCATAAAACAAATACAAAGGTTAATGTTTTAAATGACGAGAAATCCATCTTCGCGAACAATTCAAATAATATACAAAAACCCCGAACCTTTTTATGAATGAAAAGATCCTGTTTTATAAATTTCAGTTGCAATAGGTCTTTTTATTTTTACAAGCTTTCGTCTGTTCCTACAGACATCCTCAGGTATGAAATAGATTGTGTTCTTGTTTTTACTCTCAGTAATAAGTGGACAACGAAAACAGGGTTGTAATCCAAAAAATGCTATGACAAATGTGTTATTGTTTTGGAACGTGCAGTCGCAACGCTGAGTTTGAATTTAAATTTCTCGCCATTTAAATCATTAACCTTTGTATTTGTTTTATGTATGAATAATTCATGAATATATATATATATATATATATATATATATATATATATATATATATATATATATATATATATATATGTACGTTTTTACTAAATCGTATTAACGTAATATTAATTTGATTCGGGGCGCATCATTTAATGAAGTTTTTTCGTTTTGGCTATTGCAGACTGGCGATTTAGAAATGCAGTTTGGAAAATGTCTTATGCTCACTTACACTTAGTGAAAAATTTTTTATTTTATATTTTATTTTTATTTTATTTTTACCTCATCCTCGATACAGATATGTATGTATACATGTTTGCACTGGAGCATCTGCAGGTCGCAGTTCGACTCTCCAAATAGGATATCGTAAACAAAGTTCATTTTTTTTTAATTTATTTATCTCTCTTTTTCTTTTTTTTCTTTCTTTTTTGTTATGATTTTTTTTTCTAATATGAGTTGATCCATAATCCTCCGAAATCTTTTGAACGGGATTAGAAGCTCGTCTCTTGTTCCCTGTTAAAAAAGAGGTCTCAGGTTCCTTTTATTTACTCAGGCATTAACAGATTAACAGTCGTGTTGTCAAGAATTTTATGTAATATTTTATGTAATATGCGTGGATGGTGACCACGTTTCTTCATACTTAGGGTGTGCGGTTATCTGGTTGATGTTCCCAACTGGTAGGTATGAGCCCGAACTCTTGCGTACCGTCTTGAGGGGCTCAGATAAACAGTTACATAATATCAGTGTTTTTGCTCTGCCATGTCGTGCATGGATGTGTGTTTCCTGTGGTCTACACTTAGGCCACACTATGTTGCCGTCTGCGCCAGTTCCCTTCCTTCACGTGTTGCATCAGATAACCGACCACTACTATTACCCTACGCCTTTCCTTATGAATATAACATATCACAACTATAAATAATCAGAGATATAACCCTAAACCAGCTCAACAAAAACACCTACACCCCTTAACATTCTTTCTTCAACATTCGGAGTATTCCTATCAATTTATTCAGCATGGAATCGTTCTTCGAGAAGTATCAGGGCAGCATAACTCTCTGCAAATCTAACTTTAACTCTTCAATTCCCTCTTCTGGTTTCTCGATTTCTAGGTACCTTCCGCTCCTTAGAAAGAACTCTAATGTACACATGCATGGCATGGGAATTTATGTCTGCGAACATAACCCGATGGCTAGGGTACTACCTTTTGTATCTCCAGATCATTCGTCCATGTGTCTCCATCTCTCTTTACTTAACTTAATCTGCTATCTCTTCTTTTTCTACAGTTCTTCTTCTCACGAAAGTCGCGTTCTTGATGTTATTTCCGATAATGTAGCAAGACCATCTCTCTACACACTTTTGCCAACATACAGGTGGTCGGTGACTTTAATACCCAACATACTAAGTGACTTAAACACTGTCACTGACCTCGCTGGATTGCAAACCCTTCACTTCTCAATCACACAGTCTCTCACCCAAGTCGTTACTTCCCCAGGCGTTTCCTCAGCAATCCTGAGAGAAATGCTTCTCTTCTCGATCTCTTGTTTTGCACTATCCTTGATACTCGGCGTCCTTCGTAGCTTTACCCTCACGGGAAATTTTATCATGAGCTAGTGCCTGGACACTTCTCTTTACGCTTTTAATTCATTGTATTTTCAACTAAAAAATAAACATACTTTTCATATAATTAAATATACACAGATGCAAAATAACTAAATATGCAAAGAAAAATGGATATAATAGAAATAAATTCTATTCATCCATTTTAGTGTGTGAAAAAAAAAACTATTCGTACAATGCAAGTTTCACTATTTAAAACTTTTGAATTGCTTTAATACTCTGGATTATTCAAGTGAAATAATCCTGAATGTCCTAATAATGTTCCTGTGATTATTTTTAGCCTACAAAATACGAACAGAATATTCTGTAATTGGTATTCGTGCAAGGATGTTATCATTATGCTAAGAGGTAAAGTATTGACAAATTCTCAATAAGAACTGATTGTTAAGTTCTGGAAAGAAGCTAAAAGTACCAAAACATCTCAAAGAACATAAGTATTGCATTTACTATCATTAGTTCATTCATTGCAACGTACAAAAACTCAAAGAAGTTGAAAACCAAAGAAGAACAGGTTCTCCACGGACGATTCTCTCAAGATCTTCGAAGAAATTAATGCGTCAAATTAAAATCCAATGTTACACTCGTCAGGAATTGCAGGGTGATTTGCTTTCATCAGAAGTGTTTGTCATTAGACGGGCAATAAGCAATGAAATTCATAGGAACAATCTAAAGTCACGCTCCCATGGAATAACTCGATTGCTATAGAGAAGACACAGAAATGCCACATTGAAACTTGTTCGTGAATATAAGTATAAGGAAAAATCGTATTTGAAAGAGTATTATTGACAAACAAAACCTAAATTAAGTTGTTTCGACGTAATTCTAGAAGCCTTGTATGGAGGAAAGATGGCAGTTATTTCAAACAAAAGATCACAGTTCCAGTAGTGAAGTTTTGGGATTTTTTTCTGTAAAAGTTACTGTAATATATCAGTAATTGTTGCTAGAATGAATGTCTCAGCATATCAAATATTTTGGAAGTAAATTTAATGCTTTCGGTTGAAAAACTTGAACTTTTTTTTCTGGTTGGATCTTTTCACAAGATAATGGTTATAAGTACACTGCAAAATCTACGAAGAAATGGCTGGCTGAAAATAATGTAAATAACCTGAAATAGTCAAATGAGTCCCCGGTTTTAAATCTAGTCAAGAATCTGTGGTGTTATTTGAAAATCCCTCTCGAATCGGGAGTAGCGACAATCATCCGTGATCTGAAGACCAAATGCGAAGAAAAATGGAACAAATACAAAATAAAATTTGCTAATAGTTAATTGAGAACTACAGTATGAACTTGGTTGCTGTAGAAGTGAATAATGGCTATTCTATAAATTTTTATATGAAGATTATGTATTCTTTTTGATATTGTACGAATACTTTTTTCATACATTAAAATGCATAAATTGTATTTATTTCTATTAAATCAAAATTTTTACTGTTTTCTATGCATATGTAGTGATTATGCATTTGTTTACTATTTAGTATAGGAAAATTATGTTTATTCATTAATTGTAAATACAATCAATTTATTCTACCGTAAAATGTTATGTTAAATATCTTGTTATATCTCATATATTTTGCGCCCAGCTGAGAAATAGAAGTATTAATTTTTCTGTTATTATGTGTTCAATCCTGAGTATTTCAAACCTAACATGTATCCAAGCAAGCTTTCCTGATATTTGTAAGTAATTTTCTGATCCTTTTTATTTCCGTAAATATGTATCCTCTACGTTCGTTTATGTATTTCACAAATATCATTTGTCCTAAAAAACAAAAATGAAAAAATATGTATTCTTTTAGAATGCCTGAAACAGAAAATCGCCAAATTTAATTTTTGTTCGCATTGTCAAAAAGACTAGCAAACTTTGAGATTGAAAATCTTTGAACGATTAAAAAGACAGAATATCTGAAACTTTCTGACAGTTCAGAAATAAATCAAATATTCTTGGAAAACTTTTCAAAGTGAATACGTTTTATCTGGTATTTGGCTTATCTTCGTATCCTAAACATTTAAAATGACATTTCATTTTTAGGTCCCACATATATATTTAGTTCTAAATATTATTTTATAGATAGATAGATAGATAGATAGATAGATAGATAGATAGAGGCAAAATATGTTATTTATGAAAAGATAAAATTAATTTCATGTTTTTAATTCATTTTTCTATAAGAAAATAAATTAAAAATACATCCGAAAAAGATGCAGAACAAAATGAAATTGAATACAAAATTCAGAGTAATAAATTTTCTTGTTCTTACAAGCATTTGTATGAATTTAATGTTTTTAATCTTCCTATTTGAAAGTATTAAATAAAATGCAAGCTTATATAAAACCCTGTTTGTAGACTAATACATGTTTTCAAACGCTCTTTCTCCCCCTATTTATCTCTCTCGCTCTATTTCTCGATCTCTCGATCTATCTATCTATCTATCTATCTCGTTATAGCTCTATTTATCTCTATCACTCTGTATCTATCTATCTATCTATGTATCTATCTATCTCGTTATAGCTCTATTTATCTCTATCACTCTGTATCTATCTATTTGTTTCACGATCTCTTTCTCTATCTCTCTATCTCTTTCTCTATATATCTCTCTATCTCTTTCTCTATCTCTATATCTCTCTACCTCCTTATCTCTCTCTATCTCTCTCTATTTCGCTTCCTCTCTATCTCCCAGTGTCTCTTTATCTCCCTACCGCTCTCTCTCTCTCTCTCTCGCTCTCTCTCTCATATATATATATATATATATATATATATATATATATATATATATATATATATATATCAGTTCCTATGCATTTATTCATATGTATGGGCGATTGTATTACTTCTGTTTGCAACAACGATACGTTCACTCTCATGGATATATATTTTTTATTGAATCATCATTTAAACTTATCTTACATTGTAGTAGAAATAATCTTATATCTTTCAAAATTTCATATCTTTAAATTCTTAAAAGAGATTTTAAAAATTTGCTTAACTTCAAGTCGAATCGAAGATCTAAGTCGTCCAAGCCGCTTTACTTCGTGACCCTAGTTTCAAGAACTGAAGACAGTTTTTGATTATATTATTGAATTTTACTTAGGAATGTTCGAAATAGAGATTCCAGTTTTCACAAAGAGAGCGAGTCTGATTATCCTTAACAAAAAAAAAAAAAATAAGAAGATCAGAATTAGTTTTCTGAGTAGCGACAGTCATACACTTGTTACTATGCAAACGATTTGGTTTTTAGCCATGTACACAATTTATATCAGCACTAAACGTAGATTTTTCTTTAAATAAATTCATAAATTAATCTAGGATTTAAATTTCCAGACAAACAAAATCACCACCAAACAATACAACGGATTTTTTATTCACAAAATTTATGTGTGTCGTTGAGTTGGCATACCTCACATTTTGGAAAAGACAATGCCGTGGGTTGAAAATGAAAGGAAAATGAATATTGGAACTTTGTCTATCCATGGAAATGTAGTTAGACAATAGGCAAATTAAACTAGAATAGATATTTGGGGATCGAAACTACACAGACAACGGCGTTTTTTTTTTGTTTTTTTTTCCGTGAAACAAAATTAAGAGACTTGATTTTAATCAGGGCTTAGCTATGTTATCAGCTATCTATCGGGAGCATTCAGAAATAATAATAATAATAATAATAATAATAATAATAATAATAATAATAATTGCAATATTGTGGAGAATGTCGAAGAAAAATGTTGGTCGTCCGGGAAGTAATCGGAGTACTTGGTTCAAACCTATTAAATTATTAAATACTTTAGGCGAATTGGTGCAACTGACACTGAAGACACTACGAAAATATGCTTTATTGGCTACAGTAAGCATACCCCGAAAAATATTCTGCGATCCTTGTGACAAAATAGACAATATATTCATTGTACTTACAAATGGTGCCATAATAGATTCAAATAATGAATAATAATTATACACATATAACGGATGTATCTTATAAACGTTTAGATTAACAATTAGGGCAAGTGCGACGTTAGACCCGGAGACTCTTTCGGATGGCCAAAGACGTATTCCCAAAGCTAAGCAGAGAATTTAGAGACATATGGGTACTGAACTGCTACGTGATATCTGACCTTCTTTACGGTAGTGAATGTTAGACAATCCCCTCAAGGATAAAAAAGAGACAGAGGTTTGGTTCTACAGAAGGATGCTGAGGATGCCATGGACCAAACATGTGAGCAACAATGTGGTTTTGGAGAAGATGCAAAACTAAAAGAGGAAACATACTTAACAACAGAAAGAGGCAGTATTTTATTTACTAGGACACGTAATAAGAAAGGAGAGCTTGGAAAATATGATACTCACAGGGAGGATAACGGAAAAGAGGTACAAGGGAAAGCAACGCGTTACGTACTTAACAGGCTTAAACAATTAGATGACAGAAAATGGTCTGGGAGAAATAACAACAAAAAAAAACAATAATTATTGAGAACTACAAGAATCAGGATGAGGTAGAAAGAGATGATCGTCTGCGCCCTGAAAAGATAGGGGTACATAGAAGAAATTCTTACTAAGGAATCAATTAACGGGGAAAAAAAAACATTTAAGTTGAGCGTGTTTCCCATTATATCAAACGCAATTCAATTGCATTCCTTTCGCGCTAGCTGCTTGTTACACATTTGTCTCGTTGATTACTAGTAACCACATTTTATCAAGATAAGCGACATTTGAGGAAAGGCTTGTTTATATATTTTTATACTTGCATGCATTTTTAAACATAATTTTAAGAATACAAACACACGGTGAAAATATTGTTAATCGCTGTCTTTTCTTATTTTTGTTTCTTTTCTTGAATCGCTATCATCTCTTAACTTTTTGCAAAATATTGGAAGATTTATGTTAAACATTTTCTTTAATAATATTAGGTTGGTGCAAAAATAATTTCGTTTTCTAACATATGTTACTATGTGAGAAAACGAAATTATTTTTGCACCAACCTAATAATAATAATAATTTTAGTAATAATAATACATAAACTATAACAATTGGATTGGAAGCTTATCTCACAGAAAACAATGACCATCTCCTACAAATAGTAAGAAATCAAATCCACTTCATCAAAACAGAAGCTGCACTCTTCAAGAAATAGCTTAATATACCGGAAATCCTCACAACAACATTTTTATTCTATTTTCCGAAAATCCTGCATTTCGGGTTAGTTCCTATTTTGATCATGTGACAGTGATAGGATCTGGCTGCAAGGCATTGGTCCTGACCTGTAATAATTTCGCCTTCTGTCTTAGTTTTCAGCCCAATGTACCTCAGACACTTATGTGTCTTCTGTTGGTCTGCATCTGCTTTTTTTCGTTCTTTTTTTTATTTATTTGTCATTCAACAACTTGTTCGCCGAGTATTTTGTAATTTCATTTGCTTTCTGTTTTACTCGTTTGGCACAGACGGTATTTTTTTTTTTTTTTTGTTATCTCAGGATATCCGCAACTAACAAAAGTGAATATACCCACAGACATAAGATAGCGATATATGTGCACTGGAAGATATGCAAGAAGCATAAAATCGAAACCTGAGAGATGGTATGAGCACCAACTAGATACAGTTACCCAAAATATCGATGTAACTATCCTCAGGAACATGTCAATTCAAACTGACAGATAAATAAAGGCCAACGGACTTGATATAATCATGAAATACAATAGTGCCATCTGCTA
The DNA here is from genome assembly GCA_963932145.1 of Acanthosepion lycidas. NCBI lineage: Eukaryota > Metazoa > Mollusca > Cephalopoda > Sepiida > Sepiidae > Acanthosepion > Acanthosepion lycidas. The sequence goes on along the minus strand of OZ010578.1, from coordinate 19,496,445 downwards.
GAAACACGTCCATAAAATTCTCGAGAAATTATCCAAGCACAAGGGCCTAAAGATCGAGATTACCAGGGTGTGGGGAATGAAAACGGAGAATGTACCAATAGTAATCGGAGCTCTGGGTCTTGTGAGAAGAGGAATGGACAGTTTTACTAACAGTGTCCCAGGTAACATCAACATACAAGTTGTCCAGAAAATTTCCCTACTAGAAACATCCCATATGCTAAGAAAAGTTCTATCAATTAAATGATAATTCTTCTATAAGGCCTAAAGGCCCTAGTTTGGACCCGGATCTACAGGATACAATGAAGGAAACGTAATATACAATAATAATAATAATAATAATAATAATAATAATAGTATCGATCCATAAGACCCTTGCAAAATATCTATCAACACTTGGAAATAATCCCGATGAAATCCCAGATTGGATCACTCAAGGCATTATATATCTTATGCAAAAAACAAATGAAACAGATGATCGGAATAATTATAGGCCAATAACATGTCTCTCCACCACATATAAGTTAATCTTGTCTGTCCTTACGAACCGAACATACTCTTTATTCCAAGCAAACAACATTCTTCCACTGGAAAAGAACGGATGCAGGAGAGGTTCGTATGGCTGCAAAGATCAACTACTGATAAACAAAATGATCCTGGAAAATTGCAAAAGACTTTGTAGAAATTTTAGCGCAACGTGGATTTATTATCGTAAAGCCTTTGATTATATGTCACAGTCTTGGATACTTAAGACTTTTGAAATGTACAAATTATCCCCTGTGGTAATAAATTTCCATAAGCACAGCATGGGAATGTGGAAAACCACACGATACCTAAATCACGCCGGAGGCGCAGCCATCTCCAACCGTCTGAATATCCGACCCGAAACCATTCTAGGAGACTCTCTTTCTCACTGCTTCCGTACTGTTTGTCCTTAATCTCCCTTACACATGAACTAAACAACATTAGCTATGGTTACAAACTAGATTTTTATATGGATGATCTCAAACTCTTTGCAAAAACCGACAATGAGTTGAAGGGCCTCCTCAATATTGTAAAATGTTTCAGTGACGACATAGACATGAACTTCGGATTAGATAAATGTGCAAAAGTAACATTCAAGAAAGGAAGATTTATAGAAACAATCTCAATAGATCTAGATTTTTGTCACAAAGATTAGAGAACTAGAACAAGATGAAGCTTATAAGTACCTAGGAATTAGCGAAGGAGATGGTATACAACGTACTCAAATGAAGGAGAAGGTAAGAAATGAATACTACAGGCGTGTGCATTTGGTCCTAAATACCGAGGTGAATTCAGAAAACAGATTATCAGCCATAAACACCTTTGCTGTCCCTGTGGTGCAATACAGCTTTAACATCCTTAATTGGACTATAGCTGACATTAAGCGAATGGACGCCAAAATGAGAAAGCTTCTCACTTGCTACCGCATGCATCATCCCAAAGCTGATGTTGATCGTCTGTATGTGCCCAGATCCGAAAGAGGCAGAGTATTAGTTCAACCACAACTGTCCTACAAAACTACAACAATTGGCCTTCAAAGATACCTGGAAACCACGGAAGACTGGATGATGATATGCATCAAAGAACATGGAAGTTGTAAGCGCCTTTACTCTGTAATAAAAGAAGCCAACAATTTCAAAATGGAGTTTCAAATGAATGCAGAAATACAAATAAAACACCGATTGAAGCTGCAAAATACATAAAAAAGAAATCAAAAGCAAATGCAACCGACCAGATACAGAAACAATGGCAAGATAAACCGCTTCATGGTCAATAATCTTCCCGTACCCAACAAACTGATGTAGACAAGCCCCGTACCCATCAGTGGCTATGTAGTACAGGGTTAAAAGCTGAAACGGAAGTATTTATCCTTGCTGCACAGGATCAGTGCTTGTTAACTAGAAAATATCAAGCACACATACTAAAATATAGTGTTAAACCAAAATGCAGGTTGTCACAATTACCCAGAAACAATCGAACATCTTGAAATAGGTTCCACGGTATTGGCATCCACTGAATATGAAACCCGGCATGACAGAGTTGGCCAATATCTGCACTGGGAAATCTGTAACTATTGGAAGCAAACTGAAAGAAAGTGGTATAAACACCACCCAGACCGGGTTACAATTACAATTTTATGGGACTACACAATATACACAGACAAAACAATCTAAGCTAACCGCCCGTACATTGTTATTAGAGATCGCACACAAAAAGGTGCCTCCTTATTGATATGGCAGTCCCTGCAGACTGCAATATATCTTTGAAGATCATCAAAAAGCTGTCAAATTACAAGGACCTTGAAATCAAAATTTCAAAAATGTGGCACATGGGAACATCAACAATCCCCGTTGTAGTTGGAGCCCTCAGAATGTTTGGAAAAGATTCCAGCAGACTAATTGAAGGGATTCCTGGAAACCCATGCCTTAAAGAAATACGAAAAAAATTTCTCACGTGTACAGCCCACACCTTACAAAGTGCTTTGTCCATGTAAATTTTTTTTTTTCCAGTGAAAAACGTCATGATGCAATTTCTAACCTTAGGTCCCTGGGCGAAACTCGGAAAGAAATGAGTACCCACCAGAAATCAAAGGAAATAATAATAATAATAATAATAATCTCAGTATGATAGAGTAAGCCTATATCTGCACTGAAAAAGATGCAAATTTTGCAGGAAGGAAACTATGAAATTGCTATGTACATCACCAAAAGCCAGTTACAAATTTAGGACTAGTAACAATTTTGTGTGAATTTACAATACACAGAAAAATAACAATCGAAGCTAATCTCGCAAACATCGTGATCAAAGACCACAAAAACAGAATGTGTTTTCGTAATGACATGGCATTCCCGGCTGTTTGTAATGTGTCTTTGATGATCTTAAAAAACTATCACAATATAATGATCTTGAAATGAAAATCTATAATTTGTTTCATATGTGGATATCAATAATTCGAGTCGGATTGATAGGAAAAGTTTCCAGCAGATTTATCGAAGGGATTCGTGGTAACCCATTCCCTCTTGAAATACAAAAACTGTACTTACAATTAAAGCTCACAAATAAGATAACAAATAATAACAACAGCAACATATTTTGACACATGTTGAAGAAGAATTGATCCTTACCCGTGACTAAACTTCGGCGACCATGAGGGAATATGCTTTGATTCATATTAAGACATATAACACATAACAGACCAGATAAAGGTATCAAATACTACATATACAGTGTGCCATGGATAAATTGTCGTCTATATTACGCAAAATGCAAATAACATTGACATCTTATTTTAACATATATATTTACCAAAATGGCGCCAAAATATCTTGAAAGAGTCAATTTATGCAATAAAATCGCCACTGGCTTCAACCACGGTCTTCAGACGACTACGGAATATTCTACATCTCTTCTGGACGGACTCCTTAAGTTGATGAATGCAGCCCAAATCCTTGCCTTCAGCTCATCTTTGCTATTACATGGAATTTTGTTGGTGACTCGCTCAACAGCGATCCACACATAATAATCAAGGCGGTTGCAGTCTAGGGAGTTGTGTGGAAAATATAAGGAGAAATGTTGTCGTAGAAATTGTCTGACAGCCAAGAATGTGTTCTGCTGCTTGTGGTGCATCATGCAAAGTCGTGTTTCCAGACATAGCGTCTTTTAGCAGCCACACTCTTGACACAGTGCAGCACTACTAGCTCAAGATACTTGATGTAGGCCTCTGTGTTGAGTCTGCGGCCCTCATCAAAAAACTTCGGAAATGCCTTTCTTATGAGAACGACCAGAGTAAGTATTCCAAGCTGCCCTACCTTCGTAGTCACCATTAGACTCATCAAACACTTTTCGAATCCTCTGCACTATCCTCGGATTGACACCCAAATACTTTGAAATGATCGTGTTGGAGATTTCGGCGCGAATGCCAAGCAGTACATCATGCCGTTTCCAAATTTCTATCAGAGTGAATTGCGCCATGATGTTTTTTTCTTCATAGGCGTTGCCCAGTGAGCATGTTGCGGATCTGTGTGATGGAGATGAATAGAAGGTTTGAATTATCAGAAGGTTTAAAATTGTGTGTATTCAATAATATTCCATCCACAATAATAAATATTCATAAACATCTTGTTTCAAAACATAACAATTGAATTTATTAATGTTTGATATACATGCCTGTGAACTGAAAAGTTAGACAGTGTTGTGTCTCTTAGATTAGGTAAATATTTGTATTCGAGCTCATAAAGTGAAAGTAATTATTAAAGTGTTGTTTAGAAGAATAAAGTTTCTTTAGCATGTTTCGAATTGTGTATTGTACAAATTGATAACATTTCTGAAGAGATTTTAGAGTTCGTACTTGTGTGAATGTTGGTAAAGGTCTTTAACGTCTGACCACAAAGGTTAAGACGGGAGTTCTTGAAGATTACATCTTGTTACTTGGTAGCAAGAAATGAGACGCGAGAGAGGGAGATGAATGAAAATAAACAACAGGGAGCTTACACGTGTGCTGTTTGTATATCGTCGTAAATCACGTGACTGGCTCAGATGGAAAACGCGGTAAAACAGAGTTGTAGCGTGGAGGCGGTTTGATTGGTCGGAACTGGCCAATCAGCAAGCTAGATTGAAGGTGATTGACCAATGAATGATTGTTATATATTTTGTAAGATTGTGATGGTGAAAATTATAACAGGAATAGTGCATTTCCTAGCAGGGGTTAACTAGCTTGTTCTGGAAGAGTCCACGAGCATAATATAATGACCAGTTAACAAACATAAAAAAGAAACAACACACATATGCGAAATTAAAAAAATAAAATTTACCCATCGCACACCGTATTGACTAAATATTGAGATTGAAAACTAGAAACCAAAATTATATGTTGATAGGTATGAAAATGACAGGCGATAAAATATATGTTAAAGAAAAAAATAGTAAATGGGTATATTCGTTGGTGTCGTGAGTACGATCAAGTGATATACGAATATCAACAAGAAGCGCGATAGGAACTGTTTGCAAAGGTGTAAAGTTATCCATCGTGTGAATCTGCTCACCTGGGTATTATCAAATTGACAAATGTACACTTTAGTAATCACTTAACATATAAATTTGTGCAAACAAATTGCTCATATTTACTTGCTGATTAATCGCTCAGGGTTTCTACTGGACAAAAACAAAAGAAAAAAATAGAAGGTAACAACAGCAACGACAACAACAATGATAATATATTATTATTATTATTATTATTATTATTATTAATAATAATAATAATAATAATAATAATAATAATGATAATAATAATAATAATAATAATAATAATAATAATAATAATAATACACATGAGCAATCCCTGTTGTAGTTGGAGCCCTAGGATTGATTGGAAAAGATTCCAGTAGACTAATTGAATGACAAGTACGGCCCATATTTTACGAAGGGCTTTATCTATGTATTATTATTTTTTTTTTTTTGTCAGTGGAAAGTGTCATGATGCCATTTTCTAACCTTAAGTCTCTAGAATATATGATTCTATAAAACTTATGTTTTCGCACAAACATTAATGTAATGAAAACAAAAAAAAACATATGTACTGCTAATGAACGCATCAAAACGAATAAAATGCAGCACGCGTGATAGCATGCAACTGAAAAGCTGCGTAAAATAGTGATCTTGTTCATCTTGAAATTTTCCGTCAATTGATTAGTTACTCAGAGAAATTAATCAAATAGCTTATTATAAATCTTATGGAACACTCTTGTTATTCTGTTCATTCATCTCGGCTGCGAAGTTAATTTGCTCTCTTAACCATCCTCATACGTTTCAAGGGTCGACAAGCTGGTAGATTCTGAATAATTGTTTAGAATGTGTACCTTAAGAAGTTTGTGGAAATTTACCTTGAAGGCAACAGATATTCTGTTGAAATGTTTGACATTGCCAAACACTGTTTTTTCTTTTCTTTATATTTTCCTAAATCGCATTCTTCTCTTAACAATTGAAAAAATATTGAAATTGTTGCGTCAATCATTGTTTATTATTATCATTATTATTTACGTATTTCGTGAGGATAATTCATGCAATTGAGTGGCATGTTAAACCTGCTTAATTTTCCTCATTATTTGATGTTTTCAAATCGACACAAAGATTTCTTTATTTCGAATTAATCAAACACGCTTGTATAAATATTCTGGAACTCTCCTGTCATTCTGTTCAGTATGTCCATTATTATTATTATTATTATTATTATTATTATTATTATTATTATTATTATTTTGACAGGGTTTACGTTCGAAGATTAAGATTTTGCATTATGTTTACTCAACATGAAATCGTACTCTGTTAGAGATAAAGTTTTGTTTATTTTATTATCAATCAGAGAAGAGGTGTATGACATACAGATAAGAATATATACTGAAAGATAATTTAGAATAAAATCGGACAGTTTCTGTGCAGAGGTACGCCAAAGTATGAAATTAAGTGGGGCATTGAGAATTAATTTCGAACATCAAACTTAATATATCACATTGCATATAAATAAATCAGGGGTTGTACTACAAAAAAAACAAATGAAAAATATAAAAAAAGACAATAATAATACTTAAGAGAAGGTGCATGTCTAATAAATTAAAAAAAAAAACAATGAAGAGGGCAAATATTCTTGACAAATAATGAATTGCGTAAATTATTCTTTCGAGTAGTTTTTAAGACATTTATTTATCGTCTCTCGGTTGCGTCTCTGTCTTTAGGGCAGAGTGCGCTCAGGGGCGGCTCCGTCAAAAGACAGAGTCACAACCGAGAAAATATATACTGAGAGGTTCACATCCCTGGGGAAACAGCTGTCTGAGAGCGCACCCTGTCATTGTACCCGAGAGAGGGATCGGTGCTCGAACCGAGGCCAACAATACTGACGGTTGTTGGGGTGCGCGCAATTTGTCTTCCTAGCCTGGATGTACGCGTTCGGGCTCATTAAACCGAAATTGTGGTACAACCGAACCTCGTGTGGGGAGTTGGGTAAATACAAATAATAATGAATTATGAAGGATATGTTTGAAAATATAATAGCAATAAAACAATTTTTCTCACTGATCTATGTCCCGTATCAAAACAAAAATTATATCAAATCTATTTTGTCAACGTATAGACCATTCACGTGTATATGCTGTGAGGGTGTGGCAGCGTTGAAGTATCAAAAACAACCTGATTTTTGGTATTTAGTGGCAGACCATGTGGGACAGATTAACAAACATACTTAAAATATATACTTAAGGAATGTCAACTGATATTAGCAATAAAATGCATGTAGAGGAATTTTGTAAGCATTTCTATTCACCATCTTAAACTGTATTATCATCAATGGGACAGAGGATGAAGTGAATATGCGGCGACCCCGGCCGAAAACAACACATATGCTTAGACATAAACAAGTTGAAGCCCTAGTTTTGAAAGAAGCAACATATTTCAGAAAGACAATGAAACCCGCATTCGACAATACAATCTAAATGAAGATCAGAACAAAAATGGGTTTCAAATCACTTGTTTAATGAAGTAGCAGGATTCTTCGTCTGATGTTAGCATAATTGAACAATTGTGGAAACCTAAAAAGAGGAATATTTACAATAGCAGACCCCAATGTAACTGCTAAACGAACTATTAGAATTCTATTATGGATTCTGTGTATTTGATTTCTCATAAATATATGTATCATCTAAAAAAAAAATTACAACGAAGAATGACTTATAAACTAAGGGTAAATATATCCCAATTATTATTGCTAGTACAAAGCAAAGGTTATTAAAACAAGATATTTTTCAGTATTTATTTAAAATATTTGCTTTTGAAAATTAGGTTCATCATCTGTAATTATAAATTTTAATAACGACAACATAATTCTTGGAGGTTCAATAACATGTTTAATGAGGTGAAACAGAAAATACATCAAATTATTGCCACGTCACGGAGTGATATGTAGCCTAACATAATTTATACATATTTTGAGAAATACCCTCAACATTATGAGAGAAAATATTTTCATAAATTTGATTCATTATCTAATGACTATTTCGTCATTTCCTCTTTTATACTAGCTACAAGTGTCATATGATATCAAGCAAATATT
>OZ010578.1:19480826-19485826 GCA_963932145.1 Acanthosepion lycidas | reverse complement strand
AGTTGATTTTCGGTGGACACCGAGTTTTACATTGTTGTTAGCGCGATGTAGTTTGATATCTCGGAAGGTTAAGGAAGTTGGTCGTTCCATTTCATATGCCTAATTATCCTAAAAAGCTACTAACTCATTCAAAGATGAAGCGCTCTCTACCAACAGTTAAAATAATAAAAATATACTTCTCATCACGAAGCCATTCTACTCGAAATTTAGTAGCGTTTGTTACAAACAAAAATTTGGATTACCAATGTGATCGCCTCTCAGTGGAGAGATGACATGTATCTTAGAATTACTTGAATCCGGTCCTTTCAAAAATATTATACAAAAACATTCAGCATACTCCCTGTATAATGATGATGAACTAATTATATACTCATAATACTGATTTACCTGACAAGGTAGATACATAAAAAAAAATCTAAAACATAATAGAATTTAGACTTTACATTTGTCTTTTCCGTGACATTTTTTTCATATAAGCTCATCGTTATTCTACCTAGACTATTTGAATTTAAGCGCATTACGAGGCTGGGGGGAGGAGAAGTGGGATCAATTTACTGTTGAATTGACTTCATATAACAGTAACTAAAATATAAGTTCCTTTTCTTTCACTTCTCGCTTGTGGCATTCCCTTCGGGCTCGATGCTTTCAAGCCAACTTTAATCTTCAAAAATTTAAATGCAATGACAATCGTTATCTACCGTCGTCCTGATTATTCTTCTTTGTTCTCGATCCTTCGTAATATTTCTCTTTTTTAATTCATCTAAGTGTGAACTTGATTAACAAACAGTACTTTTTCACAGCCTTCTCGAACCTAAATTTCGAAAGGCTTAGAGATTTCGTAGTAACTGTTATCACAGAATATCAGAGACGAAGAATTAATGACTGGTTTTGATATGATGAGAATTCCCCCAAACACATAGAAGAACAGAATCAGATAATTAAGAAAAGAATCAGATCGATAGATAGATAAGAAGAGAATCAGATCGATATAGATTTTACAGAAATTGTCCGGCAGTCACTTTCTTGAGGATTATCAGGGAAATTAATTATACCAACCAACTATGAGGTCAAACGTTCCTAACACGCATGTTACTGGTTTACGCCAGAACCTGAGTTATTAAGGAATTAATTTTTAGATGAAAGACAATAGGACAAAGTAAGTTTGTCCCCTATAGAACTGTGGTCCCTAGCATCCGAAAACAAAGGACCGCTTGTCGCTATATTTAACGCCCGACCTCGTGGGTCATATGTGGCACAGGGCCGGTTTATTGTGGGTTCTCCGATCACGTAGGCTCGGCCAAAAATATTCCCTTTGAACACGTATAAACAGGTTCAGGTCCTGTCTATCTCCCCGGACGAAAGTTTGCCCTTCGGTAAAGTCTCGTCCGGGTTCCTCTCCGCCGAAGCGGAGACTTTGACAGTTGAACAGTTTATATCTGGACAAAGAGTTACTTTTTAAGCCAAAACCTTAATGAAGCGGCACCTTGGCGTCTGGTTCTGAGTAGTAGCGATAATAGATAGATAGATAGATAGATAGTCAGAAAAACAAATTATTTGAATGAGTGACACACCATTAGAAATTTTCCATCTTCTAATATCAGCGTTAATTTTTTTCTTCAATAAAGAAAATAACTACAAAGACAAAAAAAGTATTTGTGAAATAATAAGGGTACACGGCCAAATAAGCATTTGATGGCGTTGCAAATAGAAGGTATGAATTTAATTCTGGAAGATGTATTTCGTACATAAGATTACACATGAAACACACACGCGCGCGCGCGCGCACACACACAAACATATATATATATATATATATATATATATATATATATGTTTAACAAATCGGAGACTTCAGAAAGCGATGGTAATATTTTATATTTTTCGAGACGGATAAAGTTCGATTTCACCTCGTCAGACCTTGCGGTTTAAAAACTATGAGTGGATTAAAAAATTCTTCCAGGATTCTACTGGAAAACGAAATGAAAAACAAGACTAACGGAAGTTTTGTTTTAAGAGAGTTACATAGAGTAGGAAGGAGAGGAGGGAGGTATATGTCTCTGAAATGGCCAAGTAAGACCCCAGATTTAAACCCAGTCCAGAATTTGTGTCGTTATTTGAAAATTCAAAACCAATCGAGAGCTCCAAAAAAAGACCCCGGATTTGAAGACCATATGCGAAGAAGAATGGAACAAAACACCAAGTAAAATTTATAAAATCTTTAATTGATGACTACAAGAAGATGTTGGTTGCCCTAGAAGAGAATACTCGCTATTTTACAAAGTTTTCAATTCTATTGTACGAATAGATTTTCGCCTATTAAAATGGATCAAAACATTTGCTGTTTTCTATGCATATGTAGTTGTTATGCATCTGTGTACAGTTAATTACATGAAAAGTATGTTTATCCATTTGTTGGAATTACAATAAATTATAAATTTGTATGTACATTATTTACATTATTCGGACTATTGTCCTCATCCTTGTCGCCATATTTATCACACCGTTTCGGCTGTTGTACGCTCTGGCCTTCTTCAGGTGGTTGGAATGTCGAACTGAACCCTTTATTTCGCTCACCGGGGTAGACTGTTCTAGTTCCACGTGCCATGCTTGATGGATGTCAGTTATCAGTTATCTCCTGTTAATTTCCCTCTGAAAGTTCTCCACTGCCTTAACCGTGTCTTCTGTCCTCAAGAACACATGGCACAGTGGATAAAGGCGTTGGATAGATCTAGTGACAGGACCCAAAGAGTGTGAGTTCAATACCATATCATATTTAATATTGGAGAAGGAGGGGGTAAGGATCAAAATTTGACGTATTTAATCGGTCAACTTAACGGAAATGATATGTTAAAGGAGAAGAGGGAGAAAAAAAAGAAGTAAGTAAAGAGAAAAGAGATGTATTTAGGGTTTACGAAGGAAGAAGAGGGGTGGTATAGTTTTATCAATTTCGGTAAAAAAAAAAAACAGATTTTAACGTTTGATAGTAATTTAAATGTTTAAAAAAATCCACGAAGAAATTAATCATATTACCATATCCTACATATATTGACACATATTATATATACGAACTCACTTATCATTAGGATCTTCTCTTTTATACACAGGTCACATTGGTCTCTGAAATTTATTGGAGTTCGAGCCGTAGGAACGATTTTCCATTTTACTAGTGAGGTTAAACCATTCTCCAACAAATACCAATAATGTTTTTATAGTGCTGTTTGGTATATTTTAGATCTATTTGTGAAGGACTGGCGATTGTTATAAAAAAAAACTTGATCAAATTTCCCGTAGATATTTCTATATACATCTTTTTCTGTTTCATATTTTTCTTGGGGAAAATTGTAGCTTCATATATCACGCTTTCTGCCATGCATATTCCTTCTAATGGACAATCGGATCGTACCCTGCAATTACAGGTAGATGCTTAATTTTCGCTTTTAAGATCCCCTTGTAATTGATTATTGTGAAATTGTGAAATTGTTTAATAATTCTACTATTGTGAGAGCTTATAATTTTTGTACATTGCTCATGCATGAATAAATAATTTTTAAATTCATTTTATCATATATATATATATATATATATATATATATATATATATATATATATATATATATATACATATATATATATATATATATATATATATAATCTAAAATCTACATTCAACATCATCAATTGATGAGACACCAGAGCTGTTGAAACGAAAAGACGATTTTTGTAGTGATTTTATTACATATTCATGTTATAATTTTAAAATAAATAATTATATTCGGTCTACTCTGTATTGAGCACACTTTTAAGAATAGTAATTGTTGGTTATTGGAATTTATTCCGTATACACCAATCATATACTTGTAAATATATATATATATATATATATATATATATATATATATATATATATATATATATATATATTGATAAACAACAGATGAATATAAATTTGCAGTACAAATTAAATATTATATTGCCTAAAGAAAAAAATATACATATTGCTGAAAATATTTGAGCGTACGGAAATCACTTTCCCTGTGAATGCTTTCATTGTCTAATGTTGAGAGAGTGAGTCAGAGAGGAGCAAAGAGGGAGAGAAATGAGTGAATGTCTTGTAAAAGGGTTTTATCATTGAAAAGCTAAAGCAGTGGAGAGTGTACAGGAAAGGAAAAAGTGTTGAAAAAATATTGACAATCCTCTTTCTGGGAATATCGGTTGTTGAGTTTGTTAGTCGAAACTGACACAAAGGCGATCAGATAATATTGCTGAGATGTGTATGAGAAAGGAGAGAAAAAAAAGATCACAGTGACAAGGAAGAATAGGGAAAAAAATCTAAAAACAAATATTATATTGAAAAGAAGGAAATAAAACAAAAAAATACTAAAAATCCTGAAAGAAAAAGATAAAAAAATAAACCAGAATGATGTGAAGTGGACGCCACCGTTTCGTTGTCTCGGTTCTCTGAATTTTGCCAAACTAAAAGAAAAGACACTGGCAAAATTTGACATGGCATCCAAGAGTATTGTCCCGAGAATTACAAGGAATATTCGATTTTCACTAACATGGCGATTTCTCGGTTCAAGGGTGGCAACATCTTGGTGTATCTGCTGCCGGGTTGTCTCTTGGCATTGTTAGAAAAGATGGACTTTTCAGTCCTTCGCAAAATTGCGATGTAGGTTGTTTATAGACACAGACTTGCAAATGGAGAGAAAGCAATGTTCCGCAGAGAGAAAAAAAAACTGTATTTGCGTGGAGATTCCTGACATGTATCACTTAGTTTCTCTCACTGTAATTTTTTTATCTTTCCTTCTCTATTCCAATCTTTCTCTCTGTCTGTCTCTCTATAAACGCAAAGAGGTATATAAGGCAATATGACAAAGTGGTAAATTTGTGTATGCATATATGTTCACAGGTATACAAGTACGAAGAGAAAAAGTAATACCTTTTAATAATATGTGGAAATATCCACTCTTTGCCTGATGAAGGTCACGAGCCTGGAAACT
>OZ010578.1:19390826-19475826 GCA_963932145.1 Acanthosepion lycidas | reverse complement strand
TGGATCTCCAACTCTAGAACTCGTGCTACTAATGTAGTTCGTCTGATTACATTCCATGGAAATAACGATAGAGCAGTGAGAGGTTTGCATTGTTTAGTCTGTGAGAAAGGAGATGGAGGCTTGTTAATATGTTGTTATTCAGAAGAACGCGGAGACGTTTTTGCGCCTATCAAGAATGGAAACCGATGATTTTTAGTTCCTGTCACAATAAAGAATTACTACTCCTTTTTTTAGGTCAGGTTTGGCTGTTGTAAACGTAGGCGATATCACGAAGAGACATGTACTTAATGGAACGGTACGGGGAACCGATCATTTTTTCATCATATTTCCCTATACGTGTTATATCCATTTGAGTTTAGTTTAAGGCCAAATAAGTGCTCAAGTCACTGAGTCTCCTTGAGGAAACTTCATACCGTCGTTATAATACAGGATGTGATTGAGGACTATGGATGTATTAAAACACACTCACACATGCACACACACAAACACACACACACATATATATATATATATATATATATATATATATATATATATATATATATATATATATGCTAAATAATAGTTTTAAGGTATGCAATATTTCTAGTCAACAAGTTCTAAGTACCCAGAATAGAGCTTATGTAAATGCAACAATTGGAGACAATGATTCTGCACCAAAAGCCGAGTCGGTCTCACGCTTGTAATGAGATATATATATATATATATATATATATATATATATATATATATATATATATATATATATATATATATATATATATATGAAGAAATATAGTTTTAACGTGTACTATATTTATGGGATAAAGTGCTCAATATGAGAGACAGAGCGCATGTAAATATTGCAGTGAACATTGAAGTCAAAACTCAAGGGGGACAGGCTCTATCATGCTAGACGCAACCGTCAGTCCTGACGAATGCGTCTAGCTTGAAACAGCCTGTGCCTTTGAATATCGGCGTCAATGTTCACTTTTATATATATATATATATATATATATATATATATATATATATATATATATATATATATATATATATATATATATATATATATACCGCGTGTATTAGCGAAATTGTGTAATTTCACCGAAATTGTCTAAATTCTCCGAGGTTTATATAACACTATTTGGCTTTATTTGTCAATAATAATGTTTTATTATTTTCCAAGATTAACAGAAAAATCGTGAGGAAAACAAAAATATGTTCATTATTAATTAATCATAGCTAGGAATGAAAGATCATGAAGAATTGAAATAATACTTACATACATATATATATATGTATATATATATATATATATATATATATATATATATATATATATATATATATATATATATATATATTAGGTTGGTGCAAAAATAATGACGGTTTTTGACGTATTTTTTAACGTCAAAACCGTCATTATTTTTGCCCCAACCTTATATATATATATATATATATATATATATATATATATATATATATATATATATATATATATATATATATATATATATATATATATATATATATTATTCCAGGTTCTTTTGCCAACTTATTCAAGCTGATTTTCGCCCTCTCTAGCCTACTGTGCTGGATTAACAAGATGCCTCACACACGTGTGTGTTTGTGTGTATGTGTTTAACATCTTGGAATTGCTCATTTTCACACATAGACACTAATGATCACATTAGGCTTGTGTGAAAACGTACGAAATATTACATATTATATGTTTACGTAACATTATATCTATCTATCTATCTATCTATCTATCTATCTATCTATATATATATATATATATATATATATATATATATATATACTGCGTTCAAAATTAATGTAATTCTTACAATGTTACACATTATGGCTTTCCAAATTTTCCAATGTTTTTCAAAATTAAGTTCTTTCTTTATAATCTTTTCAGCCTAGCTAACAACTGACACATCCCTGTTTACTGCGAGTGACGGTATGTTTGAAAACGTTGGTGGGTAGAAAGGACCATAAAAAGCACAGGCTATAAAGAGATGTAAGATAACGATTGACGCTGCATTTAGGCTACAAAATCTGCTTTCGTAATACGAATTATAATTGCAGAATGAGCACTACGTTTACAAAAACATACCATGGAAGACATTTGGGAACGCTATTACGGAATGAGAAATGACAAATATATTCTCCATATTAAGAAACTTGAGATATAAGACATCCGTGCTTTGATTTTATGAGCTATTGCATGTCCTCGTTTTAAATATACTGTATACCATCCAAACGAGCATCTCTTTTCCTGGTAAATCACCGCCGGTCTATATAAACATAAGAATGCTCTACAATTTGTATGTCAGTTGAAGACACCGAGTACAAATGTCGTTGCAATATATTTAAATTATACATTCCTTAGTTTTCTTCAGTGATAAAGCATAAAATAGTTATTCTTCCTGCACCATGCAAAACCTGTGGCTTCAAAAACAACCGAAGATCCGATCTTTCATTTGAAAAATCTTTTGTTCCCACCATTTCTTGATTTAAGACATCATCAGACGATGTGGTTTGATGATGGTTTACGGCGTGAAACGACGGTCACCATGCAGTGTTGATTTCTATGTCCATTTGCTTATTGATATAATAAAAAGCTGAAAAGGTATCGAGATTAAAACAAATTATAACGGAGAGAAAGATTCAAACTACAGAACAATATATAATTTTGGAAGATAAAGGGTACAGTCATACTCCTAATTGTTTGAGTACTTCGTTGATCCCAAAAGTACTTCGCAAAAGAATTGGACGGAGTCAAAATTCGAAGAATTGGTGGACAAATCAGACAAGAATAATGCGATAAATAGTTGCAATAATTAGGAATATCCCTGCTGGAGAAAAAATTCATTTGATCTCCAGTAAAACCGACAGCTGCTTCTTTTGAGAAATCACAATACTACTAATATTAGTACTAATAAAAATACTACTACTAATAATAAAAGACGCAAAAGAAGAACAAGCACAAGTAAAAGAAAAAGATGGATACGAATGTATGAAAATAGGTTGCAATAAAAAGCCAATAGAAATGAAAAGTAAACATCAGAAAGCATGTGATGTGAATAACAGGAAAAAGAAAACAAAAAAGAGAACAGCCAGAAGATGAAGAAGAAAACAGGAAGAAAGAAAGAGAAAACGGACTAGAAAATGAAGATTTTTTTTTTTATGTATTCATTTTCTCATACACTATTTCCAAGTGATCACGCAATTCTTTCCAGTTGAAAAAGCTAAGGATCGACTGAGTAATTCCTTTTACCCAGGACTTAGTACTCTTTTGTCCTGGTTAAATTGCTCATGCACATTTTATGTGTCCGCTTCTGCCTCAGGGCAAATGCCTAAGAGTCAAAATGTTCCCCCTGTTAATCGCGTTCTCTCTCCCGCTTCGTTCGTAAAGGATATTTCGCAATCAACAACCCTTTGTTATTTTTATCGCGGAAAACTGATGTTAGTTTTCTTTCCAATGAAAGAAAAAACTTGTTATTTTTTTCAATTTGTCTTCTATTTTTTCTCGTAATATTGTTGTTTTTTTTATATCTAAATAACAGTGACGAGTTTTACGCTGCTTGCAACAATGTAATCAGAGCTTTTCATTAATAAAATATGAATCAATAAAATTTTCAAGGAATCATTTACCGAGGAATAATTGATAGTTGGGAAAAGAAAAAAATATTTTTGTTTTTGCTGTAATTTTCGCCGAAATCTTTCTCCTTTATTATCAAAACCATATGTACACCAATCACAATAGCAATAATAATAATTATAGTGGAACCTAAATGTGTAAATAACTATAAATGTTCAGGTAGTCGTTCAGGATAAATAATGATTGTCAAAGGAAACGTAAAGTTAGAACAAGTCAAGCTGGAGACGTTGAGGGCAGAAAATGAGTTGAGCAGATACACTAAAATAGAAAGACTCTTTAGACAAAGTCACCTTTTCTCACTGACACTTTATTAATCTATACAATGAGAAGATCTTAAAACAAACACAATTTATTACCTGAGGACAGAATCTTAACATCATAATGATGAACCTAATGTGTCAATGTCAGACGACACAGGAATCTCGGAAAAATAGTTGAAGAAAACGGGAAGAAATTACTATTAACTGTTAAAAAAAGAATCGCATGATCATTAGCAAGTGAGACAGTTCAGAGTCTAAGCTACAAATTAGTGGCGTAAACATCAAACAGATACGTATATTTGATAAATGGCAACCAAAGATTACAAATGTGACAAAAAATCTCGAAGACCTTTTGGAAGAGTGAATATTAAAACTCGAAGCGACAGAAATGGTTATTTTTACAGAAGAATACTTAGAATAAAGTGGATTTAATATATAAACTACTTAAATGTTTTAAGGAACGAAAGAACACTTAAGCTCACCATAAAATTACATGTCAAGTTATTCGGACGCGCAGTGAGAAAACATTGTTTGGAGAAATTAATACTCACATGGCATAGTGAATTAAGTAATTCGCATAGGGAAAGAGTGAAGAACCTCCCTAAACTGTATGTGAGTGGAAAGGAGAGAGGGGGTGAAGGTCAAAGATGCATGGTAAAAAATTGATTAAAGTTTACTAGGGGCATGATGAGATATATATATATATATATATATATATATATATATATATATATATATATATTCTTGCCAAAGAAATGAAAGATCATAAAGCATGAAAGAAAAAATAAAGGTAATCTGTAGACCGGGCATGTTGAATTTGACATTGTTTTCCTCACGGAAAGGATGTTCATATCTGGTTATCTGCTATAGACATATCTATTCAACTTATTTAAAAAAAAAATGAGAGACCTCAGTAAGTATCGAAATCATTACAATGTAAATGCTCTATTATCTTGCTAATTCAACTGCTAGGGTCCTTTAGTATTTAAGATTGGCAGTGTAGCAAATGAGCTCAAGTATATATCATTCAATGAAATGCAATAATTTTACAGTAGTAGTTGTCTATATATTTTCCTTACTAGACATTGTTATCCGACCTGTACAGAACAAGGCTAAAACTGCGTGAATTCCCTGCACTAAGCATTTTACAATTCACTAAATTAATGTGATCTAATGACTTTTACTTCCGTGACATGCTTCCATCCATTGATTAATAAGATAGTGGAATTCGTGTATTAAACTATCCGAATTTCGTGAACTGCCATGACTGATGATGTATATACCTTGCTTTGTTAAGTAGAATTGTCAGGAGGGTGAGAGATTAGGGAAAGAGTAAGGCAGAGAAAGAAAAGAAAGAAAAAGTGAATAAGAAAAAAAGAGAGAGAAATAGAAAGGAGGAGAGATAGAGAGTAACGAACAAGAATTAAAAACAATAAAAAATAATAACAATGTAAATTTATTGCGGTTGGTCTGAACACTAAGGTCGCTGCTGGGGTTTTGAGGAGCACTGCTCTCACCTTATAGCAATTAAAAGTCACTGGAGTGGAAAATTAATATGTTAACTGTATCTATACGTTTATCATTTATAGAAAATTGTAAATGAAAATCGGGCCAACAATGGAGTCTAAAACCACACAATAAAGCAAAACAGTGAGCAGCGAGTTTGTCATACTCAAATGTCCAGAGAAAAGATGTCGCATTTTAGATTGATACAATTTAAAGTCTGGCAAATTTCCTTTACATAATGGTTTTGATTAAATATTATTCAACCGCAATAAACATCAAATAACCAAAGTACACATAATAGCAAGGATGTAAATAATACGAAACGCATCATCCAAGCCAACAGACTAGGAATGATAATAAAAGAGTTCAATAAAGAAAGATAGATAAAAGAGTTCTCTCAAAGGTATATAAGAAAAAATATTTAATGAACTTCCAAATTATAAACACTTGCAAATATAAATTTCAAGCATGTTAAGTGTGAAATAAGATTAGGTCGTCTATCCTTCCTCTCGTCCGTCCTGGGTGTTATCATAAATGGCATCCGCGTCCAGACAATAATTTACATCCGTTGGCAAGTCATGGGGTTTTGAGGTGCATGGAACCACCTTTTAATTGTGGATGTTCCCACGTCCCTCTGACTCGTGTTGGTAGTACCTGTTAGGTTCGCAGCTATGGGTGGATAGTTAACGACAAACTATGGTCAAAACGTGTAAAAATAGGTTTTATTACAAACAATATAATTTTGTAAAAAATGATTGCCAGCAATGAATTTTTGAGGAAAAAAAATATAATTACGTAAACATTATTACCAGCAATACATTTTTGAAAAAAATATTACCAGCAAGGAAAAAAAAAACTTGTCGGTATTAAATAACCCATTGAGGTTGATATGCCGTAAAACAAACCAAACCAAACCTCCTCTCGTATATCAAATATAGATGTTATCTTCTACTGATAAAGCCCAATTTTCGTGCACCTAAATTATTTTCAAAATATACTCTTGACTTATCTGCAGTATATTTGCATGCTTTTTACCTGAGAATTGAGTTTCTGATGTCTTATGCATACAACTCCGCCGATGGTTTCTTCTTTAATCTATAAATTGGATTTCCACAAAGCATGTGAATATAGTGTACGGTATCCTAGCAAAAGACCTTAAGAAAAGTGTTCCTGACGTGTCTCCTCTTGTTTCTAAATTCTAAAATAAATTACATGCTGCCTCTTGCTTTCCGGCTCCTTGGAAATACACTTCAGTATTTTTAGTCTCAATGAATTCTTCGAACTACCTCATTGGCAAAAGGCTAGAGCCTCTAATCAAATCTGGATTGGATAAGTAACTCACCTCGCAGTCTTTCAAACAATATGACTTTTGCTTCTCTAGGTCAACTGCTGATATGTTAACGGTTGTTGCTAAGTCTATCATGGTTTGGATCAGAATGATGCATGTCAGGCTGTTGCTTTGAATATTTCGAAGAAGTTTGATACGGTTACGTATCCTGGTTCTCTTCAGAGATTGAAAGGTTATTATGTTTCTGGATTATCCGATTCAATCTTTCTTTAAAAATCGTGAAGCATTGTCTTCAACGGCAACTCTTCTAGACCTTTTTCCATTAATACATGCATACTAAATGAATATTTTCTTAGTCCTACGTCTATCCTAATTTGAGTCAAGGCCCTACACGATGCTATCAAATCTGAATTTGATATCTATGCTAATGATACAAATATTTACTCCTGTCTTAATGCTTAATCCGATCGATTTGACAAGGTCAAATTAGCAACTGATCTACTATATGCTGTTAACTGGGACAAGGAAAGGCATCTATCTATGCTAATGATACAAGTATTTACTTCCGTCTTAATGCTAGGTCCGTTCGATTTGATAAGATCAAATTCGAAGCTGATCTAACATATGTTGTTAATAGGGGCAAAGGAAGGCTTGTATCTATGCTAATGATACAAGTATTTACTTCTGTCTTAATGCTAGGTCCGATCGATTTGATAAGGTTAGATTCGCAGCTGATCTACCATATGTGGTTAATTGGGGCAAGGAAAGGCTTGTATCTATTCTATTGATACACGTATTTACTTCTGTCTTAATGCTAGGTCCGATCGATTTGATAAGGTTAGATTCGCAGCTTATCTACCATATGTTGTTAATTGGGGCATAGAAAGGCTTGTTAATTTGAACGCCTCCAAAACGAAAGTGAGCTCTTTTAATCGTGATAGGAAAATATTTTTTTTAGTTTCTATCAGTCTGGCTGATGCTAACATCCAGGAACTCATTGCGCTTTTTCAGGCTAATGTTTTCTGCTGACATGAATAGCAAAAATTGTATTTAATAAATTGCTAGATCTGCTACTATGAATTTTGGTACACAGTGTCCAGTTAGACAATTTGTTTATCTCGTCATAATCTATCTTTATTCATTTATACGTCTACCATTCGTTCGTGCAGTAAATATATCTATCACATGTGCACTGGTGATTTTACTATGAATTTAAAGATTCTTGATAAAATCCCCCCGCAAATCTTCTTTTGTTTCGGTTGTATGATCAAAAGTGAATGGTAACTAAATAGAAGCTGACATGAAGAATGAAGAATGATTCCAGACATTTGGATAAACGAATTCCAAATCATCGACCAAGTCTTAAATTATTTTTATGCCAAAGTGTTGAAATCGACAAGCTCAAGAATATATTAGGGTAGCGGATGATGCAAGTGGAAAAATTCCATTACTTGGAATGAGAAATGCATTAACTTTACAGCTTTATAGAAAGGGTAGTGCTCGTAATAGCTGGAGTATTTGGAACGATACCAAAAGCACTTTCAAAGACGTTCTTGAATTTCGACATATGTTGAAGCATTACAAAGTGTTTGTTGGGATTTCATAATAGTTACTGTTACTTTATACTCAATAAAAAACAGCAGAAATATCTTGTATATAACGTGTATAAGAATGAGAGAAAAGAACGAGAATTTTCATTATAGATGATAATTTTGATATGCTTCTGAAGATATTGATCTGGGAGAAATGCTGACTCTAGTCTGATATCCACAGCTTGCTATCACTGTTCTTTTAAGGATCTGGGCTTTTGTCTTTTTTCACGTTCCTTTTCAATTTAATTTACTCTTCGATTTACGGTTTGATTTCTGGTATATAAAATACGCAGCAGAGAAGCAACCTGGCTCCCTTATTCCCCGCCAAAAAAGTAGATGTACTCAAAGATATATATATATATATATATATATATATATATATATATATATATATATATATATATATATATATATATATATATTAATATTGCAAGATTGAATTTATTACACCAGTAGAGCGTTGAATTTTGGCAATTTTTTTTTTACTGCTTATATGTATGAACTATATTAAAACAACTACTAAAAATTTATATATGCTTCATCAAACACAGGGATATTTTTTAATCATTTCCCAGAAAGCAAAACAATAAAGCAATTATCATGCAAATATTTACTCGGAGTGAAGGAGTCAGAAAGAAATATTACTGAGGAAAAAAGAAAATAAAAAAATAACAGGATTCAAGGAGATTGAAAAAGACGTTTGACGTTGCACACAAATTTTTGAAGATTATTGTTGAGAGGATAGCAAAAAGCTGGAAGAGATTTACACGGGGGAAGAATTGGGTTCGAAGAAAATGTCAGAATAGAAGTTTAATTTAGTAATTCCAACGTAAAAATCATAAAACTCAGCTAACAATCTCGTAATACGCGTAAATTAATGAAGTTTATGTACCGAAGAGGAAAGAGCATCTTTAATTAAAAATATATTATATTTTTAAAAGAACTCAATTTTGACTTTATTTCGAGAGGGTAACTTGAAACCTGATTTTAAAGAAAAACGAAAAAAAAAACACAAAAATCCACCTTTAAGAAGACCAGGGAAAGAGAATTGAAAGAGAGAGAGAGAGAGATATAGAGAGAGAGATGGGAAGGGAGAGGGAGAGAGAGGGAGGGAAAGCGAGAGAGAGATAGAGAATCAATATGGAATACGCTCGGAAGTTTGATTGACCATTTTATATTTGAACATCAATTTCCCTATATAAACAGAGAACGGATGTAGAATATTAACATTACTGACAGACAAGAAACAAGCTAAATATCATGTTAGAAATAAAAATGATATAAAAGTTTTGATATGAAGATCATAAAAATATATATTTGAACAGTAATATTAAAATATTAAAGTAATATTAAACATTATTGATCTAAATTCGATTGTCATGATGAAAATAGAATAGAAATAGTCATCCCAGCAGACTAAATATATAGTGAGTCTGTCGTGCAATATTTTGGGCTTGCATTTTATGGAGAAATACTAAAGATATTTTCTAAGTTGATGACATGAAAATAAATGCAAATAATTATTTCACATTCTTAACATGATTTCTATTAAAGGCGCATGTTTGATATGTTTCAAGAAGAATTTTGATTTCATGTTCCTCAACATTATGTGAAGTAATCAGTCAGTTATATGCCATACGTGATACACACGATCTTTCGATACATGGCTGACGATTTTTTTTCACGCATTAGGTTGCCATTTCTTTCTGCGGTAGACCAGTTGCCATTCAAGCCTATAGAACCTCCGGTCTATCCTGCTATTTACCTGGTGGGCAGTGGAGAAGAGGAGGATTCATACTTGTCCCAAAAGTATTAGCACGTATGTAAATGTAATGGTTTCGACAGAAATTCAAACTCGGCTCTCCAATCCGAGCCGCTATTAATTACTCCACCCTGCGTAATACCTGATTAAAATATATTTATCAAGTCAATGCTACTTCACATTCGTCAATGCAGATAGTTGCTAAAAAAGCTTTCACAGACACAGGACTCTGCAGATTTCAATTCGATAGAAAATGTGTGACTCATTAAATATTAAAATATTTGTATAGAAACCAATATTCAAGTAATAAAATTCTATGGGAAACAAAACATGCTGTAAATAAATTTCAAGTTGAAATATTAGAAAGGCTGATAAAGATGAAGCATGAGAAAAACAACAAAAAACAAAAACAAAAAAAACATGTAAGGCCAAAGGTATCATATTAACACATTAAGAATGAATTTATCGAGATTTATTGAACGCGCATCTGGAGTCAGGGTGGCTTAATTGATAGCGGTTTTGTTTGAGGAATCAGTGACATGAGTTCGAATTCCTGTCGTGTTTATTAAATTTGCTTACGTGCGAATAAATTATTAGGTTGGTACAAAAATAATGACGTAGTAATGTCGTTTTTTGACGTTAAAATACGTCAAAAAACGACATTATTACGTCATTATTTTTGTACCAACCTAATATGTTCCAATAACTTGGAACGATTTTAAATTGAATTAAGTTTAAATTAGGCTCAAGTCTATTCAAACACCGTTTACCATCTACTCTATCCCTAACTATTGAAAAATAGCAAGACATATAGGAATTTATAACTTTTGTTGACGACTAGTCTAGGAGAAGGAAAACTACAACAATTCAAAGCAACATGGACATGGTTGGGCATTGTCAGATTACTTTTACTAGGAAATGTCACTGCTACTGCGGCTGCAGCCGATGTATTGCCACGACGAACCTCGACATTCGTGATCGTGTGATTCCACCATATCCCGGGGGTAAATATGAGGAAAAATTCGTGTGTTAAGTTTGGGTCTATTTTAGATTTATTTTTACAAAATTATATGTTAACTTAATGTGTTTGCATAATAAAATCTCAAATCACACAAACAATTTAGGATCAATATTTTAAAGAAGAATAAATATTATAAACTAAAACTCATATGTATATTCTGCGCATAGTTTCCTATCTTGAAATGTTTACTAACGTAATATTTAACACCAAATTTATTTGGGAAATACTTACTTTCAAGCTAATATGTGAAAGAGCGTACGTTCAGATAACAAGTAAAATCTTTATGTAGAAAATAATATCCTCTCTTATTCAAGCAGAACCAAGTTCTTCTTTTCATTCACTTATTCTTCTCTATTTCTTTCTTTGATTTGCTCTGATCCTTTCTGCCATCTCTAACCTGTCATATTCCGTCCACACCTCAAAATTATGCCAAGTCTCTACAAATCTCTTTCTTCTTTCATCACCATGCAATTACCGCGCCACCTCAATGCATTCGACCTTCCTTCTCCATCTCTTTTTACTTGTTTGTCTTCCAAAATTGTTTCTTCTAGTGCGCGTTGTTTGTGCGTCCAACACCAAAGATAATTGATCCGAATAATTAGTGAGCCGGTGTTAATGAGGACACAAGTGCACATGAAACGGGCCGCAAATCTCCCGACCATCAAATGCAGTTTTAGATGCAATGTGATTCAATCAAGAAAAAGTAACTTTTTATTAGATGTCATCATTTTGTGATATAAGGACATAATAAAAAATTATATATATATATATATATATATATATATATATATATTCGTATTTTTGCATATATATATATATACGTATTTTTGCATACATATATATATATATATATATATATATATATATATATACGTATGTTTGCATATATATAGAGATATGTATGCATATAAATATATCAAGAGATATAGAGAGTGATATAGAGAATGAAATGTCTAATTATACACACACGCAGACATATATATATATATATATATATATATATATATATATATATATTTGTATGTATGCGTGTGTATATATAATGACTATACATATAAATTTTCTTTATATTCATGTATCCTTCATATATATATATATATATATATATATATATATATATTTGTGTGTGTGTGAGCGTGTAAGCGTGTGTTTATATATGGGTATATGTATGCATGTGTGTATGGAACAATGTCGTTTGATTGTTTATATTCTCTCAAGATTTCACACTAATACCTATCCGAATAATTACTACGTTAGTTTTAGTTAACTGTCACCCCCAATTTTTTTCAATCGAAAATACGTACACTATCTCTCTTTCTCTCTCTCTCTCTCTCTCACACACACACACAGACATATATATATATATATATATATATATATATATATATATATATATATATATATATATATATATATATCTGTAGAAAATATTTCGGACATAACCCCGATAATGCCGTGTGAACAGTAAATAGAATTCCTCTACAATGAAGTTTATTCGATTAATGTAAAAAATTACATCACACCAAAACTTAACTTAGAAAAAGCTACATTTATATAATTTTGAAAAATTATTAAATAAAAAGTATGAAATTTTAAGTCATCTGATCAGCAAATTCAAGAATGCTTATAAAGTAATTTAATTTGTGGAACGAACTGCTACTGTGTGGAATGGACTCCCGAGAGAATGTTTCCTTAATCATTACAAGTTAACCTCTTCAAATCTAATGCACTTATTAGTTTTTTCCATTATAACAACTATATTCATTCTTAAATATCTACTTTGTGTAGTTCTTCAACGTTGGCTAAGATGGACATGAGATATAAAAAATATTACGCGAAGACGGTATTGAGAACCGTCCAGAAAGCATTGGTATAATTAAAAGAACAAATCATATCCTTACAAAAAAGTAGAAAAAAATCACCTGCTACATTGTTGAAAGTGGCTGTGAATTTAACTCTAGTACTAAACTCTGCTCACATCCACTGTGTCATTGCCGTAAACGATATCAGTTGTGAATTTTCTCTCATAATACAATTCGATGACACGACATAAATTCGTCCGTTTCATACCAAGCATTTTTCTCTAAACTGAATTCAGTTGCCTTCTGCAGCAAGCAATATACAATGTAATTTTGCATAATTCTCGACCACAACTCTCACACCACCAACAGCAAATCCTAAGATGTTAATTATTATCGTAATATTAGCGTTTTCCTTATAAGGCTTAAGTTTCAGCACCTCGGTCAAAATCCGTTACTGAGCATGTGTCAACTGACATTTATAATATTTTTCTCTGAAAGAAAATCCAGGAAGATAGTCCAGTAGGTTTTATCGCTCTTTCCAGTATTGTCGGGGGTGTCCTTCCTAACGTCATATTTGAATTAGTGTAAAACGTCAACATCTTGATGATGTCATTATTTTCTCATCGACTTACATCTTATATCCATATTAGTGTTGAAAGTCATCAAGTGATGTAGATTCTGTTATACAGAACTTTGTAATTATGTAACGCCAGTGCACAAGGTTTGAAGAAGGATGGTCTTAACCAAGATACACAGGCCTTACTCATTCAAAGCAATTTTAACCATTGATCTTAGAAATCGGCTGTATGCAAAAATAATTTTAGTTCTTACTGAACGAGTGTGGTACCACGCATAACATTCATATGAAAATAATGATCTGACGAAGCCTATGTAAGAATATGAATCGGGTTTTCATGTTAATATTTTGGTTTTATCACAGTTTGCGGAGTTTCTACCACTATGCTCTGCCTATCTTATGTTCAGTTACATTATCTACTGTCCTAATTTTCATTATTTATATTATCCGTACTATAGTCCTCATCTTTGTTATCATATTTATTACAAAGTTTCAGCACTTCAATATCTGTCTATATTTCGGACATGAGGTATTACGTACATTATTTACATTATTCGAACTATTGTCCTCATCTTTGTCGTCATATTTATTACAACGTTTCGGACCTCCAGTATCTGTCTATATTTCTGAGATGAGGTATTATGCACACTATTTACATTATTCGGACTATTGTCCTCATCTTTGTCGCCATATTTATTACAACGTTTACCCCTTTCAGTATCTGTCTATATTTCTGAAATGAGGTATTATGCACACTATTTACATTATTCGGACTATTGTCCTCATCATTGTCGCCATATTAATTACTAAATAAATATGGCGACAAAGATGAGGACAGCAGTCCGAATAATACAAATAATGTGCATAATACCTCATCTCAGAAATATAGACAGATATTCTATTGTTTTTTTTAATAACTGATCCCTCCACCGCGGTATTCTCAACTTAATTAGATAAAAGGCATTGCTTTAGGTGTGTAAATCGTAACAAATTGACCCAGAAAATATAAATTCTTATCTATGAGTAGGCGGAAAGGGTGATTTACTGAAATCTTTCTAAGATGAAACAATTTGAAAATACAGGCGAACGGCAAATGCCCAGAGAATTTCCTGTCTTAGTCAAGGAAAGATACACGTGTTTGGGAGCTCGTGATTCAAACGCATCATACATACCTGGCCAGGAAGCCGCGTCGCCTACACGTAAACAATAAAGAAAATCACGCCTCTTTGCAACAGATGTTTCATGATCGTTACTGGGAAATAGGAATGTACGTCTGTTCAAATCTCCCGTATCCCTCAACGCGTACATACAAACGCCGATACCGTTGTCTTGGAAGTCTTAATGTTTTGTCAAATTTCACAATTCTTGAATCACGCATACAATATTCCGAGGATTATAAACACCATTTAGTATTTATAGTAATCAAATTCTTCTATTTGCGACAGGAGCTCCAAGTACATTTCGAATATTTCCACTATACTGTTAATGTAAATTTGTTCTTTCCATAATAATGTTATCCGGTCTCTGTGTTTAGATGGAATGGCCAGTTCAAATCTGAAAGTCTGGAATTATCTTTTTTATTTCTATAATATAAAGCTGACACTTCTATCCGAGGGTACCCGTCTACTACGGCGGCTAGCCAATCCCTATTGCAGACGCTTACTCAAGCGCATTACTGTTCATTCAACACCCACAGAACCCAATGGTGGTTTATACTGCAACTACACTGAGCAAACTTTAGTTACAGTTTCTAGGAAAGAGCGTGTTATCTAGCGTGATCAACAATTTGAATATGTCCAGCACGCTCAAGCCCTTGGGCACAATGGCTTGTGCCTTCTTTGTGCTTCGTGTGTATATATATATATATATATATATATATATATATATATATGTTTGTGTGCGTGTTTGTGCATGAGTGTGCGTGCATATATATATATATATATATATATATATATATATATATATATATATATATAGACTATTCAATAAAAAATTAGTATACGATGAGCAAAAAATTCCACAAATTGAAAAATCACTCTCTCGCTCACTCTCTTTCTCTCTTTATATATATATATATATATATATATATATATATATATATATATATATATATATATATATATATATATATATATATATATAAATAACTGGGCACTTGTATTCGAGCATAGCCGTTAACTACGACGGCTAGCCAATCCCTATTGCAGATGTTTTCTCAGGCGCATTTGTGTTTGTTCAACACCCACAGATCCAAGCTGTGGTTTATACTGCAGTTATGTTAAGCAGATCTTTGTTACAGGTTCTAGGAAAGATCGTGTTATCTAGCGCGATCAACAATCAGAAGAAGGCCAGCAGTCTCAAGCTCTCGACCACGATGACTTGTGAATTCGTGCTAGCACAACTATCGATGGCCCCTAATCGATCTGTCTACCTAACTTCACTGACAAGGCTCGGGTTCAATCCGTGTTATGTTTTTCCGGAACTTTCCGTGGCTACCGCACGGTAGGATCCTCCCCTGTATCCCGGTAACATCAGAAAATCTCCTTCCTGTCAAGACGACCATTGTGAGAAACAGGGCCTCATGTTCAGAATGCGAACGTGCTAACCATTCGGATAAGTGTATTATGGGATAATACAATTTATTTAAATGCTCAAACGCAAGCTTTTTTTTTTTTTGCAGTTTGTTGGGTACTACTTGCTTTACAGCTACTACGACTGTCGTTATTATTGATCTACATTTTTATTCATTGTATACGATTGTCTTTTGATGCATCCTCATTGCTATTTTCTTTTAATTGATGCTGTTGATTATGTCAGACATAGCAGAATTTAGTATGTTGTTGCTTGCTTTGTGGTTCCTACTCAGTGTAATTAGCAGAATGTTTGCATTATTTGTTCATTCCTTTTTGTACAACTGGTCTGCGCCACCCTTTCCGGAGAAAACAAGGGCGTAAATGAGAAAGTAAAAATCAATTTAAAAGAAAGAAATCCTAAATAGAAAATGGAAAAAAAAATCGCTTTGATTTGTTTAGCTGTAAGCAAGAGACAATGCGGAAGTGATGAAGTTTTGAGTGGAATCATTTGAACTATGAATTGCGTAAGGGAAAAGTAAAACAGTGAGAATTTAACTAAGGAGTGGAGAAGCAGGAAATAAACAAAAAAAGGAAAGAATTGAAGAAAATCTAGAGAGAAAAAATAGAAAGAAAAAATAAAATAGGAAGTGAATGGCCAAAGTGAAGAATGAAATAAAAAGAAAGAAAAGAAGTGGGAGTGAAAAAGATGAGAAATATGAAAAAAAGAAAAGGGAGAGGCGAAAAGAAGATGAAAGGATGCTAAACTGTTTTCAATATGACATAATCTTTATATAGCAGTAAAAATAGTTTGATAATGTTTTAAAATCAAGTAATAAAAGTGAAAGTTAAAAAAAGGCTGAAATAATGTTCATTTTCATGTTTCGAACTCTGTATTTTCATTTCTAAAAAACAATTTCTTTATGACTTAATTATGGAAGCTTAGTTCTAAAATAAACGAATATGTTTTTGTGAATCTCTGTATACATTGTCATATGTTAAAATATTTACATATTTACAGATGGCTGTGCGATAGGTTTTTTTTCTTTCTTTTTTGGGTTGTGTTTGTTTGTGTGTGTGTATTTATTTGTTTGTGTGTGCGCGTGTGTGTGTATGTTTGTTTGTGTTCACACTACCATGACTGTATGGGTTTGTTTCCTTAGTCACGAAACACAGGATATTGTGGAGAGCTATGATTGTTCACCTCCTGAAATAACATGGGACACGAATGGAGAAGCTTATCTAAATTCTAACACACTTTGCTTTAATACCTGTCTATATTTCTCAAAGACCACGTGGCACCGTGGATAAAGGCGTTAGTTAGATCTCGTGACAGGACCCAAAGAGAGTGAGTTTAATACCCGCTTAAGGCGGTGGAGAACTTGGAGAGGGGAATTAACAGGAATTAACTGATAACTGACATCCATTATACATGGCACGTGGAATTAGAACAGTCTACCCCAGTGAGCGAAATAAAGGGTTCAGTTCGACATTCCAACCACGTGAGGAAGGACGGAGCGTACAATGGCCAAAACGTTGTAATAAATATGGCGACAAAGATGAGGACAATAGTTCGAATGAAGTAAATAGTGTACACTTTGCTTTGAATTCAAGTGTAAATGTGCTTGAAAAAAAAAAAAAGAAAAAAGAATAATCTATGTAAGGCGATTCATTCTTAGAAGCAGCTTCTCCAGAAACATTTTTACTGATAGAGATAGACTTATCTACATGGAGAGTTGTAGAAATTAAGAAAGGCTTGTAAAAATTTTCTATAGAAAACGTTAAAGATACAAGGACGCAAGTTTTTAAGATTATGTTTAATTTTTCTAAGGAATCTAAATAAATTACATTAACGACCTCATTCCGCATTCTAGAGATTTTATTTTTATTTAATTGCTATTATTTTTAAATATCAATAAAAAAGATATATTGCGGGATCCTGGATGTAAATTTAAATTGAGAAGATTCCGATATTACTACACATTCAATATATGTTCCGCTTAATAAATTATTTTACTTTTAATGGATTTTAAGTCGCAATTAAGGACTGACATAACACAATGATCAATTAAAACATTGACTCATTTATTTTTTAAATGTTACTATTTTGTCCGTATAATCTCTGTCTACATTCACATGCACATATACAGTGTATGGGGGAAACAAATATTCGTACACATACACATTTTTAAATTATTGCATTTCCAACTTATGAATAAACAATTTTCATATAGCTAAGTGTACACATATGCTTAATAACTACATATGCATAGAAAAGAGGAAGAATGACATAATAGAAATAAATCATATTTATCCATTTTAATGGGGGGGAAGTATTCATACAATAGAAAAATAATACGTAATCTTTATTTAATACTTTGAAGAATAGCCGATATTCACTTCTCCATCGATCAACCTATCTAGTAGTTCTCACATAATGATTTGCAAATTCTGGTATTTTGTTCCATTCTCCTTTGTTTTGGTCTTCAGATCGGGGATTTTTTTGGAGCTCTCAATTGGATTTCAATGTTCAAATAACGCTACAGATTCTGGATTGGGTTTAAATATGTGGACTGACTTGTATGTTTCACGATATATATATATATATATATATATATATATATATATATATATATATATATATATATATATATATATATATATTACAGTTTACTTATGATCATCATCTCGTCGGAAGATCCAACCAGACGAAATTTCAAGATTTTCAACCGACATCATTAAATTTGCTTCCAAAATGATTTGATATGCTGCGGAATTCATTCTACCATCTCTTAATGATAAGTTTGTTGACAGTACCTTTCGCAGACAAAAACATCCCCAAAACATGATGCTGCCCAACCAAATTTCACTGTTGGAACTATGTTCTTTTATTTGAAGGGATCGCCATCTTTCATCCATACATGACTTCTAGAATTACGTCCAAACAACTCAATTTTTGTTTCGTCTGCCCATAATACACTTTCTCCAAACATTTTGTCCTCATTCTTATGTCCCAGATCGAATTTCAACCTAGCATTCATGTGTCTTTTTAGTAGCAGTGGAGTTTTCCGAGAGCGGTATAACTTTAGATTGTTTCTATAAATGTCATTGCTTGTTGTTCGTTTAGTGGCACAGATTCCTGATGAAAGCACATCCTCCTGAAACGCGAGACAAGTAACCATTGGTTTTTGTTTAATTTGACGCATTAATTTTCTCGAAGATCTTGAAGAAATCTTCCGTGGAACACCTGTTCCTGTTTGGTTTTCAAAAGTTTTGAGTATTTATGAAATTCTAGAATATTCTATTTGCAACTAAGTTCTCTGAGATTTTGCTGCATCTTTTACCATTTTTTCCAGAGCTTATCAATTAGTTCCTTTGGTAAATATGTCAGTTCATTTTTTTGCCATGATGATAACCTTGTTGCACGAATATCAATTGCAAAATATTCTATCTGTATTTTTAGGCTAAAAATAAATACTGATAACATTATTGGAACATTCTAGAATATTCCACTTGGATAATCTAGAATATTAAAAACAGATGAAATGTTTAAAACCTACAATTTGCATTGTATGCAAAAATTTTCACACATTAAAATGAATAATTGGGACTTAATACTATTAAATTATTTTTTCTGTTTTATATGAATATTTAGTTATTATGCATTTTTCTGCAGTTAATTATATGAAAAGTATATTTAGACATTTGGTGGCAATCAATAAATTAAATATTTGTATGCGTACGAATATTTTTCTCCCAATTCATATATATATATATATATATATATATATATATATATATATATATATATATCGTTCAGCGCTTGGGATTTTGCTCTTCTCTCTGTCGTTTCATCTGTGCTACTGCCAAGGTTGTCCCATTTGTTTTGTTCGAGTTGGTCTGAGAAATGTTCACGCATGCACATTTGTGATTTTCTTGCCCGAATGACGTTTAAGTAGGAAGAGAAACGTGAGCAAGTCGAATCATTTGAGAGAAGTGAGTAGAGTGATGGCAAAAGGCAAAATGGTCATGCGAGCGGCAGCCGAAACACGAAATGTGTGAGGCCATTGGGAAAAAAAGATTAGTCAAGATTTAAACAAACAAATGACGTCAACATTCACTCCGAGTCTGCTTTTACCGAATTGGCTCTTAAAAGCCGATTGATCCTACAGGGACTTCTGGCAAGTTGGAGAAGTACAAGAGTGGAAGAATGATAAGAGGAAAGGGATAAAAATTAAGGAACAAGGAAAAGGCTTTGAGAAAATGAAAGATGACGGGAATAAACGGAAGTAAAGTGGAGGAAGTTGTTATTATAGAGATACAAGAATAGGAAATAAAGTTAGAGAAATAGGAAAAGCAAAACGGTAGCTAGAGTTAATATCTACGGATAGAGTAAGACGAAAACAGCTAAAGTTTCACTGATTCAAAAAAGGAAAAATAAGATTAAAAAATAGTATTCACCCTACATAATCATTCTAACTTAATTACATATTTTAATTTTGTATTTGTAAGATATAACGTTAGTAACTATGTAAGCAACATTCGTTACATGCTGATGAAAAAAAAATCTTACTTGTCAGTTCGTTTCTATTCCCCTACTCTGGCTGTGTGTCTCACTATACAGCACTGAATGTGCGAGACTGAAATCCGAATTTTTCCTTCCAAAAGCTAAGCAGATTTTAAGAAACAAGCAACATCGTCAGAAGCAAAGAAAACAGTACTAAACTCTTACGTAATATCAGTCCACCTGTATGGCAGTGAATGCTAAACAATCTCTTCAAAGAGGAAAAGGAGACATGCGTCAACAGAAATGTGGTTCTACAGAAGGATGTTGATAGCATGGAGAGAATATTTGAACAACTAGCAAGATTTAGATAAAATGGTAATAAAAAAAAAAAATTATACTTAACATCAGGAAGAGACAGCTGAAATTTCTAGGGAAAAACTGAGGATATAGGGTGTGGAAAATATGATACAAAATAGACTGAAGGCAAGAGGGAGAGTGGACACAACGCATAACATACTTAGTGAGTTTAAGTAAATGGATTGCGGAACAGAGTCTGAAAGAAATAATAAAAGACAACATTTATTAATTGCTGCAAAGGACAGGAATTTGGGGAGAGCCATGAGTGTCTATGTCATGAAAGGACACGACAAATACAGAAGAATCTTATATATGCACAGATAGTATATTACTTGGCAACGTAGAAAGTGAAATCAGTGTGTCGAGTTCAAAATCTGGTAAAAACTGTTAACGGTTATTTCACACATAATCCTAGCAAAAGGCATGGATATATATTTCGCCAGCTAATGGTTTAAAGGTATATTAGTTTTGACTCTCGTTGGTGGCAACCAGTTTTGGAGAAAGATTTCAATGAATTCCCAACGTCGAAATTTTAGGAAGACACTTTAGGCATGCTCAGGCAATAAGTGTAGAAGAACGACAATTCTACAGTAAAAAAAAATATATATATTTTCACGAGGATTGGGTCCATTCAGCCACATTTCCATAGAAACACATTATTATTACAGCTTGAGAACATGCGGTGGCCATAATGAGTCATGGGATATGCTATTATTACATACAATGTATGGAAATGCATCAGATGCATATTACACTACAGTTTCCCAATCCATGATGAATCCGATGTAAAGCAACACTTTCAAATACTGAATTTTTGCACATACAAAATCTGCTAAACATACAATATAATCATTCTGAAATCGTTTTTTTTAAAATCCCGTTTTCATTTGTATCAAATAGCCTTTTGCTTTCCTGGATATCGTAAATATCATCTAGTTAAAAAAATGAGAAGGGAAAACAGTAGTAAAATTTTTAAAAAAGTAAATAAAACTGAATTTAGCAGAATAGATTGTACAGAAATAACATCAATTTTGCATAGAAGGGAAGAAGAAAAGTAAATGGGGGGGGAGAAATGAGTGAAAGAAAGAAAAAGTAAAGAAAAGAAAAAAAGAAAGCAACAAAGAGAGGTGAGTAAAGAAAAAACATTGTAATCATAGTTTAGAGAGTAAAGAAGCCGAAATGAGCAAAAAAGAAGAAAGAGTGGAATAATAATGTCAGGTAAATAAATAAATAAATAAAGAAAGAAAGAAAGAAAAAAATAATTAATGAATGAATGAAAAATGTAAAGTGAAGAAAAAAGACTACGCAAAGAAAGAAAGAAAAGAAAAAAGAGAAAAATAATATATATATATATAAATATATATATATATATATATATATATATATATATATATACTGAGATAAAGACAAAGTTCAGAAAAGAAGGAAAAAATAAAAATACAAACTCAATAGAAAATTAAAGTAGGAAAAAATAAAGAAAGAAAAAAAACAAAACTACGCAGTTTAAATGATAGGAAGCGAAAAGAAATATATAAAAAAAAGAATGGCGGTGTAGTGAAAATATGGAAATCTCTAAAGAATAAATATGGAAGATGAAAAGCAGGAAATTAATTCCAAAGAAGGACAAAGGCTAAAACGGAAAGAAGGAAGCAGGTTTGACCTGGTTAAACAAAAACCAGGAATAACAACGAGAAGCGATCATGCTAAAGCTGAAGAACGAATCAAAGACTAAACTCCTGAGGATAAGAATAAAATAGTAAATAAAGGCAACTATTGTAAGAATATAAGACGATT
Source organism: Acanthosepion lycidas (assembly GCA_963932145.1). Lineage (NCBI taxonomy): Eukaryota > Metazoa > Mollusca > Cephalopoda > Sepiida > Sepiidae > Acanthosepion > Acanthosepion lycidas. The sequence goes on along the minus strand of OZ010578.1, from coordinate 19,453,138 downwards.
CAAAAGTTATTTTGAAAGGACGAATAGAAATACGGAATGGATTTGTTTGGGTCGTATATTCTGACCTTATTTCGAAAACCTTGAGAAGAAGAAAAAGAAAAAAAATCACATTTTGACAATCAATTCGTTTACCTCAAGCCGCACCTGCGCTCATCTATCTATGGCAATTGTATTTTATTTCGTTTGTGTAATGAAATTTACGGATCGCTGCTTTGACGTAATTTAGTTCAAAGTTATCATGTGCATGCTCATATGCTGAGTCTCCGAGTAGGAAGTAAGCAATGGCGTCACGTTTATTACAACTTCGGTAATTGGAATCAAAGTACCGGGATCGAAACCTAGATAAGGCCGTGGTAAATTTATATTCTTGAATGTACGTGCTGTTGATCAAAGGTCTGACAGAAAATACTTAACAAAATCTCTGTCTATTAATGGAATACATATATTTGTGGATCGCATCTCGGGTTGAGGAATCAGAGTTCGAATTCCAGTCGAATCCATTACATTCACTTATGTGCTAATACCCTTGGGAAAGGTATTAATCCTCTTCTCCTGATATATATACCTACCTTTCTACATACATATATATATATATATATATATATATATATATATATATATATATATATATATATATATATATATATATATATATATCGCTAATTTCGTCATCATGATTTAGAATGACATTTTGATTTGCATTAAATAAAACTCTCATACAAAAAGTTACACTGGTAATGGCTGAAAGACAAATTGATTGCGATGGGAAAACAGAATGCAATGAAGAGAGACAATTGAGGGAACAAAATGACCTAGTCAGCTATGTTAGGTAGCTTATAATGGCAGTAATATGGGAGCTGAAAAGGCCTTCGAAAGAATCGAATAATACACAGATATTGATGAGCTTGCATCAAATCGAGAATTGGATGCTTTTTATTGTTCTTTACCCAAGTATATTGAATCCAGACGACGAGGAAGCCAGGTTGAATTCAGCGAGGAACGACAACTGTGAAAGAAAAACCAAAACCAAAACCACATATTGTGGAGATAGGAAAGTCGACCCACAAAACGAACGATAAAAACGGTTGAAAGGATTAAATTGTAAGGGGGTGATGCGAAACCTAATGTTAATGTGCGTTTTCATGGACAGGAAAAGAAGAATAAATACTTTTTAACTGCACTGCGTGTTTAGTGGAAAAAAAACGATGCATGAAGAACCCTTGTTTTCATGATTTTCACACCTGAATGACAGAAATGTGAACGACAGGAATGTGACACTATAACTTCTCACTGATGAAAGGGTTAAATAATACATTATTTTGGCATGTATTTTTTAAGCATTTCATACCAAGCAAGATGGGAGTGCCACTAGGACGCAAGGGGTTACAGTGGGAGCAAGAGTAAAAAGTTGTGATACAGCAAAAAATGAAGAGAAGAACGGGGATTGCATTTGGAAATGTCAATGTTGGTTATTATAGCTATCAGGGAAGCAAGCAAAAGGAAAGGAGTTCCACAGATGGGAAGTGCGAGACATGAAGCTATTGGAGTAGAAGAGACGGCTACATTTAACATTTTCGACAGTGAAATAGCGGGACTGAAATTCCAACCTAATAGCACATTTAAATTCATGCATTTTGGGAACTAGCGATAGTAGCTCGTCTATGCAGTTAGCGTGAAATTATTTGGAGAGCAGACAGAGTGAAGTGACGGCATGTCTGAGAGGGCAAAGCACATCGTATATCTGTCTCTGGATTCTATTAAAGTCCTTAAGACGAACAGCGGGTACTCCAGAGCATATATGGCAGCAGTATTCCATGAAAGGGCAAATGGTTGATTCATAGACTTGAAGGATGCACGGGCGAGAAAACATTACTGGCGCGACACAGAGAACCAACTTTCCTTGCGCCAGATCAAGCTATTGATTCAATGTATTTTTTTTTTCTTTTCAAAGTAGAGCTATATTTTTTATTTTAGAATATTACATCGAAAAAACATGTTAAAATCGCTACACAACTGCAGTTGCATTTCGATGCATATCAACACATAACATCAGGCAATTGTAAAGTAATTTACAATCACCCCCGATGAGATGTGTTGATACGCATAGAAACACAACTGCAATTTTTTTAAAGCATTTCACCCCAAGCAAGGCGGGAACCCAGTAGAACGCAAGGAGTTACAGAAAATTTAGAGCAAGATCAGATAGGAGTGATAGAAGGAAGGATTAGGAGGAGGTAGTGGATAGATCAAGGTAACTGGAGATGTCGATTGACATTACGCTTGAATAGCTGGAGATTATAGCTCACAGGGAAAGAGGAAAAGGGAAGGGAGTTCCACAGGTGAGAGGTGCGAGACATGAAGCTATTGGAGTAGAAGAGACGGCTACATTTAGGAGTTTCGACAGTGAAGGGGTGAGAGCGGGATGCCAGCCTCGTAGGGCGCTTGAACTCATGACGACTTGGAACCAGCGAATGCAGCTCCTCGGAGCCATTTACATGAAAGTATTTGTAGAACAGAGAGAGAGAGAGGCGACGGCGCGTCTGTGAGAAAGTGACTGTGATTTTGAAAAGTTTTCGGTGTAATATCATAAAATAATATATATATATATATATATATATATATATATAAACACACATACACACACACACACACACACATATATATATATATATATATATATATATATATATATATATATATATATAGGGACAGATTGAAAGATAGAAATAATAGTAAAGTATTTGAGATAGATGAATGCGTATATACAGAGAAAACGGAGACATAGACAGATTCTTTCGCTGCATCACCGCTCATCATAATGATTGCTTCAATCTAGGATCGAAACCAGACCGATTTGACATCAATCGGAGATTCTCACTTTTAGCACCCTATGGAGAAAGGGAATCGTTTACCCATTATATAGGACATATAAGCATTACCAACTACGCGAGGGCTCACTCATAGTGAAAATATTTTAGCATTAATCATCAGTAACCTTCCTTAAACTCCCTTCCTTTCAAAGTGCTCAACTTAGGAAAAAAGTTATTTTCTCTGTATTTCTCTTTATCATCGTAATATCGATTACTGTTTCTAAGTGATCTTAAATAGAATCTGATAATTCTTCGGGGTTTGTATAAATAGAAATTTATGGGATCACTTTTGTTGGTGTGATTTTTGACTAAAGTTTACTTACAATGATTATCTGTATAATTTCATGAAGTCGATGAAAGGCATTGTATTATATTTTCAGCTTCATAAGTAAACAACTTCACTTCTAATACTATCTTTTCTCGCGCTTCTCATATAAGAAACTCTCTTCAGATTTCTTGCTACCTTAACGCCTGCAATTATTAAAATTTTAGATTAAATCTCAATTGACATTTACTGTCCTCCAGAATCTTGAGCATTTTTGTCTTATATGCACACAAATGATTAAAATCAATTCGATTGTATAGCGATGTTATTTAGTTTACTTACAAATTTAATTATTATTGATTAGCGGATAAATATTGATGAAGAAATATATCGTAAAATTGGCAATCTCTTCAAAGATGAATAGTTTTGAATTGACATTGATGTTCTATCTAAGACTATCGCCAAAATATTTGACCAATGAAGATATTTTAAGTTGTTCCATCAACCACGTTTGAGAATAAAATGATCAGAAAATTTGAGCTATGAAGACATTTTAAGAAAGATAACGAATGCAAGAAAATAGATGAATAGACTTGAATCGACAGAGATGTTATGTTTGGGACTGCCATGGATAAAATAATTTATCAATAATGTTAATGAAAGACAGTAAGTATAAGGAAACAAAGGAAGAGACGTAAATTGACATAATTGTTTTTCTGTCGACGACGTTTGAGAATAAGTTGGGCAAAAAACTGAAAAAAAAAATAAAACGTTTTAAGAAAGATATTATTTACTTAGTTGTACAATGTGAAAAAGATAGTTAACATTTGTAGAAGACTAGAAACCAAATTTAATAATAGCAGGACGGAATGAAATCAAGAGAAGCAGGTGAGGACAAAACAACATACATAGTTTGAATTAATTTCTGACAAAACACGATTTAAGGTTGATTAATTTTTACGGCTTATCAACACTATGTGTTTTATTAAAACCGAAACATTTTTTTAATTATAAAATTGATTCTGTTTTTTGTTTTTTGTTTTACTTGCGAATAAAGTATCAAGAATGTTTGGGAGCTGAAAATGATTGCTGAGAAAAAGTGATGAATACAAAAAATTCACCTTCGGTATTTGCGCATAAGTTAAGCAAGCAAACTAGACTGGAATTTAAATTAGATCCTTCGATTTTACATTACGAGACGCTATATATTACACCAGCCGCCCATCCACACACCAGACCAAGTAAAACGATGAATAGCAAAATAAAAAATTGTACTTAAAACAACAAAAACAGAACAAGAATTTTTAAAAGACAATCACCTACGTTTTGAAATTATATCTCTTCTTGTAAGGGCATTCACCTGGGTGGGTTGAGCCGGCTCCAATATTGGGGTTTCATGGGAATTTGGAATTCACAAGCTGTCCCCAAAGCCGCATGTATAACACATGAGATTTGATTATAGTGGTGAAGGTTTCGTGCAGGACCATCCACACTTTTTGAAGTGCTGATTACAGAGACCTGGTGCACTACGTGCCACAAGGTCTCTGAACGACACTCAGTAGCTTTTGAATTCAGAGTTTTTTTCTCCTAGACCAGTTGCCATCCAATGTTATAGAACCCAGCCTGTCCTGCTATTTACCCATAGATGGAAGGAGAAGAAGAGGATTCACACTTTCCCCAAGGGTATTAGCACGTAAACGAATGTAATGGATTCGACTGGAATTCGAACTCAGCTCTCCGATTCCTCAATCCTATCCATTACTCCACCGTGCCGTTGAAATTTATGACATATATAAAAGTTTTTATTGTTGAAAATCTTGTTAAAGTGACAGGTAATTGCTGGACATCTCATACATTTGTTGGTCAATAGTAAATATTACAACATCTCCAAATCTATGAGATCAATGTGAAATTTCTTTACGAAGAATAAAGATTAAATAGTGTTGAAAAATTGGAAACGTGCTGAGATTAATCGTAAAACTAAAACACGTGGTAAGCGTCCACTTAAATTGACAGCTTTTAAGTTTTATGCTTATTAAAGAAGGTCCTTATTAAGTTTAAAATATAAAATGATAAAACAGAATTAGCAATAAGAACGAGGTAAAAGTTTAAAAAAATCTACATTTATCTGTCATCTCAAAGAAAAAAACATGGGAGATAACAGACCAAATTTAGTTACGCGTAGTAAATTCCTGGAACACCATTCTTCTTCTACAACAAAATGCTACCAGATATTTAAGTGAAAAGATGAATATGTTACACTTATAATATTATTATATTAATATTATAATATTAAATGAGAGTATTTTGACACAAAGATGATTATCAATATGATAAATTTCAAATGTCTTATTCTATGTGCGATGTCGCTTCAGGTCGTAGACAATCAGGACTCTCCACAATATCCTGTCCTTCGTAGCACTTGCTAAATTTCGTCTTTTCGTTATCTTTCCTCATCCCTGGTCTGCCAATAATTTGCACAAGCAGGGTTAGGGTTATGCTTAGCTTTCTCCAGTCTCTCTTACTTTTCATGGTCCGTTAGTCTCAATATTAACCCCCCCCCCCAAAAAAAACCCTCTTTCCTCATAATGTGCCTTAAGAATTTCAACTATCTCTTTATGATTTATAAATAACTTTTTTGTTTCAATCTTCTCTGAAATATCGTCATGGCACACATATTCAATCTATTGTATACTCAAAATCATTCTGTAGAACTGCATCTCTCTTGACTCAAGTCATATGAGATTGGTTAATATTCACTGAGTAGATTTGATTTTGATTTTCTTGTTTCAGCTGATTCATAACTTCTGAGTAGACATCTAAAAGTTCGATTATTCAGATGTTAAATAATAAAAAAAAACAAAGAAGTTTCTGAATATTAATTAATCATTAGCATTTGCTAAAATTGTTTTTAAATTGATTGTAAATTGGTTGAAAGTGTATTTTGTTCAGAAATTAATTTATCATTGCAACTGAACTGTCCCGAGGTGGATTTAATCCTCCACTGAGAAGGGGAAACGGTTTTTAATTTTCTGTATCAGAGAAGCCAAGATAGCATTATTTCAATATCACCGATCAAAACCATGTGTTAACTCCCAACATGATGAACGGTGGAATGAGGTGTTATGCTTTGAAAGTCTCAAGATGAGAAAAGACTTTAAGTGAAACGCATATATAAGATCCATTAGTGAAGATTCTGGAAACATGATATTCTATCGCTTCTGAATGTAGCTAGTACCTACTGACAGGTTTAACAAGAATCACATTAGACGAAGTGTAGGCTATTGCTACAATATCTCGCCGTATTTGATCAGTCCTCATTTACAAACTTGATAGACTACAAAATACTTTACGATCTTCTCCACTCTGCGGACTTTTCCCAACCAACACACTATATTCCCTTTCCAAATGAAATCTATTCTTTATTTCCATCGGTTTAAAAATGTACTGCTCGGATACGGTATTCTAATTACAGGGAGTCGAAACACCCAAATTAATTCCATATTAAAAAGATAAGAAAAATCTGATCAGAAAGTGTTTTTTTCTTCCCAAGAATTGCTTCTTTGTAGAACAGTGTATCTTGTGGATGCTTCCGTGAACGTCAGAATATGAACTATTTCAAGTCAAGGCTTAACCATTGTTCTCCTTATTTTTATAACCTGAATTGCATGAAACTTACACTTTCACACATAACATACATCATTTAACATAACCATGTTAATCTCAGAGCACAAGCTTGGATGTCTCTCAAGCTTTACATTTGGTAGAATTTGGTATGAAAACGTCAAATAAAGATAATACTTCAGGCTAATTTCAGTTTGTATGTTAAATTTAGTATTGAAAATATATCTCCTTAATATAGACGTAAAAGCGCCAATGTAATCAAGAGAAATACATGATTCTTAGCTGCTTAATTAACTTGACAATATTTTCTGATTTTTTTCTCATGTATCATAGAAAATAATAAGAAGGAACTGATAGCATACAATGATAAAACCTGTCTTTATAAGGACGCTAAACTTAATAACACTTCGATTAAAACCAGTGAATCAACTCTGACATTTTGTTAATACCCGAAGACCTTAAGATTATCGGTTGAACCCTAGGCATGGCTGAAATCACGTGTATCGATGGTTAAATATTTACTTCAGAGATCTGTGACGTAGTTGAGTCATTTACTATTTAACTATTACTTCTGACACAACATTGAGATTGTGATGTTCTAAAGTAAACATTTTTAACTTTAAAGTTTATATCATTCCAAGTACAGTTCTTCATATGTCTGTTCTTTCAACAGATTACGAATCTTCGATTAGGTTTCTTGAAATTAACCTGATAGATGAATATTATTGAGTACGGAAATATTATATCCGCGGCCACAGAACTTTGTCGATGCTGTATTCAGTGTGATTTTCATTGCCCGGCAGAAACGAAACTGCAGAAAATCCTTTGTATAAATATGGATTCGCATGTGTGATAATGTGTTTTGAAAAAGATTAGTTATATCAATCCTCCTATACAGCAGCGTCTTCTGAATACTTTCCTCAAACATGAAGAAGAGACAGTAAATTGATTCTACAGATGGAAAGGTGGCTGAAAATACCATAATCACAGCAAAAGAAATTTTAGTATAGAGAAATATAAAATTAGCAAGAAGCTGAAATAATACCAGTAATAAATTAGTTAAAATACTTCTTCAAAAAAATATATAACTATTTTACTCATATTGAAAACTACACCAGTCAGTCAGTTATGTGCCATGCGTGATACACGCTTAGGCGATCATGTATCTTTCGATACATGACTGAGGAGGCAGTATTTTTTTATTTGACAGTAGGTTGCCATTTCTTTCTGCAGTAGATCAGTTTCCATCCAAGGGTACAGAACCCGCTATTTATCCATAGCAGTGGGGAGAAGAAGAGGTTCACACATTTCCCAAGGGTATTATCACGTAAGTAAATGTAATGGATTCGACTGAAATTCGAACTCCGATTCCTGAATCCACTGGCAGCTATCCATTACTCCACCGTGCCTCACTTAAACTAGAACCTGAAAAAGACTGTGGAAATTTCTGGGATCCATAAGTAAGATGTTAAATTGGAGAATTTAATACTCACAGAGCATACATAATGGAAAACTAACCAGTGTGCAATATACCCAACCAGATTTTTCTATATGGATGACAGAACAGGAGTGACAGTAAGGGGATAAATATTGTTAAGAGCAACAAAAGTAGGAAGCTGTGGAGAGCTGTGATTACCCGGGTTCTAAAGAGAGACGACTCAGAAAAAATAAACAATAACCGCTTTTTCACACGTTGCTAGAAATGATACGACCCATTCGGTGTATTAGCTATTCTTTTCTGTTCGTCATATAATTCTATACGAAGATTCCAGTCATTCAGTGCTTGATATTTGTTTTGAAGAAAGCTCTAAAGTATATCGATAAAAGAAAATGGCAGAGTGCGCATTCAAGACGGTAACAATTTTCTAACTAGTGTAAAGAAATGGGAACCCCAGTAGCACAAAAACAACAGCTTTTAAAAGGCGGATAAATCAACGGCTATCCACCTCCAACTATGGGTTAAATAGCATAAACAAACCGAGATTAGCCAAGCATGGTGTCTACGGCTACATCAATGAAGATATAGTCAACCAGCAAGAGGTTTCACAAACAGGTGTGAGAAGGTACTTGATTTAGATTTGGCTACGGCTCTCAGTAGATTAACATCGTAATCATGTTCGATTCTCTTCGATTAAGTAGTTATTTGTTACTATTTATAATTTCTTTCATCGTAATTTCTGAAGTTAAGAAAGAGCAATGATCAATAAATTCTGAAAATGATTAAGAACGAAAGACTAGTTCATAAAAATAATAAAATACTAACGATAATACATTACCAGTTCACACTCCTCCCCGATTTTTGAACAGGAGTCGAGGTTTATCCCTTGTTCCTGTTTAGGATTGAATTTTCCAGTTCCTTCTAAAGTCTTCTCGTTCTCTTCCCTTCCAGTATCCCCTGGCGTCTTAGTAGCATTACTGCCTTGTTTGGTGTGATTTGATTTAAAAATATATTATATGCTATTGAGAATTACTTTCAAACTTTCTGTCTGTTGGAGAAGGTTTTGTAAATAAATATCGTTCGTTTTCCCATGATTCGCTGTGCTTAACAACGTGTCAGGCTTAATAGATTTCAGCCGCTAACATAAGCTTCCCCTGTGGGAGTTTCTTCTTCCCGAACCCAAAATAAGCATCGACCTTGTCAGTCGTCTATTCACTTTCGTTTAACCACAACGGGTCAAATCACATGAAGATCGGGTGGAGTGCAAAAGTTAAAGAAGGCCCTAGACAAAAGGATATGCAGAGAAATGGACGTAATTTCATTTGACTGGAACCAATCAGCCGTAAAAATACTCATTCTGGTTGACGGTACATTTTCATCTTTGGTCAAAGTAGGAAATGTTAACCATTTTAATATTAATAATTGAGTTTGATAAACATGCACAAAATTCAGTGAGAGTGGAAAAGGATATGAACAAAATTTGTATCGAAATACAATGGGGGAAACAAATATTCGTACACATACTAATTTTTATTTTATTGAATTTTCAATTAATGAATAAACATAATTTTCATATAATTAACTGTACACAGATGTATAATAACTAAATATGCATCGAAAACAAAACAAAAAATTAATTTAATAGAAATAAATTTATCCATTTTTATAGGTGAACTTATTACTACAATAAAAACGAGTGCATAATCGTCATTTAATACTTTGTAGAATAGCCAGTATTTACTTCTACAGCAACCAACCTCTTCTTGTTCTCAGTTAATGATCTGCAATTTCTGGTATTTTGTTCCATTTTCCTTCGCATATGGTCTTCAGACCCGGGATGTTTGTTGGAGCTCTCGATTGGATTTGAATATAGAAATAGCGCCATAGATTGTGGTTTGGGTTTAAATCTGGGGACTGACTTGGCCATTTCAGGATATTTACAATATTTACAGCAAGCCATTTCTACGTATATTTCACACTTTTCTTATGCTCATTATTTTGCCAGAAGATCAAACCAGGAGAAAATTCAAGATTTTCAAGCGAAATCATTAAATTGTTTCTGAAATATTTTGATATAATTCGGCATTCATTCAACCATATCCTACTCATCTGTTGCTAGTACCTTTTGAAGAAACAAAAACTTCCCCACACCATGATGCTGCCACCACCAAATGACACTGTTGGAAATATGTTCTATTGTTTGAAAGCATCACCATCTTTCCTTCATACATGATGTCTAGAATTGAATCCAAACTTTTGGTATTCTCTGTCCATAACACTCTCTCCAAATACGACTTATCCTTATGTTGAAGAAAATAATTCAACCTACCATCTCCCTGTCTTTTCAATAGCAATGGAGTTTTTCTAGAGGATCATGACTTTAGATTGTTACTATGAATTTCATTGCTTATTATCATTTTAGTGACACAGATCCCTGAAGAAAGCAAATCATCCTGCAACTCTTGACGATTAACCATTGGATTTTGTTTAATTTGACACATCAAGCTCCAAGCTCATGAAGAAATCTTCCGTGGAGCACCAGTTCTTCTTTGGTTTTCAACAGTTTTGAGTTTTTATACCTTGCAATAATAATACTAATGGTAGTAAATAGAATATTCAGGTCGTCTGAGATTTTCCTCTAACTTTTACCTTCTTTCCAGAGCTAAACAATCAGTTCTTGTTACGAATTTGTCGCTTCTTTAACTATTGCCATGTTTAAAACCGTCTTGCACAAATATCAATTACAGAATGTTCTGTTTGCGCTAAAAATAACTGATAACATCATTGAAACATTCTCGAATATTCCAATTTAATAATGTAAAATATTAAAGCAATGTAAATGTTATAGAATCTGAAATTTGCATTTTACAAATACTTTTTTTCACTCATTAAAATGAATGAATTGGATTTATTTCTACTAAATAATTCTTTTAAGTTTTCTATGGATATCATTTATTATGCATCTGTGTAGAGATAGTTATATGGAAACAATGTATATTCATTAGCTGGAAATAGAACAAATTGAATATTTCTATATGCACGAATATTTGTTTCCCCCGCCGCTGTATTTGTCTCAGTTCTTATGAGTTATAGAATATGTACCGTCAACATGTTGCTTAATATTGACCATAAATGAATAAAAATACCCCAAACCTTATTAAAAAAAAGTCTTATCATCGAATGTTTTATTGTTTATTAAAAGGAATGTACAAATATATTTTATTATTAAATTATATTTTTAATCCTTTTTAGAACCTCCGAAAATTTGGTTAACATATGATTTTTTTTTTTTTAGTCAAAGCGTGACAATAAATTAGTATGGGAATTTTGAATGTATTTTGCTGGAAAAAAACCCACTGATTTCAAAATTCTTGAAGATAAAATGATTGTCGGAATTTAATTAAAGTACTCCATACATGATTTCTAAAATTACGTCCAAACAATTCAATTTTGGTTTTCTCTGTTCACAATGCTCTCTCCAAATAAGATTTTTACTTATCCTTATGTTCACGAATGAATTTCAACCTGGCATCTGTCTTCTTAATAGCATAAATGAATGAAATTATTTTAGAATAGTTTCTTTTTTTACATAATATTAGTAAATATATTTTTACATTTTATATCCTCCACTCGCACTTATTTAATAGGTTGGTACCAAAAATAATGACGTAACAATGTCGTTTTTTTACGTTAAAAATACGTCAAAAAACGACATTATTACGTCATTATTTTTTCACCAACCTAATAACTTCATGACATTTCGATAAAATTCATTTTTTATCGCATATTTATATTAGTTATAAGCAAAGGCCCTTGGAAAATTCAAATCACCATTTTCTTTTTGCCAGACATCAAGTTACTGATGTTACAGATGATTTATACTGAATCGTAAAATAAAAAAAAAAATACGATAATAATAAGACGTCTTTTAATTTGAAAGATTTTGATTGCGTTTATGAATAAGGTAGATTATGGTAAAAATAATTTACAAATATTTACAAGAATTGTTTTAATTTTTATATAAATTTAATTAAAATAATTTACAAACTTTAAATCTTTTAAAATGCTATATTAACTTTATATTGGTTGGGTGATATATTTGTTAATTAAAATCTATATTTATTAATCATAAACAGAAAAGCTTCCGACAATTCAGCAAATAATTTTTTTTTAAATAATTTTGCATTCTTTTTTTGTCTGTATAAAGTGCCGATTTTTAAAAAATACGGACTTTCGTACATGACATTACCAGAAAATAAGAGTGGTAACTATGGTGAATTTATTGAAAAATGTAATGTAACTAACATTCTATTAATTATTTGAATTTTTAAAATGTTTAAAATATTTAAGATTACTGTGTAGTTAAGAAATCCTTTCCGCCTAACCTGAATCTCACATTCCTCAGGTTATCGATAAATGTGTCAAGTCAACATATTTTAAAACAGACACCTCCGTGTTAAAATAAAAAAAAAAATCTGTGATATTTTAAAATAAAAGAAAGTAATATTTTAATTCAGAATGTATATGATTGAAATCAGTTAATGAACTTCAAGTAAAGTTTCACAAAAGTGTATTTAATTTTTGAGAGATTAAAAAAAGAAAATCATGTTCTGAAAAGGTTTGAAAATATTACCTACTTTTATGATTTTAGCAATTTCAAAAAGGATAAATATTCTAATAAATTTAAATTCGGTTTTAATACAATAAATTATCGGTAATATTAAGTTGTATCTATTAATTTGGAACTAAATTTAAATAAGATCCTAAAAAGTTTCTTATATTTAAAATGCATTTTAAAACTTAGGTATCGTTCTTTTCTGAACAAGCCATGTTTTATAGCGAATCAATTCTTAGATGCCTCACAAAACTGAACGTATGAGCACCCAGTGAGGATCAACATCACTATTCAGTCGTAACTGATCATGCAATAAATGCTTATTAACCGGATGTTCCCAAACATGTTTCGATAATCTTTGGTGAAAAACTGCATTCCCCCCCACATTTTACTCAACAAGTCGATCTCAGTCGACCATCCCTCCCCACTGTCTCAACACCCTTTCTCTCCTTTATAATTTGACTTAAACATTTCTGATATAAATCATGTAATAAAATAACAAACGAAGGGACAGTTCTGCTATGAACGATGTGTTAAACCTAAATGTTAACTTTAACTTACATAATCGCTATTCCCTTTCTATCTTCCTACATTCGTTCTCGCTTTTAGTAAATTCCTCTTTCCATAAATCGATGTATTTATTTTTTCTTTCTTTCTAATTATACCCACGTCGAGACCACATATATCTCAGTAACGTATGCAAAGAAGAACTCTTTGTGTTTATTTTATTGACTTTCTAATACAATATATTCACGAGAGTACTACAGACTACGCGAATATTGTACCCAAGACGGACCTCGACAATGTTGGAGAATAGGAAAATATTTCTATTCATGGTATATACCGCACGTTCACTCGAACGGAATAATACAAGAGGTCGAATTTAAAGGTGGATTCCCGCGCGTATATATTATAAAAAAAAACAAAAACAAAAAACGCTCAGCTATATTTACACATGTTAATTGGGATATCTAAGGTATCAGGGATTAGACCTGTTTATTCCCGTTTTATACCTTCAAACAATTTTATCCTCAAAATTTATATTTGGGAAACAAAAGAAAAATGCTTGATTTACTGTTTGCTTTGTTTTACACTTTAACTTTAAAAAAAAAATTGGATGCATTGTTGTGATCGACAAATACATAAATACAAATGAATAATAACAAGAAGACCAATATGTCACCATTTGTAAAAATAGATGGATAATAAATATCGTCAGTCAAACATTGCCATAGTTCGAACAATAATCAGAATGTTTTCAAATCCGGGATATAAGGCTGCGTGACAATGAGAAGTCAGCTGCATTTAATGAGCGGATCTATAGATCTGTATATAAACTGAAAATCAGTCAAAATGAGTGTTGATTGAATAACTTTGTCCATTTTCAGATGCTTTGGTTTTGTAATATACCCAGTGATAAAATACGTAATTGGTACGACTATCTGGCGAACTTAGACGGCTAACCCTTCCTCCCTACATTGAAAACATACCATCCATCAGCGCGTGGTCAAATGGCGGCTACTACTTTTGGATACATGCATATTCAGCAGGACCTGTTCAACGATTTCATGCCTCCCCCACGAATCTATGATACGGGGCCACTACTCTACTACATCTTAATTGTCATAATTGAGTATTGATATGAAATATAAATTTTATTGTAAACTAATTATGCATAATAATGGATCATATGCAGTATAGGTGAACAATTCAACTTGAGAAATTGAAAATAAATGCAATGTATCTCAATAAAATTTAGAGACTTCATAATAGATCATTCCATCTTAAATAAATCAAAGATATATTGAGGGAATTTTTAAGACCAACATGAGTTTTTTCTTGTCATAAGGTGAATACATTAAGACATTCAACGTTATGGATAAAAAATAGTGAGTCTTATTGTGTTTTTTCTAGATTTAGTATGAGTTAAACAAATTCACGGAGTTTGACGAAAAAGTAAAAACGCACAATAATGTCAAAATCCGAAAAAAAAGTTTTATCCTTTAATAGTAACTAGTGCTTAGTTTAATTTGTAACGTATATAAATGTAGGTAGAAAAAAGTAAATATCAATAAGGGGGTCTCAAAACACTGTCTGGGACCCACAAACAGGCTTGAAATCAGGGTGTTCACCGGTCCTGGACACACACACACACACACACACACACACATATATATATATATATATATATATATATATATATATATTAATTTTACTGTTTCCTGCTCTAATTCGGTTCTGACCATTAACTTTGTCCTATACATACGTACATACATACATACATACAAATATATATATATATATATATATATATATATATATATATATATATATATATATATAGTGTATCACAAAAGTGAGTACACCCCTCACATTTCTTAAAATATTTATGTATATCTCTTCATGGGACAGCATTGAAAAAATTACCTTTTGACACAATGAAAAGTAGTCTGTCTGCAGCATATATAACAGAGTTAATTTATTTTTCCCTCAAAATAACTCAAAACATAGCCATTAAAAACTAAATCCCTGGCAACAAAAGTGAGTACACCCCTTAGGAAAAGTTGTCAATATTAACATACAACATGTCAACTGACAATATTTTGTGTGGCCACCATCATTATCCAAAACTTCCTTTACTCTCCTGGGCATGGAGTTTACCAGAGCTTCACAGGTAGTCACTGGAATGCTCTTCCACTTCTCAATGATGATGTCGCGGAGCTGGCAGATATTTGAGACTCTGCGCACCTCCACCTTCTGCTTGAGGATGCCCCAAAGATTCTTGGCCAGTCTATCACCTTTACCCTCAGCCTCTTCAGCAAACCAGTGGTTATCTAGGATGTGTGTTTGGGGTCATTGTCATGCGGGAACACTGCTCTGCGACCCAGTTTCTGGAGGGAGGGGATCATGCTCTGCTGCAGTATTTCACAGTACATGTTGGAGTTCATGTTTCCCTCAATGAAATGTAACTCTCCAATACCTGCAGCACTCATGCAGCCCCAGACCATGACATTCCCACCACCATGCTTGACTGTAGGCATGACACATTTATCTTTGTACTCCTCACCTGGTCGCCGCCACACATGCTTAAGGCCATCAGAACCAAACAAATTACATTTCGTCTCATCAGACCATAGGACATGGTTCCAGTAATCTATGGGCTTTGTTGACATGTCTTCAGCAAACTGTTTGCGGGCTTTCTTGTGTATTGCCTTCAGAAGAGGCTTCCTCCTGGGGTGACAGTCATGCACACCAATTTGATGTAGTGTGCGGCGTATGGTCTGAACACTAACAGGCTGAATCCCAATCTCTTTAATCTATGCAGCAATGCTAACAGCACTCCTACGCCGATCTTTCAAAGAAAGCATTTGGGTGTGACGCTCAGCACGTGCGCTCAACTTCTTTGGACGACCTACCCGAGGCCTGTTCTGAGTGGACCCTGCTCTTTTAAAATGCTGAATGGTCTTAGCCACTGTGCTGCAGCTCAGTTTCAGGGTGTTGGCAATCTTCTTGTAGCCTTGGCCATCTTTATGTAGTGCAACAATACGTTTTTTAAGATCCTCAGAGAGTTCTTTGCCATGTGGTGCCATGTTGGAACTTTCAGTGACCGGTAAGAGAATGTTAGAGTTGCACTACAAATTTGAATATATGCTGCAGACAGGCTACTTTTCATTGTGTCAAAGTGTCATTTTGTCAGTGTTGTCCCATGAAGAGATATACTTAAATATTTGATGAAATGTGGGGGGTGTACTCACTTTTGTGATACACTGTATATATTAATGCTACTATATATATATGCGTCGATCTGGATTCATTTTTTCTTTATCTCGCGTATGCGCAAGCATCTTATACACTTGGACAGTTGAATCTCAAACATTCAGCCTATCCTTTTTTATTATTAGACTATTATATATAAAGACTTATTTGTATTTATCAACACTAATCTTTACACAAGGCCAAAATGCACCCATATCCAATATACCGATATGTGATGCGAACAGATGATGTCGTAAGGGGAAAAAACCCTAAATTAGAAAACGTAAAACAGCATCAATGTAGTTAGCAGTTAAGCTATTTTATTTGTTGATTACTGAAGAGTTAATTTGATCCATATTTGATCACCTACACTTGGCTTTGTACCAAACTAAGCTGGGTGAATTTTAAATTAATATTTGGCTTGGTCTTAGGGACAGTCCAGTCACAAATTACCTCTCCTTCGGACTGATCGATGAGTTTATATTTTAAGGCTTATCAATCCGTTGTGGGTTATTTAAGACTTAAATATATTTTGGATTGTGAAAATATTTCTTTCTTTTCTGTAAATTAATATTTCATTGGCAGTTTTTTTTAAAAATAATAATGATTTCTCCGACCCCATAGATGGTGGGAAGCGTTTCCATTCATAACTTTTCCAAATGGTATTTACGCGAAAATCAAATGCAACAAATTCGACAGGATTTCAAAAAACGGCGTCCCGATTTCTCCTTCCAAATATCTATCCATTAGTTTAGTCTCCTTCGGGAGACACCTGAGTCATCCCGAAAAGGAAGTAACAAAGAGCTTTAACCAATGTTTGGATGGATACCAAATCCCATTTTAAAATTCAAACTCATGTTAAATTCTATATGCGTGGGCGCATGGGTGATATGTATATTAAAATAATAGTATAGTGTTGAGAAAATAAACAGCCAGTTCCAAAATACCAGAAAAACAACTGCCAGTCTCAAAATACAAGTTTATCTAAAAAAATCGAGAGTCGCTAGAAACAATCTGTCATCACCTCATTAAAAAAGACGTAAATTAAAAAGCAAGACAGTCGTCAAATTTAGAAATACGTCTTTAAGAAAGTGATTATCGCAATGTGTAATATCTCCCGCGACTATTGTTAACATACCACGATATTTAAGCAAAAAAAAACAAAAAAAAACAAAAAAAAACAAAAAAACAAAACTCCAATAATTATATTACCTTATCAGTAAAAGGTCGTCTATTCTATACAGAAACGTGACTATAACAAATAAGAATATAAAATAGCATAAAAATATACGCAGACACATACATTATTCATCTCTAAAGTTTAACAATATAAGTTAACAATAATAGTGTATCTTACGGTATCCCATTAAACATCTTACGACCATGCCAAATCAAAACGTATAGTGTATTTTTAAAAATAATTATCTTATAATTATAATTACTTAGGGGATTCTTCTTGCATGCATTTAAAACTAAGACAGCTCCAATTAATAGGGTATTTATATATTATATTTTAATTAAATTTAATGCAAAGACAGCTTTTTTGATTGCGCAAATACCGAATATATGAAATCATATCAAGCCATGTAAGGCAGTAAAGCCACTAAGATACAAGTAATTACTGAGTGTGAAAGAATAAATAAAAAAGAGAAACATTACTGTTGTGGATTTCGGGTTGATATCCTCGTTGCCAAGTTGTTGTGGTCGACGAGAGAGAGAAAAAAATTCTTCCGTGTGAGTTCGAAGTCCTCATCGCTAAGTTGACGAGGGAGAATTTTGTTATAATTTTTTGTTTGTTCCTCCCGTGTGAGTTCGATATCCTCGTCGCCAAGTTGTTGTGGATTCCGGGTTGAAATCCGGTACCAATAATTAATAAACGCCAGGAATGAATATATGAAAATAATGTATTAACATAATAATACAAACTGGTAAAGCAGGTTAGTAGTTCCAGGAATACGGGTTAGTAGAAAAATATCTATACAGTCTTTGGTATTGAAGTATCGCTGTATGACTTCTTACTGAGTCTATGTGCTCGCTCACTGTGACTCCTACAACGCTGTTACCTCACCCTCACTCTTCCGTTTACCTACAAACTTTTACTCTGTTACTCTGGACTCGACTCGACTCCTCGGTCTTGCTCTGTCAGGTCTTCACGTAGCTGTAGTATATGTATATACTGGGCGAGTCCATTTGTGTAAAAAAAGTGGTGGACCCCTCAACAATTGACAAGGAGCGAGAACAATAAAAGTGTAAGAGAGAAGAGAGTAGAAAACGATTGATATTGTATTTAAATTGTTGAAAATCAAACTTCGGAAGAGAGTTCCACAAACAAAAAGTGCGAGAAAATAAACTGTTAGCATTGTACTTAGTGTTAAATTGTGAACTGATGAGAGATTGTCTCGAATCTAGTATATAGCGAATAGTTAACATTTCCAGAAAAGACACAAGGAAGATACAATAAGGCGGTGGGAAAATGATTGAATCCGATCTACCATGTCAGGGACAATAATATTGCTGATTATATTTTGGATATTATCAAGATTCTCAAAATATACAGCAGCAGCATCATATGTGGCATCAATAGTCAAAGAATGGACGAATGGTATATATATATATATATATATATATATATATATATATATATATATATATATATATATATATATATATATATATTTGTGTGCGTGTGTCTCTCTCTCTCTCTCTCTCTCTCTGTGTGTGTGTGTGCATAAATTAACAGATTTAAGGGAGACCAATTGTCTAACACGATATATTGATCCAAATGTATTAGCAGAAGAAATTCCATTAGATTCAATATAATCGTTCTTTTTCATGTCAGTACAGAATATAAACCGGGGAAGCATTAAGATCAATTCTCTCTCTCTCTCTCTCCCTCCCTCTGTCTCCCTCCATCTCTCTCTCACACGCACACACTTTTATTGTTCTCACTCCTTGGTAATGCTTCTCTTTTTTTAAATTATTCTTTCACACTCAGTAATTTCCTTGGTGATATTAGCAGGAAGATGTCTTTCAAGGCATTGACAGGGAAAAACTTCGTTTTAGGGACTCTAAAACCCACAAGACATTCCGTGTCCCAGTTAACAACAGACTAAGTCATTTTTTTAGATCAACTGCCAATTTGACTTTATCGAACTTGATCAGACTTATTATCGATACAGTTATTATCATTTATTATATATTCGACCGGAGATATCATATCCTTTAAACTTATATAAAAAAAAAAAAAAAAAAAAAAAAACTGGTACGCCAAAACTTGTTGAACATTTTCGAAATATATAGACTCTTTCTGCAATAATTGTTAATAGATCAGCACTCGATCTAGAGAAGCGAAAGATATTGCTTGTCTGAAAGAAGTCACTGCGAAGTGAGATACTTAACCAGTTCAGAGTTTAATTAGTTTACCAAAAAGAGGGAGAAATCTAACAGGCCGATACTTCAAAGGGTCAGTCGATTCATCTGCGTTCTTGAAGACTGGAACAACCGAAGATGTTTTCCAACAAGCAGAAAACCCATAGGTAGTGATGCATTTACCGTACAGTTTAGAGATTTGAATTTAAATGCTCTATCAAAACTTGAAAACATTTGTGTTTATATCGGATGCGGATTTCTTTAAGTCAGGTTACAAATAAATGCAGTCATGTGTCTTTGTTCATTAAGTAAGAATAAATAATTTTTTGTCCAACTATATCAATAACTATAATATTTGTGTCTTGCATAGGTGAGATAAGAAACGGATAATGAAGAATTAACTGGACGGAATAAATATTAAGCGCTTTCGGAAAATTTCGCAAAAGGAATGAAGCGACTAATCAGGCTAAGTGAAAAGAGAAATTGAGAAAAAAAGGTTCAACTAAATCTTCTTTTATTTTTTACTCAAACTACCATTCCGAATTAAAATTTTTATAGAATAATGTGTGTCTCA
This sequence comes from Acanthosepion lycidas, assembly GCA_963932145.1. Taxonomy (NCBI): domain Eukaryota; kingdom Metazoa; phylum Mollusca; class Cephalopoda; order Sepiida; family Sepiidae; genus Acanthosepion; species Acanthosepion lycidas. The sequence continues at coordinate 19,432,627 of OZ010578.1, read as the reverse complement.
GCCATCGATATCGAGGTACATTGGATCTGCGCCGAAAGAGTTATGCCTTAGCTACCTCTGTTATGACTGTACAGGCCCACACGGGTATGAGTCTCTATTGCAACGAATTCATATAAAGACGCACTTCACTGACGTCGTTGTGTTATTTTCCTATGAGAACGCTTCACCCCGTTGATCATTTCTCACATTCGACTCTATTCGTTCTATCCCTCGGTGAAAATCGCGTCTCTAGCGTGAGCAATATTTGGCGAGGTTTTCCCACATCTCGATGTCGATGTCGATGTCCATCACCGTCATGTCTATTTTGCAGACGTAATTCAAGTCGCACTCCTGTCCTCTTGCCGTTGTCCTTTTACCCGTCGAGAAGCATCGTCTTAAGCCTCCCGTATAACGATGAATTAAAAATGTTTAAAATGTATAGAAGAGTAAAAAAAAATAATTTTTCGTTATTTGTAACTCAAAATTATTTGTTTGATGAAAAACAATTTACGTACCTAGACTTTTGTCATATTAAACTAATTTTTGAAAGAATATAACACTCAGAAAACATTGAAAACAAGAAGGACAATAGCAAAGAGAAAATAACTTACCTAAGAAAATTTTGGAAGTAGATTAGCGAAAATGGATTTGGATGGATAATAAGACAAGTATTGCTAAGAGCTGCAAACTATATGAAGCTGTGGAGAATCATGATCGCCAAAATTGTGATGGGGTATATCGGCTCAGCGAATAACAATAAATATAAATATATAATCAGAATATTTGTTTAATTTTTTCTTTGACATTATTCTTGTCGAAATATTACCTCAAAACATATATAAATTCTTTGTATTAAGTAGACGTTAAAAATAATTTATATTTTCTATCAGCTCATTTGAATACCTGCTAAATAAAGCGTATCAATAGAAATTAATGTAACCTTTTTTTTTAACATACGGCAGTTAGTACCATTTGTTGTTTTTTTTATGAAAAGGTATTGCCAAAATTTACAGACTTGAATCAAATGAAAGCACTGATTTGGAAGTATAAATGTTAAGGAATATCGGTTTACGATTAAAGAGGAGATTAGCACCTATACTAGGACAAATAACATAAGTATTTAATGTTACAAGTGAATATTTTGATCGTAGGTTTACAGGAGAGAAGATAATGGAGTGGCTACCATCAAGTCTCGGTCCAAATCCGTTGAAAACTTTAGGGTAATTTCTGAAGAGGAAATTATATGAAGGTAGCAGAAAGTGCAAGCTGATGGGAAACAATTAAATCCACGATGTCGGAAATTGAACCTGTTGAAGTAAAAAAAAAAAAAAAAAAAAGGAAAAATTAAATCAATGGATAATAAATTGCTGGCTACTATTGAGACGAAGGATCACTATACAGGGTGCGATGGGTAAATTGTCACCATTTTATATTTTTAATTTCGCGCATGCGCGTTGCTCGATTTTGATTTTCTCAACTGCACAATATACTAGGGTCAGTTGAGCACTGTCCGTGAAAAACAAAGCACGATGACGCAAATCACTCAACAAGGAATTTGGAAAAGGCATGCTGTCCTACTTGACATTCCAGCCAGAAGTTCCAATACAAACATTTCAAAATGTTTGGCTGTCAATCTGAGGACAGTGCAGATGATTCGGAAAGAGTTGGATGAATTTGAAGCTGTTTACGAAGGTAAGGCAGCTCGAAAAATCGATTATATTCATTCTGATGAGAAAAGAACTCCAGAATTTGTTGGTAAGTGCCTCAGACTCAAGTACCTTGAGGAGATAATGCTGCTGCTAGAAGACCTTACGTCATGCCACATAAAGAGAAGAACCCAGTCAGAGCTGTCAGGCAGTTTCTTTGATCACATCATCCTTTAAATATGTCCAGCACATTCCCCAGACTGCAACCCCCTTGATTATTATGTGTGGAGCTTACTTGAGCGAGAAATCAACGAAACCCTTTGTAACACCAAAGATGAATTGAAGGCAATTATTATAGCGTCATCCATCAACTTAAACAAAAAAAACCGTTCAGAAGAGTTGCAGGAGATTACGAAGTCGTCTGGAGACAGGGTTGACACCAATGGCGATTTTACTGAATACATTTACCCTTTAGTACTTCAAGATATCTATGTGTAATGTTGGTAAATATATCTGTTACAATCTGATGTCAGTAGGGTTTTCATTTTAGTCTAATTTAGACGACAATTTATCTATCGCACAATATATTAAGATGTAAATGTTTCAAAAACTTATCAAACAAAAAGATGTTATTTGTCCTAGTATAGGTGTTAATCAATGTTTGATAATTTTATTCAAGTAAGAACGTAAAGCGTCAGAATAGACATGTAGGAATATAAATGATTTAATTATTTATAAGTGTGTTTCGATCAGGAACACGATTCCTTAACGGACATTTGAATTCATACATAATGTTTTTTTTCTTTGTAGGTGTTTTGTTATTTTTTTTATATGGTTGGCTGGTTTAAACTTTTGGTAATAGATAATTTAATTTTCTTGTTCGGGTCGACTTGGGTAGTATAATTCTTTATGATATTACTAAGTGAAAATTCATATTGCTTCAAATTTCCGTATATTTGAGTTTCGTAGATGTTAATATTATTGTTTTATTGCCCAGTATCTTTATTAGTTACTTTGGAAAGAAATAGTCTAACATGCTGGTCCATAAGGTAGTTAAGAAAACCGTTGTTAACTAGTGTCTGTTGAATTCTTTAAGGAAGAGTAGACGAGAAGATGAATCCTTGTGTGCTGTCTTCATGAAATAATTTATAACTGCTATTTTAGGTGGGCATTCATTCTTAAAATAAAGATGGCATTTGTTTCTGTTAGTTTGTTTTTTATATAATGAGGGGGTGAAAGCGTTATTATATTCTACGAGAACGTCTAAGAATGGGAGTTTACTTTAAGTTAGGGATGTTTTTTTTAATGTGTTTTTGAGGTTATCTATTTTTTTTTTTCGCGTTTGGAGAGATTTTTTTTATAGACTTTGTGCAGCAGAAAAGAAAACACTTGAACGAACACAAGAAAAATTAAATATAAATCATAATCCCAGTTCCTTTAAGTCGTCTTTAATGAGACATGTATAAAAGAGAGATTGCTGTGTAAATACACAATGATATACATATACATATATATGAGCTAATTTCTAGAGATTAACAATATCATCTTGTATACTGGATGCTATCAAAAGAGGGATATTCTATTTTTTAAAAATAACGTGTAGTAATTCAGTTCACATTATAGACATTCACTAATCAGTAAGGCTAGGTACAGCTTTCATTAATCAGTGAAGCTATGTACAGTTTGAATGGCAGTGCCGTTCGTTTCGTCAGTCACGATGGAATCGAGTTTATTTTCTGGATAAATTATTTGAATAGAAATTTAGCTTGGGCAGCAAATGAAATATAATGCAATGCAGATCCTAACAAAGAAACCAGGTGTGAACGAATGCGAACTCCACCGTACAATGAAATTGATGAGTCAAATATGATTTATAATTAGATTAATAATGAAGAGAGATTATAGCAGAATTAGAGAGAAAACAATGTTCAATAAATTGGGAAGGGCACGCAATACAAATATAGAAATATCTACACCTACGTTTAAAAAATTACATGAAAGATTTCAACTTGAAAAGGCAATGAAATATTAGAAAAAAAATATAGCTACAGCAGAATTAATCCGGTCATCGGCAGTGGGACAAGAAACACCTTGCATGTGTCTTGATTTTCCATTTAACTATGCTAGTTAATAATAATATATACCTGGTATAGTTAAATGAGGAATTATAAAAAAATACCCCCATATAATATTACCAATAGGAATTGTAGTCTGTGTTTAGAAGAAAAATTCGCAATATTAACTTTTAATAATCAAATAACATAATTAAATAAGAAGAAAGAAATAATAAGTTGATGAGTCTTTTTTTTACTTTATTAATAATATAACATAAGTCAATTAAAGTATAAATTAAAAATATTATCTAAAATATAACTGAAACAATAATAAAAATGAACAATTAAAATTTAATTAATAATATAACAACATCTACATAAAAAATAATTTCGAAGAAAAAAAAATTACAAATTATTAGGTTGGTGCAAAAATAAAGACGTAACAATGTTGTTTTTTGACGTTAAAAATACGTCAAAAAACGACATTATTACGTCATTATTTTTGCACCAACCTAATAAGAATAATCTACTGCTGACAAAAAAAAAAGACATAAAGAAAAGCAAAATTTCTTGAACGTGCGCATGTAAAATATGATTAAATTTATGAATACTCACGTGTACAAAACAAAGGAAAAAAAGAGGATTGAAAAGGAAGTGGAACAAAGTGAAAAACAAACAAACATTGTAAATATCGTTCAAAAACCACTAACCCTGATGACTGGAAATTTTACTAAGAAACATCGATGTTGGGATAAAAATTGATATATAAAAAAGTTAAGTAATCTTTTCGTATAATATCATTAAGGCTCCATTTTTAATATTTTTTTAATATTGAGCACTACATATAAATATATCTGCTGTTTTCTAAATCTTCACACACACACACACACATATATATATATATATATATATATATATATATATATATATATATATATATATATATATCAACCTAAAGAGCCAGGCAAACCTAACTCGGTTTCACCTACGCAGATCGTCAGGGTACGCTGGCCAAAGAGATAACATATTTTTATATTGGAATTGGGCACTATCTTTAACCCCAGTTGCTTAAATGGTCTAATGATTTTTTGTGTAATTTAACAGTAAGAGAAACACACACACACACACACGCCCCCCCCATATATATATATATATATATATATATATATATATATATAGATAGATAGATAGATAGATAGATAGATATCCAGAGAAGCAATAGCGATACATTTTACAAAGACACTTTCTTTTTTTTTAGTTTGGTTTGGTTCGGTTTGTTTTACGGCATATCAACCTCAATTGGTTATTTAATGCCGACAAAATTTTTATTGCTGGTAATATTCTGTTTTGCCAAAAATCTATTTCTGGTAATAATTTTCCTTAAAAAATGCTAATAATAATTGTTTTTCCAAAAAAATTATTGCTGGTAATATTTTTTTTTCTCAAAAATGTATAGCTGGTAACATTTTTTTCCAAACATGTATTGCTGGTAATATTTTTTCAAAAATATATTACTGGTAATAGTTTTTTTTTTTCTTCAAAAATTTATTGATGATAATATTTTACAATTTATTTCTCGTATCAAAACATATTTTTACACTTTCGTAGTGTTTTTACCCCAGTTTCGGGGTTAACTATTTGCTCATAGAGTGGACCCTAACAGGTGCTCCCACACCGTTTTAGGGTGGACCTGGGAATACCTGCAATTAAGAGGTGGTTCCAGGCTCCTCAAAACCTCCTGATCAGGACGGAAAAAAACATATATATATATATATATATATATATATATATATATATATATATATATATATATATATATATATATATATATTCGGCTAAATAATTTTGTTATAACATGATAATTGAATAATATAAAGTTAATGCAAGGACAACATCAACTTATTCTACGACTACAATTATTAATATTAATTACCTGCCGTTGGTATGACGGTAATCTACATCCAACAGCAAGGCGTCTGATTGGGAGGTTTTGAGGAGGGTGGATCCTTTTCTTAATTGATGTTTTTCCGAGGCCCACCCTGACCCGGCGTAGTGGCACGTGTTAGGTTCCCAGCTATGGACAAATTGTTAATTCACAAACTGGGAAAAAACACTATGACACTATAAAAAGATTTATAGTAAAAATACCAGCTATGCATTTCCATAGTAAAACAATTACCAGTGATATGTTATTTGAAAAACAATGCCAGCAATATATTTCAGTAAAGAAAAAAAATACCAGAAATATATTTTGTAAGAAAAATTAATAATTCTTGCAAGAAAATTAAATTTTTACAGTAAATGACCCATAAGGAGTTGACATGCCGCGAAAGAAACACAACTACTACTAATAATAATAGTATAATGATGATGACGATAATAATGATGAGCCATCAAAATTGTTGTTAGACAAAGGCTTCCCGACTTTCTATCACTTTTCACAACAGAGAGTCACAGTGCCAAATCATGTTGAATTTATATCGATTATCACACTATTTCATGTGTAACCGGGTCTATTTTCTCTTATAATCTCAAGGGATGCACGTTGTGTATCCCAGAGTTCATCAATTGCCACATTTGATTGCAATAATGTCTACCTGTTGTTATTTAGCCTAATAGCTTCAAGGATATTCTGGCACCTGTGAAGTCATAAATACAGTTTACACTTTTGCCCAAATTATTGAAACCTTTCAGCTACGCCACTTGAATATTATTGCTTTGTTTGTTTTCGATTTTTTTCGAAAAAGAAACAACACATTTTTGTTTTATTTTTACCTTTCGGTAAACCATGGAAGATATTTCGTAAAGTTACCAAAATCAGAGGCAATTTATAAAGACTATTGGTCGTGGAAGTGAAAAAATGAATAAAAGATTCTGAAATATGATTTTAATCGTGGATTAATCCTAAATATCCATTAAGAAATGATTTATTTAATTTTTTATAAAGAAACAAAAAGAAAAAAAAAATTCACTGAAAAATTGAAAATGTTTTCATCGACAAACTTAAAAAAATAACATGTAAAACAATATAATTTTAGAAACGGTATCTAAATGCTCTGTCAAATTCATATGAAGAAAAGTAATTTTCGAAAAAAATGTAAACAGAATAAATGCAAAAAATTAATTTTCTGAGCGGAATAACGCATGGTCCTCTAATCAGTCCTACACTCTTCCTATTCCATATTATTGGTGTTTTTAATAATCTGAACCTTAGTGAATATCTATGCAGATGATATAATAGTTCATAGGTGTATGTGCAAAAAATGGACAACGAGAACCAATCAACTGTTCTCTCCTATGAGCTAGCCGAGGTGACTCAATTGTGGAAGGACTGGTTTGTAAAATTTATCCCAAACCAAATTAATAACGTCCCAGCACCACCGAGCAGAACCTGCTATGACGGATAAGTTGTCTCTCAAATTGGTTAATGTCTTGAAAGTCTATTTGGGATAAAGTTCACCCCAAACAACAAGCTGAACTTATATATACGATCTAATGCTAAAGATGCTGAAAAAAAATCCAGTAAATATCTATTTTGCCCTGCTATACTCGGGTTCTTAACAAGAGCCAGGTCAGGCCAAAACTGGAGTATTGTCGCCATATCAGGGTTGTAGCTGCCCTGATCTCACTTTCCTGCCTTGATATAGTCTATGAGAGTCTACACGTAATTGTTTTCCACCTTACAAACTCTTCCTACGGTTGAAACATAGTGAGCCTCTCGTTGATTTCATGACTTGTGTTCCGACGAGCTTTATGATTCGCGTCCAGTAGCCCAGATGTTTTCAACGGTGACCCGCTATGCTACGCACTCGAGGATGAATCATTCTCATTCTCTTTGTATTTTATCAGCCAGAAAGAAGTTAAACTCCGACGGCATCTTCCCAAGAACTGCTTCTTTGTGGAACAGACTCTTGGCAGTCTGATTTTCCAATCTCTTCAATCTTTTCTTCTTCAAGTCTAGGGTTAACCGTTATCTTTCCTGCCTAACCATGGGAACTTCAACTCTTGCCCCTTCTTACGCTCATCCGGCATCTCGTAGTAACTCACTGTCTTGATTGACTTTTGGGTTTGAAGTTTTGTGCATATAAGATAAAAAAGAAAGGAAGAAATAAAGCAACAGAAAGAGGGAAAATTTAGAGGATAATAAAAGAGAAAGAAGAATTAAAACAATAAAATAATAAAGAAAAATATAAAACAAGTAAATATAAAGAAGAGCAGTTTAGAAATAAATGAAAGGATAAATAAGAAACCAAGAAAGAAATTAATGAGAGAAAATGATAAACAATAATACAAAAAGAAAATATCGATTAAACATAAAGACAATAAGAATATTTCATGCAAAAATAAAAGAGAATAAATTAAAATATAAATAAAATGGAAAATATAAAATCTAGAAAAATGAGGAAAGAAATGAAAAATAAACATATCGCCAAGTCATATTATAACTTGGATTAAAATACTTCAAAATAATCTTTCCTCTCTGCATCTGTTTGGTCTCACACTATCCGCTGACCTGAGATGGAACAAATACATTGAACAAATAGCTTCATCTACCGCAAGGAAAGTTGGTTCTATGTCTCGCGCCAGTAAAGTTTTTCTTGCCCGAGTCCATCCTATAAATCTTATCTATAAATCAACCATTCGCCCTTGGAATAATACTGGCATATAGAGTGTGTGCCCTCCGCTGTTTCTGAATATTCTCGACAAAATCCAGAGATGGATATGCAATGTGATTGATCCTGATCTGGCAGGTGTCTGGTGTCTCCAGTCTCTTTCTCACAGACGTGCCGCTGTTTCCCTCTGTCTTTTCTACAAATACTTTCACGGTGACTGCTCCGAGGAGATACTTTCGTTGGTTCCCAATCTCTATGAACTTAATCGTGCTAATATTAGGTTGGTGCAAAAATGATGACGTAATAATATCGTTTTTTGACGTTAAAAATACGTCAAAAAACGACATTATTACGTCATTATTTTTGCACCAACCTAATAGATTGGAATCTCAGTCCCACCATTTCACTGTCGAAACGGTTAAATGTAACCGTCTCTTCTACTCCAATAGCTTTATTTCTCGCTTTCCCGGTCTGTGCAACTATTTTCCTCTTATTTGTTTCTCTGATAAATATAATCTTCAATTATTCAAATGCAATGTCAATAGATATCTTCAGATGCTTGATCTAATTCCCCGTCCTTCTTTTCACAATTTCCTCTATCACGCCTCTTTACTCGCTCTGTTGTGGCACTCCCGCCTTGCTTGGGATGAAATGTTTTAAAAAATCACAAAGAAAATTCAGAAAACTATAACCTTCTTGCTCGTAAAAACATCGGCTTTTCTTTCAACATTGGATTTACTTTGTACCACTATTACTTCAGCAGCAATGTTTATTGTTTTTAAAAAGTGACTGTAAGAACTCTGATTAAACCCAAACATATGAAAGTGAATCTATACATTTTCTATACTCTTTGATAATGTGTGACCAAATGTTATTGCTTATTTATAAAACCGTTTATTTACCTGAATAATTTTATATTTACTACATTCGAATAATTTACTAAATCATAAAAACATCTGAAGGAGCTATAATGACATATTTAACATTTTTATGAATTTCGGATTAGACTGGCAATTCGCTGATGTCTTGTTAACCATTCCAAAAACTATAAATCCTTGAAGGTTTTTTTTTTTTAAATATTTGAAAAAATGTTTTCTTTTAAAATCCATTTCTTTTAAAATGGTAAATAAATTAAAAAAACCCCACACACATTGTATTTAGTTCATATATTTTTATAACCTTGTAAATAAATAGTGCCGAGAGAGTCTCCGTAGCTAAAATAATAATCTAAAAAAATCCTGGTAGGGCCACCTTTGGTGGCGTAGACGAAGACGAGTTTAAGCGTGACTAACACCAAAGACCCCAACACAGGATCAACCGGATGAAAATTACAAAAAGATATCAATGATTGAACCAGCGAATTAAGAGGGCTATGCATGACGGAAATTGTAACAGATTTAAAAACAGCCAGTTGCAGTTTACTAACTGGATTCCACATGTCTCATTACATATATATCCCAGAGGAAGGTCAGGAAATCAAGTGTGTGGGTCACTCCCTGGCAAGTTGAATTACACCTTGAAGAAATTTACGCCATGGGCATTTTCTTCTACTGTGAGTTTCTTTCGCCTGCAATCAACTCTTGCAAGGCGCGACGGCGATATGGAATGAATGGCGGGAGCAGATTTTCATGGAACTGAATGTTTCTATTCTAGTCCTGATTTTGGCGGGGAATTTAACCTTCAACTTCATCATCATAAAGGAAGCGATCAGCAAAGAAATTAAATTCATGGATAGGAGATAAAGTTGCTACCGATATATATATATATATATATATATATATATATATATATATATATATATATATATATATTCATACATGTTTCATTAAATAATATAGACAAGTGTTGTCTATTTATTTTATGTAAATTCTTTTCATAACGTCTGATAAGCTTAATAACATTATCATTAAACGAAGAAATAAAATATTCCATGTAAACAGAAACAGACTATCATCAAATTGTCCGTGTATTGCTTAATATATTGTACAGTAATTGTCATCTTTGATAATAGGTCATGTACACCGAAAGCTTAGATTGGATTAAAAAATAATATATCAATACTGTGATTTTCTTTCTTTTGAATTTGCATAAAATAAATAGACAAAACTTGTCTATATTATTTAATGAAACATGTATGAATGAAAAAATGCTCCCTAAATAGACACAGTCTATCTATCTATCTATCTATCTATCTATCTATCTATCTATCTATCTATCTATTATTAGGTTGGTGCAAAAATAATGACGTAATAATGTCGTTTTTTGACGTTAAAAAATATGTCAAAAAACGACATTATTACGTCATTGTTTTTGCACCAACCTAATTTCTCTCTCTCTCTCTCTCCCTATATATATATATATATATATATAAAGAGAGAGAGAGAGAGAGAAAGACAGACAGACAGACAGACAGACAGACAGATGAATATAAAACATTGCATAGTGCGTGTGGTGCTAATAAACAGTGCTAATAACAGAGCTATATTTTTTATTATTAATAAATATACATTTCTTCCTCACCGGTAATACAACTCATTCATAATGCAATCGTCAGCTGCTGATTGAAAAGTGACCGTTGCATAATTTAAATACTGATATTTATACCGTATTGTAATTATATTTGGACTCTCCTTTGATTTACATAAAGAAAGGCACTGTGAGTTGTGTAACTGGTGAGAAAAAATTATATTTATTTCGTACTTCCAAAACTTATCTTAAAAAAAGACCATGCAATGATGAAAAAAAAAAAAATGTTCCAAACTTGAAAAAACAAAGTTTTGTCAAAAAGTTTGTTATTAACAGAAAAGACCAAACCTGTGGCCCCATTATGATGCAGGCTTTGCCAACTTCTCTCTGCCCACGTCACGGCCGATAACCGTCTGCTTCTTTTACTTCAGGTCTTCTCATCTTCCAACCAAAAATCCACATGATGGCTTACAAAGATCGAAAAATTAAACCTAAAGCAGCCCTTCAAAAATCACCCAAACCCTTCAACATATCATTCTCCAACATCCGTTGCATTAGAAACAATTTCTGCAGCGTGGAATCATTCCTCATTGCAAACTGCCTTGATATTCTGGCTTTGTGTGAGTCAAAACTTGACCCGTCTATCCCATCCTCTGATCTCTCGGTCCCCGGCTACCTCCTTCCATTTAGAAAAGACTCTCAAACCCACATGCATGGCCTATGGTGTTTACATCAAGGACCGTCTCCCACTGGCTAGAGAGTTGTCTCTCTAATCGCCAGACTATTTGTACTTGTGTCTCTGGGTATCTCTTCTCAATGCTGTAAGCTATCACTTCTTCCTTTATCGCTCTCCATCCTCTCAAGACTGCGGAATAATCGATAGCATTTCTGACAGTATAGACAAGGCTCTCGCTCTCTCTCTCTCTCTCTCTCTCTCTCTCTCTCTCTCTCTCTCTCTCTCTCATCCATTTGCTAACATATTGATGTTTGGCGATTTTAACACCCATCATACAAAGTGGCTTAAGAATGCTACTACTGACCTTGCAGGCATTAAAGCACTTAATTTTTCAGTTTCTCAATCCTTCACGCAGACAGTTGACATCCCCACACGTTTTGTCTCGAACCGGCACGGTAAGGCCTCTCATGTCGATCTGTGTTTTACCTCCATCCCCGAGTCTTGTAGCGCCTCGCTGCTCTACACTCTCGGTAACTCCGATCACGCTGTAGTGTCTGTCAACATCTCCTTCAACTCCACCAAAGAACCTCCTACCTCTAGAACCTCGTTTTGCTATCAAAGCGCTGACTGGGACTCGTTCCGTGATTTCCTCCGCGATGTCCCTTGAGATGTTGTCTTTACGCTCCCCGTTGAAGAATGTGCTTCTTAGGTCTCCTCCTGAGTCAAAGCTGGAATCGACGCTTTCATCCCCTCAAGGAAATTTAACGTCAAATCTCACTACTCCCTTTGGTTCTCTGCTGCTTGCTCAGCCACCATTGCCTACAGGAACCACTTCTTCCACTTCTATCGTGGTGACATGTCCGACTTCAATAGACATCTCTTTGCCTCTGCCCTTAACGAGTATAAGCCTATCCGCAACGTAGCTAAGTCGCTATTTGCTGCTCGAATGAAGGAACGTATTGCATCTCGCAAATTCGGCTCAAGGATTATCGGCGTCTCTGCAAGAGCGTACTAAACAGTAGCAAACGCTCTATACCTCCTTTGTTCAACCAGTTTGAAGTCCTGACCTCCTCAGCTGACAAGGGTGAATGCTTTGCTCGGAAATTTTCATTCAATTCAACGCTTGACTCTTCCGGTATACCAATACCCGATTTCCCTCTTATAACTGAGGCCCTTTTGAGTGAGTTACACATAACCCTGTCATTGTTATTGGCTTTTATCTCTAATTTATACCTCCACAAGGCTAGTGGTGGAGATGGGATACCAGCCATTGTCTCGAAGAAATGTGCGCCTGAACTGGCGCCTGCCCTCTCCAAATTATACAACTGCATCAAAAAATCTTGTTTTCCAGACTGCTGGAAGTCCTCATCGATTGTTCCTTCGTTTATGAACTCGAGCGAACCCTCTAACCCTTCTAATTCCCGTCCTATCTGTCTTCTACCCCTCTTCGGCAAAGTCTTCGAAGCTTTAATCAACGCCGAATTGGTTAACCACCTTACATCCCATGATCTGCTTTCCGCTTTGCCCGATCTACAGCTGATGTCCTTACGGCCATCACTGAAATTGTCTACCAAGCTCTTCAGAATAACGGAGAAGCTCGTGTCGTGGCCCTAGACATCTGCAAAGCGTTTGATAGGCTTTGGCATGCCGGCCTTTTTCGCAAGCTCCATGGTTATGGTGCTACAGTTCGATTGTTTGACTTAATACAATCATTTCTGTCAAACCGTGAATTGAAGGCCGTTCTCAACGGATTCTCCTCCAGCTCCTATGCCACTGACGGAGCTGTTCCCCAAGGATCCATCCTAGGCCCTACTCTTTTCCTTATCTTCATCAATGATCTTCCTGACGCCAGTGATTCCCAGGTGGGCATCTACGCGGACGACACTACAATTTACTCCTGCCTCAAAAACAAATCTAGTGTCGTTGACAAAAGTAACCTGGCTGTGCGTCTCGAAAAGGAACTTCAATATGTTGTGAAATGGGGCAGTAATTGGCTGCTTAATTTTAACGACAACAAAAAAAAAACTGCTCTCTATTAATCACCACAGAGAACCTTCCCTGCCCCCCCACACATTAGAACGCTCAACTTCCCAAGAGCGCCTCTCGGCGGCTGCTCAGTCTCACGTTGTCTACTGTCCTGAGATGGAACAAATACATTGAGTCAATTGCTTCGTCGACCGCAAGGAATGTTGGCTCCCTGTGCCGCAGCAGAGAACTTTTCTCTCCGGAATCGATCCTTCAAATCTACAAATCAACCATTCGCCCTTGCATAGAGTATTGCTGCCATATATGGTCTGGAGCCCCTTCTGTTTCCCTCGGGGTACTTGACAAGATCCAGAGACGGATATGCAATGTAATTGGCCTTGACCTGGCGTCTCGTCTGCAGTCGCTCTCTTACAGACGTGGAGGCACCTCCCTCTGTCGTTTTTTGCAAATACTTTCATGGTAATTGCTCCGGGGAGCTTCTTTTGCTAGTTCCAAGTCTTCGCGAATTCAAGCGTTCTACGAGGCTGACATCCCGCTCTCATTTGTTCACTGTTGAAACTGTTAAATCTAGCCGCCTCTTCTACTCCAATATCTTCCTGTCTCGCACTTCTCGCTTGTGGAACTCCCTTCCCTATTCCAGTTTCCCTGATAGCTTTAATCTCCAACTGTTCGAATGTAATATCAATCAACATCTCCAGTTGCTTTGATCTATCCACTATCCTTCTCCTCATCCTCTCCTCTATCACTCCTATCTGCTCTCACTCCAAATCTTCTGCAACCCCTTACGCGCTAGTGGCTTCCCGCCTTGCTAGGGGTGAAATGCTTAAAAAAAAAAGATTAAGTTCCCGTAGAACAAGTTTAGATATGTCATCACGCTGTCAAAATGACAACTCATCTATTGTTGGTTAAAACAGAAATACTAAAATGCGATGAAAGACGACGGAAAAAGATCGCTAGTCAATTATTTTAGAAAATGAAAACTCCTTCCAGTCAATTTAAATTAGTTTTTCAAATATATCAAATTTAATCCATTAGCGTGAAATTAAAAGTAAAATAAAACCTTCAACAATCATTTTTCATTTTTTAAAATTCATTTAAAACCGTAGTTATCCCATTTTTTGAAGGTCCTTAATATTTATTATTATTATTATTATTATTATTATGATAGATAGATAGATAGATAGATTATCGCACATATTAACGAACAATGTCACATTAACTCGATACTTCTTCTTCTCTCCGACCACAGTAAGATAAACAGATATCTAAATCTAATTAGTCATACAATGATTTGAATGCCAAAAGTAGAAGTTAATATGCTTATATGAAGTCCATGTCACCAGAGTTCAGCTAAATGAATGGCGTGATAATAAATAATTGCTAAATACAAATTTATGTAATTCACCGTGATGTCATGAGGATCATATGACTAATCGAAAGGCTACCCTTGTCCCATGTAAATAGTATATTTAATATTTAATCTAAACCACGCATAATTCATAAGCCCGTTACAATCTTTTCTTGTGACGCGAACGTCTCAAAAATTATCTGAAATCAGATTCATCTAGCCTTGAAAGGATCGTACCACATAATAATCTTTGGTTTATCAAATGAAATCTAACATTAATAGATTTGAAGTTTTTCACGAACAATTTTATAGAAAGATTATTCTCGAATTTTTCAGTCACCATAAAATAAATTAACACCTTTAGATAGTACGATGCTCATGAGCAGACTGACTTAGGATGTCGAGCATTTACATTGAACGGCAGAATAGTTCCACTTACAGCACTGGAACTTTCCGATGCAATTTTTCTCATTTTGTTTGACAACAATGTTTTTATTCCAACCAGAGAAATAAAACTCTTATTTCGGATGCTGCTATTCAAGGAAGATGCACTTTCTCTAGTTAATATATCGGCGGAATACAGTCTTCTTTTTCTTGGATTTTCTATTCACTTAGCTCAACGTTACTTTAAACCGAGCTTAATACAGATTAAAAATCGTTTTTTCCTTGCATATCTTCAAGCTGTGTCATAATTCGATGTGTGAAACTTGATTAAAAATAAGACTACGAATGATATTGAACTGAGAATTTGGTGTAACATAATCTTCATATAACCAAATTTCTACCGATATACACTTGGGCAGCAATAAACTAAGCTTAGCAAATTTTAGTTGAATCTTTTGCCAGTTATTTTCTTTATTTATCAATGTATTGATATCTCTAAACCATTATCAACGAAAGAGGTAAGGAAAATTATTTTCTAATCTGATATGATTATATCTCCAACACCCGCTCACCAAACTAGGAGATTATACAAAATTTAATGAGCCAATTTTATTAGATTAGCTGAATTTTAAAACTGGAATATGCTCCGTACCTTTTCTCGGCGAAAATGTTCGGTATCGAACTATATAAATATATATGATGGTAAATAACGCCGATAGCAAGAGATTATAAAAATTCATTTTATACGAATTGAGGTTAATTATTCGATATCATGCATCTAGCTTTCGAAGCAAAATGAATTCACAATACTTACCAAAATCTTGTTGAAACATATCATTTACTTACCTGAAAAGGAAAGAAAACAATGTCAAAAATTTATATAAAAATATTAAAGATATAAACCAATGTTTAAAAAAAAAATGTCTATTTTTTTTTTCATTTATACAAACCATAAGAAGATCTCTCTCATCTTTTTGGGGAATAAATTTTAATTCTTTGGACTATTTTCTACAAGGGATTCTAGAGGTTTCAAATAAATGTGGGGCTTCACTAGGGTACAATCCTTGAAACTAAGCTGTTTCTTAACTTCTTCAACATTCTTGACTCATTAGTTCCCAACTAGGATTTCACAAGTATCTACACTTATCTTTGTTACAAGACCAACGGGTTCGACAACGTAAAACTTTCAACTGTTCTCGAAAATGACCAGTGGGCAAGTGGTGCTCATAATATATATCTGAAGATTCTTGAAAAAAAATCAAAAAAAGGGCATGTAATGTAATCGATTATGTCCGAAAAGTAATTAACGAAATTCATTAAGATTAGTATTATCGCCGACATTGTTTTTAGCAAATCAGAAAATTATTCCTGCACTTTCGTTCTTTATTTTTATTCCACGGTAAATTATTTTTCCTCATTATATTTAATATTTTCATATTTATATTTTTTTACTTGAATAAATATTCAATTTATTTTTAAATATTATTCTAAGAGTACTCAGAATTTTTATCTTTTTTAACTACATTGATGCTAATACCAATTTTTTGTATGTCATATACTTGAGCCTTCCTCATTGCCTGAAGTATTAAGAAATGGATTTTCATTTTTCAAAATATTTTTTTTTAAATATAACATTTTTATTCCCAGTAGGTTTGCTTTGATTTATTTTATGACATATCGACCTCGATGGATTATGCAAAGCAAACAAGATTTTTACGTCTATTCGTTTATTTTGTTTTATGGCATAGCAACCTCAATGGCTTACTTAATGGCAACAAGTTTTTAGGATATGTTCATATGAACAGATTATGTATTCTTTGTCAGAAACCAGTTTTAGATCAGGCTTCACTGACATGTTTTTGTAAAGAGGTATTTTTTTTTGTTTTTTTTTTTTATCGAGACGCTAATGTATTGCTGGTAATTTTTTTTTTAAATGTTTTGCTGGGAATATTTTTTTTAAATATATTGCTGGTAATATTTTTTTTTAAATGTATTGCTGGTAATATTTTTTTTAAGTGTATTGCTGGTAATAATTTTTAATAATGTATATCTGGTATCTTTACTACAAATTTTTTTATACTTTCATAGAGTTTTGACCGCACTTTAGGGTTAACTATTTGCCCATAGCTGGGACTCTAACAAGTGATGCCACCGCTAATAATTTTGAACCTGGGAAAAACAACAATAAAGGCGTGGTTCCACGATCCTCAAAATCTCCTGGCCACTGGTCTTGCTGCCGGATATAATTCATCGACATACTCTGAACATTTCCTAGTAGGCCATAACTGAAAGATAAGAACGTTTTAAATAGTAGAATTTAAATGTAGTCGAAATCCGCACAGAAAGAAAGCAGAATTAAAAATAACTAAAACGAAATAACTTGAAAACTCTAGTAGATACATCACATGAACTTGACAAAGTCGAGCATATTGAACTGAATCACGTAAAAGTCGTATGTCGTTTGCGAAATCGGCATATATTTAGAATTTGGGAAACCTAAATATTTGACTTTATTTTCTTGTAGGACATCGAATAGGTAGAGTTTTGCCATTGAAAAACTGGTTTTATATCGCGAATTGTAAACTAGAACAATGGTAACGCTTGAATGATCAAACTAAACAAAATGTGTCAGAAGAAATGTATTCTGTTCTGCTAGTACGACAATGGAAATATTGCGAAAGGGCAACCAATATTTAAGCTTCTCATTACAGTGAGCAAGTGACATGTTTGAAAGACAAACTGAAATACAAAATGTGTTTATCTCAGCAGGAAAATCGATAATTGTTCTCGTTAACATTAAATACTATACTAAGTGTTCCAATAAATATGACAATATAAACATTTTCAAAACATTAACTTTGATCTGGAATTAGAATGAACGCGTGAAATTTCCAGATGTGCAATTAGTAAAGACTGTACACTTCAAATATTTGGGTGTATGGATTAATTTAAAAAATGTATATGAGCAAATTGAACATAGAATAGACTGCGCCAGAGATAGTTTCGAACCCAACAAACTATTACAAACCCAAAACATCAAATCTGAAAATTCGAAATATGTTTTTAAATTGCCCCGTTAGAATGACGCCAAACACATTCTGAAATATCTAAACTGCCTGATGGATACAGTACTTTCTAAGATCTCTAGTTGGAAAATGTTTTGAGCAATTTGGATTGGCGCTACAGAATCACAAACAAAGAACTGTACAAATAACAGAAATCACATCAACAAATACCAACGACAATCAAAATAGATAAAACATGTATATCTAGAAGTGAAAATAATAACTTCAAGATTTTGTTATTTCAAATTAATTCAAAGAAAAGGTTAAGAAGGAAAACTTCATCTTCAGTAGAAATACATATAACAGGTACTCTACTTGAGAATTCTATTTTCCTAAACAAAATTTTCACTCGAAAGCCGTACTGACTAATCGGACAATAACTGTCAAATGTTTTCTTGTAGACAAACGGCTAATAATACAGATACGATTACATTGTTGAATAGACAACGATACAATCGATATTATCTCTCGTACTAGAAGTTCTGCCACATGCAACACCTAAATATTCTTCATATTTTTTATAGTTTCATTGAAGAAAATCATATTATCTAGTCATCATTTATAAAATATTCAAAATATGAAAATCATTCATGAAAAATGAATCAACTTAAAGAAGAATGTGTTTGAACGCTAAAGTCTTTGCAAATCTATTTTTTACAGTAAGTTTTAAGCTTTACAAGACAAGGGGGAGGCACTCGAGGTAGAGTTTTACGTTAAACGGCAGATTATATGGATATGAGAGAAAGATAACGATTAACTGTAGACATGAAAAGATTAAAATTGTAGTGATCATAGGGCATTGGTTAGCGGGAAGAAGGTGTTTGAGTGGAATACGGAGTGAATATGAATGGTTTGCTATTATGCAAGAAACATGTCGGGGCCTAGCCATTATGTTTAAACCTGGCGGAACGAAGGAATGTAGTTTATCCGTCCTCTTTCGAGGGTAGTAGCGATAGAGCAGCGACAGAATCGCCACATCCCATCCGTGTGTGTGTGTGTGTGCGTCTCTCTTTCTCTCCCCCTCTCTCTCTCTCTCTGTATTAGAGAGAAAGAGAGAGAGAGAGTTTGAAGCGTGGAAAATAAATCTTCTCCAGGAAAAAACCCGGAGACGCTTTGGAACTTTACCAAGTCTGGAAATTGAAGCTTGATTTGTAGAGGATAGCATGAGGAAACATTTACTTAGATGGCATATCAAGGATACCAGAAACCTTTAGATATTAATCAATAACGCTGATAATTTTTCATCAAACTAATATATTTTCTGCCGATAACATATCTATATAAAGAGAAAGTTACAAACTTACAGACATTTTCCCAATACCTAAATTTCAAGAGGAAATAATAACTGGGTAAGTTTCGAAAGGTGTACGAGATCGGTACTGAAGATCGTCTAAATAATAGGATTTCATCCCTGACTTTCAAGGCCGTTCATTCGGAAATATTAAATAAACGAAATACTTATATACATTAATTCCCCATGTAGAATACGAATTTATTTCTAAAAATTTTCAGCAAAATTACGGGTGCTTATTATGCACAACTACAAAAAAATCTTTAAAAAATGCCGTTTCATAGGAGGATTTCAGTTGCGAATGACTACTCACTATAAACATACGAAAATTTGACTCTAACATGGTGGCCACATAACGATGGAAAATAAAATCATATGTACTTAGCAATACTAACAAATATAAAATAAAATAAGAATTATCATAAAACTAAATTAGAAGAATATTATTCTATTTAAAACCATTTTTAAATAAGAGTAGGAAACGCTGGCAGTAATGAAATTAGAGAGGTACAATTTATAGCGTTTGATTATCAAACAAGGTGTGCACAATATGAGTCAGTAGAAACTTTTTTCCACCCTATGAGCACAATTTTAGGGGTGCGTATTATGGATGAAGGGGTATTATACATGGAGAGTTGCAGTACATATTCTGAATTCAGTTGGGATTTTAGAGAAATGAATGATCCTTCTAAAATACAAAATGTTTTTAAATTGTCATGTACGTACGAGCATTTATACCCCGAATCTAATGTATATTGGAAACCATGTATACATTTTAAGATATGTGAAATATTTTGTATAGAGTAAACATTGTATTGCTTTAAAGCAGACGAGGAAACTAAATTTTTGATTCAATGCCTAGGACCCGCCCTTCGAACGGGCTTTAGGCTCACAGCTGTGGAGGGCTTTGTACCTTCGGTCGTTTAACTTCAGCGGAAAAGTTTTAAGAATTTCAAAATAATAAATTATTTTATAACACGACATAATTCGACACCGTAATTCGGCATAATCTTTCTTCGTATACGTAACAGATTTTCATAGTTTGTTAAAATTTATTTTGCGCGCAATTTTTATATAAAATAGTAATTCTTTATGATCCCTCCGTATAGTCACTCTTAAAAGACATTAGGTAACACGAGGTATGTAATATTTTGAATACGTCCCAGGATGTGTGCAAAACAAGCAAAAAACAAAAAAAATATGAGCAATGTGCCACGCTTAAGTTTTACTTAGACAATATCAATGGTAATTGCTACAAATAACTAAATTAAAGGTAAACTATTAATAAATAACTGTTTTTTTTTTAAACAATCATTCTGCTCGATATTTAAATTTAACTATAATTACATTTTTAATCGCGAATAATTGCAGTCGTTACTAACTGTTATGGCGAAATTTATGTGTATTAAATTACAGGTTGAAAAAAGAGATTAAATTTTTTTCTGTTTAGTTTTGACGTCCAAACACGTTAACGAAGAGGATTTCATATCTGCCCCTCATGCATGCTACATTTTATAGCGAGGCAGATACATTTCTTGAGAAGGGAGGTAACCTTGGATTACTCCACAAGCCATTTTTTTTAAAGTCCTTTCAATATGAAAGTCTATCAGGAGGTTGGACCTTGCGATCATATATGGTGTAAAATGATGGATTGTTGCCATTTGCAATCGGTTTTTCAATTTCAGTTATTTGGGTTTCGTGTTGATGCCATTACAATTCAGCTGGATACGGTTTTCCCGAGTAACTGACATCTGAAAAAGGTCTTGATTGACGCTGCAGTGTATTGGATGTTTGTGGATTTGTCACTTTTGTTGGTGGTTTCTTTTCACTCCTTCGCTTTCAGGTGAAAGGTATTTCGTCATTGAATTACACTGTCTTACTTAGAACAGGTGAAGCAGGTTTTAGGACTGCTGATGACGTTGATGGTGATTTTAACTGAAGTATATTTTCATTTTCTAAACACCTTTAGTTTTCCTTGACTTTTTTCTTCATAGGAATTGGCAAGCGTCGAGGAGTTGATATAGCCATTGGTTGCGAAGAGTCTTTTAAACATTTTCTAATAAAGCCGATAACTTCTATCTCTGGGTAACGTGGCGCATATAGTTGTTTGTTACATTTTTGAATAATTGAAGGTTTTTTTTTCTAAAATAAGTATTGAGAATTACCGTTACATCTGCTCCATTAGTCAAATTGAAATTAATTATTTAACTACATATATTTGTAGTAATTATTCTTGTCTGGTTTATTTCGTGACAGCGTTAATTGTATCGGTAGTAGAAATACATCCAAGGACGTAGTGTGGTTCTTTCCCCACCTCATTTCTCGAATTTTAAACCTGCCAGTCCTACAATTTTTGGGGGTAATGTCCTTTTCTAGAATACTTTCGGCAAATTGCATTTTTGGATCGACAGTGTGAGATGGAATAATTCTTTTATGGTGTACTCTATCTTGAGGGTTTTTTATATTTCTTTGTTACTCTGCTAATGTTCAATTCTGTTCAATTTTTGCCCAAAAATATATTTTGAGTTTGTTGTTTGTAATTTTCATAGGTTCTGCTTATGTCTATACATTTTATTTGATCAGTACATATATATATATATATATATATATATACTGATCATGCTCAATTTCCGACAAAACAATTCCATGCCTAAACGGATATATATATATATATATATATATATATATATATATATATATATATATATATGATCAAATATAATTTTGAGGTGTGCTATATTTATGGAATAAAGTGCTCAATATCAGAGATAGAGCGTGTGTAAATATAAAAGTGAACAATGAACTCACCACTCAGATTCGACAGGCTGTTTCATTCTAGACGCAATCTTTAGGCCGCGTGTGTCTGTCTGTGTGTGGGTTTATACATATGGTAAAAATGATATATATATATTTTAAATGGTATCACCTGAAGCAAGACAGTAAAGCCACTAGTACACAAGGTTTTACAGGATGTGAAGGAATTACGAACAGAAACATTATAAATGAGGAGAAAGAGAAAATAGGAATAAAGATGACAGTAGATAGAGATTGACATTGCATTTAAATTTTTGCAGATTACTGTTGTGGACACTTTCATTTTTTTTTTTAAATATAGCGTTCATTATTTTTTATTTTTTTGTATATTTAAATAAAGCGTTAGGAAATCAATTGACCAAAATCGCCTGAAGACACCGAAAGGATGTAACCAAGATGGCAGAATCGGCTGATTTACTAATTTTCTAAACTTAAACGCTCTACATGTTAAACTTTTATCTTTTTATGTTTATTGAACACTGTTTAGTACTACTGTTTCCTGGTCTAATTCAACTCTGACTATTAACTTTTTATTATTATAACTTTAGCTTCTATATGATAGTTGAGTGAATTCATTTTCGGCATATTTTTTTTACGATTTCATTCACCATCTTAACCGGTACGCTCTATCATAATATATATTTTATGTGTATTAATTCATCATTACACATTTTCCGAAAGGACAACGATTGTTTTTTTTTTTTTGATCTCTCGTCGAATATTTCAAAATTTTATGTAGTAAACTACAATGTAAGAATTAAGAATACCGCATTCGCTAAAAATCATCCCTATTTCAAATAAGAAATAATACATTCTAAATTTGTTTTTAAATAATCGAGCAATTTACCAGACTGAAATGAAAGGCCCTATGTTTATTAAATAAATATTTAAAGAACAAAGAAAACACGAAAACATTCGAATTGAAAACTAAAAATTAACCGCCTGCTTTTCAAAAGCTGGCTAAATTTTGAAAAGGATATGCTTCGCTTGGCATTAGGTCGGTGCAAAAATAATGACGTAATAATGTCGTTTTTTGACGTATTTTTAACGTCAAAAAACGACATTATTACGTCATTATTTTTGCACCAACCCAATAGAAAATATTTAATTCACAAAAATTAATACTAATTTCCAAAAAATATTAACTACTGAAGTAAGAAAAAAGAACTAAAAACTTCGTAGTTAAAAGAGAGAAAAAAAAAAGTAAAATAATTTTTGTACATAAAAAGAAAGTATATGAAAGAACTTTAAAAGAGTTTTTTAAAACCTAACTGGAATGTAAACCTAAAAAACAAAACAACAAAGAACAATTCGAGGAAAAGAAAACATATTACTTAGTTTAATTCTCTTTCTATATATATATATATATATATATATATATATATATATATATATATATATATATATATATATATATATATGTTAGTACCACGCCATAATAAAATATATTTTAATATAGGAATCATAATTTAATTTATAACGTTTGAAATCGACTTTTAAATATAATCTCGAATAAATAAATATATCCTAATAAGCCTTTTGAGCGACACTTTTTCAGAAATCAATCGTCGCTATTAAAATACAAATGAACAGGTGTTTTCTTAAATAGGATGTTAAGAAGAATTCGAATGCATTTTGTCGATTACACAATTCTGACGAATCATACGCATCTAGTCCTGCCAAACAGATGGACGCCTAAAATTGAGAATTTAAATAAAAAAAAAAACATCTATTTTCGTCGCGGTATATTTATTTCTTAATAAATTTTTTACGTGTATTTTTTTTTTTTGCTTATATTAGATACGTATGAGTAATTAATACAACTTTATTAGGTTGGTGCAAAAATAATGACGTAATAATGTCGTATTTTGAGGTTAAAAATACGTCGAAAAACGACATTATTACGTCATTATTTTTGCACCAACCTAATAAGTGCATCAATAAGTGGTCGAACTGATGATCGTGCCTGAAGCAAATGTTACAGATTCAAAGGGATCTGTGAATAATATTCCAAGATTGACTATTTTTATTTCCCCGGAGAAGAAATTTAAGTTGAATATTGAAAATTAATGGCGAAACTAGTAGCTTTGAACAGGAGTAAAATAAATATAAAAGTCAGCTATTCTGATCTTTTATTGTTTGTGTCTGTGAAAAAACTATTTTTATCCCATAAATTTTTATATGAGAAAGCTTTACGATAATAATGTTTCCAAATATGTATTTATTTTTATAAGCTAGTCAGTCGAATCGAATATTTGTTTTATATATTCTCATATAACATGAAATTGAAGAAAAACATTAATATATCTATCTATCTATCTAAAAATGTATATATGTAAATAAATGCACATATATAAATGCATTTATATATATATATATATATATATATATATATATATATATATATATATATATATATATATATATAACATAAAACATTAGGCAGCATATAATTTACATACAAAGAAATAATCACACATAGAATCAATCAGAAATATTAATGCGATTATTGTTGACATCCGTCACTAGAAACATAATATATGCATTAAAATACTGTTAATCCATAGAGTGAAGTGATCCTCGTCGAAACCATTGATGTCTGTAGTTTTCAGTTTATTTGATGTTAAAATGCTAGTACTTACGAATAGTTCTCTATTCATCATCAGGCATGAACTTGAAGACGAAATACGTGTTTGTCAACCGAAAGATGTTTTTTGAATATCTGCTAATAATGACGGTTATGAGCAATCTTGGAACGTGCAAAGACGCAACGCTAAGTTTTTTTTTCAAAATTTTAAGTGAGAATTTTATTTAAATATTTCTTGTCATGTGTTAAATCCATATAGAATAAAATAAAATACGTGGAAAAATAATTTTAAGGTGCTGTATATTTATAGAATAAACTGGACAATATCAGAGATAGAGCGTATGCCAATATAAAAGTAAACATTGAAGTCAACACTCAGAGGGGACATACACTTTCCTGTTAGATGAAATCATCAAGGTACCTTTTAGCAGGAAACAGACTGCCGCCTCTGAGTGTTGACACCAATGTCCACTTATATATATATATATATATATATATATATATATATATATATATATATATATATATATATATATATGTGTGTGTGTGTGTGTGTGTGTGTGTATACATATATGTATATATACATATATATGCATATATATTTATATATATGTATGTATGTGTATATATATATATCTATCTTATATATGTATATATATGTGTATATATATGTATAGATATGCATATATATTTGTATATATATGTATATATATTTGTGTATATATATATATATGTATATATATGTGTATATATATGTTTATATATATGTATATATGTGTATATATATGTGTGTATATATATCTATATTTGTATATATATATATAACTGTATATATATGTATGTATATATGTGTATATATATGTATATATATGTGTATATATATGTTTATATATATATGTATATACATGTGTATATCTATATCTATATATTTATATATGAATATATATATATATATGTATGTATGCATGTATATATATATATATATATATATATATATATATATATATATATATATATATATATATATATATTCAATGGCAGCGATAGAAAATTCTGAGCAAATTACAATATAACCAAAACAGAGATACTCTATAATTAATATAAATCTTTTACATATATTCAAATTATATACATATATTTTATTATGCGGCACCGAAATTTTATGCATCTTTAGATCAGGTAGATCAGCTTCTTGGTTTTAATGTCCACAGTAGCGAATCTCAGACAGATTTTTTTTTGAGTATCTGTTGGCAACTCTTCTTTTCGGTGATGCTCCGAATGTAGCAGTGTATAACATTATAATTAGATTGTAATCATTATTGTACGCATGGGTCTTCCTCGATTGACGGCATGAACGCAATTCCCAATAACGTGATGTAGTCAATGACATTGATTTGGATGCTGTGCGAAAGGAAGTGAGATTGCATGACAGGGCCCTCGTTACTCACCCCGCCCTGGGTCATTAGAGGGTGAACTGCTATCTCTCTTTTCTCCAATTTAAGTTTTAGTCCTGCTAAAATCTATTCTCAACGGTGGAAGAGATCATGCAACCTTTCTGCTTCTGCATGAATTTGTTTACTAAGGGTTTCGATCCGTTCACAGGTGTCTCCAGAATTATGCAGAATATGAATGTTTCTTTGAACATCACAACGGACTTGTCCTTAATGTCATTTTAATGTCCTTGTCAACCACGCGTTTTATAATGAATTCAATTAACTTCGATATCATTGTAAATGATCACTAGAAAATGTCTTAAGATGTGGAGAAATGCGAAAAATCAGGATAATATGATATAATCAAAACCCTCACAGAAAATATCTTTTGCTTCTGAAAAAAAAAACAAAAAAAAAACAAACTTTGTGCTGCATTTCAAACCTGACCAAACTAACCCTAAAATGTCAGGAAAATGAGAATTTATACAAATATTCATGCAAGCATTACAAAGCCTGTCCTGAAACATAAACATTAATGAACTTCGTGATGAGTAAATTCAGATAACTATTACAAAATTAAGGGATGATAGAAGAACACTACACATTTGGACTTTTGAAAAATAGCTGACTTTCTCCTTGAATTCAATAGCAATTTCTTCTATTTTATTAAAGAGATCTGGAATCAGAAATACAATCCCACAAATTGGTGGAGGTCACAAATCAATTGACTAGGGAAACAGAAATGTAGTCTTCAAGAGAATTACACATATAAAGGTATATTAAATGGATGCATCATGCTGAAAATATTAAAGGACATTATATTTTCTCGGCTTATGAAAGTTAATTCCTCACGACCCAGTGTGATATTTGTTCTAGTAAGGAATAATAACAATGACATAAAAGTCATGAAGCAACTACATAACTGCATTGTCAATCTCACATCAGTATATGACCACGAGTATAGACTTCTTGTTATTCATTACCAATCTCTTTACATGCTGGGAATCCACAAAATGCATCGATCTAAGAATGAAACAATAACGAAAATTTTTTAAAATCCATATAATCTGTTTAAAGTAAAAATAAAATGGCTATAGCTGAAATTGCACAGACATACAGAAAATTCGAACAATTTCTAAATAATTTAATCCAGTATAACACCAGAAAAATTAAATAAAACACTTAACCGAAGTAACATATCCGTCGTTTGTAATGAAATGAATGTATACGTGTGCCTGAGAGAGAATAATACGACACTGTAAATTGAGGCGTGAAATGGCGCATGCCAAAAATACCATTAATAACTTTTTATTTTCCTCATCTATGGTTTTTATGCTTCTTATAATCTACGCAAAAGCATTTAACACGGTTCGCCACAATTATCTATTTGAACTATTAAGAAAAAATGGATCTATTTGAAGTGCATAAAATAATCCAGAACTTATACTGGAAGCATACTGCCTGCAAACAGTTAAAAATACTAGAAAATGAATTCTTTTTTTTTAAACAAAAATTGAAAAATGACGTAAGGGTATGGGGACCCTTTCAGTAGTGATAATCGCTGGCTGTCATCTTAACAATATAAGATACGCCGAAGACACTGTGTTAATGCTAAACAGAAAAAGAAAACTGTAGTATATCCTAGACAATATACTAAAGAAAAGCGAGAAAAAAAGGTCTAACCTTCGACTACAAATAAAAACCAAATGTATGATTGTGAGCAAGAGAAAAAGCTCAAAATGGCGACTACGAATTAATGATATGACCATCAAACAAAGGCATGAATTTACATATCTTGGAAAAGTTTTAATAGACGATGGAAAATGCGAATCCGAAAGAGCATTAAATTAGTGAAAGATGCATTTCAAAATCTAAACGTGGATCTCAGAAACAGAAAAGATTCGTTAGAATCAAAATTTTTGCTGACTCCACATCATCTAAACTGATATGTAATCTCAGTCCTCTTGTATGGTAGTGAATGCTGAATAGTCTTCTTACAACTGAGGAGAATACTAGAGGCAAGAGAAAACTGATCCTACACAGGATGCTAAGAATTCCAAAGAGGGAGCGGGTAAACAAGCAAGAAGTCTTTGAGAAAATGTCACCAAAAAAACTG
This sequence comes from Acanthosepion lycidas, assembly GCA_963932145.1. Lineage (NCBI taxonomy): Eukaryota > Metazoa > Mollusca > Cephalopoda > Sepiida > Sepiidae > Acanthosepion > Acanthosepion lycidas. Next base: position 19,404,169 of record OZ010578.1, on the reverse strand, counting down.
ATGCTCAAACCCAGAAAGAGATAGTTGAAATTCCTTAGAAATATAATGAGGAAGAAGTACTTGAAAAAGCTAGTCACTAAAGATATCAAAGGCAAGTGAGATAGTGGAAGTCAGCAAGGTACCTGCCTGAAGAACTTGTGTGAATGGATGACAGAACAAGGTGTGAGGGACTGAATAAACGGGGAAACGCTAGTAAAGGCCTCGCGGGATAGGGAATTGTTTTTTTTTTTTTTTAAATTATTCCCTTAGAAATGTAATCAATGTATCAGCATTACGCCCCACTCTACTGACAAATGTTTAATGAATTAATCTCCGAGAATTCACTTTCATACCAGTCGATTATTGACCTTGATAATATCGGTCTGGAGACGGTCCTTGTGCGCAGCACTGTTGGAAAACAATGACCGAAAAACAAAACCTAGCTGACCCAAGTCACGTAAGTGAGATCAACGAAAATGCTAAACTAATGTCGATAATAGTGTGATAATGAAATCACATTACAACTGATCATTCAAGGGTAGTAGCCTTAATTAAGTGCTGATACCGCCAGAGTAATTTCTTTCTTTCTTTCTTTCTTTCTTTCTTTCTTTCTTTCTTTCTTTAATTAACTGCATTCAAAGATACTCTTCTATTAAGGCGGCTAGCCAAGCCTTATTGCAGACGCATGCTCAGGCGTATGTATATTTATTCAACACCCACAGAGCCCACCTGTCGTTTATACTGCAACTACGCTGAGCAGATCTTAGTTATAGTTTCTGGAAAAGAGTGTTTTTTTTAGCATGATAAACAGTTTGAACAAGGCCAGCACGCTCAAGCTCAAGCACAGCCATCGACTGCTCCCAAGGATTCCGTCTTCTCACAAGGTTTGGGTCAATTGTGCCGCATACTGGGATCGACCACACCGATAGCATCAGGAAAACTCCTTCCTAATAACACGACAAATCGAACCCGGGTTTCAAGGTCAGAATGTGAACGTTCTAATCACTCGGCTACGTGAATATTTCGATCAGTATAGTTGATGTATAAACCACTGCTTCTTCAGTTTGCATGAAAGAAACTTCATTTATGCCCGAGTAAGCGACTGCCTAATGATTAGCTACATACCTTAGTATACACCTTCGAACGCCGTGTTTGAAAAATGCAAACATTTCCTGAAATATTAACAACATCGGTTTTGGAAAAAAAATACATGATTGATTAAATCCTACATTATGTACTAAATGGCGCAATATAATCTTCCCAATCAAATATTCATCTGTTTGCCCCTTTGCCTTACTCGTTTTAGCCTACAGATATTATTATCCCCACTGACACCGAAACTTGGGTATGTTATGAACACAAAATTAATAATAAAGAAAATATAATTTTCTGTGAATTGAGAAAAAATTGGTTCAAAATTAAATAAAATGAAAGTTCAGCAGGGGGAAATGTCAGGAGGTAATCAAATAATCATTGGTGATTTTTTTTTTCTAAAAATATAAATGTCTGCTGAGAAGGCAAAACAAGTTGGGGTCGACCATCATCTAATCATGGGAAAATGGCGAGGTTGTCGACAAAATGAATAGAAACAAAAATTAAGAAGCTAGATAAATACAATATGTAAGGAAATATTATTATCAGTATACATAAATAATTTTACATAACGTTCACAGTTATACGTTATATAGATATATAGATAGATAGATATATAGACAGATAGAAAACAGTAGTGGTTAATATACACATATACATATATATATATATGTGTGTATATAAAATATATAAGTATATATACACACACACACACACACATATATATATATATATATATATATATATATATATATATATATATATATATATATATATATATATATATATATATATATATATATGTTTCCAAGAGGATAGAATCTAGGTAGAACTCAATGTCCAGGACAGAGTAAGAATATAATAAAACAGTTTAAACACTAATATTCCATCGTTATAATTTATTACATTGGAATTATGATCCAATTCATCAGACCTACAAATTCAAAAAGAAATCAGAAAAAATAACTCCGGGAATATAAAAACAAAATTTAGTGATGTAAGTATGTATTCATATTGATATAAAATATATATTATATATATATATGTATGTCTGTGTGTGCATGTATATATGTTTGTGCGTGTCTGTGTATCAAAATGAGAGAAAGAACTGATGAAGTAAAAATATACATTTCGTCGCATTTATGTTTTTTAAATACTCAGTACAAAGTAGAACAAAATATTATAATAAATAACAATAAAAGACATTTTACGTCGCTACATAAAAAATTCATGTTTCAGTACTAAGATGGTACGTCTTCCGGTAAACATGAAAGATTTTTGCAACGAGGAAAATGTTTTTATTTTAAGTTATAATAAAATCATTATAATATATAAGCATGTATATATACATACGCACACATATATATAGTTTGTCTGACAATAGCACATATATATATATATATATATATATATATATATATATATATATATATATATATATGTGTGTGTGTGTGTGTGTGTGTGTGTGTAAAGAAAGAGAGAGAAAGAGAGAGATAGAGATCCAGGGTCGTGCAGAGAGAGAATGGAAGACATAGAGTCAGAGAGATAAGAACATAATTTTAAAAGTTTACATTAACAGGGATATTCATAAAAACACCGAGCTCGTTTTAGTAAAATGATTTGAGTCATATCATAGTATTATTACCAGTATGTATTATTTGCTTTTTGCTAAAATATTTTGTCAAGTTTTTTTGTTGTCTGAGACGTGTGTATAACGAAGGTTTATTTCCTCATTTTTGCATAAAATTCCTTCTTCATTATTATCATTATTATTATTATTATTATTATTATTATTATTAATAATAATAATAATAATTTTTCTTTGATTTCTCTTGTATACACATTTCCTTCCGTGTCTCAACTAGTTACCTAATGTCAAAAATATATTCATGACATTTTTCACAAATTAATTTTGTAAAAGAATTAAACCTAAACCACACCTATTTTACAGAGATGTACTTTTGAGTACAATTTGTTTTTATTTCTTTATGGTAGGGGCTACCAGGAATCGCTTCAATGAGTCAATCGGTAGTTTTCCAATCGTTTCGAGGGCTCCAACTACAACTGGAATTGTTTTCTTTTCCCGCTTTTTCTTAGACCATCCTAGAAATTTATTTCGATCATTTTTTTCTATATTATTGTTATTGAAACATTGAAAAATGTTTTGACCTTTCCTTACATAACATGTTTCATGTCTATCACTTTTTATCACAGCCTTCTTTTATATACATTTCGTTTTTAGCCAATAATATATTTTTCACCTACATTTCCTTCTTTTCATTATTATTATTATTATTATTATTATTATTATTATTATTATTATTATTATTATTATTTTCTTTGATTTCTGGCGTTTACACATTTCTTTCCGTGTCCCGCCCAGGGACCTAAGGTTAGAAATTGCATCATGACACTTTCCACTGACAAATATATATATATATATATATATATATATATATATATATATATATATATATATATATATATATATATATATATTACATAGATAAAACCCTTTGTAAAGTGTGGGCTGTACTTGTCAGAACAATTTATTATTATTATTATTATTATTATTATTATTATTATTATTATTATTATTATTAGGTTGGTGCAAAAATAATGACGTAATAATGTCGTTTTTTGATGTTAAAAATACGTCAAAAAACGACATTATTACGTCATTAGTTTTGCACCAACCTATTATTATTATTATTATTATTATTATTATTATTATTATTATTATTATTATTATTTTCTTTGATTTCTGGCGTTTACACATTTCTTTCCGTGTCCCGCCCAGGCACCTAAGGTTAGAAATTGCATCATGACACTTTCCACTGACAAATATATATATATATATATATATATATATATATATATATATATATATATATATATATATATATATATATATATTACATAGATAAAACCCTTTGTAAAGTGCGGGCTGTACTTGTCAGAACAATTTATTATTATTATTATTATTATTATTATTATTATTATTATTATTATTATTATTATTAGGTTGGTGCAAAAATAATGACGTAATAATGTCGTTTTTTGATGTTAAAAATACGTCAAAAAACGACATTATTACGTCATTAGTTTTGCACCAACCTATTATTATTATTATTATTATTATTATTATTATTATTAATGTTGTCGTTATTTATTTAATTTTTGGTATATACTCATTTATTTTCGGTTCCCGACCAAAGACATAATGTCAGAAATGGTATCATGACATTCTCCACTGAGCAGTTTTGAACAGATTAATTAAAAAATTGCACATATTTTAAATATATAAAATTCTTCGTAAGTTGTGGGCTGTACTTGTGAGTAAAATGTTTTGTATTTCTTTAAGACATGGGCTACAAGGTATTCCTTCTAGGATTCTATTGAAATCTTTTCCAATCAATCCGAGTCATCCAACTGCAGCTGGAATTATTGTTGTCCTCATGTACCACATTTGTGAGAGTTTGATTTAAGGATCCTTGAATTTTGGTAGGTTTTTGAAGATCTTCAAAGATACATTGTAGTCTGCAGACATTGTCATGTCAATAAGAAAGTACATTGTGTTTTTATGGTTTTTGATCACCATGTCTGGGCGATTAGCTTTTATTGTTCTGTACTATAAAATTGGTACGGATCATATCATTATAACCTGTTTGGGTCGTGTTACTGCCAGTTTTTTGTGGTTTCTTTTCCACTGTAAAAGTTGCATATTTTCCAATGGAGATATTCTATCACTCTATCATGCAAGTTTCTATGTTAAATGGATGCTAACTACGTGCAACCTGATACAATGTTTTCTGAATATTAATCATAGAATCTAGATTTGGGATCAATAACATTTTTCGGTACTTGTGCTTGGTAATTATTAGTTAGCAGCAATTGGTACTGTGCAGCAAAAATAAAACCTTCACTTTCAGCTTTTAACACTGCACTTAGTAACAACTGATGGGTATTATACTACTACTAATAATAATAATGCTTTTGTTATTGTTGTTAGAGACCGCAAAGAAAATAATTGCGTCCTTATTCGTATGCCAGTCCTTGCAGATTGCAATGTATCAAAATAAAGGACCTTGAAATCGAAATCTAAAAAATGTCGGAGAAGAGAACATCAACAATCCCTGGTGTAGTTGGGGCCCTCGGATTGGATGGAAAAGATTTCAGTAGAGTCATTAAAAGGATTCCTGGAAAGACCATGCCTTAAAGAGATACAAAAATTATTCTCACGAGTATAACCCACACCTTACGAAGGGATTTATCTATGTAAAATATGTGGTTTGTTTTTTGTTTGTTTTTTAATTGGGCAGTGGAAAATGTCATGATGCCATTTCTGACCTTAGGTCCGCACCAGATATCAAAGGAATAATAATAATAATAATAATAATAATAATAATAATAATAATAATAATAATAACAATCACCTACTATACATGGATGATCTCAATCTCAAACTCTTTGCCAAAGCCGACAATGAGTTGAAAGGCCTCCTCAATATTGTAAAATACTTTAGTGACGACATATGTATGGACTTCGGATTAGATAAATGTGCAAAAATAACATTCAAGAAAGGTAGAATTACAGAAACACCCTCAATAGATTTAGATTTTGTCACAAAGATTAGGGAATTGGAGCATGAAGAAGCTTATAAGTACCTAGGAATTAGCGAAGGAGATGGCATACAACACACCCAAATGAAAGAAAAAATAAGAAAAGAGTACTACAGGCGTGTACGTCTGATACTAAATACTGAACTAAACTCAAAAAATAGAATATCAGCTATAAACACATTGGCTGTCCCAGTGGTGCATTACAGCTTTAATGTCCTTAACTGGACCATAGCTGAAATTAAGCGAATGGACGCCAAAACGAGAAAGCTTCTCACTTGCTATCGCATGCATCATCCCAAAGCTGATGTTGATCGTCTGTATGTGCCCAGATCCGAAGGAGGTAGAGGATTAGTTCAACTAGAACTGTCCTACAAAACTACAACAATTGGCCTCCAAAAATACTTGGAAACTACAGAAGACTGGATGATGGTATGCGTCAAGGAACATGAAAGTAGTAAGCGTCTTTACTCCGTAATGAAAGAAGCCAACAAATTCAAACTGGAGCTTCAAATGGGCGTAGAGATGCAACTACAGCACAATACACCGTCTGAAACTGCAAAATACTTGAAAAAGACAGCAAAGACGAATGCAACCGACCAGATACAGAAGCGATGGCAAGATAAACCGCTTCATGGCCAATACTCTGCTCGTATCAACCAAGCTGATGTAGACAAAACCCGTACCCATCAGTGGCTACGCAGTGCAGGGTTGAAAGCGGAAACTGAAGGTTTTATCCTTGCTGCGCAGGACCAATGCTTGCTAACTAGGAATTATCAAGCACATATACTAAAATATTGTGTCAGCCCAAAATGCAGATTCTGTGATAAATATCCAGAAACGATTGATCATCTTGTATCAGGTTGCACGATGTTGGCACCCGCTGAATATAAAACCCGACATGACAGAGTGGGCCAATATCTGCACTGGAAAATCTGCAACTTCTACGGGAAGGAAACTGAAAGAAACTGGTACCAACACCACCCAGACCCAGTTACGGAGATAGGACCTGTTACAATTCTATTGGACTACACAATTCACACTGACAGAACAATCAAGGCCAACCGACCAGATATTGTTATTAAAGACCACAAACAAAAACGGTGCCTCCTTATTGATATGGCAGTCTCTGCTGACTGCAATGTATCTTTGAAGATATTCAAAAAGCTGTCAAAATACAAGGACCTTGAAATAGAGGTCTCGAAAATGTGGCATATGGGAACATCAACAATCCCTGTTGTAGTTGGAGCCCTAGGACTGGTTGGAAAAGACTGCAGTAGACTAATTGCATGGATTCCTGGAAGCCCATGCCTCAAGGAGATACAAAAAATTGTTCTGACAAGTACAGCCCACACTTTACGAAGGGCTCTATCTATGTAACTTTTTTTTTTTTTTTTTTTTGTCAGTGAAAAGTGTCATGATGCCATTTCTAACCTTAGGTCTCTGGGTGGGACCCGGAAAGAAATGTGTAAACGCCAGAAAGCAAAGAAAATAATAATAATAATAATAATAATAATAATAATAATAATAAATAGTAATAATAATTATTATTATTAGTAATAGTAGTAGTAGTAGTAATAGTAGTAGTAGTAGTAGTAGTAGTATTGTGTAAGAAAGCGACATGCAAAAAGTGACACTGTTGTAAGAATCCCCGTATACGAATTACACAATTTTATAACTGTATGCCAGCCATATTCCACACAGCCAAATATGCTTAATATTTTGACCGCTTTTGCAAAAGGCAGTGTATAACTTAGCATAACCTAGTCTGTTTTTTGTTTAAATGTGTGAGATTCATAAATATATCCGGGGAAAGGTGTTGTTTCATTTTATTGTAATTCTTTTAATATTACGACCGTAGGTAATAAATCCAGTTAGTCATCGTAGTTCATTTTGGGACGACTTGCGACATACGGGCTCCTATGTTAAATCAGTTACGAAGGATGAGTTCTCAATATATAAAAAAATGCCATTGTTACGTCAAACCTGCTAATAAAAATGTACATTTATTATTTATCGTTTATTCGATGTAATTTAAAATAAATAATATCATAATCAAAAATAATATCCCTCAACCCAATAAACACCGACATAAAACTAATGTTTATTAATTAATTTACCCAATGACCGAGTGCATGTCTGTAAATAATAAACGCAATACATTTTATATAGGTTTATACCAACAACTATATCACGTAGACTAACGTGGCAAAAATATGCACAAAGTGTCCTTAGTAAAAAGTAATAGATGAATGACATTAATATTAGACAACTCCTTATGAATGTAATTGTGAAATGTGATAATTTATTGATGACTTTTAATTCCATGTTAAGGCATTATACCTGAAGAAATTAATTCTCTCTGGATATGTTTCATAAAGTTCCATTATGGATTTCCACTTAGTATCAAATGGCTTATACGAAACTAAGATAAACTCAACTAAAATATGCTTAACAAACAATTCCTGTGCGTTCCATTTAATAGAATACATCTGCGAATATACACGTGAAAGAATTAATGGATTTGATTAACAAAAATATGTCAGATTAAAAACTATGACATATTTAAAATATATTTCTTTAAGTTTCGAATAAGAAAATGTACAGTTATGACTTTCCAAACAGTTGAACGGTTGAATGTGGTTTAAGGGAACTAGAACCTTACTCGACTGTAAATCTCTCCACAGCCGGGCATCTACAGCACACCGGCGAGGGCACAAATTCCAATCCTGTCTGAGAGGAAATTAACTTTATGGTGTTATCTCCTGCGCAGGTCGGTAGATGAAATAAACTCTTTTTTTTTTAAACAAAAAAACAAAAACAAAAAACGGAACAACTACACAGCTAAATATAATGTTTAAAAATGAAGAATTAATAAACAAATACATTATTTACATTATTCGGACTATTGTCCTCATCATTGTCGCCATATTTATTACAACGTTTTGGCCGTTGTACGCTCCGGCCTTCTTAAGGTGGTTGGAATGTCGAACTGAACCCTTTATTTCGCTGACTGGGGTAGACTGTTCTAGTTCCATGTGCCATGTTGAATGGATGTCAGTTATCAAGCATAGAAATAAATACAATAAGGGAACCAGTAATAAGGAATGTCAGAGAAAAGCGATAATAACAATAAAGTTGCAATATGAGCTCTGCTAAAAACATGATTTGATAACAGCAAAAACTGCAATATGAGCACTGGTAAAAATCTTTGCTGAAGCATTATGTTTATAATACCCAGTGGAGAACATTCAGAGGGAAAAATTAACAGGAGATAACTGACAACGGCTGAAACGTAGTAATAAATATGACGACAAAGATGAGGACAATAGTCCGAATAATGTAAATAATGTACATAATACCTCATCTCAGAAATATAGACAGATATACATTAATTAATTAGATACGTGTGTATGTACACCCTTGTATAAAGTTATTGAAACAAAACGAATAATTTCTTTATTATTTATTTTTTCGTATTTTTCCTATGAGACATGACCCAGTGCACATGCTAGGATGTCGTATGTCCATTCCACGATGTCGTTCCTTGCAGTTTGACCACAGATTCTCGATTGGATTTAAATCAGGATACATTCATATTACTATACACCACTGCAAATGCCCTAATCTGAGGAAAAAATATAAATCAATTATACCCTGTGACTCCAGTCGCTCTAAAACTGACCTTTTCATGAAAGAAATGAAACTAAAAAGGTTGTTTCTATTAATGTGCAGAAAACTGTATGTATTGAATCTAAATGTTCAAATTTGAAATGTTGTCTTTTGTAATATTATTCTATAGTTTTTCGTTTTTTTTTTTTTATTTCAGAATCAAATTTACGTGAACAATTTTGGAACAAATATTTGCATTTCAAAGGTGACACGACCTTGCATGCCATACGCTGGCCTTCGTGAGTACGGCAGTAATTATGCTGCAAAAGACTTTATTCTATTTGGAATTAACTTGTCTTTCTTCTAAGTCAAAAAAATTCACCAAAATAACACTATGTAGAAATCTGTGTCTGGGGAATTTCGTCTATCGATTTGCAATGCATAATTGCATACATTGGCTATTATTCGATTTGAGTTTTTTATATTTTGTTTTAATGTTTATCTTCTCGATTAAAGCTAATCGATTTTTGGAGCATTACATTAAATTGCTTAAAGACGGCCGAAATAAAAGATCCATTCGATAATCAGATTCGTATCACTTTTTCCTTTTTAGGGAGATTGTTATGTCAGGCAAAAATTCTGCAACTATTTTGTACAATAATGATCAGTTGATTTACGAAGGCTTCCACATGGTTATTAGCAGTAATTGTAACTGAGCGTTTTTCATTATAGAATATGCAATCGAGAGAATAAATTGGGAAATATATATACATATATATATATATATATATATATATATATATATATATATATATATATATATATATATGGCATGGTGCAAAAATTGAGTTTAGCATGAAACAGCCTGTCGCCTCTGTCCGATATTGAACAATTTAACCCATAAATATAGCATACTTTAAAATATATTTTATCACACACATACACATATATATATGTGTGTGTGTATATATATATATATATATATATATATATATATATATATGTATTAGAATGATTAAAATTGTTTTATGCGAAACATACGAAGTAGAGGAAAGAAAGATCAATGAATGAAAAGGACGTGAAAATGTAAGAGAATATTGCCAAGAAATGGAATCAAAATAAAGTTAAAACGGTTTAGTCTAATGACATAATGGAAAGTCGGCCAGAGAAAGAGAGATAAGGACAGAGATAGATAGATAGATAGATAGATAGATAGATAGAGAGAGATAGACACACATCCACACACAGAGACAGAGAGTGCGCGAACATTGATTAAAATATCAGAATTCTTTTCTGTGGCTTTTGTTGTAATCAACGAAATCAATTCATTTTCGATTGGGCCAAAACTTTAGACTTTTCCAGTATAGATAACAAGCAATCCTGATAAATATAACAGACATTTCTTTTTTCTTAATAGTTATTACTGGAAATATGTGAATGTTATGAAAAGATTGCATATTTATTCTTACATGAAGCAACCTGCTCGAAAAATGTACTAAATTTGCGACAATATATCATTTAAACCGCTAGTTGCTTTTGGTCGAGTGAGGATTTAAGATTTATTTAATATCATACTGATATCGTTACGTTTGCTTACATTAACTCATGGCCGCTTGTTATATCTAAATTGGCAATCATAAGCGATATTCTATTATATTACTGAAATTGAAACAATTTTTTACACCTGTGCAAGGACATATTTTAAAAGTTGAAATTATAGGTGAGAATTTATACCATTCTATAAAGTAAATGTTGTCGTAAACAACAATTCACTCATTGCATTATTTGGACAATTGTACACTCCTTCTTCATGTAATTGAAGTTTCGAACCCAACCCTTTATTTTATCCCCTGGGGAAAATTTTCTAGTTCCACGTGCCCTGCATCTTCCGCAGTGATTTCCTTTTATGTCTAGTTCCACGTGCCCTGCATCTTCCGCAGTGATTTCCTTTTATGTCAACTTTCCAAGATTTGGTTCACCGCTACTGTGATCTGGTATTGAACCCACAATTCTTTGGGTCTAATCACTATGATCTAAACAACGTCTTTACCCACTAGGCCATGTGACTTTCAGGATATTGTCAATAATTCAAATAATCATAATGCCTCGTCTCAGAGATAAATAAAAACACTTCTCTTATCACCAACAAAAGATTACTATTAAATATTAGAAAACGTATTATTGAATCAGTTATATATGGCTTATTATAAACTGACGGAGAGACAATAAGCATGACTAACGCATCAATGCGTGAGATTTTCAGGATATCGGCTTTTTGGTTGATTTTCGCCATTAAATATGTAATTTCTTTGTCATTGTTTCTTCAGACATGGCAGATATGATCGTCTTTTCACGTGATAATGAAACATATTTTGACGCGCAATAGTTGAAAGGATATTCAAAAAATATAATTTATAAAGATCTTTATAATGTGTGACTGTTTGTAAATATTTAGAAATATAGCAATATATGTACATTTTTTACTTTGTGCTTATAATTATCTATCTTATATCTTACAATATATTTTTGTAAATGCACAAATTATACAGCTTTCAAGGCGCATGCTAATAACGCACACCAAAAAAGTACTGAATATAAAAAATGCAGAGCATTATATAATGTTCTTAATTATTTCCGGTATATGTTGACTGACGTCTAATACTATTTTTTTTAACTGTCTGATGATTGCGTGAAAGCTTATGAAACTAGAATAGTGGTGGGTCTATATATACCGGAAAATAAGAAAATAAAATTATATATGAAATTATGCGGATATAACTCGAAAGTATATTTCAGTTCGTAATTTCTTATTAATATACATTCAGTAAAATGTGACAATGACTACTCTGCATAAGCACTCCAAGAAAACAAAACAATCCTAGAAATAGACACGAACGTGTGCCATGTTATTATTTTGTGTCATCTATTGGTAACAAACGTCATGAGTATTGACAATTTTCGTTTAGACAAGTCAGTCAAAGAAGTAGCTTACCATTTCTGGACAGCAAATATCGACAAACTTTAAATTTTATCAAAATGAATTTACATATTAATAAATAGATACAAAAATGGATGACGACATCAGAGTTTCGAGCATCCGTTATTTTTCTTGTTTTTTTGTTTTTGTTGGTATGCCGTTGTTTTAACCCGCCAACAGGAAATGTCTGCTTAGTTTGAATTATTTTGTGAGTCTGCGATAAAAAAGACATAAAAAAAAAATTCCGAACCGTCTCAGTCATTTACTGGCAAAATAGAAAGATTTCAGGTCATATATTTGGAAGTAAACGTTTTATTTTCCCCCTCATTATGTTATATCTCATTCCTGTCAGAAAATAACGTTCCTTTACGAATTGCTATTCTTGTTTCTTTTCGTATTACCGATGGAAAATAAGGCCTTAATTGTCCACATTTTCTCTACATTTAACGCTAATACTGTTCTTTTTTATTTGTAAACAGCTAACATTACAGCATCAGCTTCAAAAAAGTTTTATCCAGTTTTGGATAAAGATAATAAAAAACAGGTATTCTTTTTTTTTTTTACTTGTGATGGATATGTTTTATGTAAGAATCCATTAAGAGAATAAGACTTTTCGCAACAGTCCGTTTTATATATAAGAAGAAAGTTATATCTAATTAGATATTATAATTAAATAAATAATTCTTCTTCTCCATACTATGAATTAATTCTATAAACAAGTATGTATTCGTGTTTGTGTATGTGTGCCTGCAATAAAATTCGTAGAATTAGAAATACATTAAATAAATTCAACCACTCAAGCTAAGGTGTATCCAAACAGATAAAATTCCGAGGCGAGTGTAAAATGGATTATTGAGATTTGTTCATCTGTGACCTCGATGAAAAGCTGCCGGATACAAACAGTATTAAAAGTTAAGCATTACCAATTAAAAAAACAAACAAACAAAAAAAAAACGTAATGACGAGAACTGAAAAATATTGCAGAAAAAAAATTCTCGATAGACGCGACAAAAAAAAGAGTCTATATCTTGGACATCTTGAGAATCTGCTAGACGTGAATACTG
>OZ010578.1:19205826-19385826 GCA_963932145.1 Acanthosepion lycidas | reverse complement strand
CAAGAACTCGTCCGTCACCAATCAATCCTCCAACCAACATACTAACACATTCTCACAAGGGGGACCTATAAAACTCACCCCACACCATAAAAATATAATATATGTAATTTAAAATTCTATAGATGAATACAATGATAGAGGGAGGGGATGAACACAATAAGAAACTATAAATTAACACAAAATGCAAACTAAACTTAATTGATTTTAGTAGGACCCGTCCAACCTTCAAAATAGAGAGGCCGCTGTATTCTGCCCAGGGGACAGAATAAAGAGGCGCTCTCGCTATGGGAGTGGGAAAAAGATAAAATATTAAACGGGAATGGAAAAATATAAAGCTGAATCAGTCGAGATAAAAGAGGCCAAAACAAACTGGGGAGGTTGGGAATCTCGACTTGGATCATAACCAAAGATCAGACGAGATACAGGCCAAGAACAACACTTACTCACATTAACTAGGGACACTAAAGCTTGTCTAACCTAACCAAAGGGAAGGTTTCACAGGAAACCACCCCGATGTGCCATAGGGTGACCTAGAAGAGAAAATCAAGCCTAGCCCCGTTCACACGAACCAAGCTCGCCTCTTTTACCCACCTTTCGCTAAAGACAGTCGAATGCAATCGTTTTTTATCAGTTCTAATCTTCATCTTGAGCTGATTCACAAAGAATCGGATGAGATCCTGATGAGAAAGACGATTGTCCCGCAAGACTTCCTCCTTTCGCGTCGTCCAAATCACCATTCGAGCCGTTGCCTGCAGCGTCAGAAACACCATCCGTTTCACCCCGGAATACGGGGGCGACACATTGGCACACGCGTATGCGCGATCAATGGACACAAGCTGTTCTGGAGCGAGACGAGACGACAGCTCTCCGACATGGTCCCATAAGTGGCTGACCCGGGGGCAATGGTAGAAGGCGTGCGAAGCCGTTTCTTCCAAGCCAAGGCCACACCATTCACAGTCTGGCAAATCCGCTAAACCCCATATGAAAGCCTTGTCGTTGAGAGGCAGCCGATACCGAGCCAATCGCCAGCTAAGCGAAAACTCAGGGTTACTGAGGTAATCCGCCGCTGGCGCCCAAGACCAGTAGGAGCGATACTCCTTCTCCGACAAGCCGAGCGTATCTCGTAGGGTGTCCCTTCCGGGCCCCTCCACTAATCCACGATAGAAGACTTTCCTAAGCCGTGAAAGGTCACTGGACCGGGGAATAGCCCTCAAGGCCGACCGACACTCGCTAAGGATTGATACCGGGATTTACGACGGCGCTCAACCCGCGAGATGGGGGACTGGTGGTAAGGTCAGGGAACGCGTCCCTAACAATCCACTCCAGAATCGGATCTCCTCCAGTCAATGCACGGCGTAGGAAAGCCAACCTAGAGGCACGGATGTGACTCATTAGGTGTGGCATTCCACTCCCCCCATGACACTGACGTTTAGGGCAGACGCGTCTGACTACCCTATTCACGCGTCCACTCCATAAAATGGAGGATAGCGATCGCTCGAGCGCCTTCCTGTGGGTCTTACACAGAGGAAGTACGGACAATCGATAAAGAATCGGGGGAAAATGTATGTAGCACACACCTCCGCCCTGCCCTTCACGGAAAACCTCCGTCGATTCCAAGTCTGACCGGCAGAATCGAACTTTGCTCGTACGTTAGACCAATTCTTCTCCAGCTGGTGGTCCGACCCAAACCACACTCCAAGAAGGGGGACAGGACCGTCCGTCCAACCGAAGCAGCCCGGAAGAGCGACCTCCTTCCAACCACCTAACCGCACGCCGGACGGGTTGTAGCGGTTTATCATGGCCCCTGTCACCTTTTCATACCGATCAAGCGCCTTCTGTACTGCCTCAATATCGCTTCAGGACGACACGAAAGCAGATACGTCATCGGCGTACGCGGAAACCCTGGCTCAAGACCCTCCGGGAACGTCAATTCCACGTAGGCTCCAACGCCAAAGTATAAAGGAGAGGCGACAGCGGACAACCCTGACGAACCGACCAAGACAGTACAAAAGCGTCCGACAACCTTCCGTTCACCTGTACCACAGCACTGGAGGAGCGATACAGGAGGCTAATCCAGCGGCAGAAGTTGGGTGCGAATCCAGCGGCCTGCAGGACAGCAGCAAGGTAGCGATGGTCGAATGACTTGGACTGATCTAAACTGATCACCGCGGCTTCTTTGTCGTCTTTTACACCCTATATGGACGTGCGGATCAGATGCAGGTTGCTCTGAATTGTTCGGCCCCTCACAGAACAAGTCTGCTCAGGACCCAACAGAGACTCGGCAACTGACTGCAAACGCTCCTGCAGGATCTTGGCCCAAATCTTTAACTCTGTGTTTAGCAGAGTTATGGGCCTGTAATCATCTAGGTTCCCCCCACCACCTTTTCCCTTTTTCAACAGAGTGATCACACCCCTGGTGATCCGGTTGGTGATGAACCCCGACCGAAACCAGTTGTCGAACACTGCAGTCAAAATCGGAACAAAGATGTGCGGCAGCCTCAAGTACACTACATAGGGCAAACCATCCAGACCGGGTGACTTGCCTCTGCCGACCTTCTTCAATGCCGCATAGACTTCGCCCTCCGTGATCTCTCCCTTGCAGCTAGCCGCTTCAGTCGGCGAAAGCCGAGGAAAGTCAGCCAAATAGCTGCGAAACTCCTCCGCACGGAGACCAGGCTCCTTGGTAAACCGGTTCTCGAATTGGCGCCGAAACGCCTCGCACATGTCGTCAGTGGCCCGAAGAGTACGCCCCTCCGAGGATTTGACTTCACGAATGTAACGATTGCCACCTCGACGGACCTCTTCCCGGCGCAGATCTGCGCCCAAATTCACCGCTTCGGAAGACATCTTGCTTAACTTATACCGAATTACCTGGCCCATGTAACGCTCGCTATTCGAACGATCCAGAGCCTCACTAGCTAAGGCTATCTCTAGGGGATCCCCCCAGCCACCGCCCGGCAAAAACTAGCCTTAAGCGTCTTCACCTTTTCAGCTCTATCTCGGGCGAGCCGCTTGCTGAAATCAGTGGTGAAAGACCTAATCCTACACTTAAGTCGCTCACACCACTTATTCCCGATAACCGCCCCCACTAACCCCGCTGCACTAATCTAGTTAGATGCTCCTGGAAGTCGCGCCTGTCCAGTAAGGACAGATTGAACTTCCAGTACCCAGCCATTCTAGGCCTATTTCCTAACGCCACCCTGGCACAAACGAGTTTGTGATCCGAATAGCCTACCCAGTGGAACGTGGGACAATCTAGTAGATCTATGTCGGCTCTTCCAACATTCTGTCAAGGTAGCTAACTACCTCTTCAAAAGGCCAATTAAGAGCCCACGTTAACATCCCCCCCCAGGATGATCGACACGGTATCTATCGACGAGACCATAATCGTCGATTAGATCAACCAGGCTACGATCGCCCCTTCTCCCACTAGCACCCTGCTCCCTTTCTAACTTGGGGTCCAGGATGTCATTCCCGTCCCCCATTAGAACTAGGCGCGTCGAATCGACTAGGAACGGCTCCAACCGCCGAAAAAACGAGACCCGCTGCTCCCGGTCATTGGCGCATAAACCGCAACGACCCGGAACGAAACACTTTTCACGGCAATATCGGCAACGATCAACCTGCCCTCGATATCAGTATGCACAAGGTCCACCTTCGCATCAAGAGTACGTCTGATAAGCAAAGAAACACCTCTGGCAAACCGGTCCCCATATGCTGAATAGACGACAAAGTCGTCCTCCAGCACACACGCATCAGAACTGCAAAGAAAGTGGGTCTATTCGATCGCGGCAACATCCATACCAAAGGACACGAGGTCAGGAAGTAGGCGGGCCGCCTTATTCCGATCCCTCAAGCACCTTGCATTCATCGTAGCCATCTTAACTGACATATTCTAAGTTCTGTAAAATAGAAAAAACAGAATTAACCTACTCACATACGTGCCGGAAATCTACGTTAAGCAGGACCCCGACGGATTGTCCCAGGCTTACAGTACCCAATTCAGTCATCATACGACCGTCCAGGACAATATCGCCGACGTCCGTGGGGTATATTAGCTTAATAGCCCTATATAAAGAGGGGTGTACTAAAACAGGGACCCTCCCAGAGCAAAAATTTCGGAGTTTTTTTAAGGTTGGGGTTGTCCAATTCACATATTCTCATGTCTCGAAAAGCCTCCTTTGCCTCTAATATGTGGCTCCAGACCTTTTAGGTAGCCGGCGGTGTCCCTGACACAGGTAATGGCCCCTGAAGCTTTCGGGAAATTTCGGGGGTCTTCGACACTTTTGCCGTCCATCTCTGACATTTTATCTAATACCCCCAACAGGGCTTACCTTTGTTTTGATAGGCCCTTACTGTATTCGTCTTTGTCAATTTTGCAAATTGACTCGGGGCCCTCAAACATTTTCTTTTTTTTTCCTTCTCTACCTAGAAGAATGGCGAGGAGAGGGGAGGAGGTGGACGTGTGTGGTGGTGTGTTTAAAGAATTTAGGGAAGAGGTGGAGGGAGATGGAGATGTAGCACGGGAAGGGGAAGAAGGTAAGCTCCTAACTCCGGGAGAGCAGGTAGATATAATTGGTGAAGCAGGGAAAGAGCGCCGCCTGGTTCTGTCCATGCTTCTCTCCGCCCTGCTACGACCAGAACAACTTTCTTGGGATTCTTCTTCTTCCTCCTCCTCCTCTCTGCACCTCTTCAGGGGCGCCGCTCGACGTGGAGGCATGCTTTTCTCTTCCATGTTGTTGTTCCTTTGGTTGCTGCTGCTGATGATGATGTCGTTTCTGCTGCTGCTGCTGCTGTTGTTGTTGTTGGAGTTTATCCACCTGCTTTTGCAGTTCTTTCTCCTCCTGTTTCTGCTGTTTTTGTTGTTGTTGCTGCTGCCGCTTTTGTTGGCCTTCCTTGGGTTGCGGCTTTTCCAGCAGCTTCTTTTCCAGAGCTTTCTCCTTCTGGGGGGTGGGACGGGACGGTTGAAGCCTTCTGTCCTCTGGAGACCTCCTTCCACTCTCAACTTGTTAAAGTCATCTCCCCATGTTGAGACGCCGCTACTGTCGTTGTGTTCTTTGTCTCAACAGGTCGTGTTGAAGGCTGCACCGTCTTCTTTCCTGGGCATACCTTCGCCATATGCCCCAGGACTCCGCACGCACAACAATACGGCCTCCGACATTCAACGACTACCAACATTCTCCTTTCCCGACAGGTCAGGATATTCGGCATGTCGCTGAAATTGTCCCTGTCTACCGTAATCAACACCACCATGTCACCAGTGGCGAATCCCGCCTTGCTTCTTAGGACCTCCACGCTGTTCACCTCTCCAAACCCATCTGGGTATACGGCCACCGGCACACCATGATCGGTTACTTTGGTCCGTCGGGTGCATAAATATTCCGTTTGAAGACGGAGATTTTTGGTGTTGAGGACCCTTCCTGCCAGCCCTTTGGCCTCCTGTTCTGAACGTCCCACAAGGCATTCGTCCCCCTTGCCAGGACTTTTGGGGATTATCCTCAGGGTTTTCAATGAGCTTCCGAGTCTTAATATCGGAAGTCAGCAGGGATATCGTTCGTGTCTTGACCGCATCCAGAGCCTCGTTTATTGTGAGAAAATCATTC
The DNA here is from genome assembly GCA_963932145.1 of Acanthosepion lycidas. Classification (NCBI taxonomy): domain Eukaryota; kingdom Metazoa; phylum Mollusca; class Cephalopoda; order Sepiida; family Sepiidae; genus Acanthosepion; species Acanthosepion lycidas. The sequence continues at coordinate 19,380,223 of OZ010578.1, read as the reverse complement.
CCTTGAAACGAGCTCTCAAATTTCTCTTTCTGGGAGATGTAGTAATTTGCATCTTTTATCGCCGGCCTATTGTTGGACCAGGCATTTCTCTCAGTTGACACCGCCGGTGATTCTGCTGGCGGGGTCATATTTATGTTTGTGTCGTCGGCCATTTTGACCGCGACCAAAGGAATAAGCTGTGTTTCTTTTAAACATTTTTTTCTTTTAAATTTTTCCAAAAAGAGGCATAAACAGAAAATAATACGGAAAAAAAAACCTGGATAACCAAAAACAATTCAATAAATAAATACAAAACAAATTAAAGCAAACAAAAACAGTGGGGAGGGTAAAAATGCAAAAGAGGAAAAGAAACAAAAAATAAAAGAAACAAAATACACAAATAAACTAAAAACAGAAGAATTCAAAAAGGTTTCAGAAAATCAAATCAAAACTTAAAGGAGCGTCAATAATTACAAAAAGATTGTCTCACTTGCACCAAAAAACAATAATCCACCAAAAGAGAGGTGGTAGTGTGTACTAGTGAGTTAGCCCAAACGACTTGACTCACTTTATAGTCCATCAATAGAAGGTTAACCAATCAGAAGACGTAGAATATACAATCCGTCGTGTATAAAGGCGGTCATTTTGGCTACTCTACCGAATGTCCAGTCCATCTTATCAGGCGAAGAGAAACAGAAGGACGAACCACGCTCTGCTACTTTTACCGAAATATCCACTGCAAACCTGAACAACGCTTTCCTACTGTCTCCGAAATATTCACTGCTAACCTCTGGATTCTATACTCGAAGACGACCGTCATCATGAAGAACATTCTGCACTTTGAAAAGCCTCCTGATATACTAGCTCTCTACGAGGGTAATCTTGTCAAACCCCTCCTATGATTTCTCGATTCCCGGTTACCTTCCTATCTTTTGAAAGGATTCTAAAAAATCTACCTGCATGGCCTGGAAGATTATGTCCGCGATCATCTCCCGCTGGCGAGGGAAATCTCTTTGGAATCTCCAGACATATTCGTATATGTATCCCCGTCTATCTCTCCTCGATTCAATATGCTATCTCTTCTTTCTCTATCGTTCCCCTTCCTCTCACGACTGTGTTGTACTCGATAGTATTTCCGATAATATATACAAGATCATCTCTCTACATCCGTTTGCACGCATATTCGTTCGCTGAATTTATTGTCCACTGTACCACGTACATTAATCACTCTAAAACTGAAATCGCTGGCATAAAAACCCTTCACTTTTCAATCATTCAATCCCTCGCGCAAGTGGTTGATTTTCTAGACTTTTCACAAGCAACCCTGACGGTATCGTTTTCCTTCTTGATCTCTGTTTTCTCTCTATACCGAAGAAAAGGGCGACTTACCTCGTGAAACCAAGCGCGTCGCATGTATCCTACGACGGAAAACGCTGCGAAAAACAAAATTACTTTCCAAAAAACAGGGCACGTATTTCGCATGGCATGCCGAAGAGAGAAAATTTAAATAAAAAAACATGTCCATCGCAGGAGTCTCTTTACAAGTATTTTGATAGGCAAAAATTAGGCGTCCTCTCCCAGTTGTCGACGAATGGAAAGATGTTCGGCTGATAAAAGCAGTTGGTGTTCTCGAATCAGGTACTTTTGCTACCGCGTTTGTTGTAGAGTGAGTTATTTTTCTAACTGGTTGCGTGCATTGTGATTTATGAGATAGTACCTACGAATTGAGTTTTCGGCATTTCTTTCTGTCCCCAATGTTCAAGTCTGAACTTAGTGATTTATTCTCTGCGTTGTGGAAGTAAATCTGCCACAAATATTTTCTTTGCAATTCCAGATCGCTTAAAACCTCCATTCCTGATTCTTGTCGTGCTACGCAACTCTGCCCTCTTGGCCACTCTGATTACGATGTAGTGTCTATTAACATCTCTTCCCACTCCACCTCCAGCCATGACCCTCCAACTAACAATATTATATTATTAACAACGAAGAGACTGGGACACGTTCCGTGATTGCCTTCGCGACGTTTCTGGAAATTTGGTTTTTAATCATGCCGTTCAAAAATGTGCGTCTGAGGTTTCCTCCTGGGTAAAAACCGGCATCGAGGCTTTCATTACAGCACGAAAATACAAAGTTAAATCACGCTTATCTCTTTTATTTACTGCCGCTTGCTCAGATGCTATTGCCCATAGGAATCACTTGTTCCGTCTGTACCGGAGCTACATGTCTGATTGCAACAGACGTCTCTTAGTCTGTGCTCGTATTGAGTGCAAGCGTGGCCTCAATGAAACAAAGTTACTAATTGCTGATAGAATGAAAGAATCTATTGCATCTCGCATGTTTGGTTCTAAAGATTATTAGCGGCTCTTTGGTTCTAAAGATTACTAGCAGCTCTTCAAGAGTGTGATGAACAACAATAAATCCACAATCCCTCCTCTATTCAATCAATTCGATGTCTTAACTGCCACAGATGATAAGGCTGATTCCTTTGCTAGGAAATCCAACTAAACACACAACTCGTCCGGAATACCCACACCTGATTTTTCCTCTAGAACTGAGGCCCTATTGAGTAAGATTAATATAACTTGTCGACGATACTGGAAATCATCTCTAAATTAAATTCCAATAAATCAAGTGGTGGTTACAGGTTACCAGCTGTAGTCCTAAAGGAATGTACTTCTTAGCTAGCTCGAGTTCTCTTTAAACTATATAACTATCGCCTCGCTAATTCTCGCTTTCCAGCCTGTTGGAAAACCTCATCTGTTGTGCCTGTTTTTAAGAACTCTGGAGACCCATCTGACCCATCTTACTACCGTCCTATCAGTCTCCTATCACACTTCAGCAAAGTCTCCCTGGCTTTAATAAATGCTGAAATGGTTAAGTACCATACTTCACATGATCTACTCTCTGACAAACAATATTATTTCCGCTTTGCCCGGTCTACCGCTGACGTGCTTAAGGCCATAACTACAGTTGTATACCAATCTCTTGTTAATAACAACGAAGCTCGAGCTGTGGCTCTAAATACCTCTAAGGCGTTTGATAGAGTTTGTCATGCCTGTCTTCTACGTAAGCTTCAGGGATACAGTAGTACAGGAGGTTATTTGATTAAATCCAATCATTCTTATCGAACGGTGAAATGAAGATCGTATTAAAAGGGTTCTGTTTCAATTCCATTTATAAAAAAGATATTGTTCTTCAACGCTCCATCCTGGGTCCTACATTGTTTCAGATGTTCATCACCGATCTTCCTAATGCCATCAGTTCTCAAGTAGGCATATACGCAAAGGGTATCTCAATTTACTCCTGTCTCAATTGTAAATCAGGCATTGCTGTCAACGTTAACCTGGCCGATGGTCTCGAAAAGGATCACCAATCTCTGGATGACTGTGATAGGAAATGGCTTGTAAACGTTAATGACCCTAACACGAAACTGTTCTCATTTATTCACCCTAGAGAAACCTCTCTGCCTCCTAGCAGCAAGGCTGATGCTCAACTTCATTAGGGCGTCTCACTGCGCCATCTTGGTCTAAAATTTTCAACTGAACTGCAGTGGAACAATACATTGAATCAATAGCTTCATCTACCACAAGGAAAAGTGATTTTTTGAGTCGCTCTAGAAGGTTTTTATCGTCAAGTTCATCTTTTAAATCTACAAATCTGGCATTCGACTTTGAATTGAATACTGTTGCCATACATGGTCTGGTGCTCCCGCTGTTCATCTTGAGGTTCTCGATAAAATCAAAGGGGCATATACAATATAATAGGTCCTTACCTGGCATCTCGACTCCAGTCATTTTCTCACAGACGTAATGTGACTTACCTCTAACTTTTCTACAAATATTTTTATGGCAGCAGATCTGACTAGCTATTTTCATTGGTACTTCAACTACACGAATTTACGCGTGCTACTAGTTTGGCATCGCAGTCGAACCCATTACAGACGAAAGAATTAAATGTAACCGCCTCTTCTACACCAACAGCTTCTTCTCTTGGACCTCACGGCAGTACTATACTTGCTTCTCTGATAACTATAATATTTAAAAATTTAACTCTAATGTCAATAGGCCTCTTCTGATACCTTGCTCTCGATCACTGTCCTACTCTTCAGGCTTTCCTCAAACACCCTTATTTAACTCTTACTTTCACTCACTGTAACCTCTTGCGTGCTAGTGGCACTACCGGCTTGCTTGGGCGGGATATGCTTAAAGAAAAAGAAGGTAAATATACAGAGAGAGAGAGAGAGAGAGAGATAGAGAGAGAGAGAGAATGTATATATATATATATATATATATATATATATATATATATATGAGGAAATCTTCAGGTAATTTCGGCGAAATGTCATTTTTTTTTCCATTTTCATGTTATTGGAAACTTTTTTTAATACTACTGTTTACTGTTCCAATTGAGTCCAATTCCGAGCATCAACTTCATATTAACTATCTATCTATCTATCTATAGACACACACAAGCAAATCCGCACACAAATGCGCGCACACACACACACACACACACACACACACACACACATATATATATATATATATATATATATATATATATATATATATATATATAAGTAAACATTGGAATCAACACTCAGCGGCCTTTGAGTGTTGACGTCAATGTTCATTATGTTTATATTTACATACGTTCCATCTCTGATATTGAGCACTTTATCCCATAAATATAGCACGACTTAAAACTATATTTCTTCATATCTATCTATGTAGAGAGAGAGGCAGACAGACAGAGATAAAGAGGGAGATAGAGAGAATGTGTTTCCAGTGTGTTCTTTGTACATAACTGTGCATTAAACATGATATAAAATTCATATTCACTATATATATATATATATATATATATATATATATATATATATGTGTGTGTGTCTGTGTGTGTGTGTGTGTGTGTGTGTGTATGTATGTATGTATATATATATATATATATATATATATATATATATATCGAGAGAGAGATAAAGAGGAAGAGAGATAGAAAGTACCTTCAACATTTTCTTTGTACATCACTGTATATAAAAGTGATATAACAATTTTTATTCTCTCTCTCTCTCTCTCTCTCTCTCTATATATATATATATATATATATATATATATATATATGTATATATATATATATATATATATATATATAGAGAGAGAGAGAGAGACAGACAGACAGACAGTCAAAGACACATGAGAGATAAAGAGGGAGATAGAGAGAAAGCGTCTACATGATATAACAATTTATATCCACACGTATATCCACTCCTGCCAGTAGCGGCTGTTTTTCTGAAAGTTGCCATTTGCAATCTCGATTTTAAGTAGGTAATCATTTTGTCTGGTACAAATACAAAACAATTTCAGTCATCAAGAGTGTTCAATAGAAAAAAAGAAATACGTTGTGTTGGACAGGAATAATGGCGACTCGGACAAGAAATGTAATACGTTTGTTTATGAGTCATGTTGTTGTCTTCTCAAATAGACTGTATTCAAGGTCGATTGTGACTAGCCAATGATGACAGTAAGACCACATATTAGATGCAAGAACGCACCCTTTCTGCTAAATATATGAAAGGGCCATAGGCTTTCTATACATTGTTTTCACTTCTCAGTTTGAATTGGGAACCGTTACCTAAGGACATATTTTCAAGGGAAACTAATAAGAGCCAAATGGATAAAGCAATGAATCCTCGTCGTGGTTACAGGAGAAAATCGAGAGATTGCCGCAAATAAAAATACTCGTTTATCACTTCACAATGCCAAGGAAACGCTTGCAAGGACAACATTCCACCGATGGCTCATGACACTGCCAATTGCTTAGTCTCGTTCATCCACAACTTGCTTTACAACTTAGAGCGAGATTTCGATCTGATGTATTTACCAAGCCTTCCCGATCGATTTAATATCCCTGAATTAGGCCTGGTGAATATTCCGGTGCTAAGAATCTGACTTAGGGTTTCAATGTCCACACTAATAACAATGCTAATATTTATATTGAAAACAATTACATTATACGAGATATTCAAATTAGTTTGGTATTTCTGAAACATCATATTTTACTTAATTTAATGTTGATTATTTTTTGGAAATTCCCCATGATTTGCTGATTAATGATACAAATTCGTTATATATTAATCTAATATCTTATAATATCTTAATATTTTATTAATCATGTTAAATATGTTGTACAATATGATAAATGTGAAATATTTTTTCTTATTTTTTAATATTAAAAATATTATCAAGTGTTATAACTTTGATATACATTTCCACACACACACACACACACACACACACACACATATATATATATATATATAGAGAGAGAGAGAGAGAGAAAACTAAGAGAGACATACATACATATAAGCATCCATATATATATATATATATATATATATATATATATATATATATATATATATATGTAAATTTAATTAGGACGCAGACAGCCTTAAGGGTCCAAGGATTGTATTTTATTTTTCCAGGAATGTGTGTGTGTGGGGGGGGGATACGAAAATCTATAAACGACGCGTTTCGCTGATGCTTGTTGGTTCGGCTCCTTCATGTCAGAATGAAAAACAAAAGTATGTCTAAGGAAAATGAGTTGGGACCCCTTAAATAAAAGGTGTCATAAATTATATTACCTTATCATATCCGACGGCCAGAAATCAGAAAATGTTTGTTTATATATATATATATATATATATATATATATATATATATATATATATATATATATATATATATATATGAGTGTGTGTGTGTGTTAGAAGCGTTTCTCTTTCCTTGATTTTAAACCAACTCATTAAACAGAGAAAAATTTTTAATTTATTTAATAAGACCATTTTTCTTATACAGAGTTTTGTCTCATTGTGACATAAAGAAGCCGAAAGCAACGTACGTCGTCTATAAGTTTCCATTTTGTCTCAAAATGTTCACTTTTGCTTCAGATACTATTACACACACACACACATGCACACACATACACACAAACACTATATATATATATATATATATATATATATATATATATATATATATATATATATATATATATAGTTGTAGCTTAGCAGCAAGAATTCATCCAATAAGTTTTATTAAATTCTAACGACAATATCTATCTATCGAACATTTTATTATCAATTTTAAATTATGGTGTTGTCCGGCTGATGTAAAGCTATGAATAAATTGTACAAATTTCTTTTTTATATATTCAATTACGTTCGATTATAACAGTCATTATCAGAAACGTATTTTATTAGTAAGTTCAGCAATATTTATTTAGCTAAATTCGACCATTTTCGTTTAATGGAAATTTAAGTTGAAATATGTCAAACTCAAGTGATTGCATTTTTAATCCTTTAACAAAAAATCGGGTGAATATTTCGATGTCATTTTCTTTATCAGAATTTCAATATTTGATCTCCTACAGCGAAATATATTTAATTTAAAGATGCTTGTTTCTTTGGTAGTCTAATGGATTCTATAATCTTGATCTTTTGTTTCCTATGAAACTTGTATTGGGGAAATTTTATGACAAAGTGGAAAATGTTTGCTTCTGATGTTTTTCGTCCTGCAAGATTTCATTGGACTATATTTCTTTGTCTGATGATGTCCTGAAAGATGAAACCCATCACAAGTAAAGTTTTTCCACTTTGTCATCAAATTTACCCAATACTGTTCTTGATATATCAAAATATATACCCCCTTGTGTAAAGTTATGATACAAGCAATTTAGTTTCCTTTCTTTCACTATACGGTCAGTAATAGACCCACTAGAGTAACACGGTATAAACGATTTATATATTTTTCTTCAGATAAGGTCATTTACCGTGGTGTGCAGTAATATTAATCTATTTTAGGAGTGTATGATGAAATTTGTTAGATATTCGAAAAATATTGCGTCATATTGCATCATATTTTTTTCACGTCCATACACTATTGTCTCGACTATCGATAAGTTTTCCTACGGCCATTGTCTGCGATGGACGCTACTCCAAGAAAGCGTCTGAAAATTGTAACGTTGTAGGAACACACTGGCGAGCCTTACCAATGAGCAAAACAATGTACTATAAAACGGCCTGTAATCTCTCCTGATTTAAATGTAAATCTGTGGTCAGTCTGCAAGGAACGACGTCGTGGAATGGACATACGAAGAACTAACATGTGCAGTGGGTCAGTTTCATTGGAAAAACACGAATATGTAGATAATAACGGAATTAATCATTTCGTTTTAGTTAACTTGCACACGGGTGTATTATCTCAGTGAAACCTCTATAATATTTTTAGTTTCTCTATTGAAATGTGCCTTATGTTAATCATTGCATTTCTTAATTATTATATTTTACTAATTTTCTAAATAAAACTTGTAAAAGGAAGTGAGATAACCTGCCCGCGTCAGCTGCAAACCATTGGAGATAATACAGTTTCGGTGGCTATTACGCGGATGCAACCGCAAGTTCTATACTGAATGTTTCATCTCTCGCACCTCTCGCTTGTGAAGCTCTCTTTCGACATCTTGCTTCCCATTCAATTTTGATCTTCAAACATACAAATGAAATATCAATCGTTAGCTTCTTTATTCTTAATTTCTCTTCTTTGATTGTTCTCTCTTCTTAATATTTTTCTCAAATTCTGTAAAAAAGAGTAAACCCCTTGCATCTTAATGGTTTTATTGTCTTCCTCGGTGTAAATGATAAAAAAATATCTTGGTTATTTGTGATGTGCCGGTTGATAAGTGCCCTGAATTCTGACTAGAAAAGTTAACTTCATTCTCTTTAAATTTAATAAATATATCTTATTTTTTTAAAGGCAGTAAAGCCACTAAGACACAAGTATTTACAGCGAGTGGAAGAATTAGGAATAGAAACATTAATAATGAGCGAGAAGAGAAAAGAGTAATAAGTAGATAGCGATTGACTTAGCATTTATTTTTTTTAGAGTTCAAAGTTGATTTGAAAACATGAAACCGGAAGGGATTTCCACAAGCGAGAGAAAAAAAATTCTTAGCATTGAGTGTTACGTCTAAACAAGGCAACTGTAAATTGATGAGATCTCGACCCCAGTCTAGTACTACGCTTAAATGATAATGTCTATGTTCCATAACGAATAGCCGATCCAAAAATTATCATGAAAATGTTTATAGAAAAGACACAGAGGTAAACTAACGACGATGGGAAAGTAACTGAATTTGGGATGCCAGATCAGGAAAAATAATATTGCCGATTCTTCTTTTTATAGTTATTTTATAGAAAAAAAATGACTTTCTTTGCATGACAGATATGTTATTTTGTCTTTTAGCGCATAAAAATTTTGACAAGCTCGTCTGGAAAATCCATTCTACTCTCTTCATTGCAACAATCACTTTCTCCGAGTTAGTTTTAAATAAAAGTCACACTAATCTCGGCTTGAAAAATGTGCGATTCCATCCACCTGAAGCAAATATTTGTGTGCTACTTTCGCATTTCATTGTTACTGTGTCGAAACATGAAATTCAAATAGTCAGAGGCTACCCTGAAACCTTGTGGCCTTATGTCAGAAATATCTAAGCTTATTAAAGCCACATTTTTATCTCTCTAGACACGTTTGTCTTGATTTATGAGACAAAGTTAAAATCAGAATAACCTTTTATTTCCAGGCATATCATTCCGAGGCAATTTGCTTCCATATTCTCTTTCATGGCAACTGGACCGTTTAGAGTTTATTAACCCGTTCATGAACCAGAATGCTTTTTCCACATTGCCAATGAAGAACTGTTTCATCTGGAGTCACTGTGAAGTGATAAACCTTCAGGCGACAACATCGCATTATATAATCACGCGATGAACAAAGGGAAATAATTCAGTGTGTTGAGCGGCTTGAACAATGTCTACAGGAGGTTTATTGTTAATGATACAATGAACAATTTTGCGACGAAATATTCATATATCTACCCTGGGATATATCTATCCAGATATGAACTGATTTCTGTAATTATGCAACTACGAACATGTCGCAGAGGGAAGGCGAAATACAATATAATGATCTGATTAAATAACAAAATTAAGAAAACAACATTGAGGATTAACTTTTGTTTTACTTGTTTGTTATATATAGTATCAATAATATTTTTGATTTAATAATAATTTTTCATGTTTCATATAGTCTCTCTTTCGTTATACGGGTCGACCTGCTTTTTCTCTTTCTCCCTCTCTCTCGCTCTTCATATATATTAGGTACCGCCACGAAATCGCGAAAAAAAGCGCATTGTCTGATGAAAAAGACGTCAAACTTGACGAAAACAAAATTTTATCGCCAAAACGTTCATGTTACTATTAAGAGTAAAGAACAAAGTAATTTTTAGTTATTTTTTAAAAAAAAATTCTGTCTTTATTACAACATTCTAACTTTCGATTGAAAAACTTGTTTCTCGTCATCACCGGAAGTCTAGTAAAAATAACATAGCGAATTTTTTGTACATTTTTTTCTTATGACACACATTAATTTTGAAAATCTTGCAAAAATAGTCAGATTTTAATGAAACTTTCAGAAACTATTCAGGAATGATGGAAGTTATTATAAATACGTTTTTTTTTTTAAAGTCATTATAAAAATATTTTTTTTTATATATATATTACACCCCCATAAATAAATTAATAAATACTCTACAAATTTATGGACGAAGCAAGCAAGTCATTATATTAGTTAAAAACACAAGGCTTTGAGGAATGTAAATCATGTTTTACTTTTTTAAAAATCCGACCTCGTAAACCTAAAAAACAAAAACCAATAAAACAAAGATACTATTTAATTTTAAATGCTTTTAGTTGCTTTTATTTGTTTTTATCAATATGCATAATATTGTCTGAAGGCAAAAAACTTTTTCGATGAAAAATGAATTTTTAAATGAATTAATTGTTATTTAATAAATTATTTTATTAGTTTTACATAAAGTTACTAAAAGTTGTTAAATATTCTAAAATTAGCGGTACTGACGAATCCTGTATATAATGTTTTTTTAGGGACCTGTATCTGTCCAGATAATAAATAGCACAAGTTTTTTACAGTCAACGAACCATCAGTGAGAATAATCTTACTGTTCTTTACCCTATGTGGTGGGAAAAAAAAGGTTAAATCAAATGTACGGAGGCCCGGAAAAAACATGATACAATAAAAACATCACGTGACTTGATTTGTACGGCAATGTTAACGGCCTTTACATTTATATAAAATTACTCAAAAAAAATTATAATAATTCCCATCATTCCTGAAAGCTTCATTAAAATCTGACAATTATTTCTATTTTTGCAAGATTTTCAAACTAATGTGTGTGATAAGAAAAAAATGAATAAAAAATTTGCCATGTTATTTACTAGAGTTCCGGTGATGACGAGAAACAAGATTTTTCAATCAAAAGTTAAAACGTTCTAATAAAGACAGAAAAAGTTTAAAAAATAAAATTACTTTGTTCTTTCCCCTTAATAGTAACAAACATTTTAGTAATAAAATTCTGCTTTCGTCAAGTTTAAGGCCTTTTTTTCATGCTATGCCTACTTAAAACTAACGAGGTAAATAAGTTGTTAACGTAAAGATAAATAGTCACTTATGACCTTCCGTACTATAAATTTCCGCACGTAATTTGTCAGTGCGTGATGAAAAACAGGCACATGTCATTTGTCAATCAACACCGCAGTTCTGACCGGCTTTCTCCCATTTGAAAAAAATGTTTTCATCACAGAAAATAAGCAATCTTTGTTTCAAAATATATTAAATAAACTTTATAATTTCTAATTTTGTTTAAATAATTTAAAAAAAAAATCATAATTCATTTTTTAAATAAATTTTAAACGGCAACATTCACTAATAATGTAAACAAAAGTTAAAAAAAAGGGAGATTATCGATTTTCTGTCAATTTTTCCAATTAAAAAAAAATGAAGATTTTTAACGAAAATTTTGGACGTGCTAGAAATTATTAAAATATCTAAAAAAATATTCAAAAAATACTTTGATCATTCCTCTTGATAATAACATTAACATTTAGACGATAAAAAATTATTTTAATCAAGTTTAAGGCCTTTTTTATTCATTTTTTTGCTATTTTTTTATTGATGGTATGCTATTTTTTTTATTGATCTCATGAACATGCCTAATATATATATACACACACACATATATATATATATATATATATATATATATATATATATATATATATATATATATATATATATATATATAGTTAACAAACAACACTATAAAGAGTAGCTTCAAAAATACATTCGGATCTCCAATTATTTCAACTCAATAGTCCATAGAAAAACTTAAGCGATAACTTTTCTGACTACACAATAAGAGTTAGAATAATATAATAGAACTACTCATAATGCACCTTCGACCTGCATCGTTGAGCCACAACACAAACCACATGGAATGGCGATTGCGTTTAAACATTAAACAGAATGTCGTCGCTGGGTGTTAATGCCTACATTTGTATTCACATAATCGCTGTCCCTGATATTACTCAATTTAAAACATAAATACAGTATGAATTAAAATTAAATGTTTATCATCCACACTCACATACACGCACACACACACACACACACACACACACACACACACACACACATATATATATATATATATATATATATATATATATATATATATATATATATATATATGCATGTTTCATTAAAAATGACAGATAAGGTACTACGGTTAAGCTTTTTACTTCATTTTTCTTTTCTGGACAAAGGGTCTGTAAGAACTGTCCAAATGTTTTATATTTCCGAGCGCTTTCGGCTATACTTTTAGCCATTATCAGGGATGTTTCGATTATTCAGCTTAATTGAGTGTGTGCGTTCTGTGTATGTATTAGTGTGTGGTAGGGATGTTTTTAATTTCCGAATACGGTTGGCATATTGTGGCTTTGTTCGTAGTTAATATTGCTAAGAGTTGGCTTTTTCTTTTTTTATTATTAAAGCTTCCATTATTTTTAGTTTTTTTTTTTTTTGCAGGTGAATGCAGTTAATATATTTGTGTTTTCTACTTGTATGTTCCTAATGGAATCGGGTAAATCTGTGTGTGTGTTTAAAAGGGTTCTAATGGAACTGTGATCAGATAGGCGTAACTTAAGACGTCTGGATAAACATGTGGTTGTTTAACCGATGTAATTATCTATGAGTCCGGTTTGATCAGGAACACAGTTCCTTAAGGGGCATTTCAACTCATAGATAATTTTCGTTCTTTGTAATTTTGACTTAGCTGGTGTGTTGTTATTTTTGAGGATAAGGTTAGCTCTCTTAAAGTTTTTATAATAGATAATAAATTTATTTTTTTTTTATTCGGATCAATTGGAATAGTATATTTCTTTATAATATGCCTTAGAAAATTTGTCTGGTTTGTAATTAATATGCATTTTGTTTTTGTAATAAATGAACAAAACCACAATGTGCTAACCGTATTCGGAAATTAAAAACGTCCCTACCACATTCTCATACATACACAGAACGCACACACCCAATTAAGCTGAAAATCGAATTATCCTTGATAATAGCTAAAGGTTTAGCCGAAAGCGCTCGGAAATATAAAACATTTGGACAGTTCTTACACACCCTTTGTCCAGAAAAGAAAGTTCTTGTCAGAACACAAGAAAAATTAAATAAAAAGCTTAACCGTAGTAACTTGTCTGTCGTTTTTAATGAAACATGCATAAACGAAGGACTCATGCCTAAATATACAACTATATATATATATATATATATATATATATATATATATATATATATATAATGAACTCTCCCGTCGGTTTCGACGTATGAGGATCTACCAGCTTATTGATTCAGTTATGAAAGTTTACGCGCTAATCTTAATTGGCAATTAAGACCCGCTAGTGATTTACAAAGGAGGCAACATATGGAGCAAGTGTGAGGATTGTGAGATGAGATCACTGTTGGATTGGCTGACGTTTTAGATCTTGCTCTCGCTTCTTGAAGATGATTCAGAGAAGCAGATTGAAAATTGCTGAGTTCACTAAAACACGTTGCTCTCCATTCTACCCGGTCCAAAGCTAAGCGCTCAGGGGTGTTATGTGGTATATTAATTCCTGACAAGTTGCTTTTAAGCTTGTCTTTGTATCTTAGGCATGGGCGTCCTACATTCCTGTAGCACTGATCTAACTGGCTATACATTAGGATCTTGGGTATGGGTTAGACTCGACCAGTCCACCGTAATATATATATATATATATATATATATATATATATATATATATAATTGTGTATTTGTACAGCAATGACTCTTTTATAGGTGTTTCATTAAAGATGATTTTCAAGTAACTACGATTAAGATTTTAATTCAATTTTTCCTGTATTCGTATTTTTTTTCTCTGGGCATAATGTGTTCAGAAAAATTCCGACAGTTCTATATATAAGCCATTATCAATACTTTTTAATTTAAAATGAATGCGTAGATTTTGATATACATATACACTGATGGATTTTCTTTAGCAAACATGGTCAGCACATGGTGACCATATTCATAGTTGATGTCAATGAGTGTTGGCTTATTCTTTTTTAGTTACTATTAATGTTTCCATTATATTTAACTGTCCTTTACATGTTAATGAAGCTGGTGTAGGTGTCGTTTCTAAATATACATTATCGATATTGATATAAATACGTAATTATTACGACATCCAGGTTAGGGCGTCTGTAAACAGCACAACTCATAAATAAAGATTAAGCCTAAATGTACTCCCTGCCTCTTGAATTATTGCAGTTTTTCCATTAAAAAAATAACAAGCGTAATCAAAGGGCATGGCGTTCCATTCACCCCCCCCCCAATCTCTCGGCATCACTTTTGTTATTTGTTTATTATTTACACTGGTAGTATTAGTAACATAAAGGTTATCATGGATTTTTTTCTTTAATATTGGAAACATTTAAGTCCATTTTTACTAGTATTTAACATAATCTGAGGGACGTTTCATCGCATCTAGACAAAATTTAGTACAAGTCGATCAATAATAGCTGTGATGATAAATCAATTAGCATAAACATGAGTGCATGCGAAGAAATTAATTACGTATATAGTCAACTGTTCTATAATTTATTTCTAGAGATTCAATTCCGCGATTGTGTAAGATCAAGTAATCACAAATATCATCTATCTGTTTTTGGTTCTGTAGTCAATGATTGTATGTTTTTAGCACAATATAACAAACTGTTGCTATTTGAGAGGCGAGTTTGGAAGTTAGTATTTTATTTAATTTTATATAAGAATGCCCGAAACTTGTTTCATCTATAAAAACGCTTGCGATCGTAAACAACGAAAAATTCAATAATTTATTTATGACATATTCATCATATTTAAAATCTATATCCACAAATAAAGGAAAAAAATAAAGAAATATCTAGGAAAAAGAATATATTGAAAATAAAATGGAACTTTTACTTTTTTCTTATTCACTTTTCATATTTGCATTCTTGTCAATAAAAATTATGTAAATTTTATTAGTGTAAAACAAAAGTAGGGAAGCACACGACAGTTTGAAATTCAATTTAAAATAGAAACATCGCTGAACATTACTAAGACGAAACAAACAATAAATAGAATTATATGCTATATGACGTCTCAGAAAATCGGCAAATAACAGTAATTGGAGACAGTTTTATTTGTCTAAATTTACTCTGAAAAAATAGCCGATGATCGTTTACAAAACTGCTATTTGGGCAGTGCGCATGTATTTGATATAAAAAGGCTAAAGTCGAGTATTTTGAGCAGTGTTTCTTTATCTTCAACATTCACCGTCTTCCTTGGAAAAACGCCAGAGATGTGTCATTAGCATTACGCGACGTCTTATTTGGATTAATGCTCTCATCTTTGTTATAAGCATTCATACATTTCGATCAGTGTATTCTTCAAAAATTCTTATAATTTAATGTCATTTTTAGAAAACAAAAGCGAAAATGTAAGGCGGGAACCATTAGCTTTCATTTTTCGTTTTGCAGGCGTGTAAAAATATTGTTTGTAATGAGCCATTTTCCTTCTTCTATATGTTAGTCGTATTAATATCATCATCACTTTATTTTATTCAATTTCCCGTTAGTGTCATCGCTTTCATGTTGCGAGAGATCATAGCTCTCCACAATTTCAGGTATTTTGATAAGCTCAGTACCTTTTTACCTGTTAACCAGCTTTCTTTCTCTGTCCAGGAATCTCTTTTCACAATCTTTAAACGTAACTTGCTGTTTCAGCCTGCTTCAATATGTCTTGTGAGTATTTCTCAAAGCCCTCTTATATTACTCAGAAATTTCACGTGTCTCCTTTAGAAAACAATATACTGAGGCTCTTATTTTCTATAAATAATCCTTATTGTCCTCATATTTTCTTGCTCTAATTCTAAAATGAATCCATAGCAACACATATCTGTCGTTTGAGATCTCTTTTTCTTTTGTGAGGACATTGTTCAGAAATCATTAACATATAAGAGATTAGATATCACATAGTAACATAGAACAATTATCTTCGGTTCTAGCAATAATTTCCTATCGTTTAATACTTTACTTAGATTCTGGAAGACACTTTCACTTCCAATACTAACAACAGTAACAAAAAAGATTAGCACGTATAACTCGACGTGAATAATTATATAATCAAAATGTTCACTTTCCACATGACCTTAAAAAGTTATGAAGAAAACTGCCATCAGAACGAGAAAGGGTGAAAGAGTGAGTGGACTTAAGAATACAATTTGTAACAGTTTTATGCCATTTGTTTTATTCACTTTTTTATTATTGCCTAATTAATTAAATGTTGTTAATTATTATTATCAAATTTACTTGTATTTATAAATTTGTTTTTTATTTACATAATTAGTTTATTTGGATATTTTGTGTATTTTATGTATTTATGTATATGTAAAGTATTGGTCTGGGGTAAATCTTGTTAAATTATGAGTTGCATACAGTGTGTATACTTGAATTTTGCATTTTGTGTCTATACCTAAATTTGGCATATAGTGCACTTATTTGCATTTTCCATATGGTGCACATATTTGCATTTTCCATATGGTGCACATATTTGCATTTTAAATATAGTGCATTTATATGCATTTTTAAAATAGTGCATATATTTGAATTTTGGATATAGTGCATATATTTGCATTTTGAACATTGTACATTCATTTTCATTTTGCATAGTGTATGTATTTGCATTTTGCATATAATGCATGTATTTGCATTTTGCATATAATGCATGTATTTGCATTTTGACGATAATGCATGTATTTGCATTTTGCAAGTAATGGATATATTTGAATATTGAATATAGTGAATTTATTTGCATTTTGAATATAGTGAATTTTGAATATAGTGGATTTGCATTTAGTGCACTTATTTAAATTTTGCATATATTGCCTGTATTTGAATTTTACATATAGTGCATATATTTTCATTTTGCATATTGTGCATATATTTGCATTTTGCATATTGTGCATATATTTAAATATTTGCATATAGTGCATGTATTTGAATTTTACATATAGTGCATATATTTGAATTTTGCGTATAGGGCATATACTTTAATTTTGCTTGTAGTGCTTATATTTCAATTTTGAATATAGTCCATTTATTTGCATTTTGAATATAGTACATATATTTGCATTTTGCATATAATGCATATATTTGCATTTTGCATATAGTGCATTTGAATTTTTTCATAGTAGTTTTTTTCAAGATATTCTTTTTTAGTTTCCGATTTTTAATTCGCGCGTTTTAAAATGTATTCTGATCATTTATTTAGTAATGTCAGTTCGTCTTGAAAGGTTATTATAGCTATTTTCTCCTCCATATAAGGTTTGTAATTTTTGATTTTTGTAGGCCGATTCCGTTTTCCTTATTTTTCTTGATATGTTTGTTACAACATTGTTTTTAATTAAAAAAAAGAAATGTTTAGCACCATTGTTCTGTTCACGTATTTACTGTTTGTAAAAGATGTTTTGTGTATATATTTTTTCTATTTTCAGGGTTCTTTACTTTCGCCTATGTATATTTTTTCTTCGCTATCTGCTGATTTTACAATGGCTTAGCATATTGTATTGTTTTCTGCAACTTTTATTTAAAGAACTTTCATTCTTTGCTCTTCAGTTACAGGTAGGTTTGAATTGTTCGTTTGTTTTATTGGTTATGTCTCTCTTGTGTTTTATATTATTTTTGTCACGTTCTCCTTTCAATCTTGGTTGGTTTTTACTGTTGGTTTCAAAAACCGAGTAAAGAAGGAATTTTGCATTTAACCATAATTAGTTTCAGAATTTCTAAGATTAAAAATGCACATTAATATATATTAAGCTAACTGAAAATCAAGGTAGATAATAAAGGATGCTAAGTGATATAATTTAATGTGTAATAACTTAAAGTGCGGAAAAGTTGTTTATTTATGTATTAATATTATTTTAGTTTCAGATTAATTTTTTAAGCATTTCACCGAAATCAAGGTTGGATTATCACCCGTACGCAAGATTCTACAGAGGGTAAAAGTAAACAGAAAGAAAGGGTAAAGTAGGGTTGTGGAAATAATAAAAAGATGAACGGCGAAGGATAAAAAGATGAACATGGATTATGGCATCAGGTGATGTCAATTGTCAATATATATACATTTTTGAAGATCATACTTATCAGGGAAACAGATAAGAGGAAGGTAATTCCACTGTCGCGAAGTTCAAGAGAACAAGCTAGAAGCACGCTTAAATTCATGTAGTCGGTGCACCAGGGAAAATATCTCGTCGGAGCAGTTGTCATGAAATTATTTTTTAGAAAAGACAAAGGGAAAGCACATCACGTCTATGAGAATGTCTCTGGAGTCGAGATGTCAAATCAGGATCGAATTCTTTGGATTTTGTCGAGGACATCTAGATGAACAGTAGGGCAGCAGGCGAGATATGGCAACAGTAGTCAATGCATGGAAGAATGGTGGATTGTTCCAACTCAAGTCTATGGAAAACGTGAGGCTAACAAGGCGAAAGAAGATGCTCGACTTCGGGAGAGCATCAACGATGCAGATAGGGGGCAGGTAAGTTTGTTTACGTTGGTTAAATGAGAGGAGTTTCGTTTTGGAGGCATTCAAATTTACAAGCCATTTTCTGCTCCAGTTACCCACTGATTGGAGGTCCTTTTTGGGACCAACGGCGATGTTAGTTTTGTCAGTATTGCCAGATTTTCTAGAGAGACAGAAGTAATTGGTAGTGTTTTCTGAATAGATGGCTACGTGAGAGCTGGTGATTATAGGAAGATTATTGAAGATCAGAAACTGTGTACGACCAAGGATGGAGCTTTGAGGAACACCGGTGTTTGTATGGAATGAACTGGAAGAGAACCAGTTCAGGAAGACATTCATTTTATGATTTAATAGAACTAAGTGGATTAAATCAAATAATCTTCGTGTATCAAGAGCCACAGCTCGAGCTTCGCTGTTATAATCAAGAGCTTGATATACATGTTCAGTTATGGCCATAGGCACATTAGAGGTAGGCCGGGCAAAATGGAAACCATATTGTTTGTCAGAGAGTAAATCATGTGATTTAAGATGCTTCATCATTTCGGCATTGATTAAAGTCTCGAAGACATTCCCGAAGAGTGATAGGAGACTGATAGGGTAGTGGCAATAGGGGTTCAAAAGAGTATCTAGATTTCTCAAAAATGGAAACGACAGAGGACTTCCCACAGATTGGAAACCAAAAATCAGCGAATAAATATTTGTATAGTTTGGACAAAACTGGAAATAGCTCAGGAGCACATTTCTTAAAGACTACGGTTGCTATCCCGTCACATCCACTTGCTTTATGAGAGTCTAATTCAGAGATGATGTCCAAGACCAATGACTGGGTTATGCACAGACTAGACTAATTTTAATCTCAGTTCTAGGGGGAAAGTCAGGTGTGGGCATTGCGGAATAGTCGAGAGTTGAGTTGGATGAGAATTACCGAGCAAAGCATTTAGCCTTATCTGTTGTGGATGTTAGAACTTCGAATTGATTGACTAGAAGAGTGATTGACGATATGCTCTTGTTTAGCAACATCCTTGCAGAACCGCCAGTAATATTTAGAAACAAAATGTTAAATAATAGAAGATTTTGAATTCAACCGTTTCCTTTGGAATTTTATGGTCATGTATGTTGGCTTGGGAAAGTAGTATTAAGAAAGGAGATATTTGGAAAAATCCTGTCCGCAGATTTAAATTTTTGTAAGATTTGATAGCGGCAATCCCAAGGATTTTCCGTCTTAGTAAGTTGCTTTCACTTTGAATAAATGTGACATTATTTACATCGAAATTGTTTGCGGTTGAATTTATTTATATATCTAGCTATTTCATGAATTGTAGATGAGATCATTTTGAGATTTTTAAAAAATTTCTGCAAGTTTTCTAAATGTATTGACATATCACACACACACACACACAGATATATATATATATATATATATATATATATATATACATATATATATATATATATATATATATATATATATATATAAACGAGGGTTGTTTATTTTACTCGGCTATTTATATATACGTGACAGTGGTGCATTGTGAGTAGTCTATTTTGACGGTTATATTACCGGAAATCGTTTTTTGTTTTGTTTATTTGTTTATTTATATATTTGGGTTAAATTATTTCGCTTGTTTTTATTTATTTTTATTTTTATTTATTTATATTTATTGTAATCGGTGTTTAATTAACGTCAAACATTTCTTTATATCGCTTATTTAATAATTTTGTTGTGGTTTGGGAAGATAATTAAATCTACCTATTCAATTTTAAGGTTGATTGCTACAGTTTTTTCTAACTATTTTTTGACGGGAGCAGTTCTTAATTTGTTTATTCCTTCATTCATTTATTTGGATTGATTATCTTTACGTGTTTTTCTAACGGTTAATTTATCGGGATCGGTTTTTTAGTTGATTTATTTATTTGAATTAACTGAGATTATCTTATTTTACTTGTTTTTTTATTTATTTATTATACTGTATATTTTATTCGCTCTTTTTTTCGATTTTTAAGTAATGTTCTATGTTTTTTCGATTATTAAGTAATGTAGTATGTTTTTATTGATATATAACAGTTATAGCATGTTTTTCGTCCAATTTTTGGCTTGGTTTTTATAGTCTAAGAAATATTTTGGTGACAATGGTTTGTGATTTGTTTATTTTTTACTTTATTTGTTTGGCTTCATTGATTTTGTTTTTTCATTTATTTATTCTATTTTGTCTATTCTAACGAGTGTGATTTGTTAATTTGTTTGGGCTAATTTATTTTACTTATTTTATTGTCATTTTGTTTATATATTTATTATTTTATTTTATTAGTTTTCGATTTTTAAGTAACGTAGTAAAAATTTGTTTTCATGTCTGCATTTTGAGATGAGCTCGGATCATTTGTTTAATAATTTATTTTGTTCTGAGAATGTAATTATAGCTATTTTTTACTCCAAGCAAAGTTTGAAGATTTGGGTTATATATATATATATATATATATATATGTGTGTGTGTGTGTGTGTGTGTGTGTGTGTGTGTGTGTGTGTGTGTAACTTTCTTTTCAGCCATGGTTTATTTCAATTGAACTCATCATTTTTCATATAACCCAAAATTAATGTCATAATGTCAATAGCCGGCTTAACTTTATAAAAAAACCACCTATCCTTAAGGCTAATAACTTCCCTTACCACCGGCACTGACATTTCGTCTGACTAAAATATTGAAATTGATAAATTCTTTATCAGTTTTTCCACTGGTGTCAAAGTTAATTTTTAAATTTCTAATTCTCGCACGAACAATCTGTACACGGGGGTTGAATAATACTAACGTACTTCTGATTGGTTGAAATAAATGTTTACCGCCTCCATATTGGGTAATTTGTGATTTCGTTATATAATTTATATTCTCTGTTATAAGAAATACATTGATCTCTTTTTGTGGACGAGTTTAATAATTTATTTTACTAGGATCCACTTAGTTTACATACCAATGTATTTATTATTTGCACACACACACACACACACACACACACATATATATATATATATATATATATATATATATATATATAATTATATATATATATATATATATATATATACATATATATATATATATATATATATATATATATATATATATATATATAGGTGTTTATGTTGGGATGTGATTGTTATTTCTTGAAGTAAATTCGATAAATTTTGAGAAACACTTCAAAACGTCCGCCAGTTCAAATCTTAGACAATTATTATATATCTATAACATTCACTGATATAATAATGACGCCATTTTATTGAACAATGATCGATTTCCTCTATAGAATATAGGCACGTAAAAGACGCAACAAGCAAGACAGGAAAAACACAATGATAGCTTTTACTTTCGGTCAGCACTAATGCATCCCATTCACTTAACAGCGTTCGGTTGCATTTGTCTCAGCCCTCAGGTCGAATGGTCAGTCGAGCGAGTGGCTAGAACAGCCTCAGGTCACTCTGGACACTATCGATCGGATGTGATAACTTTAACCTTTGCATGTCTGCTAGTGACCTCCACATCCGAGTCTTATATCGTTACGGCGAAATGAACGCAAAAGTCCGTAGATCACGTCTATGTCTATCATGTTTATTGCTTTTCCACGATGTTTGACCCACGAATAAAACGCTATTTCTTTCGTACTGATTTTCCTGCGTGTTTTCAACTGCGTTTTACTTAATTCGCTCTGTCAACATTAATTATATTTTATTTGATTCCTCCTTTCTTTCATAAGCATGGTATTTTTATTGTAATTTAAGGGTTTCAGACAGCATATTCTTTATTTCAAATAGCTTTTTCTCTTCATTCTTGTTCGAGTTGTTTTCTTTATTTTCCATTTCCTTACCAATTTTGAATTTATTTTTCTTTCTGCATTTCTTTTTTTTTTCTCCTAAAATATTATTTTCCCTTTTTTTTTTTATTCATGCATTCTGTTTTCCTCCTTTTCAATATATCTATACTCTTTATATTTGTGAAGAAATTTTTACGTTATTGCTTCGGAAATCATAAGCTGATTGGTAGAAACAAGGGAAAGAGGACTAAATTGCTACGTGATAGGTACCCTCCTGTATGACTGGACGATCTACTCAAAGATGAAGAGGAAACTTGAAGCAAACATAAATGTAGTTCTAAAGATGATGACGATACTGTGTAGCGAATATGTGAGCAAGGACGAAATTTAAAAGAAAATTGAAACAAAAAGGAAACTGATAATTTACATCAGGAAGAAACAGACTTTCTGGGAAGGAGGGCTTGGAAAATCTGATACTCACGGGGCAAATAGAGGGTAAGATTGCAGGCGAAAAGAAAGCATGACATACTTACTAAGCTAGAGTAAATGGCTGACAGATCAGGGCAGAGAATAAATAACATGAATAAAGTTTATTAAGAGCTTCAAGGGACAGGATATTGAGGAGAGCCATGACTGACCATTTCCTGAGGAGAATGTGTGACACTGAAATCCGAAGATGCTTTCCAACTGTTCGGTAGATTATTATCAAACAGGAAAACCTCTTTAGAAACACAGAAAAGAGTAAGTGTATTGATATAGTTTTTATTATTATCATTATTATTTTTACTGTAAGAGTTAGCTTTTGTGGACACAAGTATTTGAGCTTGAATCGAAACTGTATTCATTTTATGATCTTAAAGCTGTGTTCGAAATATGCTAACCAATATAGGTTCACAGAATTCCTTCGATGTATCTATGATCCTTAAATAGTTAATTAAAATATTTATTCATCAAGATGTTCTCCGATGGTTAAACTGGTCTCGGTAAGCTCCAGGTATAACAATGGTTCTCCTGGTGGCAAAATATATATATATATAGGTTATGTTACTGTGTAGAAGCACAATGATCTTAAAATAACTTCTTGATCTCGGGCCATTTGTCATTAATTTCACTCTTTAAGAAAAAGAAAATATTAACAACTAATCAAACATGAAAACCATCTAAAAATAATTTGTATATTTTTTACGATTTATATTTTGACATGTAGGAACATACTAATTATTTTAGCAGACATACAGGGTGCGATGGACAAATTGTCGTCTAAATGACACACAAGGAAAATAACACTGATATCTCATTTTAGCAGATACACAGGGTGTGATGGATAAATGACACAAAAATGATACTGACACCTGTTTTTCACAGATATATTTATCAAAATTACACAAAAAATATCTTGTCATAATCCGTGATTTCAGTTCATCTTTGGTTTTACAAGGACTTTTGTTAGTCTCTCGCTCATCTACACCCCCATGCATCAAGTGGGGAGTCTGGGCAGGTAGGTGACCATGTGTAAGAAGTGTTATGGTCACAGAAATTGTCTTACAGCCATAACTGCTTGTGTGAAATGGTACACACTCCCGTTGCCAGAGATAGGATCATCTATCAGTCATCCTCTTGACCCAGGTCAGTACTACCTCCTCATGGTAGTTGATGTACGCCTCCGTGTTGAGTCTGAGTCTCACGCCATTAAATTCTGGTGTTCTTTTTTTATCAGAACGAACAGAGTATGTTTTCCGAGGTAACCGTACCATTAGACTTCTCCAATTCTTTCCGAATCCTCTGCACTCATCTCAAATTGCTACCAAAAGACCTTGAAATGTTTGTATTACAGCTACCGGTGCGAATACTAAAGAGTACAGAATGCCATTTCCAAATTTATTTCGGAGTGAATTGCGTCATTGTGAGCTTTTTCTCATAGACGATTCCCAACTGACATTATTAAACTGTGCAATAGGCAAACAATGCGCATGCGCGAAATTAAAAAAATATAAAATGGCGACCTGTATGTTTCGACTTCAAATAAACTTCAAATGGTTGATAAGGACAAAAAAATAAAAATAAATCAATCAACCGGTAATTTGCATGCGGTTTAACATTACTGTTAATAAAGTAAATGAGCGTAATACAAAATTATTTGTTATAGGTCTAATGTATCCTGGGTGATGTTCTAGAATATTCTGATTCTCTGGGATTATTTATTACCATTATATCATAAATTCTACATATAAATATCTTTCACTTCATTCTCAATTGTTTATGAATATTATTTTCATTATCAATTTTCGATTTTATTTCTCTCTTTTCATTTTGCTTTTTATAAGTTTCCACGGAAAATGTCTCCATTTAGCCATTTATTGCTTGTTTCCTCGCTCTTTTTTCTGCCTCGCTTTTTCTTTAATTCTCTTTTCCATATTATCTTTGTTTAGCTTTCCTTTTTAATTTATCTCTTAAGTCTTTTTCTTTTTTTCTCAATTTTCTTTTCATTTCTTTGTTTTCTCATCAATTCTTTTCTCTTACCTTTCCATTTTCCTACTTTTTCAATTTCTACTCACTTCATCGTTCAACGTTCATTTCGTCTTTTCTTTCTTTCATTATTTATAATACCATCGACCTTTTCACGGTTTGCTTTCTGTGTTTATTACATCCTTCACAATTCGGCCAGATTCCTTTTTCCTTCTTTTTTTTCTCCCAATTCCTTACCGAAAACAGTTCCTTATCTTCCATTTCATTAAATCGATCGGGTTCCTAAAAATCTATCCTCTTTGCTCGTTTCGTAACCTACTGATATCTTATTTGTCCATTCATTTTTTGTTGTTCTTTTCCTTTTCGACTGACTATAATATTTTTGCCCGACGTTGAAATAAATAACGAAGTAGCAAATCAAAAACAGTCCATTATATAAATCAGTGAAATGACATCGGAATTTAAAAAAAAAAAAAAAACTTTCATTATTGTCTCGAAATTTAACATCGAGTCAATGGAAAGATGCAATGACCAAGTCTAAGATTTTACACAGGCAAATGTTTCCTTGTTTAGTTTATTTCTTTAACTTTTCATTCACTTTTATTTACCGGACCTGTAGCTTTAACTTTACTTCTATTCTCTCAAAACATTTTATAGATGATCGCTATTTTTTGGCTTTCTAATTTAATTCAAGTGAATTCAGAAATAAAAAAAGTTCAATTTCAAAACAGATTCAAAATTACGTCTGTGACATATAATGTTTTTGTGATAGATATTAGTATATTATGTCTAGTGTGATATAGCCACAGCTTCATATATGATTAAATATGGGACTAAAATACCACGTTTGTTGATCCATAGTAGTTTGAGTCGGTTGTATTACAACATTAGTCTCCACAACTTTTATAAGGAAAATATATCAATGTTTCAGTTTCTTTCTAATAATCAAATTAGTCGACTTTTTTCAGGAAGAATGTTTTTATTCGTAATTAGATATTAAAATGCATATGATCTGTATTTACTGTTATTATTGTCTTCCAGTGTCTGAGCCGGTGAAGTGAGAAAAGAGAATTCTAACATTCGCAACCTCATGTTACCACAAGACGAATATTCTCACTGAAAGGAAACTGGAGGGAGAAACTTGTTTTTTACCAATAAATTTCGTATACAATTATACTTTAGTCATTTTTTAATTCTTTTCTGTTGCTTTGGATAAGTTGAAAGAATGATCAGTTCAAGACAATGAATGGATTATACAAAATTCATGGTGTCGGTTGAATCGACTTTGAACATTGTCTGCGCATCATCTATAACAAATACATTTGTTAGGAGTAAATGAGATGCTTTATACAGACTGTCGTTCTAGTGGTGTTTCTCTTAAAGAACGTCAGTAAGCTTTAAGTATCTTACCTCAAAAGAAGGCATCAGAAAATTCAAAGAAAGCAATTGTTTTCATTATCAGCAATTTTACCTCTTCAACATAAACGAGGAAAATATTTCTGGTTAATTTTTCTTGCTAATTTCAATTATATTTCTTGGACCAAAGAGTATTTATGAAATTGTTTTATTTTTATTAAAAGAGTTTCGAGAATTTAAAATACTTGTTTGAATTTAATGTTGAATAAAATGTTTCTGTGATTTTCAAATTTCGGATCTTATATTGGTAGGAATATATATATATGTGATCTGATTGCACATTCGTCAGATACAAAGTAAGTTTATTTACGAGCAAGTGTTGTGTTGGTATGAATAACTTAAACAGAATTTTGCAAACTTCTCTTGGTTATAAGAATTCGCATATTATATTGATTTTATTTTTCTACGCTGACAAGATAAGCTAGACAAATAATAAAGGAAACATTACCTGTATATCTCATACAAAATAAACATCTAAACTAACCATTACAAACGAATTATTTTACATATATATATATATATATATATATATATATATATATATATATATATATATATATATATATATATAGGGGGGTTGTGTGTGTGCGTGCGTGTGCGTGCGTGTGCGCGCGTGTGTGCATGTGCTTTAGTAGGAGATATATCACTATTCGAAAAAAAGGTATTATGACGACGCATTTCGCCGACGTTTGTTAGGTTTGATTTTATTCTTTCTCTTTCTCTCTCTCTATATATATCTCTCATGTGTGTGTATTTTGTGTGTGTAAATGACCGAGTGATTTCAAAATTTCGCTTTCAGATTATGGTAACTGGGTATCTCACTACAGTTGAGTAGACAGTGAAGTGACTCTTCATATTTTCTACCTGAGGGACGAGCCGAGCCCAGTGTGCGTTACCGTTGAAATGTGCCTGCAAACAATACATCTCGTGGAGCCAATCTTGTAAGTGAAATTGGACAGATGCAGCTGTGTGGAAGCTGTACATTGTAACGCATCCGCGTGTGTGAAACTTTTTTTTATCGAGAGAAAATGTTCAACGAAACAATAAAAAATTATTTTTGGTGACTCTTTTAATCACTTTTTTTTTTTTTAGTCAAATTTTTTAAATACATAAACTTCAATTATTCGGTCAAATCTTTAATTCCTTAAGTATAATTTCATTCATTTACAAACGAATCTATTCATTCTTTCAATTGTGTTTCACTCGTTATATTTTTCCTTCTCCCTCCATCTCCTTTCGATTTTAACACATTTTCGAAACTCGTATTCCATCTGCTAACATACCTCAAAAGTTTATCGTATCAAGCACACTTACATATTTATAACACGAAATCCTGTAAAAACAACATCAGTTAAACCTCTCGAGTTACATTATTTTCATTGTTGTTGCTGTTGTTACAGCGTTTTGTATATTGCAGGTGCTTTTTGGTACAGGTAATTATTTAACTCTTCGTCGCTGCTTCTTCGCTGCTTCTTCGCTGCTTCTTCGCTGCTTCTTCGCTTTGTCTATGAATTTGGTATTATCCTTTTGTAGAATCACAAGATAATCAGTAGAGTAAACTGATCTCCAAAATAAAATTTCTTTTCGATAAGGTCTATTATATCAGATCTGAATTACTCCAGTTTTTCCACATATTCATATAAAGAAAGGACATGGCAAAAATTGTCTTAAAAACGTAAATTAAACGTAAAATGTTGAAAAAAAAATTGGCTGAACTAAAAGAAAAGATGCATTCGGAAGAAATTAAATCTTATTTCTTAAGAATTAGTAAAATGATTTAAATTTTATTTAATGAACTTTTATAAAAACCATGCTTAGAAATTCATAAAAATTCTCATTAAATAAAATAAAATATATCATAGAACTCTACCATTTCGTTAGGTTGTTGAATATTTAATTCAAAGGAAAATTTTAAAAAAAGAATGTATTAGCACTTTTGATTTCTTATTTTCTGTTTTCTTACATATTTCACAACATACTTCAGTCTTGCTTGAACATCTTATAGTTCTCTTCAAATTACAGCTAACATGGGATTTTGCCGAATTTAAAAAAAAATTATACTTTTATTAGAAGAAGTATGTAAAGATCGGAAAAATTGGTAATCTGAAGATGGAGGTTACCGGATTTTTCAAAAACCTCAAAGATAAGAAATCTCTGCCTGGTCTAGAGGTACCCTAGTGGGAAACTCGGGGTTTTACAAGTAGATTTGAACGCGTTCCCTTGATGTCATTTAAATTTGATAATCGTGTACAGTAATTAATGTCTAATCTATTTAATCAGTTTCAGTTTCGATCCTCAGGTCAAGCTATTGCAGGAAACACCCTGTATTTTACCATATTGCGACAAGTATGTTCCCTCGTTTCTCTAAATTACTTACTGATCTCTCTAACACGTTTGCTAAATCATTATATCTTTCTAAATTAATGATTAAAAAAGGACAACAGCTAACCATCAATTTATTATCTACGACAATTTACTTTTTCAGTTGTACGGAAACATTAACGTTAATTACTGTAAATACGCTACAGTTTATACTCCATCGCGTAGAGATATATTTTAATCATTTGCCACCAAACAAAGCAAGGAACGTCACCAGAATTCAAGACATTAGAAAACATGAAAGAAAGATAGAAGACAATAAAAGAGCATGGAAGTTAATTTTTTGAAAATCGTTGTTGACAATAAAACAGGAAGCCATAAAGTAATTTCACAAGCGATCATTTTAGGGGAGAAAATATCAACAAAGGACTAGCAATATCAGTAGTGAAATTATGAGACATCACTGGCAATCTAGTACTACGGTCAAATTCCTCAAGTCGACTGACACACCAGAACAATTCCCGTGGAAATATTTATAGAGGAGGCAAATTGAATCTACGTTACAGTGGAGAAAAAGTTACTGAATATCGATATGAATGATATCGTTAGCGATGCTTTTTGTATTTTGTCAATAATGTCTAGAGATAAATCAGAAGCACCAGACCAGATGTGGGAGTAATATTCGATGCATGGATGAACGGTACAAGATAGAGATTTGTGAAAAAAACAGTCTCACATGGCATAGTGGATTGAATTTTCTAGAAGCAGACATCGAATACATTTAGAAATGTGTAAAGCTTACTAAAACATATTTTGAAAGGATAAATGCAAATTGAATCTCTCTCTCCCTCTCTTATATATATATATATATATATATATATATATATATATATATATATATATATATATATATATATATATATATATATATATATATATGTATATATATATATATATATATTTGCGTAAATGAAATTATAGTTACTTATATACAATACTATACATGTGTGTGTCAAATGCTCAATCAAAAAGTTGTCGGTTATAACGCAACAAAAATCATTGTCTTTTTTGGCTTAACAATACTTATTTAATAATTACATATTTATTAATTACTTATGTATTAATATTATTTATTTACAACACACTGTTGTATTAGGCGCACGAATATTGTCTCTGTTTTACTAAAACCTAGAGCAGTGATCCGATTTCTCTGGTAGGAATATGTGTCAGGGGCTGAGATTAATCGGCGGCTTTTAACACATTACGGTGACGATGCTGAGAAGTTTCTCTGAGTGAATTGAGAAGTGAGGAAGGAGCAGGACGCTCGTCAACTTCAAATACTGAGGAGAATATTAAGCAAACAACTCGAGTGATTTTAATGGCGAACTGACGAGTTATCATCGATTTAGATTCCTGCACCTTACGCCTCCTTCTTAGGAGAGCGGCTATGTTTATACTGTAACATCAGCAAGAAAACTGGTTCAAATCAAGCTAAACCTGGCCACAACATTATAAACTAGAAGCAAGCATGAGTAATAGGTGATGTGACAAGCATGGTACCCGTAGATTAAACAAAGATCCTGTTGGAAATTCCGTGAAGATTATACATATCGCTGGAGACCTGAAAAGACTGATTGGCGCAACGGTCGAAACCTAATTATATCAACAAAGTGAAAGACATTAGTCGGAAACACACAAACGTGGATGTATTTAAGAATTTTTGAATTGAATGTGTTTCATAGTTGGACATACGAATCTGTAGAAAGAATAATTCAAATATAATCAATCTGTATATATATATATATATATATATATATATATATATATATATATATATATATATATATATATACGCACACACAAATACACACAAATACACACACACAAACAGACAGACAGACACACACACAGATATATATATATATATATATATATATATATATATATAAACACAGTTAAACATAAGTCGGTCAGTAATCTAAGTAGATATTAATATAAAGTATTAAAACTGATTCGCAAAAGAGAGAGGGTGAATGCATTTTCATTGACATGTGCCAGTGAGAAGCACCCGGGGATGAAATAGCCATCTGAATGTGGTAATTTTAAGGCTTATTTTTGTAATTTTCATATATATATATATATATATATATATATATATATATATATATATATATATATATATATATATATATATATATATATATATATATATATATATGCGTGTGTTATAAGATATGTCATATTTATGGAAGAAAGTGCTCAACAACAGAGATAGAGCGTAAGTAAATATAAATATGAAAATGAGCATTGAAGCCAACACACACAGGCGACTGTTTAATGCTAATCGCAATGATCTGGCATGATGATTGCATTTAGAATGAAACATATATATATGCTATGGGTAAAATAGCAAGGCAGACTGGGTTCTATAGCGTTGGATGGCAACTGGTCTAGGAAAAGTACAACTCTGTATCAAAACCTGTGGAGGGTCGTTTGGGAACCTTGTGCCACTTAGTGCACCAGGTCTCTGTATTCGTCCCTTCAAAAAGTGTGGATGGTCCTTCATGAAGTCTTCACCTCTATAATCAATCCCATGTGTCGCTGTCGAGCTGTCGGTTTTCTGGAAACTGATCTGCTTGACCCTCATACATCGAATTCAACGGGAGAGTCGACTATATATATATATATATATATATATATATATATATATATATATATATAGAGAGAGAGAGAGAGAGAGTGAGAGAGATAGATAGATAGATAGATAGATAGATAGATAGATAGATAGATAGATAGATAGAGAGAAAGAGAGATAGAGACGTTATTTAAAACACATTATGTTTCCTCCGATTATTTTTGTTCTATTCGGTAAAGCAGCAGCCATTTGATAGGAATAATCCTTTTTCCGAATTTCTTCTTTTTCTCATTTTTTCTTCTTTGTATCGTTCAGTTCTTTTTTCACTAATGCTTCCTTTATTTCTGATTTTAGATTCATTTTTCTCCCTTTCTCTTTCTCTCTTTTTAATTTCATTTGCGTTTCTGATGAGATTTTTATTTCTTTGATAGTTTGTTATTTGCCTGAAAAAAGAAATAACTATTTTTTTTTTCTCAAGATAAAAACAACAAAAAATGAACTTGGTCTCATGAGAAATTAAACCTAAAGCATTGAACCGGCCAAGAAATTTTACGATTGATGGGAATTATCATCTTGCATTGTCTTTTCATTTTATCAATATTTGAATTCTTCTTCGATAGAAATATGAATTATTTTCGATTGAGTTCTTCTTTCTTCATGGTCTTCAAAGATATGAAAGCAGATGTGCGCATGTATAGGTTATCTTCATTTCTCTTTCAAACATCCTATCGGAATAATGTTGATAAAGAAATCAAATTAATATAATCGATATTTTTCAGGCCATCCTATAGTTAGGTCCGAATTTTGAATAAAGAAAACAAGTGACCAAATGTTACATTTAATTACAGATTCAATAAACAATGTATTTTTTATCTATGACTTCCTTCTATCTATTAACAAGCTTACTAATTCCATTACTGAAGAATTCTTTTGGCTTTGATCGGAAGAACTCACAAATGTCAGTTTTAACCTCTTCCTGTGTTACAAAAGCTGTTTCTTCCAAATGATTATGTAAGCTACGAAACAAATGGTATTCTGAAGGAACAAGATCGGGAGAATAAGGTGGATGAGGAATTTTCTCCCAACCAAGTTCTTCGATCTTTTGTGACGTGATTCTTGCTGTGTGGGGTCGCGCATTGTCCTGATGAAACATCACCACTTTTCGATTCACTAGAGCCGGTCTTTTTTTTCTCAAAGCTTGGTTCAAACGCTCTAATTGCTGACAGTAAATTTGTGCATTACTTGTTGCATTAGGTGGTAAGAATTCAAAGTGGATTATTACTTGGCGATCCCACCTGATTCAAAGAAGAATATTTTGCCGATGAAGTTCCCTTCTCGGCTGTAGCTGAGGTTCTTCCCCTTTACCAAGACACTGTCTACGACGCTTAACATTTCAATAAAAGATCCATTTTTCGTCGCCAGTTACAAGTCTATCCAATAAGGTGAAACAAGTTGGCGAGAATGGAAAGAAGAGCAGATGTCAACTCGGGATTGAGGTTGTTTCAGACAATTCATGAGGCACCCATTTTCCAAGTTTAGGAACTTTTCCAAGTTGTTGAAGATGACGATGAACATTTGTATGGTTTGAACTGAAAACCACTGCCAATTCCTCAACTGATAAAGCTGGATTTTCTTCAAGGGCTCCTTCAAGACTATTTTCATCAAACTCTACTGGACGTCCGGTTCGATCTTCATCTTCAAGGGTGAAATCTCCACCTGAATTTTGAAAACCATCTTCTGCAAGTTCTTTCATTCACACATTCCTCTCCATAAGCTGAGTGAATGTTTCTAGCTGATTTGGCTGTTGAGTTTCCTTTCTTGAACACATAAAGCATTATGTACCTCAAATGATTCTTGGGTACTTTCAAGTTAGCAGGGTTTTAATCAATAAAAAATTAATTTCATTGTTCTCCGAAATAAAATTTGATCAGTTTAAATGCATCTAAACACACACAAAAAATGTTCAGCTCCATTATACATTATAAAATATTCTTTAAAATTCGTTCATTTTAAGAAAAATTTAAAATTCGGACAGAACTTATGGGGTGACCTGATAGGATATATATATATGTTTCGAATATAGCTATAGAATTAAGCTTTTTATGCTCGAGATTTCTTTTAAGAATCTTTCGTAGGAGCTACAATTGATTTCGTCTTCTTAAATATTTTTTTTTATTGTGCGTATTATAGATTGGAAGATGAGTAGGAAAAAGGAGTAGAATAAATCTGTTTCAAGCTTTCTTTATATTTAGGTTATGAGGAAGTTTTATAAGACAGAAGTAATTCAAAGGAGAATAAAGCATAAATAAAGATTTTCCCACCAAAATATCAGTATCTATCTATCTATCTATCTATCTATGTCATACTTTTCATATATATCTGTTCATCATTGTTCATACTGTTCATATTTATCTGTTTGCACGTCTCTCTCAGTCTGTTCATGTCTATGCCATTCTGTTCTTATCTATCTATCTATCTATCTATCTATCTATCTATCTATCTATCTATCTATGTATCTATCTATCTATCTATCTATCTTTGCCATTCTGTTATTTATCTATCTATCTATCTATCTATCTATCTATCTATCTATCTTTGCCATTCTGTTATCTATCTATCTATCTATGTCATTCTGCTCATATTTATCTATCTATTGGGCAGATTGATAGATAGATAAATAGATAGATAGATAGAGAGAGAGAGAGAGAGAGTGTGTGTATGTGTGAGAGAGAGGGGGAGAATAGACAATCATTTCTGTGACAAATATCAATGCACATGTCAAGAAAAAATGTCATATTCTAAATTCTGAATTATAAAGCAGGTAGGAAATTTGCTATTTTGCAAGCGATAGGATTATTGTGTGCTTGACTCGCTACAATTTTCGGCATATGCGCAAATTATAATCTAATCTTGACACTGAGTATTTAATGTCCTTCAATATATCTTGTGTTTTTCATAAATATCCGGTTTGATGAAACAATTGATATTTGTGCACACATTTTGTATCGTGGCCCCGTAAATCTTCCATCTTTTCTTGAGGTTGTCTTTGTTGCGTTGATGAAGATGGCTACCAATCTATCTACTTCAGCTTTAAAAATTGTATCTACCAATAGATAGATGAAGTGCCAATTAGTAGTCCATTCGGACATCTGATGGTTAAAATTTCGTTGGCTTTCATGAGAAACAACTATTTGAAAGAACTGCTAATCACTATTGTTACTTCTGCTAAGATGATGATATGTTTACTTCGTTTTCCTCACGTGGTAAAGCGGAAGAGTTCTTTTTCATATCTAAATAATCTCCTCCCCTCTTTGAAATATACTGTGGAGGTAGAAGAGAACAATCAGTTACCTTTCGTGGATGTGTTGATAGAAAGAACGTGTTTCTAACTAGTGTTTACCGGAAACCCACCTTTTCTGTATATATATATATATATATATATATATATATATATATATATATATATATATATATATATATATATATGTATGTATATAGGAAAAAAAGATCGAGAATGATTGCTTTAAATATTAAAAAAATATCGTTAAGAGAGTGACCATGATTTGTACAGTCCCAATCATCTTACTTTCTATTGAACTGCTAGACAATGGATTGTTTTGTTGTACAATTAAAAGGTAATTTAAACAATTGAATTTATCTTAGTATGCGAAATCATATAAATGCGAAGAGAAACATAATTATTACAAAAACTTCGAAGATTTTGCTTTATATCCTTGGGTTCACATACTAGAAATAATCGGCTTTCTTTTCAAAGGTGTTGTAATGGAATGCCTCACACTCCCTATCGTCTATGTGGGCTGATTATATCAGCAGCTATATAAAGTGAGAAATGTATATACCTGGGGGGGGTTATATATATATATATATATATATATATATATATATATATATATATATATGAAGAAATATAGTCTTATATATATATATATATATATATAGATATATATATATATATATATATATATATATATATATATATATATATATATATATATATATGTGTGAAGAAATATAGTTTTAAGATATGCTATAGCTATGTGATAAAGAGCTGAATATCAGAGATAGAGTATGTGTAAATATAAAAGTGAACATAGAAGGGAACACTTAAAGGCGACAGGCTCATTCATTCTAGACGCAATTGAACAGGACTGACGATTGCATCCATCATGAAACAGACTGTCGCCTCTAAGTGTTGACTTCTATGTTCACTTTTATATTTACACACGCTCTATCACTGATATTGAGCACTTAAATGTAAACACCCTTAGAGATGTATGAATATGGCTTAGTGAATAACAGATTTTGACATTTCAAATTCATTTCTCAAATGAAGTGAAGTATATTTGAGCCCTGGGAGATCTGCCTCTCTGGCCAATACTTCTCAAATGGAAGTGGGCTAGATGATGTTAAAAAATATGATGAGGGGAACTTCATCAATTTTTCTCATATGTACATGCAAGACCTTAACTTGAAAGTTACCCTGCTTCAAATCATTAGATGTGATGATGTGAAATACATAACTCTCCCACTCACAAGACAGCAAAGTGGGGAGGGTATTTGTACTCTAAAACACAAAGCCTTATCACAAGTGCTGATGGGAAACAACTATATTGGTCACCGGAGAGGCAAAAGTTTTTTGTTTTTTTTCTTTTTTCTGTAATGTTTCTTACAATGTTGGTTAAGATGTTACTCAAAAAACCCCCTTAAAAAAAAACAAACAAAAAAAAACCAAAACACCCAACAACAAGAAGAAGATATTTAGAAAACAAATTGTAATATGATCTCTGTTAAAAACACTTCTATGTTCCCTTTCATATATATATATATATATATATATATATATATATATATATATATATATATATATATATATATATATACTATAGATACTTTCCCTGACGATCCGTTTAGGTGAAACCTAGGTAGGTTTGTCTGGCTCACTAGGTGTATCTATCTATCTATCTATCTATCTATCTATCTATATATATATATATATATATATATATATATATATATATATATATATATATATATATATGTATATATATATATATATATATACATAAATATATATATATATATGTATATATATATTATTGAAAAGAAATTATATATATATATATATATATATATATATATATATATATATATATATATATATATTATTCTGTTCAATCAGTAAACCCTTGTGAATTACTGGCTTTATTACCATTCGCATGTGAAATTATTAAATTAATCGTATTAGAATCTATTAGATGTGATAATGAA
The DNA here is from genome assembly GCA_963932145.1 of Acanthosepion lycidas. Lineage (NCBI taxonomy): Eukaryota > Metazoa > Mollusca > Cephalopoda > Sepiida > Sepiidae > Acanthosepion > Acanthosepion lycidas. The sequence continues at coordinate 19,343,280 of OZ010578.1, read as the reverse complement.
GTTTACCCTATAGGTTTTTTCAATTACAAACAATAAACATAATTTATAAAATATCAAATAAAAATGTCCTGAGATGAAATTCTAGCTAGTGATATTTTGTTAATTCGAACTTTATAGATAATATTCTCTGGGACTTTATGAGCATCTTCCAATGTTTTGCCTTATTGTGCATTCGAAATGTCCATTTTGTTAAGTTATCTAATGTCTTTCAGTATATTCTATTACGGTTTTCGTGCGATAGTTGTTGGGTTAAACTTAATTCCTTGAATGTATTCAAATTTTTATGACTAGTCAATTGATGATCAAGAAATCAGACGCTATTTGCTGTCAAAATCGTATAAACTAGACGAATAAAATTTCCTTAGCGAATATTAACAGGGAATCATATTTACTTTTACAATATAAAAAAAACCGTAAAACATATGTATAAAGGCTGAGTTGTTTATATCCTCGTTCACCACAAAAAACGGTTGTCTTTTTTTATTCAAGATGAGCATTCATTTTGCAAACGGAAGAATGACGCATATACACATGATGCACCATAGATTTATTTCTTTTCCCACAGGTTATTCAATATCAAGCATTAGTGCAGATAGGATGCAAGTAAATTATGATTTAGTAAAAGGAAATGGGTCATGTTACATTTGTCATATGACTGTAGTATTCGATTCAATGGCTTTTTCCAAAAATAATAAATCTATTTTAGAGGCATCGGTTCTGAGAGCGGCCGACAAAAGAAACAAGGTTTTCACTGAGATGCTCACTTGGTGGGTATTGAAGAAAATGGCTCCACTCTGTGTTTCACGGAGTTTTTCTTTAAAATATTTATAAAAAAAGCAACCATTTTCTGTCAAAAATATTTAAGAATAGCGTACCAAAGCGAAATTGTCGCCAAAACAGAACGCAAATGATTGAAGTATTGATAACTGCATATATATATATATATATATATATATATATATATATATATATATATATATATATATATCAGTATGTATGTATGCATGTGCGTGTGTGTGCATGTGTATTGCATGTGGGTTTGCCATTAAAACCTGAATCATAAAAAAGTACAGTTGGATATATTCATAAACACACACACACACATATATATATATATATATATATATATATATATATATATATATATATATATATATATATATATATATATATATATGATTTGTATATATTTCTTATAAATATACGTATCTATGCATATGTAAAAAATGAACCTATTTACATAATTGTATCTGAAATTGCATGTACATGAATAGAAACACAATGCGGGATTTGAATGACAGACAGTTTTTATAAGTCCGTACAGCGAGAATAAATGTTTCCACCCCGCACACCCCTAACCCCCCATATATATATATATATATATATATATATATATATATATATATATATATATATATATATATTTAAGTACGAAGAACTTGGTAAACAGTATGGGTAATTCCAAGGAGGATGAAATCCTGAGAGCTCAATGTGAATGCAGAACTAATATTTAATGAAAAACAGACCATTTAAAGAACCATTACAATAATTTATTTCACAAAAACTTTTTTAAAGGACTCTGGATCATCAGGTAACACTTCCAACATCGAAATGAAAGGAAAAATTGTTCCTTTCATTTCGATGTTGGAAGTGTTATCTGATGATCCAGAGTCCTTTAAAAGGATTTTAGTGAAATAAATTATTGTAATGGTACTTTAAAGTGGTCTGTTTTTCATTAAATAATTATATATATATATATATATATATATATATATATATATATATATATATATATATATATATATATATATATATATATATATATATACCCGTAAATATATGATTGCATGTTAATTTATATATGTGTGTGTATGTGTGTTTATATATATATAGGCGAAGGTCTATTCAAAATAATATCTCTTCTTAATTTGTTCGAAGACCTTATAGCCGTATGTTGGTTTTATACTAGTAACGGCTTAATCTATTCGTATGTAACCCATGCAAATACCTTTCAGTTTGATACACATAGAAGTTTCATAGAATAGTTTCCGACATAGAAAAATAGGCGAGTTTGAAGCATGTCTGTGGAACAGGTAAACAAACTTACGCATTGATATTCATTGTCATTTGCTCAATATTTATGGAGACAAATCTCTGTATGGTAGTTATGTCAGACGGTCTTCAAGGACTTGGGATTTTTTAGGAATTTCTAAGTATATTAACTAATTCAAGCGTCCTATAATATTGCTTATTTTCCGTTTCGCTATGTATTTTGAAATTAATTACTTCTAATAACCTACTATAAAATTTCATATCATTAAACTTTAAAAATCTTTTTCAAGTTCGTTCTTTCAGAAAACATTCTTCATATTTTTCATATATTTGAGACACCATTTATTTCTAAAATTAAAACAAAAACGCATTATACTGAAAATATACATACATTCTTCTTGTTTTGAACCAACTGAGATCTCCTATGATTAATATGAACAGAATATTAATAGATATATCCTTTTACAGACAATAAATCAGGTTTACTTTTATTGAATTATAATTGAATGTTGAAATCCAAAGAACTGGTTGAATTAGTTGTTCGCTATCTGACAGATGAGTATTTACATTTTACACCCCGAAATTATCTGCTATTATTTGTGATCGCAACATATGACAGCTAATTTCAGTGTTCTACCAGAGAAAGATAACCGGATACCTAGTGTTTGACAAATAATACCCATAATGAAATTTTCATAGAGTATTTTATTTAACATAAAGGAAATGAATGTAAGATACAATTTTGCGATCACAATATTTTCGAAGGATTATTTAAAGACCTGTCCTGTTTATTCACACGTTTGGAGATTGAATTTTACCTGGTAAAATGTTAATATTCTTCAACGGTATTTGAAAAGGAAATATATTCACGAAGCGTGGTCTGACGAATATTCATTTATCTCCAAACAAGCAGCTAGAAAGTAGATCGTGTTGTGTCAGCTGGGTGTTGATATCGCTAATAATGTACATGTCTTCCCTGAGAAATTTCAATGTATCCCTTTCTTTGTTATACAAAACGATAATACTTTCTTTTCATGAAAACGAATTTTAATCGCATTAATATTAACCAAAGTCCCGAAGATCACTCAAGTTAGAGTGTTCCTGTTAAAATGACCATGAATAAATGAAGGGTTAGATACGAATGAAAACATCTGTTAAAAATAGTAGACTATATATATATATATATATATATATATATATATATATATATATATATATATATATATATAATGATTGGTCCTAGTATTGATGACGTTAAGATTTTAATGTTCAGGATGCAACTATCTGGGTTTTTAGAGCAAGAACTGAGAAGTATTGTATAAAAATGTGATTTAAGTATTCCTTTTCTACGTATATTTGTAACACAGAGGAAATGAGGGTGATTGATGTCCGTGGAAGTAAAATGAAGTCTCCTACCTGTAAAGATCTGAAGTGGTAGAAATAAAGAATGTGGCAAATCTGAACATTTTCCATGTGAAAAGCGATACTGAAGAACAAACTTTACGTCGTTGCGTCAGTCATAAAGAGTAAAGGCGAAAAGTAATTATACCAAACATAATGCATTAAAATTCTATCAACAGAGAAAAGTTGCAGGAAATATGATTCCAATGAAAACGTTATTAGATTTAAAATTTAGAAAATAAAAATTGATTTTCATGAATATTTTTATTTGTTTCTTATTGCTATGCTAAATTTTAGATGATACAATTTGCTAATCTAAATCGTCATGCCCATGCTATTATATAGCAGTCTATGCTGGATAATATTTTTGTGCAAAATTAGCCTCAAAATCTGGGAGATTAAGTACACATGACATGAAAAAATAGTTCGACAGAATACGAAAATATTTCTCAAGTAGAGACCATCAAGCAGAATTTGAATTATTTCGAAAATATTGACAATCAAACACTTTTTGTACAAAATTAGCCTCAATAGTTGGGAGATGTATTCACGTCGTGAAATAAAGTGTTGATCGAAATAGGAATTATCTCTCACATGTAAACAATAAAATGGCATTTGAATTATTTCAAATATAAGGACTATGAGACAGTATTTGTAAATATTGGTAATTTCTTCCAATTTTCTTCTGATACGGGATGTCTGTTAGAGCTCTCGATTGGATTTGAATTTTCAAGTAACTCCACAAATTCTCGATTGGTTTTAAATCTGGGGATTGACTCGGCTATTTCAGGATATTTATATTATTTTCAACAAGTCATTTATTCGAAGATTTTGAAGTGTCCTTAGGATCATTATCTTGTTATAAGATCCAATCAGGAGGAAGTTCAAGATTTCTTACCGAAATCATTAAATGTGATTCCAAAATATTTTGATATGGTGCGGCATTTATTCTACAATCTATTACTATGTTGTCAGTACCTTTTGAAGAAAAAAAATTCCCCAAACAAGGATGTTGCTACCACCACATCGAATTGTTGGAGCTGTGTTCTATGTTTGAAGACATGACCATCTCTCCTCATTACATGATTTATAGAATTACGTCCAAACAACTCAGTTTTGGTTTCGTCTGTTCAAAATACTCTTTCCCAATACGATTTTTTCCTTGTCCTTATGTTCCTGAACGAATTTTAACCTTGCATCTCTGTCCTCTCAATAGCAGTGGAGTTATTTCATGGGAGTGTGACTTTAGATTGTTCCTATGAATTTAATTGATTATTGTGGGTTTAGTGACACAGATTTCTGATGAAAGCAAATCATCCTGCAACTCGTGACGAGTACGCATTGGATTTTGTTTAATTTGACGCATTAATTTCCGCGGAGATTTTGATGAAATCTTCCCTGGGGCATTTTTCTTATTTTATTTTCAACAGTTTTGAGTTTTTATAGCTTGCAATTGATCAAAATGAAATGGTAGTAAATAGAATATAAGGGTTGTCTGAGATTTTCCTCTAACTCTTACCTTGTTTCTACGGCTTAACACTCAGTTCTTCTTGCGAATTCGTCAATTCTTTACCTCTTGACATGACGATAATCGTCTTGTACGAATATCAATTACAGAATGTTCTGTTTATACTTTTTAAGCTTAAAATAAGTACTGACAACCATTATTGGAGCATTATAGAATATTTTACTTTAATAATCTAGTTTATTAAAGCAATTTAAAAGTTTTAAATTTGAAAATTACATTGTACAAATAATTTTCCCCCCATTAAATTTTTTTTTCTATTAAATAGAAATGTGTTTCTGTTTTCTATGCATATTAACTTATTATCCATAGGTGTAAACTTAATTATATGAAAAGTTTATTTATACACTAGTGGGAAATACAATAATTTAAAAAATTGTATGTGTACAAATATTTGTTTCGCCCCACTGTATAATTGACGTGAAATAAAGAGTTGGCAGAATGTTAATTATACCTGAGGTTCAGACCATCAAGCATTATTTGAAATATTTATGACATATTGACCATCAGATAATTTTGTATAAAATTGGCTTGAAATTTGGGAGACTACATATTCATACTGTGAAATAAATGTTTGGTCAGATTATGAATTATCTCGCAAGTATATACCATCAAATACCATTTGAATTGTTTTTAAAGTATAGACATTATTACACTTTTTTTGAAAAAAAATAGCCCCAATACCTGGAAGAAGATGTACAAATGTTGCGAAATAAAGAGTTGTTCAGTATATAAATAATTTAATGTACCATAAAAAGCATGTGCATTATTTCTCAAATATTGAACATCAGGCACATTTTATATATAATTGGCCAGCATTTCTGAGAGAAGTTTTATTTATGCCGTGGAATAAAAAGTTGGTCAGTATATGAACAATCTCTTATTATAAATTATGAAACAGCTTTATATATATATATATATATATATATATATATATATATATATATATATATATATATATATATATATATATATATATATATATGAAAATTTTTCTTAGCATCCTTGTATAATGGAACGGAACTTTATATTTAAAGTTTAATTTTTATGATTAAATTTGAATTGAAGATTCAGTTTTGAAACATGGGAATTTCGGAGTTGAGGTGATAATATATTTTAAAAAAACAATTACAATATTATGCTCTACTGTAATACTGGTCAATGTTTTTTTAAAAATAAAAATTAACAAATAAATGCTAATTACTCTGAATTATAAATGTAATTGTTCTTTACTATTATTTCAATATATATATACATATATACATATATATATATATATATATATATATATATATATATATATATATATAAGTATATATATATATATATATGTATGTATGAATGTATGTGTGTGTGGAGAGAGAAAGAGAGGTATAGAGAGAATATTTCTTTAGTAAAGGTTAGAAAAGTCAAAGATACATCAACTTAAACAAGATGAATTTTCACTTAGAAATATCACAAAGAAATACATAACCCAGTCGACCCGAAAAAGAAAATTAAATTAATTATCAGTTAGAAAGGAATTAAAACGGCTAACCATATCATGAAAATAAATAACAGACCTGCAGGATCATACTACAAATAATATTATTTACAAGTTGAAATGCTCCATGAAGGAACTGTGTTCCTGATGACACAAAACTCAAAAATAATTAAATCGGTCACACTACGACATGCATATCTGACCACAGTCCCATTATAATTCTTTTAAACACACACAAATCTTACTAGTAGAGAATACAATCATAATAATCTAATCGACATGTAAAAAATAGTGGCCTTAATAATAAAACAGAAAAAGCCAACGTCCAAACAAAGTATGAACACGGCCACAATGTGCTGACCGTGATTGTAAAATAAAAGATTACTAAACCTCTAGTGGCATACATCACACAACCTATAAATTCACTTAAATTTAAAAATAAAATCATCCCCAATAATGGCTAAAAGTATAGCGAAAAGCGCTCGGACATGCAGAAATTTTAGACAGGTTTTACACACTGTGCCTAGAAAATAAAACACTTATACGAACACAAGAAAAAATAAAGATAAAGTTTAATTGCAGTGCCTTGTCAGTCGTCGTAAATAAAACACACATACACATATGGAGGACTCAGCTGTTGCTTTGCTACGTACGAGGGTCCAGCAGTCCAGATCTTAGAATCAAGCAGCCAGAGTACACGTACATGTTTTTATTGTAGTTTTAAATGTTTTTTGCAGAATCGAGCGCACGTTTTGAAGAGCCGAAAACATAAAACTGGTTCACAGCATGCTACTCGGTCCACAAACAAGTCTTCTCATGATTTTAATCTAGAGTTGCCAGAATAGATTTATGCATTTCAGAAGGGTATTATCACTTTTGCTCGTGTGTGTGTGTGTGCGTGTGAGTGAGCAAATGGGTGTATGAGTCCCGTGTATTGACTAAAAAGAAATATTACTTAAGAACGTCGCGTGTCAAAGAATCTATAAATGCCCACCTAATGTGAAGTGATTTGGGGCTCTAAGAATTTATTTAATTTTCAAACAAAAAAATTCGCTATAACATTGTTAAGTGCTTACTCTTCAGTAAGCATACAGAGCACGTGACTGTGGGCCTGAGACACACAAATAGATAAGCAGAGGCACGCTTGTAGGCGTGTATGCGTGGGCAGTTGTTAATAAAATCACTTTCAAATGTCCATTGATTTAGGGGATGAAAGCTCTTAACCGCTACAAACAAAAATGAGAGCATCAAGTTTTATTCCTAAACATTGTAAGAAGACATCGATGTTGGGCAAATTCTCTTAAAATCTCAAATTCTAAAATATATATGTGTTAAAAAATAAGTCTTAAATGAATTTTTAACAATATGAGTACTGGGAAAAATGATTGCTGATGGCATTAGGTTTATAATACCCAGAAATTAATACATAGATGTCCTCATGGCACAGTGGATAAAGGGTTTAGATCCAGTGACATGCCCCAAAGAATGTGAGATCAGTACCTGGGTAAGGCAGTGAGAATTGGAGAGACAAAAAAAACAAACAAACTTCGAACTAGAAAAATGTACCCCAGCGAGCGAAATAAAGGGTTCAGATCGACATTCTAACCAGCTAAAGAAGGACGGTGCGTACAACGGCCGAAACGACAAAGTTGTGGATAATAGTCCGAATAAAGTATTAGGTTGGCGCAAAAATAATGACGTAATAATGTCGTTTTTTGACCTATTTTTTAACGTCAAAAAACGACATTATTACGTCATTATTTTTGCACCAACCTAATAAATAGTGTACACAGATGAGACGATTACTTATTGGCAAAAAGAAAGTTTTTTTCATTTTGTTCGGAAAGAATGTCGTAAATTTCTCATCTCAATTCGTTACGCATTGATACAAGTAGTGGAATCGAACACACAATGGCAGCAGTGATGTGCGGGACGACATGTCATTGTAAGTCTACTATTGATCACTGCCACACATCATAGATATACTGACCTAAAAAATGACCCATAATCTGTTGTTAATTGCAGCAAGAAATGCCTCGTTAATTTGAAAGACTTTAAAAAGAAACTCGTCATGGTCATCATTTTGCTTATTTTCAGTATGTCTGATGTTAACCTCTAGGAGAGTAACAGATTTAGTCTTCTTGGGTAACGTTTCCGCTGTTATGAAGTTTAAAGTTTCTCTTGAATTAATTCCTTAGTGCGCTATACGGAAAGTTGGTTCATTGTATCAGGGAGGACAAATTTTCACAACAAAATCTCTTACGCCATTATAGCGATTTATAAGTGTAACTTAAATAAGACATAAGGCTGAATGTATGGATAACCCAATTAGGATCGAACTCACTACTCCGTCGTAGCGAGTCAAGCTTGCTAACGATTACATCACGTCGAAGTTCCCTAATTATTTTCTAAGCATAGCTTAGATGTGACACAAGGCCGAAACAATGGAGCACCCAGTGAGGATCGAATTTAGTACTCAGTCGTATTTCATCTAGCGAGACAAGGTTGTTATTACAATATATCGAACTGCCTAAATTATTTTCTAAGCATAGCTTAGATGATGCACAAGGCCGAAAATAAAGAGCACTCGAAGCCTATACAGTCTTAATTAATCTAACGAGACAAGGTTACTATTATACTCCGCGGAAGTGCCCGATCAGACAGATATGTAAGATTCCAATTGAAATATTGAATATTTCCGTTACATCTGAGTTGGTTTTTCTGATATATATTTAGCAATACTCGATAAAATAAAATAAAAAGAATCCGATATGTTATTGTTCTTGACCTGGTATCTCGGCTAAAGCAATTTTCTATTAATATTTCTATAAATATTTTTAAAGTAATTGTTCTGATGAGCTTTCCTTTTTGGTACACCGACTTAATGCATTTAACACTACTACTAGATTGGCGGTAAATGTGTCATAAATTTACTGCTAAAAGGGCGAGAGAGGACCGTATGTTCTATGTAGGTAATTTCTAAGTCACACTTGTCTCTTATGGAATTATTTTCCGGCTTCTTGATTTCAACTCAACTTTGATCATCAAACATGTAAATGCAATGTCAGTCAGTATTTTCTGTTTTCTTAATTTCTTTTTCTCTTATAGTTCTTGCGTGAAAATAAACCAAGTAATCATTTTCCCAACTGACAAATCTCATCGTATACGCAGTACCAGGTTGACGAGCATTTGATTGTTTTTCTCTCACGTGTCGTGTTTTATGACAAACTAATTTCGCATACGCCCAACAAATCTCGCGAATTCTCCTAGGTCCGAGACCGTGTCTTTCTTAAATTAATTTTCTTTCTTTCACTCATTATGCACGTCAGGCATATAAATGCTCGCTTTATCTCACAGGCTAAGCCATCTTCACTTCTACATTTATTTCGCCTTAATATGTTCTTTTCCTTATATTCTCGAACACTAAATAAACCAGTTGTGTACCAGCTCTTTATTGCCTTGCTTGGGGTAAATTGATAAAAATACATATAAATAATATAAGCTAAATTTAGTTTTGAACGAAAGTAAATATAGAACATATGAAAAGAAGCACAGTTCTGCTAGTTTAGGATCAATAGATAATATTGTTGCTTTGAAAATCAGCATTGAACAGAATTGACATAAACACCAATCATTTGCAGCTGTTTGTTTATACGCAAATAATCAGATATGAAGAAATCCGTTTAAATAGTACGATATCCTTTGCGAATCCAATTTATTAAATCTGTCGATATTTGTGACAATTGGCTTGTAAATATTGTGCAACCATGCTCACTTGCGCACAACGATATTCATATATATTAATTTCCACACAGACACACCCACATATACATGCATGTATATATATATATATATATATATATATATATATATATATATATATATATATGACAATTTTAATAATTTAGAAATATGGTTCCATTGTTACACTCACACACACACACACACACACATATATATATATATATATATATAGATAGATAGATAGATAGATAGATAGATATTCATGTGTGTGTATAGATGTTGAAAAAAATTAACAAATTTATATCACATAACAGTTGTAGGGAGAGGAGAAGCAAGACAGTAAATATAAATGCAGCTTAAGGCAGTAACTTTTATTGATTATCGATTCATCATTAAAAGACTGTGGCCCTGATGATACGAAAAGTCAATTTACGCTTTGACTAAATCTGTCCCAGTAACATGTCTCATACATTTTCATAAGTTCGTCTGGATTTCCTGAAATGTTCATTTCTCATTGACGCAAACATATTTTTTATTATTATTATTGCCCTCTCTTTCTCTCTCTCTCTCTCTCTCTCTCTCTCTCTCTCACACACACACACACATATATATATATACATACACATATATATGTAAGTATATATAAATATCTACATAAGTATATATATATATATATATATATGTGTGTGTGTGTGTTTGTGTGTGTGTGGGTGTGTGGATATGTGTAATTCCTGGGTATGACGGTAAACTACATCCGGCAGCAAGTCTTCTCATCGGGAGATTGGAGGATTTAAGGAGCGTGGAACCACCTTTTAATTGCTGTTGTTCCCAGGTCCGCCCTGACCCGGGATTGTAGCACCTGTTAGGGTCCCAACTATGGGCAAATAGTGTCTACCAGGGCTGACCAAGCTCTTTATAGAAAACGATTGGTCTAAGAGATGGAGAACTCTTTCACGAAAAGCCTGAGGTATATTGTCTGCTTCGTCTGTAACATTTATTTGCACCGACCGAGTGTATCAATAGTTCCGAAAAGTGTGGATGGTTCTGCAAAAGCCTTCACCACTTTAATCAAATCACTTGTGTGGGTTTTCTGGCGGTTTACCTTGATTTCTTCTTTTCAAGAGCAAGATCTAAAAGGACAACCAATCTAACAGTGATCTTATCTCGCAATCCTCACCCTAGCTCCATACGTGGCCTCCTTTGTAAATCACTAGCGGGTCTTTAATGCCACTTATGATTAGCGCATAAACATTCATAACTGAATCAATAAGCTGGCAGATCCTCATACGTCGAATCCGACGGCAGAGTCCATTATTATTATTATTATTATTATTATTATTATTATATATGTAAGTATATATATATATATATATATATATATATATATATATATATATATATATATATATATATATATATTGATTGTATTACGTAAGCAATGATTCAGTTATACAAGGTTGGATAAATACCAACGAATGTTCTTTCAAGATTATTATATTCATGTAAATTTCAGATGTATAAATAAAAATTACTGCCCAGATATACACTATTAATACAGAAAACCACGGTTCATCCGTTTTTAAACAAACACAAAATAGATACCTACAAAAAGATATATGGTTTAAATAATTTTTCAAAACGAATATCATTCTTTAATATTTCCAATAATCAAAGTAATTTGCGGTATTTCAAATAAAATTTAAATTGATTGCAATGATTTATTAATATTTTAATATCAGCCATCTTGACAACTCTGTCACCACAATATAATTCATCGTAAATATCCTTTTCTGAAAGTTTATTTAAGAAAGATTAAACGTATTTAAAGATTAATTAATCTTAATTAAAACAAATATGATTTACGTTTAGTTATAAATATCCCAGAAAAAGCATTTTTCTAACACGGATATTGGTGTTTTATGAGGTGTTAACATATTTAAGGACAGCTTAAGTTTTGGCATTTTTAAGTCATTAGTACATAACTGTAAAATTACTTGATGAATACAAATTGAACGCCTTTTTATGCAATTTGCCAGCAGAAGAATTCTCATGGAATACCGTGTTAATATAAATATATTTGTGCCTGTCTGTGTACGCTGCTAGTACGCGTGCGCACACACACACACACACACACACACACACACACATATATATATATATATATATATATATATGTGTGTGTGTGTGTGTGTTTGTGTGGGTGCGTGTCAGTGAGTGTGAGAGAGAAACATACAAAACCCATTCGCTGTAATCGTCAAATGATTATGAACTTCTTTTGTATCCGTTATAGTAGAAATTATGGAGTATTGCTGCCATATATGGTCTGGTGCTCCTTGTGTTTACCTCGGAGTTCTTGACAAGATCCAGAGGCGAATATGTAATATAATTGACCCTGATCTGGCATCTCGTCTACAGTTGCTCTCTCACAGACGCGCCGTCGCCTCTCTCTGTCTTTTCTACAAATACTTTCATGGTAATTGCTCCAATGAGCTGCTTTCGCTAGTTCCCAGACTTCATGAATTCAAGCGCCCTACGAGGCTGGCATCCCGCTCTCACCTTTTCACTGTAGAAACTTTTAAATCTAGCCGTCTCTTCTACTCCAGTATCTTCATACCTCGCACCTCTCACCTTTGGAACACCATTCACTATTACTGTTTACCTGATAGCTATAATCTCAAACTATTCAAATGTAATGTCAATCGACATCTTCAGTTACCTTGATCTATCCACTATCCCTCTCCTCATCCTTTCTTCTATAACTCCTATCTGCTCTCGCTCCAAATCTTCTGCAACCCCCTGTATCCTAGTGGATTCACGCCTTGCTCGTGGCGTAATGTTTAAAAAAACAAACATTTTCAAATACTATATCTTATTAGATATTAATGCAATACATCATCGAGTCAGAAATTGGAATCGGTATGCAGAATTCAAATTCTAACCGAATATATCTTGTTTACTTCGGATTTGTGTCACTGGCATGGGCGTGGACGTATCTCACTCCTGTCATCGGTTAAGTAGTTGGGTAGACTGTGTTGCCTTACATTAAATGTAAAATTGTTAAATTCAACATCCCGTAAATTATTGGGTAGACAGCGCTGCATGCTAACCAGACAATGAGAAAGACAATTCTAATTTCAACAACAGAATTTTCCGTCATGCTATCTTGCCCTCGAACACTATCGCGGTTACGACTGATGTAAACTTTCTTCTCTAATATTTTACGAGACTCATTAACGTTTGAAGTTTTATTAAAATAAGTTTTTGCATAAGATGAATTGTATTTTTGTGTTTTTCTTGATTATTATGATTTCAAGCAATATTGTAATATATTGATAATATTATTAAAATGTCAAGGAAAATAAAAATCTTAGACAAAATATCCCACTTGAAAGGCAAATTTAAAGCGAGAATTTGAGGAAATCAGAAATTAATTATCAATTCTAAATGAGATTTCAAAAAAATATGTTTTAACACGGAAAAGCAAGAAGATCAAGCGGAAATATAAAATTAAAGTAGGAAATGAAATTCCATCAATCAAAGAAATACTGAAACAGAAACTGCATTTAAATGCACAGAGAAAAAGACGATATGAATAACGTTGATATTTCTATTGACAATATAAGATATGCGGAACGGACATCAAGAAGTTTTACAGAGAAATTAGAAAAGCAGTTACATAAGTCAAGAAGTTACCATCTGTTGTAGAATAATTACGTCTACTCAAATGAATATAATTCCAATGCAGAATGGATCAAACAAGAAAGAAAAAGAATAAAAGATGAACCTGCATAAGAATGGAAACATATAACCAAGGCTGAGATGTAAGCTTTGATAAAATCCCCAGAATGGAGATCCCCTGGATATGTAACAATAAATCTCTTATCAATGCTAATTATTAACTCCAATGAAACTTAAGAATTAATCACTGAAGTTATTACATATCTCCTACCAAAAACAGGTGAAACTGATGATCCAAAATGTAAAGGCCCATGCAATGTCAGTCCACCGCATTTTTCACAGGAAATAGGGGATCTCGAAGAGGTTCATATCGTTGCTAGGATCAACTACTTATAAATAAATTGGTCTTAGAAAATTGCAGAAAAATAGAAATCTCGCTACAGCTTTGATAAGTTACCGTAAAGTCTTTCATAATGGACCATTGAATATCCGACGAGGAGATTTTCAAGGCGATTCCCTGTGACCGCTTCTGTTCTGTCAGTTCTTAATCCACGTTCCGCATGAACTAAAGAGTAAAAACTATGGATACAAAGTAAAAAAAGAATGTGTTTAATCACCTGTCCAAAATGAATGATATCAAACTCATTGTCAAAGAAGACAATGAATTGAATTTTATCCTCAATACTGTAAAATGTTTCAGTGATGACATTAGTATGGATTTCAGATTAGGTAAAGACAAAAGTAACATTAAAGAAAGTGTGTATTACAGAAATTCACAAAATAGGTCTAGATTTTATGATAAAGTTTAGGTAACTGGAGCAAGAGGAAGTGTATAAATATCTAGATGTCTGCCAAGGAGATTGAAGACAGCATACACATATAAAAGATAAAATAAGAAAAGAATAATACATGCGTGTGCTCCCGGTGTTAAATACAGAGTTGAATTCACAAAACAGAATATCAGCCGTAAACACTTTGGTTTTCACTGTGGGGCAATGCTTTTTCAGAGTCCTTAATTGGACGATAGCTGACATTAAATAAATGAATGTCAAAACGAGAAAGTTCCTCACTTTGCAACGTATGTTTCATCTTAAGCCTGATGTTGATGGTCTGTATGTGTCCAGATCCGAAGTAGGCAGTGGATTAGTTCAATTAGAACTGTCTTACAAAACTAGAACAATCAAATATACCTGGAAACTACAGACGACAGGGTGAGTATCTGCGTCAAAGTACATGAAAGAAATAAGAAACTTTATTCTGGAAGAAAGGAACCCAACAATTTCAAAAGTGAATTTCAAAGAAAAGAAGCTAAAAAAGACAGAAACAGCAGTGTAGCACATGTAGAAATAATTGCTAGATAAAGCATTTCATGGCCAATATAAAGACTGGACTAAAAATGCTGATGTAGAAAAACCCCGTACACTTCAGTGGTTACTTACTGCGGGGTTAAAAGCTGAGACCGAAGGATTTCTTCTTGCTGCAAAGAATCAATTCATGGTAACTAGAAATGTCCAAGCAGATTAATGAAAAATAATGTTAACCGGAAATGTAAATTCTGTGATAAATATCCAGAAGCAATTGGCCAATTTGCATCAGTCTGCACAGGGTTTGCATCCACTGAATCTAAAACTCGGCATGATATAGTAAGCCAAAATATGCACTGGTAAATATACACTGGTAAATATGCAACATTTACGGGAAGAAAACTGCAAGAAACTGGTATGAACATCACCTAGACGATGTTACATTGGACCTATAAATATTTTATGGGTAATTGCAATACAGAGAGACTAAACAATGAAAACCAATCACCCAGGCATCGTTATCAAAGACCATAAAAACAGTATTTGCTTTCTTATTGACATGGCAGCATATGTTGATTGCAGTGTATTTTAGATGATCTTCAAAAATGTTTCCAGGTACAAAACAGTTGCAGTAGAAATCTAAAACATGTGGACATAAAATTATTGCCGTTGTAGCTGAAGCCTTGGAATTGATTGGAACTTCGAACTATGACCGGAACTTCGAACTATGAAGGGAACTTCGAAATTTCCAAAAAGTAGAAATTTTCAAACCTCATTTACAATTATCCAACAATAATAAAACACCTTACAACAAAGCACATTATCAGTTAGTTCATTATTAATTGATTGAGTAAGCTAGCTTTTGAAAAAGTTTAACATTATCAATTTCAGTTATTTGGTTGATCTGTCCAGAGTCAAGTGTGATATCCAAAGGTTTGGGGAAGTACTTGAAAAGAATAACAGTTTGACCAAGGTTTGTTTGTGAAACTGGTTTGAAGAAATTTTCAGAATCAGTCCATGGTGTTTCGAGCATGTAGTAAAACTTCATGTTGATCGAGAGCTTGTGTTTAATGACTGTTCTCGTAGAAACCGTAACGAATATCCGATTAGCGTGTGTGTGTGTGTGTGTGCGTGTGTGTGTATTTAGGGAGAAATCCTTCTTTCATGCAAATTTCATTGAAAACGACAGAAAAGTTGCTTTTATTTAGTTTTTTATACAATGTATCATGCGATCTAATATTTTTTTTTCTTTTCGTATGATAAATTATATAAAAACTGTGGGAATGTTCTCTTTATCCGAGCGCTTTTGGCTAAATATTTAGCCATTTTCAAGGATTTTATTTTAACTCTTAAAATAAAAAATAGTTTGTTGTATGTTTGTTTTATAAAATGTATATTATGCCCATGTTCAAAGTTAATATTATTAAGTGTTAGATTGTTTGTTTTTATTAATAAGGTTTCTATTATTTCTAGCCTTTTTTGCATATAGATGATGCTATTATATTAGGGTTGTCAACAAGTATGTTCCGAATAGAGTTCAGTAGGTCTCTATGAATATTTAAATGAGATCTAATTGAACTAGTGTCAGAAAGGTGTAGAGTGAGTCTGTGTGTCAAACATGTTGTAGTGTGGCCTATATAATTATTTAGGAATTTTGATTGATCAGGAATAAAATTCCTTAATGGGCATTTAAATTCGTAAATAATATTTGCCCTATTTAATTTTTGAAGGTGAATCTTTATTTTTAACTATAACTTTAGAAATTTTTAATTTTTTATAATAAATAATTAACAATTTTTTGCTATTGTCAACTGGTGTTATGCATGTTTTTATCATGTTCTTAGTTCTGCTTCCATCCTGTATATAATTTTCGTTCATATGATTTTTATAAAATATTTTCTTTATGTTTTTATTTTCACAGTTGCTATTAGCTGCCTTTGGATATTTTTTTTATTAATTTGGTCCTAAGCTTTTGGCTCACATAATCCATTCTCTGAGTGGTTACACAGATATGAAACAAATATATCCATCGCCAAAAATGATATTTTCTTATTTTGACATAGAAGATTGCTATGCAACGTTAATGGTCGCGGAATAGCAGGCGCAGATTGTAAATTCAAGATGCGTTTCGATGACGTCATACCAGGCGATAGACCGAAGTATTACAACAGAACCAAATTCTAGATGTCTAAAGGACTAACTTAGTAAAAAAAACATGCAAATCTTGGAAAATTTGTTTTTATTTTGACCAGAAATTAAAGCAAACATTCGAACATTAGAACCTTTCATGATCAGACATAATAGACATTCATTGTCTGTTATATTTAATAATACATGTTTATATAATGACCTGCTGCTCTAATACACTAATTTCAATTTGCATATATATATATATATATATATATATGTGTGTGTGTGTGTGTGTGTGTGCGTGTGTGTGTGTGTGTGTTTATGTATTTATGTATGTATGTATGAAAACTCTTACCCTTAAGATGACGTATCAGCTTATTATGCATTAACAGTAATGGTATCGTCTATGATGCGAGCGTAAATTGTCCAGTCATTTCACACTAAGTCAAAGCAGCGCTCCCAGGGCAATGGAATGTTTGTCCATGGGCGATATTCCTTTGCGTCACCTGATAAATTTATGCCAACCTTTCTTATATTATTCTAATTTATGACCGATGGACACTTTCGGGGTTTCCATCAGCTACGACTGGACGAAAGACAGATATATTTTCTCGTTGAACGGTGATTTTGGTTTTGGAAAAAAAATATGAATGACAAGAACACATACCCTGCTAGTAGATAGTTATGTCTTGTGGGATGTTACTATGCCGCGCAAAAGGAACAAAAATGAAACAAACATCCTATCAAAAAGAAGATTTCCATGAAACAGCGTATAGCTACTGATGATGGTGTAAAATTGTTAACGAAGCTGCAAATTCGCGTTCCTGGGTATAATGATCAACTACATGCTGCAGCAAGGCTTCTGATCGGGAGAGAGGTTTTGAGGAGTGTAGAACCACTTCTTCAATCCTGTTGTTCCTAGATTCATCCGTATTCGGGTTGCTAGCACCTTTCAGGATCCCAGGTATGGCCACATAGTGACCCCCCTCCAAAAAAAAAAAAAAAACAAAAAAAAACTATGAAAGACGATAAACTACGTCCAACAGCAAGGCCTCTGATAATACGTTTTTGAAAAAGATAATGTTGTCAGTTTTTGGAAAAAAAATATAAAAACCTATTAACACCTAATAAAAAAATATTAACACCTATACGCTTCTGAAAAAAATAATATTAACAGCTATACGTTTTTGAGAAAAGTATTACCACCTCTACATTTATGAGAAAAAAATATTAACAAAAAAGTATTTTTGACAAAACAAAAATATTACCAGGGTGGGAAAGTTGTCGGCATTAAATGACCCATTGAGATTGATACTCCGTAAAACAAAACAAACAAACAAACGAACTGTAAAATTAGCAACAACATTTTTTATAGAGTAAAATTAGCAACAATATATATTTATAAGAAAATAAACACAATACATTTTAAAGCAAAATGACCAACAATACATTTTATAGCAGAATTACCAACAATTAAATTTTTTCTGTAATTGAAGGCATTTAGTTCAAACAATATAACTGTGTTCAAAATACAAAATCATCCAAGCAACCGTCATTCAAAAATAATATCTATTAGGAAATAAAGAAAAATCTTATTCAAATATAGATTCCAGTCGATTCCGATCGGTTGTAATTGAATAGCAATGTGACTGAGCCTCGTGTTTAAGCATAATGTTTATATGATAAAGGGAGACAAACAAGAGTGTTTAAAGAATACGGGGAATAAAAATAAAAGAAAGAAATAAAAGACACGAAGAAGGCATGATGTTCGCAACGCGAAAAAAACAGAGGAAAGGGAAGCAGGGTTTTTAAATGCATTCATTCAGTAATCTTTGCAGTCCTTTTCTGAAAAAGAAAACTTTCTAATTAAAATCGGATATTTTTTAATCATTTCATTCCAAGCAAGGCTTATTAAATTGTTTTCACATGTTATTAAAGTAACACTTTTTTAAATAACACTCCAAGTCAGTCTACTTACAGTGTGTAACTAATGTATTTAGTGTGCAGTTTTGTAAAATATCTCTTTTGTGTTTATATAATCTTTTATTTAAATTCCTAGATGTTTATCATACATATTCCTTATGGCAGTCATTACAAGTAAATGAGTAGTTTCCCCTTCAAGCTTTGGCATATTATTTTGTTCTGTATTAAAACTTTTATTGTTTTAGAAATAGTCGTAATTAATTTTCCGTTGAGTTACGATAAATTCTTTTCAAATGTAATTGTAATAGATTTGGGGGAAGGGGAGATCAGTATATCGGCTTGGTAAACCGAAATCGTACATTTAAAAAATTTAAATTCATAGCGTCCCTTTTTTAATATGTGCGCATGTGTAGTCGCATCAGTTCATTCTGATGAAGTCCTAAAGGGAATAATTTTCCAAATACATACATATATATATATATATATATATATATATATATATATATATATATATATATATATATATATATGAGTATGTGTGTGTGTGTGTGTTTCAGAGTTGCAGCATTGTAGGCATACATATTAGATATCAAGTGTATAATATCTACACGTCCACACGATTGGTTGAGCAGATGATATGCGTGTGTAGACATGAATTCAATAACAAATACTTATTTGCGTGTATGTAATTTGGATGAATAGATCAATATTGTGAAAAATAAATAAAAAATAAAACGTGTATGTTTTTTATTGAACTCATTCGAGCAAAGATTATCAAGCTAGGTTGTCACTAAGATTCAACAGAGATTGGAAATCTGATCTATTCAGGCACATTCAGCCAGAAAATTGGCCGGTTAACAAGCGTCTATGAGAAACGATCATGTCATGTAGACAAAAAAGGCATGAGCGGTTGACATTTTCAATTTATCGCTTCTAAATAGTACAAGTTGGCGTCATATATCCGAAGAGATTCATTTTTTATGGACATATAACGGCGACACATGCATGACTGCATTTTGTTTGGAGATAAAAAAAAAAAGAAGAAAGAAATACAACTATTTAACTTTGATTTATTCGCGTTAAGAATTGTTAAACGCTTAACTTTTTTATATATGGAAGACAATTTATGCTAATTTTATCCGTTGAGACATATATCTATCTAGAGCATGATCGATCATAGCATTTTCTTTGTTTTTCTTTCATTCTTTCTTCTTTAATTCTATGGCAGGAAATGAATAGGAGAAAGTAATAGTTACGTCGCTTATTAATGACTTGTTACACTGAAACGGGCTCCGTATATATATATATATATATATATATATATATATATATATATATATGTATATGTATAATGAACATTGAAGTCAATACTCAGAGGTGACAGGGTGTTTCATGCTAGACGCAATCTTCAAGCCTCGAGTCAAACGATTGCGTCTAGCAAGAAACAGCCTGTCACCTCTGAGCGCTGACTTCAATGTTCACTTTTATATTTATGTTTACATATGTTCTATCTCTAATATTTATCAATTTATCTCATAAATATAGCACACCATAAACCTATATATATATATATATATATATATATATATATATATATATATATATTACTGCTCTTCTTTTTCACATTATTAGTCCTTCTCACACAAGCAGGGACTTTCATAAGGAAAATAAGGCATCCATAAATAATAAAAAAAGTAATTTCAGAGCCCACATCTTCATATGTATAGAAAAAAAAATCACACACATAAGTAGCATCTTGGATACGTCAGTACTCACTAGGTCTTCTAAAATCACCGTTTGTCTCTACCAACGTTGATAATGAACCATATGTGTTCAGAAATGAACCTCAAACTGCAGTGGTTAGGTAAGCTTTCTCTCAAATGTCGGTTTCACAAGATAACAATTCTGGGAAGGGTGGGGCGAAGATGTTTGAAAGGAACTTACTCCTTAATAAAAGCACAGCAAGGGAAAAGGACTGGTTTTCCCCACCCTCGTGAACTAGGCATTGTGGGGGATCCTAGATTTGAAGGTCTGAATCGAGAGTACTATAACGCGTTAGAATTTTGGCCCTAGAAATAGTGGTAGTGCAGTTTGAGACTAGCAAAATTTCGTCTTTGGTATATGACTTACAGAGTAGAAAATTATAGATCACCTAAAGACAGCATAATCAGCTTTGAAATCGTCACGGTTAGACAGTGAGGATTTTACAGCACCAGCCCTGGTATGGGATTAATATTTCATTATTAGTCCGATATACCCCCTTTAAAGATAGATCAGTGGAGTAGAAATAAGGAATTTTCGGGAGCGTTAAAAGGAAAATTATTAATATTTCATTTCGGTTAACGTACCAATTCACCCATGTACGTTTCCACCATTACAGGCTTTATATTACCACTAAGATATACAACTATATATACATATTTACACGTGTCCCACGCCGAGGAAATATCATATATCTACTCAGCAAGCAGAGAGTAAGGAGAAAAAAATGAAAGGTTCTTACAGATAATATAGAAATTATTCTGTGTTCCTGGAGAAACTTTGTTAGAGGACTCCAGATATAAGTGGTCCGGATTTATATAACATATACTCCGTAAGACTTCACGAAGGGGAAATGACAAGCTTTTCTTTTCCGAAATTGAGGACTGTGAGCCGGAATTTCTTTCTATATCTGTGGAAGATATATTCCCAAAAAGAAACGGCGCCATAGACGTGTATGCTGTACCATTTTGCTCTGGGTGTAACCTCGGACAGGACGAACAAACACATATATTCTTGACACCAATAAGCTTACAAAGTGAATGACTAGCCACTTTCGTCACTATGAAATGGCAACACTAAACAACCTATATCTGACCCATGGGACATATCCACCAAAGGGAGATAATCGCCTTCTGTATCCCTACATTACTAATATCGAAATACAAAAATCAAATAAAAATTAATTGACGGCAATGTCTCTTATTTTCCAGTCGAAATGGCGGTATAAAACCTAACTTCTATGCTAATATGTTCTTCTATTGTATTTCTTGTTTACGAAGCACTCTCTAGGCATTTTTTCTTTCATGTTAACTTTGAAATTCAAATGGAATATTAATCATTGCCGTATGTTTCCTTAACTCTTGCTCTTTTATTGTACTCTCTCTTTAATATTGATTTTTAAACTCAGTAAATCCTTGCGTCTTAATAACTACATTGTTTTGCTTGGGGTGAAATGATTAGCAAAAAAAAAAACGAAAAAACAAAAAAAAAACGAAAAAATAATGAAGAATACACAAGAAAAATATGCTTCCCTTATTTTTATTGCCCTACATATTAACTAAAGTAATGTTTATATTTTATTTGATCTTCAACGATCGGCTTAAAAAAATGTGTGCAATTGGTTTATTCAACCACTGCCAGAAGAAATGAGGCAGTATTAAGAAATACAGATAATTACACTTTCCCCGTCAAGATCGTGGTTTTCAAATTAGTTTTTCATTTATCGAATACCAAAACATACATGTAAAAAAATCTACTACGTTCTCGTTGTAATATTTATTTTACATATAATGCTGAAAAGGTTATACTTGTTGTGTCATCTAATGGAGAGGTAAACAAACAAACCTATATTTATTTGGGTAGACACAGTCAACTCTATCACAGAGGTTCAGCTTGCTGATAGGAAACTCTAAACCATGCAGTTGGAAAACGATTTTGTAATGTTCGAGCTGAAGCACTTTGAAAAAATGGATTGTCATTTCCTCATAAAAAAAAAAAAAATAAGATGATATATCTTTCAGTATTAATTCATATTTTAAAAGTAAACGTTCTTTTAATACAATTATTGAGTAAATGCTTTCTTTATGCCGTGAGTAAATGCGAATTTAATTAGGGCGTGTAAGAAAGAACAACACCTACAGTTTGCAACTTTTTTTTTCTTTTACTGTTGCACTCTCAGCTGTATATAATACAGTAGATTTACTTTTGTTTTAAGGGGCTCATGAAGTTCTCGTGACAGCCCGCTGATGAGAATAGTCAACTGTCGCTAAGAGGAAAGCGGAGGGAGATTCAGTACCTTGTTTTTATTCAACTGACTGCGAACTCACCAGCATTTTTCTGAACCCTAAAATCCTAAGATATTTCGTTAGCGCTATACCCTGTCTCACTTAATCATTTTACAAGTAAGAGTTTCTTTATATTCGCCCTCTTTCAATTGCGGTTTATTCGTTTATATGTGTTCAATACAAAAATATATATATATATATGTTGATAAAAAAGGAAAGGACTGTTTGATTGATGATCTGTCGTTCGTGAGTATTTTTGTTTTTATTTTTAAAAAGCACTGCTTGATACACAAGTAGAGCCTAAATTATGACACAGAACTAGGTACTTTCATTTCTATAATTTAATTGAATGTTTTTTTTATTATTATTAATATGAAATGTTAGTCTATATCTCTGAGATGAGGTATTATGATTATTTACATTATTCACATGATAACCCAGTGTATGAAGACGTTGGTTGTATCCAGTGACTAGACCAAAAGAGTTGTGATTTCAATACCATGTCTTTCCTTCTTGTCATTCTATACTGTGAGTATCAGGTTTTCCATACCCTCTTTCCTCTTTATGTGCCCTAGACATTTCAACTCTTCCTTCGTGATTTTAATTACAATTTTCCTTTTAGATACCATTATTTCTAAAATATTGTCGCTGTTCAACTGTTCGGTCTAAGGAATCATCAGCATCCTTCTGTAGAACCACATTGTTGTTGCTAAAGTCTATTTTCCCATTCCCAAAAGAAATGACGTTTTGCTATTAGAATATTATTATTCGGAGGTGGATCGGGCCGAGAACTTTTCATTAACTAATTGAAACTCATTATGGTTTCATTATTTAAAGAACAATTTTAATTAAAATTCAAATGTGAACCAATCTCTTTGTAGCCTTTTCCAATTTATTTTATTATTTTACTTATTTTTCCTCTGCTTGTCTTCGTTCGTCTGATTTCGTTTTCCAGTCGCCATTCATATTGTTTTCCTGTTGCGCTAATTCGACAATTTTCTTATTTAACATATTTTTACTTTCAAATCTAGCGGAAACTTTGGAGCCGTTTCTAAAGCTGGTGAATGGAATTGTTTTCATTTTGTCGAACGTTGTTTTCTATTTTTTTTTAGGGATTTCCGGATTGGCTAATTTTACAAATTTTCAACCGGAATCAACATTCACCGGAAATATAACAAAAAAAAAAAAAAAAAAAAAAAAAATTAAAAAAATGAAAGAAGAAAATAATTTGGGGGATTTATTTTTTACTTCTACTCTGATTAGCACTTGAAATTTAAGCTCCATTTGATTTGAATTTTTGATTTTAAATTCTATTTTGCAATGAAAAATATTAAGAGTAGATACTTCTTTGAGATATCTTCAAAAGAGTGATATGTCTTGTTCTATAGGTGGCATTTTTCTCAAAATAATGGAATCCTTCAATTCTACGACGACTAATGTATTCATGCTCACGATACGAAACATTTAAATCCAGAGCTGTCTACTTTATATCCAAGTACGTTCCTCTGTACACTTACCGAAGAATATAAAGCATAATGCTTGTTTGAAAAATGCAGAACTCTAATTCTTTGTCAAAGAATAATCTTACCTAAATTTGTATTTCTTTGCTTTTGTGGCTGTTAAGTGCATCAGAGTGACTATCTTTGTAGATTACGTGTTTTGAGCAGCCAGGTTTTCCTCATATTTCTAAGCTAAAAATGACTAATATATGCATAGAAATTGGTTTTGTTTGTTAAAAGACACTCAGAAATTTGAAAAATAGAAGGTACTCATTTATATTTTAACAAAATATATTTTCGTAAGGTTATGCTGAAATAGTTGATAAGTATATATGACTGAATTTGTCATACGTAAAATAAGTGCTTACTTACATCTGGGCGTCTTAAAATAACATCGATATTGAACGGTTTTTTTTTTCGGTTATTTACCCTTAAGCTTTCTACGTTCTTCTCACCAAGATATGTTACTTTTGGGCCGAACGTTTATATAAATTCCTCTCACCTTCTTATAGTTGCCACGGATCAACACCTTTTAGATCAAAGATCCTGTATTAATATTAAATTCGATTCAGTCAGCTGGTAAACCTGACATGGATCAGCTACATATTTTTCAAAAAAATATTTTAATTAAGTGCTTAATAGATAAGCAGATATATTGCTTATTTATTAAGTATTAAGATACCCATGTCTCTGTGTGTTATCTTAAAAGATATATTTTGCAAATTATTGTTAAACAAGTCATGTCGACACAGTCATCATTCATATCCTTCTGAAACGTAGCCTTACGTTGGAGTAATTGATAGCGGCTCGGGTTGAGAAATCGGAGAACAGAGTTCGAATTCCAGGCAGAGTCATTACATTCACTTACGTGCTTGGTAAAGGTAGGAACCCTCTCCCCACCCAGCAGGACAGACCGGGTTCTTGGATGTCAAATGGTCTACCGCAAACAAAGTCTGCCTCGTCAGTCATGTATTATTAAGGGTCTTTGTTATTTATGTGTGGTTTTTGGAGTAGTTGTGAAATATCTACAGCCACAGAAATTCCTCCCATATATGTGACTCCAAAAAATATTTCCCACGTAAGGGGAATACATTGGTCTTCATCTTGCTAATGTCTAATGTTAATATATGGGATATATTTCTGGGAGGTTTGTTTGGGAAGTATGATTAGTCATGATTGGATAATTGATAATTAAATCATAAACTTACTGTTTTTTCGTAATTTAATTGGCACATTGATATATACTGTATTTTTCTGTGCGCAATATTGCATTAAAAATTAATTTTAATTGAACAATTAGAATTAATTAAAATTCCTTAGTGACATCTAGAATGACAACAGACTTATTTCTATGAAGACAAGGATCTACGCCCTTCTGAAAATTAATTGAAACAACCGCTTTAGTTTCCTGTCTTTCACTATACAGTCAGTTTTAGGCCCAGTGATGGAACAGATTGTCATCGATTTATACTTTTTTCTAAGATTATTTCATTTGCAGTGGTGTGCAGTAATATGAAACTATTTTCTTGCTGTATGATGACATTTATTTGGCCTTGAAAATTGCGCCATTCGTGATTGCATCAGATATTTATCACACCCAGACACTATTTTCTCGACTGTCGATCAGTTGTCCTATGGCCATTGTCTGTGATGAACATTACTATAAGAAAACGTACGAAAATAGTAACGCTCCCCGCCTCAACAGTGAACAAATCAAAGTTTTATAGTCTGGCCTGGAAACTGTCCTGATTTAAATCCAATATGAAAGAAACAACTTCCTGGAGTAGGCATACGAACATGTGAACTGGGTCATGTTTCATTGGAAATTTACAGAAAGAAAGAAATAATAAAGGAATTATTCGTTTTGTTTCAATTAATTTGCACCAGGGTGTATTTTTATTTATTCATTCTAACATAAAACTAATGATTATACGCGCCATTTTCGGCTTGTTACCCTTTTAGAAAAAGTACAAAACTGCAGCATTCACCGGAGGAAACTAGTAAAAGTAAGTATTAGTAATAGAATATGATTCGCGTTAAAGATTCCTCGTTTCATAATACTAAGAAACACAATATATATGATTGATAAGTAAATTTGTTGTGTGAGGAAAAGAGCATAATTTACAAGATATAAGATAAAACGCAATGCACCCAATGAACCACACGATTACAACAATCAGAAAAAAACAAAGCAAAACAAAAAAAACAAACATATCCAATAAAATTGGTTAACGAAGTCACCATAATATGAAACCAGAATCAATCTAGATAATATATTTTCTCTGTTCAACGCACAATTCGCTTTCAGATAACATTTATTCCCAGCTTTATTTCTAATGAATGATATTTAATAGAAGCCTGCAAAAAGATCGCAGAGGTTATCCTTGTCAGCAATCTTAACATTACTTAGAAGATGTGATTTTGATGACGTTCGTAATAGTATATTAGTGAAACAAAGTGTCATATGCTAATAAAATTTACACCAAATATTTTTGTTTAATAACCATTCGAAATATTCCGTTGTCTAATATCATGACACTGGTAGAAAGTGTTTAGAAAGATCAACTTTCAAAGAATTACCAATATAAGCAGGTCATTTCTCACTGGTTGTTTTACAATTTTAGAATTCTTTCATTCTAAATTAATCTTGGATTATTAAGAAGTAATAAGAATAATTAAGGTATGTTGCATATACGGAGGTTAAATCAGTATGGTAATATCTAACAAAAGGATGCGCAAAAAAATCAGGTATTGTATTTTCAACATAAGATCCATCTTTATGAATACAGCTAATTCAGTATGGAATATGAATTATATAGAATATTATACAGCGAATATTTCATACCAACGTTAACTGACACTACGCAAGCACGCACAGTCTCACATGCAGTCACAAAAAAACATTTACGCATAAATAGACAAAGTTTAATCAAGCTGCAAATATTCATTTCAATAAGTTTTATCAGATTCTACCGACCAGCTCTCTCTGTTTAATATTGTATGGCATTTTCCCGTTTTCGAATATAATTGAGAAAGAATGTCAAGCTTTCATCCATTTGATTGTTGTAATGTAGTTGCTATCGTTTTCGTTTATAAAGAACTATATTTTCTCAGTACGTTAGACAATTGGGGGGTGATACAATTCAAATTCAAATCAAATATATGCGTAAATTGTAAGTGATATACGTCTATCGAATAAATGATATGGGAAACAGATTCATTGAAGGAAAATAGAAACTTCAAAATTGCATTTTGATTCAACAACTTATTCGAAAATTGTAAAAATATAATAATAATAAATTAATATAGAAAATCATGTTGTTCAATTTATCAAAATGTAGACGCAAAGACACACACACACACACACACATATATATATATATATATATATATATATGTGTGTGTGTATGTATATATATATATATATATATATATATATATATATATATATATATATATATATATATATAACATATGAAAGGAAATAACAAGCTTAACGAGGATAATGTAGAAATAAAACAGGCGAATCGCATGGTCAAACATAGTAGGTGATTAAATAATATATGCAAATTTGTCAGAGAACGTGCGAGAGCTTCTTTCTTATTATATAAAGAGAGAGTAAGAAAAAGAGAAAGAAAGAAAGAGAAGGGGAGAAAGAGCGACATTGCATCATCGCCGATCGGACACTGAAGTAACTCCAATCACCATAGAAGAGATGTTCCCTCGGGAAGGCTCAGTGCATTGAGCCACTATTGCATATAAAACTCAACCCAGACCTCAGTTGGAAGTCGTACATCTTTAACTTCTCTGAAGATGATGGAAAAATGATCAGTTCCCTATACCGCCCCAGTAAGAACCAGACTCCTCGTGCTATAATTTAATATTACACGAAACATATCTGGCCAAAAATTGAGTACTGCTGGCATATGTGGACATGACCTGCCCGTCCTTACTATACAAATTCAATAGAGTCCAAAATGAGTCATTGCGTTCTCATGGGCTCTACATTGTTTTTTTACCCTATAACCCCCTCTCTCACAGACGAAACATCGCAGTCCTCACATTGATATAATTCTACTTCCATAAAACTGCTCAGACGAACTACATTCCGTCAAATAAAATTTTCTCGGCAAAAACCCACCAAGGTACACGCACTGTAGACAACAATCCATATTCCTTCCGTATTCCATTGGTGAAAACTTAGTACCAATCGAACAGCTTATACTCGCGAAACACTGCTCTGTGGATCTGACACCCAAGCGGATATTTTCCCAATCATTACCATCTTAACCGATTCTAGTTTTAGCCGTTATCTTCCCCATATATACACATAAACAGTATAACTTACATTCTACATACTTGTACAAAGTGAACTCCACTTTCTATATATATACTAACTCGAACAAAACAAATGGGACAACCTTGGCAGTAGCACAGATGAAACGACAGAGAGAAGAGCAAAATCCCAAGCGCTGAACGATATATATATATATATATATATATATATATATATATATATATATATATATATATATATATATATATATATTACGAGCTAATACTCTTGGGAAAGGTGTGAATCTTCTTCTCCCTCCAGGCAAGTAGCAGGACAGGCTGGGTACTATAGCATTGGATGGCAACTGATCAAGGAGAAGGAAAACTCTAAATTCAAAACCTGCTGAGGGTCGTTCGGGGACGTTGTGGGACGTAGTGCACCGGGTCTCTGTATTCGGCCCATCAAAATATGTGGATGGTCCTGCACGAAAACTTCAGGATTATAATCAAATCTCATGTGCTGTTATCGAGCTGTCGGTTTCCTAGGAACTGATCAGCTTGACCTTCATACGTCGAATTCGACGAGAGAGTCGAATATATATATATATATATATATATATATATATATATATATATATATATGCGTGTGTGTGTGTTAACAGGGAATAAGCGTAATTTAAAAGGCATATCAGTGTAAATTTAATAGGTAAATGCAAGTTGTTTCGACTCGGTAATATCAAGTTTGATTCTGGGAAATAATATATATATATATATATATATATATATATATATATATATATATATATATATATATATATATATGTCTTGTTCAGAAAGCGAACTTTCTAACCACTCGGCCAGGCGCTTATAATATATATATATATATATATATATATATATATATATATATATATATATATATATATGATTATGTATTTAAAAAAATTATAACATAAATATGTTATAAAATCACTACAAAAATAGCCATTTTGTTTCAACACCACTGTTGTCTTATCAAGTGATTATGTTGAATATAAAATAAATGGTTTTAAAAGTTTCAAATTAATTAACAATCCTTCGCAAGGGGAAAACGTTGTTACAAAAGCTAGATTGACCAATCAAAATACAAGTATAGGAAAATTCAAATTGCTTGACAACGAAGTCGTGTTATAATAGCTATTCAGATCTTAAAAAATATGGGTAATATTAAAAAAGAATTTATTCTAACCAATAATTACTAATTAATATGATAAAATTTAATATTAAAATCAAAAACTGTCAATTTCAAAATCCAAATTTAATCACTATTAAGTTTACAACCATAAAATTACCTAGGAGAAAAGAAAAAATACATATGTTATTTAATTTATTAAATTGAATAACATATGTATTTACCCTTTCCCTTTAAAAATAAATAATTATATCTGCTCTACATTGTATTGAGCACTCTTTTAAGAATAGTAATTGTTGGTTATTGGAATTCATTCCGTATACACCAATAATATACTTGGGTATATATATATATATATATATATATATATATATATATATATATATATATATATATATATATATATTATTATTATTATTATTATTATTGGATTTCGTACTTTCTCATAAATGCTGTCACATATAATTATTTCTCTCCGTGTATCCACAAGCAATATATTTCTTGCCTTCCGCTTTGCGTGCTTACTTTGACTTTTAGTGAATTAAGACGTGAAATGTTGTTTGACTTTTAGGTAAATGTCAACCGTTATTGATTTTCGCTTGGAGATTATTTCCGATTAGCCCTTAGCAAACGCAGAAGAAACTATGGATAGATTCGACAAGATAATCAAAGTCCACCGCACACCAAAAATAAATAAATAAATAACGCTGAACAAAATACATTAAAAATGGTAAAGGAATAAAAATACATCGTCTGAGAAAAAACATATTTATTGAAAAGTGGTATAGAATATTGTCTTTGGATTTTCTAATGGGAATTTGAATTATTCAAGACATTTAATCCACAGTATATTTTTGTGAATGTTGTACAGACAATTTTTTTTTATATTTTCTAACAAAAAGAAAAGCTCACATAATCGTTCTCTAAAGCTGTTCAGTAACCTTGACATATTCGGTAAAGATATTAGAATAATCAGTAATCTATAATAGCAGCAAACCGCCTGCATATGGCTAGAACATGAGTTCAGCAGATATACAAAAACAGAAAGGGGTGTAAACAAGGATGTTTCATCTCACCGAATTTATACAGTCTATAGAGTGAGGCAATTCCAAGAGAATTAGAAGTCCTACCAGGATTAATTATTGGCGATCACAATCTTAACAACAAAATATATGTAGATTACGGTGTTGATAGGAGATATGGAAAGAAAACTACAAAACCACACAAAGACCGTAGCAAAAAAATATATATATATATATATACGAGAAGGGACTAAATGTACAAGAAGACAGAATTCATGGTTTGAGCCCAAAATGCAAATTACAAATCGGGAATGCTCAAATAAAAAATACAAGCATTAAATGTCTGGAAATCTTTCTTATACAGGACGGCAATAAAATACTGAAATACGAAAACGTATTGGGATGGCCAAAGATGTATTCAAAAGCTAAGCAGAGAGTTAAGTGACAGACAAATTTCATTCGAAACAAAGATGATTAAACTGTTACATTATATATGTTCTCTGTATGGCAGCGAATGTTCGCCAATCTTCTCAAAGATGAAGAAGTCACTTGAGCAACAGAAATGTTGTTCTACAGAGAGATACTGAGGATACCATAAATCGAACATGTGAATAACAACGATGTTTTGGAGAAAATGGAAACCAAAAGGAAACTAATATTTAATATACGGGAAAAGGCAGAAGAAATGTCAGGGGCCTCTAATGAAGAAATTTCGGGGGTGCTGAAATTCCTGATACTGACAGGATAGATTGATGGAAAGAAGGACAGAGGGAAGCAACGCGTAGAAGAATTGATGAACTTGAGTAAAATGATGGAAGCACAGGGTTTGGTAGAAATGACAAAAATACATATTAAGAGCTACAAAGGAACAAGAAGATGTGAATGGCCGTGATCGTCTATATCCTGAAGGGATACGGAATAAAAAAAATACAAAAAAAAAACTTTGGCCTCATGTCTGTTGCTCTCTTATTCCAAAACGTCTTTACAATGACATGCTACAATATTCAGAGGCCAACAATAGAAAAAAAAACCATCAACAGAAACATTGAAAATATACAAATGGAAGATAAAGCTATGATCTAAAATCTAAAATCCTGTCGCCTAAACTCATTTTCCGTAGTTTGATGTGAAAGTAGACGATGGGGCCAGAAAGGTTAGGAAACCCTTGCTTTAGAATATTACGTATCTCTATATAGTCTTGCTATGATTGTGGACTGAAGAACATCTTCTATTCATGTTTAATTAAAATGTATTTATTGTTCAACAATAATCTTCAATCAATGATTCAAAAGATTATTTTGGGAAAAACTATGTTGAGAGGTTAGATGTATACTACAATTCAGGAAACACAGTTTGAAGATGAAACTGTGGGCTATGGTAGAATGGTAAGACAGATTAAGAGGAGGAGGAGGGGGCTATTTCTCATCTGACCAATCTTTAAATTTTCTATTTGTTATATATATCATATAGAAGGTGCGCGTTTTATTCGTAATATAATACTGCATTTACGCCATTATTTTCAATCCAGGTCGGTCATATATTCATATATATATATATATATATATATATATATATATATATATATATATATATATATATATGTGTGTGTGTGTGTGTGTGTGTGTGTGTGTGTGTGTATATATAAATATAAGTAAATATATATATGTGTATGATTATTTATATATTATATGCGCGGTACTTATTAGAAAGCGCTCAATATCAGAGATAGAGCTAACATCTATCCAACCATATATATATATATATATATATATATATATATATATATATATATATATATATATATATATATATTTGGTTGCTATAAACACCTAATCAGGGATCAAATAAATAAAGCAATTTCCACACCTAGAGAAGACACCCTTATTTACAAGATTAAAAATAAATCTACCCGCATTCCTCTAGTAACCACTTTCAACCCCGCTGTGCCTCCACTCTCACAAATAATCAAACATCGCTGGGAAATACTACATCTCAAACCAGACCTAAAAAAATTGTTTAAGGAACCCGGCCTTCTTGCATATCGTAGACCTAAGAACCTAAAAGAAATCATAGGTAGTAACCACATTTCAGTTAATCCGTAATAAACTAAGAACAAAAACAACAGGATTTTCCCAACCATGTAACAACAAAAGAAGTTTATGTTGCAACCATATTAAACACAGGAATTCATTCACTAGCTCAATCACTAAATCTACTTTTAAAATCTACCACGATTCTAACTGTAGAAGTCATAACATAATTTACCTCCTAGAATGCACACTATGCCAGAAACAATATGTAGGAAAATCTGAACGGCTCTTTCACTAGAGAATTAATAATTATCGCATTCGAATTAAGTCGACTCCTCATGAAAAATTATTACCCGTAGAACAATATTTCCGCCTGGAAAAACACGATTTCAAAACCCATGCCAAATTCACTATAATTGAGAGAATAGAAAAGTTCAGAGCAGATTACATTAGAAAGATTTTAGAGTCCCATGAAAATAAGTGGATACAACGTCTAAAAACACAATATCAAGCCGGGCTAAACCATAAATTTAACAACATAGATAGTACTAATATATAACACAACAAATCAAAACCTACCCACATTTCTCACCCACACAAGACAGACATGCTTATGGCGGTGTTGAGGCCTCACACTTATACACACACGAATATACGCACTTACACACATCATACTCACTCACTACCTAATGAGCCAAATGATAACACACACCCACAGCAATACACACGCTTACACATATCATACTCACTCACTCACTAAGAACCAAATAACACACACAAAAACACTAAACAGAGACACATCCCCTCTCCAGGACCAATAAAACTGTTAAACTGACCAAGGAAATTCAGAGAAGCATAGATCCATCCAGCTCTTATCTCAAATAACGACTTAAAAGAGACTGTTTGACCAATACAAGGAATGTTAAAAGATTCATGAGAAAAAACAAAAAACAAAAACAAAAACAAAAAACAAAAACAAATGAAAACTACAGCCAAAAGGTCATTTTCTCCATCAAGACATTCATTTCTGTAGTTTACTGCTACCAGCAAACAGAAATATTTCTTCTCCCGATGATGGCCACTTTGACCGAAACTATTCGAGGAATCTAAATGAAATAATAATAAAAAAAATACGAAAGAATATTAATCTACAAACCAGTGTGTCTGAAGATTTTAATTTTTTAATATTTTTTATTGTTCAATATATATATATATATATATATATATATATATATATATATATATATATATATACATATATAGGTTCAAACTGCTTTTTTGGATAAGCGAAGAGTAAGAAATTGATTTAACTCATCAGATTCAACGACCGGAAAACACACACACACACACACACACACACACACACACACACACATATATGCTATTCTTATAATCATTGACATATTTGCCGCTGATTATTTGGTCAGCCTTTTCCTATTACTGACAAATAATATTGAACTGAAGTACGGTACTGACTCCCAACCACGTATCAATGCTCATAGGTAAAGTTTTACCGAATAATTCTACGAATTGTGTTGTGACTAGGAAAGGTTTTAATCTATTCACTTTATATACGGTCTCTTTGTCCGGAAACTCTTTGCCGTTGGTTTTATATCTATCTCGTGATAGGAATTGTGTTAAATGTTTGACATGCAAGTTTCTGTAGAGGAAGATACTGCGGCAGGTATTTCTTTCAGACAGCTTCAATATAATGGGAATAACATGAAGAAAATAGACTAAGACAGTGTCTATTTGTAAAATGGAATGCGTAAGCACACGGAGAATAAAAAAAAACGAGAGAACTCACGGAAAACCAATATTTTATTGATTTATTCTTTATTTGTGATTTCTCCAAGACGATGGCGAAAATATGCCGAAAACACAAATGAATACCTTTGCTTTTTTTCTCTTTCTAAAAAGTAGCATTTTACGAGTAGTGATCTTTCAAAAGAAAACCGGTCTCCCCATACAGCTTTGAAATATTTGACAGAAACCAGAACACTTCTGTATATCTTTCATTTATCCCCACGTGCGAGTGACACGAGATTATTTATGCATGGCATACATATATATATATATATATATATATAGTTTAGAGCAATATATATATAGAGAGAGATAGATAGTCTACAGCAATATATATATATATATATATATATATATATATATATATATATATATATATATATGCAGTCGAGAGTAATATATATGTATGTATAGTTTA
This sequence comes from Acanthosepion lycidas, assembly GCA_963932145.1. NCBI lineage: Eukaryota > Metazoa > Mollusca > Cephalopoda > Sepiida > Sepiidae > Acanthosepion > Acanthosepion lycidas. Next base: position 19,307,773 of record OZ010578.1, on the reverse strand, counting down.
CAGCAATATATATATATATATATATATAGTCTAGAGCAATATATATATATATATATATATATATATATATATATAGATATATATAAGTGTATATACATAGTTTAAAGCAATATAGATAAATATTTTTATAAATATATATATATATATAGTTTTGACCAATATATATATATATATATATATATATATATATATATATATAGTTCAAATACTAAATCAAAATTTCTCATAGTAAATACCGTAATTTCCTATGTATAATACGCATTTTTTCCTATACATTAATAAACAAAATCAGTTCATTATTGTGAATTATATAATTTTGAGGAAAATTTCTTGATTCATAATCGTTTAGATATGTGGGTCATGGCTTAAGCAATAATCAAGTGTGTCTTTTATAACATAAATTGTTGAAGGACATACGTATGAAATACCATATTAGAAATATAGAAAGGTTTTGACGTTCATAAGCAAGGTTTATCTAAGAACTGGATTTTGGTATTAAATTATGCATCATTGCAGAACAACATACGACATGCGTAGAGAGGAGACACTTTTCTGTCGATATAAACGCAAAGTCTGTTTTTTCCCACATGATTTTTGTTTAAAACAAGTTGATATTTTCTCCACAGGACACACTACGATTATTCAAAATAAAAGTATATTTCATTACATTAGTTTCTACGATAAAATCGAAATGTCGAAATTATAATTTTGATTGCAGTTTTCGAAAATTTGACTCAGCATTTATGAGAACGAAGAGTTTAATAAAAAATGAGTGAATATTTTATAATGAAGCATGTTGTATTAAATATTTTCTCTTCGCGGTTGCTACTCGTGGGGAGTGAAATATTTTATTCATTCTTTCTTTATCTATTTCTATATGGTTTTCTTTTTTAATTCTTGATTCTTCTTCTTTTTCTTATCCCCTTATTTACTTTATTCTTTGCATCACTTTTTCTTTTCCTCTCTCTTTCTTTCTTTCTTTCTCCTTTTCTTTCTTTCAATTAAATCTTTCTTTTGTTTCTTTTCTTCCTTCTTTTAAAATTTCTCATTTCTCATCTAACGCTTTCATTCCTTTTAAACTTGTTTTCTTAGTTGTAACTATTTCTCCCATTGAATCAATTTTAAGATCACCTAGAAATGAAAGACCCTCTGCTCAAATTGCATTACATGCATAGAATTGAAATAAAACTTAAACTGTTCTATCTTTCATTGCCAACTGTTAATCTAACACAATGATTCCCAACACTAGTGTGTCGCTGGATACCGTGAAAGTATGATTGGATTCGAAATCTCTTCATAAATGTTCGTTCTAATATTCGATTTCAGTTATGTGAAGAAGAAGAATTGGCTACCATTTCTAGTGATCGACGACACACAATAAAGCATTCGACGGTAGCCATTGATATGTTTTCGATTTCAATACAAATGCAATATTCCACATGAACTAAAAAGGCTTTAACAGTTTTATTGCAATTTTCTATATCGCATTTATGTGGATTAGACTTATCAACACTAAATAACATCAGAAATAAGAAGTGAGAAAAATACTTTCAACGGAAGAAGAAATGAGGTCTGCTCATCGGACATTTGAACAAACATTGCAGTAATCGCAAAAAAAAAAAAATAAAAAAACAAAAGAGATTCAGGTTTCACAATAAATAAGCTCCACAGATATTTGTATAGAAACATTTAAATAAATCTAGCAGCATGGGCCGGCGTTGCCCGTGCTTGATTCAAAAATCGTACGACACATACAGAAATCGCTATCACTTGACTTAAAATAATTTTGCCCTTCCTTGCCTTTAAAAAAGTGCTCTTTGCCGTGCTGATGTTGCTACATGCCTTACTTCTTGCCTATCTCACACTGCGAATTTTTATACTAAACATTAAATCTGTTACGAAAAAAAAAGAACTAAACAAAATGAACACAAAACGACCAGCTTTAAAAATGGACTCGTGACTGGAAAAACCGAATGAAAAAAGAATGTTAATAACAAATACTTTTTCACACCCAACCCAATTCTGCGGAATCAGAATCATCGTTGAGTTTAAGTAAGCGAATGAGCCAATTGGAGTAAAGTGCCATTCAGATTTAAATTGTTCCCACTGGTGACGAATGCAGCTATCGATTGTTTTTTGCATGCTAGTATGCTAGTTAACATTTGTGTCAGTCAGCTGGTGGCTCTCACTCTGGCCAGTAGAAAATGGCCGCAAACTACATGAAAACTGCCATAGAAGTATGAAAAAAATCGATTATTTCCACTATCGATGAGAGTTGCGAAATGTAAAGTCGGTCTTGGCCTTCCCGCTAACGTGGAGCATGTGCATATAAATTTTGGTGCAAATCCATTGAAAATTGCGGCCGTGCATTCCTTACAGTCACACACGCACATCATGCCTTTTATAGATAGAGATGAGTTCATATTTGTCGGTATTTTTTTGAATGTATGTTTTATTTCATAACATTTGAATATATACTCTTTAAATATTTTTCGAAGTTTGCCGTCATATTTCCATTTTGTTTTAGGTGTGCTGTTGCTTAAAATGTTGAGAAACACTGATCTAACATTATTATTGAATTAGTGACGAAACATTAACCCTGAAGGAAAAAAAAAAAACTACGTGACTGAAAGTTAATATATTTACTAGTAATATAATTTAGCACGAGGTTAATCACTGATGTTTGGTCATTAGAGTTTTTCAACGATATTTAGAAAACAGACGAGCAAATAGATATTTCGAACATGGGAATTCCTTATGACTAGAAGGAAATTCATAGATAAATTTTGAGAAAAAAAAAACATTAAGATGAACCAAGATAAAATTTAACCCCAAACAATAGAAATATTCGCTCAATAAAAATATCATGTCACTCAGGTTTTGTAACTTTCAGTTAGATAGATAATGGAATAGGAAAGAAGCAAAAGAAACGTCTATTTTTTATTACATTCATTCTATTCTTCGAATTTTATGCAGCATTTCTACATTGGTCGTCGTTGGACAAGGTGCCGAAGCATTAGGCTAAACTCATAAATTTTCATGATTCTACGAGAAGGAATTTATGGCCATTGAGTGAGCTGATGTGTGAAGATAAAGACAGACATCCACATCCACATCCACTTGTACACACAGAAACACACACACTAACTCATAAATGGTAAAGTTATTCAGTTTGCTTTTTACGTCATCACCTTCTTCACGCCAGATACATCTGGAGAGAACTAGATCTGGCCTCACCCTAGTGGAGTTGGAAACAGAATCATCGGGCAGAGTTCAAATTCTGGCTTTCGGGTAGATCATCATAGAAAAATGTTTACACATTTAATGTACTCACTGTACTCTATCTCTCCCCATATATGTAAACAGGTTGCAATAAAGACGACAGATAAGGTACTGTGTTTAAGCATTTATTTCATTTTTCTTCTATTCAGATATTTCTTTTCTTGTCATAAAGTGTGTAAAAATTGACCGAATGTGCTGTATCTCCAAATGATTTCGGCTATTCATTTATTCATGTTTTTTTTTAATATTTTTATTTTTAAGTGAATGTTTAGACTTTTTATTGTGATTTTTACGCTACTATTTTTTTGTGAACGGATTTCATCAAATAGTATAATAAATGCAGATACAAATTAATAAGTTGCTTTGTGGTGTGTTTTTTCTTGAAGACTTACAAGACGTTCGTCTTTAAAGCACCTTTTGATTAAATGGCATTATTCATAAAATTAAGCGTTCTAAACAGAGGAAAACTGCAGTCTGTTTAAATGAAAAAGGTTCAATCTAAATTAAAGAATTCCAACAGATTTCCCGAGAAAGCAAATCAGATCTTGAAATGCAATAAGTTGTTGTTCTGACCTCTAAAACATATACATAAACGTATATTATTCCCCTGAATGATTAATCCATACATGAATTGATTATATATATATATATATATATATATACATATATATATATATATATATATATATATATATATATATATATATATATATATATATATATATATATATATATATATATTTCAATAACGGTGCAATAAATTTACAAATTCATGAATTATTCATACAAAAAACAAATACAAAGGTTAATGATTTAATTGGCGAGAAATCCATTTCGCGAACAATTCAAATAATATACAAAAACCCCGAACCTGTTTATGAATGAAAATATCCTTGTTTTATAAATTTCAGTTGCATAAGGTCTTATTATTTTTACAAGCTTTCGTCTGTTCCTACAGACATCCTCAGGTATGGAATAGATTTTGTTCTTGTTTTTACTCTCAGTAATAAGTGGACAACGAAAATAGAGATGTAATCCGAAAAATGCTATGGAAAATGTGTTATTGTTTTGCAACGTGCAGTTGCAACGCTGAGTTTGAATTTAAATTTTAAGGTTGTGCGTTTTTGTACAAATATAGTGATAAGAGAATTTTTACTGGTAGATTTTCCGTCAAAGTGGTGTGAACTATATTGTTCAATAATTACAGTAATGTCGCACTTATTATCCGAAAGTTGTACTTGGATGGTATAGGAGGCACTGTGGAGTAATGTATAGCGGCTTGGATTGAAGAATCGCAGAGCCGAGTTCGAATTCCAGTCGAATCCATTATATTCACTTACGTGCTAATACCCCTGGGAAAGGTATGAATCCTCTTTTTCTACCTCTAGCTATGGGTAAATAGCAGGGAAGACTGGGTTCTATATTTTCTTGGATGGCAACTGATCTACGAGAACGACAACTCTGAATTGAAATCTGTCGTTTGAGCACCAGGTCTCGACCCTTCAAAAAGGTGTGGAAACGAAACTTTCACCACTATAATCAAAACTGTTGTGGGGCTGTCGGTTTCCTGGAACTGATCTGCTTGACCATCATACGTCGAATTCGACGACGACGATATATATATATATATATATATATATATATACCCGGGGAAAAATTAATCGCAAAGATATGATGACACGATGAACGTAGAAAAAGAGAATAGAAATATTATAAGATTGACAGATAGTTACGTTATTAGAAACAAATATAGAGTGAGATTACTTCATATGAAATATTTCAAAACAGAAGAGAAATGCCAAGACATGGCTCCAATTGATTTTTTATCGCTTATTACCCATTATCAGGTTATTTAAAGCTGAGACACATTTAGGGTGTAATAAGAATACTTTTTACCAACTGAATATTGAATTAAAAATTTCATGAGAAAAACAATTTCAAACACAAGTCTCTGTATAGAACACGTAGCTGGGAGAGGAGTTGAATTATAAAGAAAATATCATTGTTATCCATTAATCAAATTAATTTGATGAAGTCCACACGTCACATATCAATTTCAATAACTATCCCTTGGGAATGGGTTGAAAGTATTGAACAGTGAGGAAATCAAGGGACAAAGCTAAGGACATTCTTCAACCTATTAAACAGTTTTAAAACAATACTTCCTCTCCGTACCTCTCTATATGTATAGATTAGTATAGTGCTTTAAAAACTAGTGCTAATAAATATTATTTCTATTCGAGGGTATATATATATATATATATATATATATATATATATATATATATATATATATATATATATATATATATCAATTATATTTGATCTTCAAGTAAAAATATCACTGTCGTCTTATAGTCAAATTAATTTGAAGAAAATCTTCATCAATTGGCCTGGCGTTTTACTTACGGTAAGACCCGGGTGCCACTTGAGTTAGAGGTTTACGTTAAAGGTTATTTTATATAAATGATTACGGTTAACTAAACATGAACAGGTTAAGATTGTAGTTATGGAGTAAACATCTACTTGGGAGTCTGTTCCCCATTGTAGTGGTTCCCAAGAAGAAGGTGTTCGAGTGAAACGTCTCGCCGATAGAATATGAAGAGAATTTGGGTACTTTTCTACAATATGAGTGACATGACGGGTCCTAGACTTGAATGGTTGAACTGGCGGAACCATGGAATGTTGTTCGTTCGAGCCCTTTCCATGGAGGTAGCTATAGATCAGTGAGAGAATTGCCACACACACACACACACACACACACATATATATATATATATATATATATATATATATATATATATATATATATATATGTCTATTCGTTATCTCTTTTTTTCTCCCTCCATATATATCAGACTATTCTTTATCTATCTCAATCTATCTAACGCCGTCCCTTCATACCTATCTCAATCTATTGCTATCTCTCTCCCTCTCTCTCTCTCTCTATATATATATATATATATATATATATATATATATATATATAATTCGGTTAATAGCTAACTATATATATATATATATATATATATATATATATATATATATATATATATATATATAAATTTCTATTAATTTTATATCTATCTTAATTCAAATCTATCCCAGTTTATTGCTATCTACCTATCTATATATTTATCGCAGTATTTTCATATCTATCTTAGTCTATCCATATCTGTATGTCTGTCTGTCTATCTATAAATTTCTGCTCATCTGTCTATCTTTCGTTTGTCTATATATATGTATGTGTGTCTGTGCACGTGTGTTCGCGTGTGTATCTTTTAACGTGTGTGTCTCTGTGTGTTTATGTTTTGTTCGCTGGCTTCGCTCCAGGAACGGCAATTTGGAAAGGTGTTACCCGTTATTTTCAAACCCTCTAGATGATTAGCGAAGCTTAGCCGTGAAAAGCATATCCTGTTGCATTGGCTTTAATAGACGCCCCCGAACCATGTGCTGTCTTCGACGTTCCGCTGAATGTTTTTCCTTCCGCGCTTCTCGGTTTCTTTTTTTTTTATTGTCTTTCGGTGACCTGAGGGTTGCCAAGCCGGTTATTTTTCTATGCAATATAAATTCCTAACACCAACCGTCCTTTCTCATGGATTTTTGTAGAACAACAAATAAAATAATTTACGTATGACATGCTACTAAAGTGTGTCCTTTCATAATGGTGCTAATGTAAGGAAGAAAAGCGAGAAGGGACGAAGCATAAACTAAAAGAAGACAGAATGCATAGTTATCAGTAAAACAATGAGCCCAAAATGCGATTTACAGGTTGGGGATACTAAAATTCGAGCAGGTGCGGAAATTTAAATATCTAGGAAGCGATCGGACAGAGGACGGTAAGTCTGATGCTGTGATACGAAAACGAAGGCTTAAGCAAGTGGATGACAGAACAGGGTCTGGTTTAGGTGTCAGTGTGACGAAACTTATTGAGAGCTATAAGGGATAGGGAAAAGTGGAGCGCCATCATCACCTAAGTCCTGAAGGGACACGGTACATAGAAAGAGATAAACAATGCTCCATACGTTGTTGGCTGTTGGTAGTTTTGTTTATTTCGCCATTTAGATTTTTATAATATACGTAACAATCCCAGTAAATTTAGAGCATTTAAAGGAATTATGTAATAGTAGATGATGATGTAAAGTTTATATATATATATATATATATATATATATATATATATATATATATATATATATATATATATATATATATATATATTCACCAGTTTATAACACGAGGATTTATCACTTTCATTATGGTTGTTTAAGAACGAATAACGGAGAAGTTGCCGAGAGAAGGATTCGTTCGCCCGCCTCGAAATTATTCGCGTGGCAACATGCATTGTTTTAGCCGTAAACAAAATTGATTGCTGTGCGATATGAACTAGAGCCTCGCATTAACAAGTTGGGGTTGATTTATCCGAGTAGAATGAGCGCACAATATACAAGTCAGGATGCTGGGAGAGTGACGCGATTTGCATAGACATATACGAATCAAATCCAATGACACGGATCGAGTACTTTGGGAGACAATAAAAGGTCGGAAGAACGGCGTTCCTAACGGTGATGTTAAGGAAAGACAGGGTGAGCAAGGAACTAAGACAAGTGACCGTGTTTATTTTCTTTTGTCTTTTACTTTAGATTTCTTTTCACTTCAAACTATTTCGACAGTGCTGACTTCCCCAAAATGGCAAAGTCCAAACTCAGCATAATAAATACCTTCTGTGATGACGGGGATGTGATGGCATGGTTCAAGAAGTTGAGGCTGATGGCAATACTTCAAGAAATAGAAATCGTGGCAAGCCTTTTACATTTATATTTGTAGGGAAACTCTTTGGAGATGGACGAGGGTCAGCAGACGAACCTCGAACTGATTGAACCCCGAGGTATTTTCGGGTGGGGTATTTTCTGCTTACGCAAAGCTTAAACTAGTTGAATGGGCAGGAGGGCGCGTGGATGTTTATCATAACAAAATATGACAACATGCAGGAACGTCAGGGTTCACTGTGCGTGGTCATGAGACGACGATTTAACTGTCAATCGTGACATGGCTCCCCAATGACATCTCAAGGAAAATGCAACAAGCATAGGCCATCGAAACGTTGACCATGGGAAATTTGTTGACACGGGCGATTCAATAGCCACCCTCGAACCGCAAGCTGTTCATGGGCATGTGGAATACTTTATGGTACAGAATCCTGCACAGCAGGTTTACGTATGCGCCCAGGATTAGCCGGGAGACCGGAACCAATATTTTCCAATGATTGCTTAGTAATGGACCCAATCATCATGAAAAAAAAACCCTGCGCCTTTGTTCGGAAGCGCGTGTATCATTCAGGAGCACCAGTGTCTCGTCAGAAGAAAGCGACACTTTGGAAACATTACGGCCAGTATCGCCTAATGATAACTCTGACATCAATAACTTGGAAGCTACTGACAATGATGACGAAACAGCTGAGGACTCTATTAGATATATTTCGTCCCAGGAAGAATCCATATCTCCCCAACTCCGAAGGAGCGCCTGAATGAAGAGACGCGAACCAAGCTGCACTTTATGCGATGAGAACATCACGGGGGAATATAACGAAGGAGTCGCCGAGAGAAGGCATCGTTCGACGGCCGCGAAAAGAATTCGCGTGATAACATTCATTGTTTGCAGCTGTAAAAAAAAACTGAATCCGGTACGATTCGAACCTGGGCCTCGCAATAAACATTTTAATTTGACTTATCCATATAGAATGAACAGACAATAGATAAGCCAGTATGTTGGGAGAGTGAAGCGATTTGCATATCGATATGCGAATTTAAACCAAACACCGGCATCGAGCACTTTGGGAAAGAATAAAGGAACGAACGATATTAACACCGGAAGATCGAAAGAAATGTGTTCTTAATGGTGTGTTTCTAAGGACAGCCAAAGCGAGCAAAAAATTGAGCCGAGCGAACGTGTTTCTATCATTTTGTCTTTTCACTTTCTTTTTGCATCGGAACAATATGTCGAAGCTTTCAGATTGCGTCCAGGATCATTCAATACACTTTGTTATAAGAACAAAAAAGCATGGCAATTCCTTAAGGAAGACTTTATAAATAATTAAAGTGGCTAACGGTAAATAAGAAAAATACCAAGCTGAAAAAGTTTATATATATATATATATATATATATATATATATATATATATATATATATATATATATATATATATATATATATATATATATATATATATCAAACATTGTATTAAGTGATATAATAATTAAATGAAGAGTACCAATTAAGAGAAGTAATGTATATGACCTTGAAAACCATGAATAAAGACAAATCTTATTTTTAGACTAGCAGCATGGCCCGGCATTACCGGTGTTTGATTCAAAATCCGTACGACTCATACAGCAATCGCTATAACTTGACTTAATATGTTTGCCCTTCCTTGACTTTAAAGGAGTGCCCTTTGCCGTGCTGATATTGTTACATGCCTTACTTCTTGCACTGCGGATTTTTTCTAAGTTCTATACTAAACATTAAATCTGTTACGAAAAAAGAACTAAACAAAATGAACACAAAACGATCAGCTTTAAAAAAAAAGAGTCGTAACTGGAAAAACCGAATGAAAAAAGAATGTTAACAACAAATACTTTTTCACACCTAACCTAGTTCTGATATTTGTATCTATAATAAGAATGTATAAACATAAAAAAATCTCTTAAAATAATTGTCGGACATTGTCCATTTCATAATATATATATATATATATATATATATATATATATATATATATATATATATATATATATATATTAGATAGATAGAGAGAGAGAAAAAAAACAGACAGATAGAGAGAGACAGAGAGAGGTATGGAGAGGAAATATTGTTTTAAAACTTTTTAATAAGTTGAAGAATGTCTTCAACTTTGTCCCTTGTTTTATTCCCTGTTCATGCCTTCTACCCAGTTCCATGCGGTAGCTAATGAAATCGACATATACATACATATATATGTATATATATATATATATATATATATATATATATATATATATATATGTGTGTGTGTGTGTATGTGTGTGTGTGTGTGTGTATATATATATATATATATATATATATATATATATATATATATATATATATATATAGATATCAGCAAAAAGAATGTTCGTATATGCCATATTCTTCATATACCTTAATAAACTAAGCCAGGTAAGTAGATATACGATCAGCTTAATAACAAATTAAGTTACTTCTGAAACACCTTTAATGGAAAAACGAGATAATATTAAGTAAATGCCAAGGAGGGAAAACGTAGATAGATAACTTATTTTACAACACACTTTTTTCGAACAACTTTAAAAATATGTGTTTAAGCACTTTCTTCGCAATTAAAAGTCTTTCTTCACGCATAAATATCGACTTACACTTTAGAAGGAAGAACGGCATCATGGTATGTTAATTTGATTAGAGTTCCTCTTAGCTGAAAACAATTTAATGGTTACGAAATTAGGATCTTCATTTCGTTCCAATGATACATGGAACGTGCAGAAATACTGACAGAGATTGCACCATCGGCGGAAATGATTTTATTTCTTTAAGTGAGGTGTGATGTTTGTTGTCATATTAGTAACATGATATATAATTACCAATTTTTAACTGTTCCTAATATGTTAAAATTCTATGAATGGAAGAAGAGAAATAGAAGATTAGTTTAGAAAAAATATATGTTATGACCTGTCAAATACTATAATCAGTCATAAATATAAAGATGAGGAAATACGTACATACTTATCTATACAGGAACGCATCAATACTTTTATAATAATGTTCACCCAATACTGGGCCAATGAGCCACCCAAGGTAGAGAGTTATTGTTTGGTGCTGTGTAAGTGTAAGCAAAGGCTATACATTAATTTCATCAGGTTATGCAGAGAAGAAAATTATTAACCCCAGTCTTGGAGAAGTAAAGATTGTCATGATCAAGAAAACATCCTGCCGGAAGTCTGTATTACTAAGCAGCTGTTTTCGTGAAGGAGCTATCCGACTGGAACTTACTCCTTACTAAGTGAATACAAAGATAACTAGAATGATTAATCTTTGCGAACGAGGTGGAAGTTACTACCAAGTCTGGCAGACATGATAATTGGTCTAGTAAGTTAAAAACTTACATTAGATATTGAGAAAATTTTCTCGCAAAATACTTTCACAAACTGAGGGAGGATTATTGTAAAATTAGATCTCTACATTCTCTGTTTTAAACCTGTTAAAAGAGGATCACAACTAAGTATTCTCAGTTTGTGCCGAACCATTAAAATTAGCTCCAGAGTTTAGTACGAAACAATGCTTTATGATTGGTCCATAAATAATAATTACATGTTTTTCTCTACGTCCGTACGGTTGATCTGTTTTGAGTTCAACTTACCAAAGAATCTGTAAACATTCTATCGAGCCTCCCACATGATCAAAAAAAAATCATATGAGACTTCGACATGACTTAGTGAGTCCTTAAAATAATCAACTCGGCACACGAATCCATGAAACCCTTCCTTGCTAAAAGTTCATTTTTATTAACATCAACCCCGGCTTGTGGAATTCAAATTCATTTCAACATCAACTCATCTAGTGACGAATTAAAATAAGATGAGATTAATAAACCAACCCACTCAATATCTTAACAACATAAAGGAAATCGTAACTATATCAGTCGAAGCGAGGCAACTCTACAATAAGTCAATTAATCTATTTCATTCAATTTTATCATTAACATAAACTGTTTAATTCCTTACCAGATCTATAGCATAACAACTTTTATATTACCCTTGATCAGACAACCAAGTACTCTCAAATGTTTTAAACAACTTTATTATATTGTGTGTACGTGTTGCTACATAACAATATTTTCTGTTAAAACAAATATCTGCTTATTTGATTATTTCTCTTGTTGTTGTTGTCTTTGTTTCATTTGATATAGTAAAGATAGTAGAGGTTCAGTTTAATTTGTATTTTCTCATTGATATAAATTGGTTTGCCTACTACAAACTGGAAATGTCAGAACTGGTTGAATCAAGGAATAGAGCTCCTCAGACCGCTTCATATGGAAATATCGATAGAATAGCGGAGATTTTGTACCTAAGACAGGCAAGAGACTACTAAGTAGTTCCAGCTTAGATGAGTCAACAATAATTTGTTCTGGCTCATGTGAATGTAGAGAATAGTGGGAGGAGTCAGATTGTATGGGGTAAGACTGAACCCCAATAGTTGTGCAAAGAAAAATAACAATGTCTTGAGAGAACACCGGTTAATCATTATGTATAAAATTTCTGCTTTTGCTTGGTCATGATACCAACTACTTTGCTTTTGGTCTACTGAATTTTACAAACCAGTCCGTCCCTCTTTGAGTCGTCAAGCAGTCTACATCAAAGAAGAAGTTAGTTGTCAGGTTCTGGTCTTGATAATTTTTAGAGGTCAACTTATAAACTGTTTTATTATCCGCTAATATTCACTAAAGATTGGATTATGCTCTTATGTAGATAAAGATTAAAAAGAGGCGATGACCAGAAGAGAAGACCGAGGGACACCGGCATGAATTTCAAGAGCTTCCGATGATTGGTCTTTAAAAATGCTTTCATGGAGATCGCTGATCGGAAATACTTGATCATTCTGATATATTTATATAAATCTATTAATTTAACAGGAAATAGCAAACATCATAACCACATAATTAAAAATGAAAATTCCCAAAGTATTAGGTTAACGTTGAATTCCCACCCTACATATTTCCCTGTACAAAGCGTGGTAATTTATTTCAGGGAATGACAGTAGCTACGATGTGGTAATAAGTCAGGCAAGACATTTTATCGAATTACGCCTGGACTTTTCTCGGCACCGGTTTCTTGAGAGGTAAACCAGATGGAAGACGCGTTGTCAAAGAGAAACTGAATTGGTACGTGGTCACATTTTACTATTCGTAGAAAATGACTGAAAAAAAACAACAACCTAGATCGGCAGCTTAACTTTCTGTGTTATGGGAAGGCTGGTGAAAAGGCGGCGAAATCGCAATCATATTAAAAATAGTTTATATTGAAAAGTAAATCGATTACCGTAATTCTCCGTCTATAATACTCATTTTTTTCTAAAAACTAATAAGCAAAATTAGGGGTGCGTATTATGCAAAAAATGTTTAAGACATTGCTGTTTCATAGGTTGATTTCAGTTTCGAAATAACTACTCACCACAGAGATGTGTCACCTCGTTTCGTAAATAAATCCCGGAAAACACCACAGCATGTAGGAAAACACAGAATTACCAGCAGCAAAAATAAATAAACACACACACACACACACACACACACACACACACATATATATATATATATATATATATATATATATATATATATATATATATAGGTTGGTGCAAAAATAATGACGTAATAATGTCGTTTTTTGACGTATTTTTTAACGTCAAAAACAACATTATTACGTCATTATTTTTTCACCAACCTAATATATATATATATATATATATATATATATATATATTTATCATGTAACAATTCGACAACGTTTGTCTATTTTTTTTATTATTTGGACATAGATCCTACTTATAATTAGGGTAAATTATCAATATTTATCATATCATATTTATCTCGAAATGTTGAATGGCTTCTGAAAATCTATTAGATTAAAACCTACGGCATCTGAACTCTCAAGCATATACACCATAACAATTATTTTATGCTTGATACGTTAGGAATGCGTGAGTTTAAGGATAATAAATCTATTACAGAAGTCGGTAATCAACATTATTCATCAGAATTAGCCGTCTGTGATTTGAGGCTATTACCAAAGTGGAATAGCGATTTGAACAGATAAAGATTTTCTGATATACTTGACATAACCCCAAAATTGATAATAATTTCTGGAAAACGAATTACAAGTGTATTTCCGGCATTGGCCCCATCGTATCGAAGAGCACGATTTCATAAGTGAAATATTCTGAAGGAGAAAGAATCTAATACTGACCAGGTAAACTCAACAAACTTTGCTTTCAAAGGGCCAGTCAATTACACATCCTGTATCTATCTCTTCCTCTCTCTATATATATTTCTCTTCCTATCTATCTATCTATCTATCTATCTATCTATCTATTTTTTTAGTTGTCTATCTTGAGTTAAGAAAGTTTTTCACCGCTAAATTCAAAACTGACATCTGTTTCTCTCGATCAGGTCATGTTTTTGTGCAAAGTTGAATTTTTTAAAACCCGTTCTTCTGACTGAATCGATTAGATTTTTTTGACATTATCGATTGAATTATGTTAATAATTCATACAAGAAATAAGTTTCAAGATCAAAAATATTATGTAACACAATTTATTAATTAAATTTCTCAAATATCGATTACAATAAATTAAATAGTATACATTGATAAATGTATGTACATATAAATTGCATGTTTCATCATCATTGTTCAAAATTCATGTCCTGAAATTCCATTTATTCGAACCTTTAGAATGATCAGCGTCAGGGGTTAATCTCTTCAAAGTCCAGCAGTAATCAGCCATAATGACTCCATCCCAGCTCCATTGTTACCTGGTTTCCGTCTCTTTCATGTCCTGATGGAATCTCACACTCTTTTCGTCGCTCACTGGTCCTAGATTCTCAGGAAACCGATCCATTTCTGAGAATAAATAATGCATTTTGATGCTTATGTTGCATCGAAAATATCTGAAAGCAACCAGCATATTGATGACAATGTCTGCTTAGTTAAGACAATAAATTTCTTCACGACCAGAACAAAAGTCTTCCATTGAGTTTTCAAACTTTGCATCTCTGATGAGCTGATATATTTGAGGACCATCAAGGATGGCAGATTTCATCTCCTCCAAGGTCAGTCCTGGAAAAACCTAGCAGAAGTAAGTGAAGCAGCCATCATTTTGTCCAGAGCTTTAATGAACTGCTTGATCAAACCGAACTTGTTATGCAGTGGTGAGAAAAGTAACCTGCCTCTGTCCAACAGAGGCTTATTTATGACGTCCGTTGCTATGTAAGGCATCAGTTCATGGCGCACAGGACAGTCCTTTTGCGTATAATGCTGAGCAATGTTCCTACTACCTCACCTGCACAGAAATCTTGGATACTAGATGAACTTAGAATTTTGTCCCAACAAATATTTCACCATCTTCAGGTTTACGTAAATAAACTATTTTGCTGATCATAATGAATTTTCTTCAGCACATAATTCAGTGCATAATATTTCTTCTTCAGTTTAGTCGAATGAGCGAGGGATATAGAGCGAAACTTATTACCATTGTGCAGCAGAACACTCTTCAGTGATCGCTTGATGCTGTCAGTGAACAATTTAAAAAGTTTGGGTTTAATACTGTGACACTTCAATTTTGTGCGGAAGCTCCGCAATATCAGTACAGTACACCGAGTCCTTCTTTTTAGGGAAAAAACGGAGCTACACTTGATGCCTTTTGCGGTAGAAGATGATGCGGAGATACACTTGATGCCTTTTGCGGTAGAAAGTGATGGGGAGGTACACTTGATGTATTTTGCGGTAGAAGGTGATGCGGTGGCACACTTGATACCTTTTGCGGTAGAAGGTGATGCGGAGGTACACTTGATACCTTTTGCGGTAGAAGGTGATGCGGAGGTACACTTGATGCCTTTTGCGGTAGAAGGTGATGCGGAGGTACACTTGATACCTTTTGCGGTAGAAGGTGATGCGGAGGTACACTTGATGTCTTTTGCGGTAGAAGGTGATGCGGGGGTACACTTGATGCCTTTTGCGGTAGTATGTGATGCGGAGGTAAACTTGATGCCTTTTGCGATAGACGGTGATGCGAGTACTCTTAGAGGAATAGTTCGGCAGAGGACCTTGACTAGTTGATATCACGAACTAAATAATTTAGTTCCTATTGGGAAAAACGATATGCACCAGCATCATTGAGAACCTCCTCCTCTTCTTCTTCTTCTTGAAGTCTGGTATTGATATTTGAGAAAATTGGAATTCACTGCCACATTAGCTGTTCTGCTCACTTTTTTTTTTGTAACTAACAAAAATCTTTTGTCTTAGGACCTGCGTAATTATTGGAGTACATCGTCTTATTATTTCAATGAACCTTCTGATTATGGTGTCACATTATACATTGTTTGTTAAAACATTTCCTATATATTTGCTATTCTAAAAGGCATCTTCGACATTCTCTTGGGCAGAAAAAAATATACATTCCTTCTTCTATGTTCTTTGTCACTTCAGCGAGATTTTTTCTCATGTATCTCGTAGCAGAAAACAATACTAAGACATGGAACAGAATACAAAAAAAAGAATATACAAGGAAATAAGGAACAAATGTAGACTGCCTAAAGACGAATGCCAGAAAGCGAAAGAATGATTATCACAGATAAAAGAGATATCCATAAGAAATATGAGGAAACTAACAAGACAAAAGACATGTCAT
The DNA here is from genome assembly GCA_963932145.1 of Acanthosepion lycidas. NCBI lineage: Eukaryota > Metazoa > Mollusca > Cephalopoda > Sepiida > Sepiidae > Acanthosepion > Acanthosepion lycidas. The sequence continues at coordinate 19,291,042 of OZ010578.1, read as the reverse complement.
CAACAGGATGCGTAAATTCAAGGACGGAATGATGATATTAGAGAAAGAGAAAATAATTCAGAGATGGAACGAATGTATAGGAAAACACTCCCACAACATAAGAGAACGACTGCCAATACATAGAATCCCGACGGACCGGAAATATTAAAAACCGAAGTGGAAGCTGCACTGGCCAAATTGAAGAGAAGCAAAGAGACAGTTCCAGACGAAATTGTAATAGAAATACTCGCAGCCGTAGACGATTTTGCCATAGACAAGATCACAAAATAATGAATTATATCTACAACAGATGGGATATATCATAGGATCTAATCTACTTTCATAGCAATACTTAAGGAACCAGGCGCAAATCATTGTGAACGGGATTTATTCGACATATACAGCGTGACAGTTCTGGGAGAAGTAGAATTCCTACCAGGATTCATTATTGGCGGCCACAATCTTAACACAATAAGATATGCAAATGATATAGTGCAGATAGCAGAGACGGAAAAGAACTTACAATACCCCCTACGGAATGTATCGAAGGAAAGTGAGAAGAAAGGACTAAGCATAAATTACAAGAAAATATAATGCATTGTTATGGACAAAAAGGGTGAGCCGAAAATGCAAATTACAGGTCGAGGATACTAAAATCATGGAGGAAGAGGAATTTGAATATGTAGGAAGTGTTCTAACAGAGGAGGGAAAGTGCAACACTGAGATCCGAAGACGTATTGGGATGGACAAAGATGCAATAGAAACGCTAAGATGAGTATTAAGAGACAGAACAAAATTGTTAGGAACAAAAAAAAAAGTACTGAACTGCTGCGCAATTTTTGTTCTCTTATTCTGTAATGAATACCGAAAATTTTCTCAAAGATGAATAAGAGAAGGAAAGCAAGAGAAATGTAAATCTACAAGAAAATGATGAGGATACCATGGACCGAACATGTGAGCAACAAGAAGGTTTTGGATAGAATGGAAACAAAAAGGAAAAGTATAATTAACCACAGGAAGAAGGAGTTGAAATTTATGGGTGATGTGTTGAGGAAGGAGTGCTTGGAAAAAATGATACTAACAGGACTGATAGGAGGAAAAAGGACAGGGGGGGAAACCAGCATGATAGACTTAATGGGCTTGAGCAAGTGGTTGGCAGAAGAGGGTTTGGGAGAAATATCAAAAAGACAACATTGTTAAGAGCGAAAAGCGACAGAAATATGTGTAGGGCCATGATCGCCTACGTCCTGAAGGGACACGGCACATAAAAGCAGAATCTCTTAGCAAGTATTTTCTTTTCAGCATACTCCCCTATCTTTGCCCTTTCATCCATTTATACATACTTAGTTGATAGGTTGCTTGCTGCTTTTCTATCTCTTTTGTCTTTGGGGGTATCAATTTTCCATTGCGTCCTTTGTCTTTATATGTCCCAGATATTTCAGTTGTGTCTTTGAGATTCTAAGTATAAGCGCCCTGTAGAGTCTACTGTCTCGGGGCTCATGTGTCTATTTTACTTGTGAGGAGATTGTCCAGTATTCACTAACATACAGTAGAAACGATCTTGCATAAAAGTTTAACAGACTTTTTGTATCATATTTTCTACTCAGTGTAGGAAATTATAATTATAAAGCAAATGATTGTATCTATAGCAAATATTTTGGAAAATTCCTTTCATTTTATTGTTCTGTTTTATTCAAAGTTGCCTTTCTTTATCCTAGAGAAAAGTCTTTTCTTTATGTTTACTTTTAATATAGATATATAATTAGGTTTTCGGCTTTTAAAACTTCATAAGCAACATTAAATTAATATCGAATAATCATTTTAAATTTGAAATCAACAACCCGATGTTCATCCTTATACGTACGTACTTTTGTTAAAATTATCTATTTTTCCAATATTTGCTAACGTAATATACATGAAAAACAACCTACTCAAAAAACGATCAGATATTTTTGTCTGTACAACGTGCAGGAATTTATTAAGGTTGATTTACTTGTGGCACAAGGCTGAAATCATGGAGCACGAAGTTAGGATAGGATTCCCTACTCGGCTGTAATTGATCTAGTGAGATAAACGTGATAATAATTAAACCGGGTCGAAGAGCCCTTGTCTGCGCAGAGTAAAAGAGAAAAAAGAAATATGATAAAAAAACATCTCAAATCGATTTTTATAACTTTTTATAAGATCCTCAAAGAATGAATATTTTACTTCTGAACTATGTCGATCGTTTCCTCACAATAAAAACTGTTTTTCTACAAACTTTGTTACAAATTGAACTTTAGGATTTTCAAAACAGCTGCAATGTTTGGTGCATTCTTCAAATCGGTACTTTGCAATGCCCGTGAATGTGACAAGCAATACATAAAAAGTGAGCATCGCTAAAGGTTGCTTGCGGCTTGACACGGTGGTAGCTGGATAGGCGTGACAGAAATCTAATTTCTGGAAACTTTTGAAGAAATATGATGAAAATCTTTCTTAGACTCAAGTGGGTTCCAATATTCTTCATTCTGCACGGGTTCAAACAACATACGAAGCATCGACAACCTTGCTGATCCCAGTCCAGTTCTATCCAAGCAAGGTTATTTCATAAGTCAAATCACCTTCAATGTTTTCCGTGATGTATTCAACGAATAAAAATGTCGTCATTGGAAAGGAAATAAATTGCGTAGTCATACATGTCTGCGCTAAAATTCAGAGGTTCACTTAGATGCGTTCATAGAAAATCCTGTGCCGAAAAACAAACGGATGTTTATAGAGGAGAAAAAAATAGTTATCCTTTTTCATGTGGTGAATTATTTGATGTCCGTCTTGCCACAGACCGATATTACATCTAGATGTGTCTGATCATGTCAATATCTTTCAATACATCGATTTTATGAATTATATAAACATCGATTTAAAAAACCCATCATTTTCTCTCTCTCTCTAGCAGAGTATATATCATAACATTTTATACATACCCTTTATGCAATCTATCTATCTATCTATCTTTGTTGTTTCATATTTTTTGTATATATATATATATATATATATATATATAATATATATATCAGTTTTGCATATATCTATCTATATCTATTGTTTCATATCTATCTATCTATCTTTCTATCACTCTCTCTCTCTCTCTCTCTATATATATATATATATATATATATATATATATATATATATATATAAGTGAACAGTGAAGTTAACACTCAGAGGGGACAAGCTGTTTCATGCTAGATGCAGTCGTTAGGCCCCGCTAGTGATGAATATTTTTCGCCTATTTATATATATGGGTCAGTGATGTATTGTGGGTAAACCATTCTGGCGGGAGTGGCTTATTTATTTATTTATTTATTTATTTATTTGTGCTAATTTATTTTGTTTTTTTTATTTTCATTTTTTGTTTTATATAGTAATTTATTCTTTTAGTACTTCGATGCATTAACGTAGTAAAACAATTTGGGAATTTGCTTAGGTCGCTTATTTAGTCGTTTGTTTTCGTCTGAGAAGATAATTAAAGCTACTTATTCGTCCAATTTTTAGATTGTCGTAATCTATTCTGTTATTTTGACGGGAGACAGGTTTTAATTTGTTTAATATTTATTTATTTAGATTGATTATTTTTAATTGTTTTTGCTTATACTTCTTTATATTTAATTGTTCTAATGGTTATTTTAGTGGGAGAGATTTGTTAATTTGTTTATTTATTTCTTTATTTGGATTAATTTTTAATTCTTTTTTCTTATTTATTTATGTTTTATTTTGGATATTTTTATTTACTATATTCGGTTTTCGATTTTTGTTGAACGTAGTATTTCTTATCGTTATATTGCAGTTATAATTATTTTTTCGACCAATTTTTGGATTGAGTTTTTTAGTCTATACTAAAGGTTATTTTGGCGGGATTGGTTTGTTAATTTGTTGATTATTATTTACTTTATTTATTTGGGTTGATTATTTTTATTTGTTTTTCATGCATTTATTTTTGTTTTTATTTATTCTATTTCGGCTATTCTAACGGGTGTGGCTTGAGAATTTGTTTATTATTTATTATTTTTGGGTTAATTTATTTTACTCGTTTTAAATTATTTTGTTTTTATTCATTCCAATTTTCGATTTTAAGTAATATAGTAAGATTTTGTTTTCATGACTGCATTTTGAGATCCACTCTGATCGTTTATTCAGTAATTTAATTTGGTCTTGGAAAGTGATACTAGCTATTTTATCCTCCAAGCAAAGTTTGCAAGTTTTCGATTGATTGCTGTAGGCTCATGAACTTTTCATTATTTTCCATAATATTTTTCGTGTGATTTGTTTTTAATTTCCCAGATACAATTTGAAAACATTGTACTGTTCGCGTATTTACTATTTATGAAAGATGATTTGTGTGCATAGTTTCTTTGATTCTTGGGACTTTCTGATACTCCTGTGTATACTTTTCCTTCATTATTTCATGATTTTACCGCGGCTTGGTATATTACGTTTTTTTGTATGCAATTACCGTTTAAAGGAGATTCATTCTTTATTCTACATTTATATATGGGTTTAATTTGTTCGTGTGGTTTATTGATTGATTTCCTATTGGGCATTTTTTATTATTTATTATTTATTTATTATTCTCTATTCAACTGTAGCTGAATTTTACAGTGGTTTTATTGAATATTTTGTGTAGGGTGACTGATTCCATATGGTATTCCTTTTCCTTTTGGCCTTTTTATGCTAAGTGGGAGTATGTGAGTGCCGGGAATTCACTATCTTTTAGGACTGTTTCGTAGTCTTTTTAGCTTCGTTAAATATGATTCCATTGCAAGAATTGTCGGAAAGCATGCGGTTAATCGATTTTGGTTCTGTTCGTTTATTGAATGAGGGTGAATGGAAGATGTATTTATGTACAGTGGTTTATCACTGAGTTTTCTGTAAGGTTTATATGTGCGTTTTCTTAGGTTGAAGGTAACATCTAGAAAAATCTACGTCGTTTATGTTAGGTTTTATATCTATGTTAAATCCGTTATTTAAAAAAAACAAAAAAAAACTTTATTATTGATTTTCTTGCTTTGTCTGTGTTTTGTTTGTTATGATTTCTTAAGATTATGAGACCGTCGTCCCTGTAGAGTTCTGTATCATTTTTATCTGTTATTTTGATTAGTTTGTGTAGTAAATATATACCTATGATTTCGCAGGACATTGGACCGTCAAAGTTTCACATTGTAGTGTCAAAGATTCCTTCTTTCTTTATCCACGCGTCTTCATTGTGGAATAGTAGTGATTTACGGGAGTGTTTAATGATTAATGATAATGATTTCTTTGGTGTTTATTCTTCTTTGTTCCTGGGGTAACGTGATGACTTTATCTAGCATGACTTCTGATATGATGGGTAAAATTCTTTTATGTCTAATTGTATAAACTGGCAATTATGTTTATTATTTATGTTATGGAACCAGTCAATAGATGTTTTAGTGTTTTTCCACTGTTTTACACCTAACTTGTTCCTTAGTCCAGAATTAATTCTTTCTAGTATTGTTTCAATCCGCCAAAATATCTGTTAGGAGAGAATGTTACAATCAATCCAAAAATTATTCGAAAAATTGCTATAACTGTTATATAAGGATAAAAAAAAAACACTAAGCTATTCAAATATCGTAAACCGAATATAGTAAATGAAAATATACAAAATAAAAAAAATAAGTACATAAATAAGAAAAAAAACAAGTAAAAATTAATTCAAATAAATAAATAAATAAACAAATTAACAAATCGCTCACGGTAAAATAACCGTTAGAACAAATAAAAATAAACATAAATCTGCAAAAACAAGTAAAAATAATGAATCCAAATAAATAAATAATAAACAAAGTAAAAACAGTCACCGCCAAAATAACAGAATAAACTACGGCAATCAATCTAAAACTTGGACGAATAAAAAGACCAAAGCTTAAAAAAGCGACCTATGCAAACACCGCAAATATTTTTACTGCGTTAATAAAACATCGAAAACCGAAAAGAATAAATAAATATATACAATAAAAAAATGAAAATAAAAAGAACTAAAGTAAATTAACCCGAATAAATAGATAAACAATCCACTCCTGCCATAATGACCGCAATGCACCACAGACCCATATATATATATATATATATATATATATATATATATATATATATATATATATATATAGTCTAGAAAAGATTCAACATCGCGGCGATGTTGACGATTGTGTCTAGCATGAAACAGACTGTCACATCTGAGTGTAGACGTCGATGTTCACTTTTATATTTAAATTTACTTGGTCTCTATCTCTGATATTGAGCCCTTTATCACATAAATATAATACACCTTAATACTATATGTCCTCATATATATATATATATATATATATATATATCAGTTTGTCCATTTATCTATATTATTCGATCTGTTTGTCTGTCCATATCTATCTATCTATATCTTTTGTTTCATATATATATATATATATATATATATATATATATATATATATATATATATATATATATATATCTGTTTGTTCATATATCTATCTATTTATATATCATTTTATCTCAGTTTGTCCATTATTTATCTCCGTAACTATATCAGTTAATTCATAACTATATTAGTTTGTTCACATCTCTCTATTCATCTATTTATATCAGTTTATTGATACTTACCTATTGCTTCGTATCTGTCTCAGTCTGTTCGTATGTATTTATCTGTCTTAATCTAATCCTGTCTAGCTTGCAAGCAAAGTGGCTAAGCATTGTTATTAATCTCACTAGCTACCAAGGTTGATTCTTTATTTATGTAATTATTTCATAATGGATATATTTAATTATCTGTAGAAATTAGACCTCTTCCATCGTTAGATTAATGTCAGCTTACGTGTTTTCTTTTCGAACATCATTCTCCTAATTCAGACTCACTTAGAGGATGAAGCACGTTGTGATAATTTTCAGTGAGATGAAAGATTCCAGTGTCTACACATATCATCTAATAAAGATACACACGCACTCGATTGCTCCAATTAGAACCGTCTGAGAGGAATCCAGTTGTTAGCCTCTGGGTGGCAGGACTGTCATGTTCAATAATGTCTTGTGTTTCGATGTATTCAACAAGTGTTTGTACCAACATTCCTACATCCATAGACGATTTATCGACTGTCCCATGATATATACACTTGCTACGATCGATTTAAGGATTGCCAAAGTAGACGGCAAAGATCAAAGTTTACCAAATTGGAATTTCTTTTCTAGCAACAGAGTGCAGATACCTTAAGAGGCAATATTCTATCGTCTTTAGTATTTGTGGAAGCGATGTTGAACAACGATATGTGCACTAAAACAATTTTTAATCCGTTCTCCTGTCATTCCTGCAAGAAAAAGAAACGATGTTTTGTTCCAGCAGTATAAAATCTGTACGATTCCTGACCTAATCAGCATGGTCTGCAAAAGATTGCCGATTCCGTTGCAGCCTAGCTTCACTATGTGCATGAGGCATGGAATTAGGTATCACAGTACGGTATTCATGGTATAGCCAGAAGTAAATGGGTCTATAGGTCAGTGCTCTTGTCCAAAGACGACAGACGAAATATTAATATGGACTTTAACTATTTTGGAATTTGAAGTTAGAATCGGTATAATATTTGCTGTAAATATGTGACTTAATTTTAATAGTTATGAACTTGAAATAAATGTAAAGTGTCGAACAATAAAATTAACATTCACTGTGTTTATCTGTGTCTTTCGTTAGTGGAAATTGAACGTAAAACATGGGAATTAATTTTTTAATCATACAAAGATCTCTAGGGTCAAATCCTCAAACATTCATTTGAAAAATAGCCCCAAATTCTGTCTTAAAACCTTTTGTATATTAATTTAAACACTCGCTCTAGTTTTCTTTCTTTTGCCATATTGCCTGTTTTAAACCCACTAGAGTAGCAGTGTGCAATCGATTTCTATTTTATCCTCAAGTTAGGTCATTTGCAGTAATGTGCAGTAATATGAATCTATTTTCGGGATGTATGATGAAATTTGTTTGGCCTTGAAATATATTGCCTCGTCTGTGATTGCATCAGATTATTTTCACGCTCAGACACTAGTGACTCGATTGTCGATTAGTTGTCCTACGGTCATTGTCTAAGATGGACGTTACTCCAATGAAGCCTATGAAAATTGTAACGCTGCACAAACACACTGACAAGCCTTACCAGTGAGCAAATGAAAGTATTATAGACTTGACGAAAACTCTCCTGATTTAAAACCAAGTGAGAATCTGTGGTCACTCTGCAAGAAACACGTTGGTTGAATGGGAATACGAAGTATTAACAGGTGCACTGAGTCATGTTTCATTGGAAATATACGAAACAAAAAAGTGTACATGTCTACGTGCCACCGATATTCGCAACTGAATATTGCATTGTAAGTGAGCAAGGTTTTATTTCACGTATGAACATTCAGAAGTCCAAAAACGAAAGCATACTTTAGGGAACAGTGTTTTTATTTGAACCAATATCATTAAAAATCATTAGATAATTATTTGCCTCTGTTTACTTTGCATGACACAGAGTATATGTCAGCCATCTGTTAGTTGAAGTCCGGATAATTAAACGAAAATCAGGGATTTTCTGCGTTATTTGGAGCACGACATCATTCACCAACTTTGCTTAATAAGTTCAACCTCAAAGCCCACCATAATATGGCGAAATCTGATTTTCTTCTTATTTCTATATTTTTTCGTTATTTTTGCATTTAATTTCCCGTTCATTTCATTGCCATGATGATTAAATTATAGATGATTTCTAATCCTTTCTATTTTTTACGTCAGTAATCAGATTTGGTTTTCTCAACTTACTCCTTTTCTTCAATATTTAGATTTCAGCTTCCGATTGAATCTTTCTATCGTTATTTATTTTCCCCTCAAATTATTTCTTTCTCATCTTTTTATTTTTCGGTTGCATCTTTGGAGGAAATTCTTGTAGTACACTTTCAGTCATAAATGCATCGGAAATAAATAATAATCATTCAGCGATACGACTTCGATTTTCAACGTATCTATCTATCTATCTATCTATCTATCTATCTATCTATCTATCTATCTATCTATCTATCTCAGTCTGTTCACATCTATCTATCTATCTATCTATCTATCTCAGTATTGTCATATCTATCAATGTCAGTCTGTTCATATCTATCTAAGTCTTTTCATATCTATCTATCTATCTATCTATCTATCTATCTATCTATCTAAGTCTGTTCACATCTATCTATCAATCCCAGTTTTGTCATATCTATCAATGTCAGTCTGTTCATATCTATCTAAGTCTTTTCATATTTATCTATCTATCTATCTATCTATCTATCTATCTATCTATCTATCTATCTATCTATCTCAGTCTGTTCACATCTATCTATCTATCTATCTATCTATCTATCTATCTCAGTTTTGTCATATCTATCAATGTCAGTCTGTTCATATCTATCTAAGTCTTTTCATATCTATCTATCTATCTATCTATCTATCTAAGTCTGTTCACATCTATCTATCAATCCCAGTTTTGTCATATCTATCAATGTCAGTCTGTTCATATCTATCTAAGTCTTTTCATGTCTATCTATCTATCTATCCATCTATCTATCTATCTATCTATCTATCTATCTATCTATCTATCTAGCTGTATCATTCTGTTCATATCTAACCACCTAAATACCTATATATCTATCGAGCTAAGTCTGTTTATATATGTTTCTGTTCCATTATTTTCACATCCGTATTTCGATCTATATCGATTCATTCCTTATGCATTATCCTCCTTTAGTTTAACGTTGAACAAAAACATAATGTTGTGTGGCTATTACTTTTCATATGATTATTAACAGTTGTGTAAATCAGCGTTGGTTAATTCTGCATTTAATATTCATTAATATACAGTCAATTGGCGTTAAAATACCCAAATTTCTCAGCGAGGTGACAATATTAACATTATTTGATAAGCCGAGCCGAGTGTAAAAACCAGCATTTAGAATGCTGATTAACAGAGCTGTAAAACATTTTCCCTCATAATTTTATATAGATTACAAACGCAGGAACACACTGGCAAACAGACAAACATAGATGCACACACACGCATGTATATATATATATATATATATATATATATATATATATATATATATATATATATATATATAATAAAAGAATAATATATATATCTATATATCTATATAATACATTTCACACACACACACACACATATATATATATATATATATATATATATATATATATATATATATATATATATATATATATATATATATATATATATGGATTAAATCCGACATATATATATATTTTACGATGAATTTTTTTTGTGGTAAACATAGTGTTATGGTCCGTTTCCTTGTAGCACGGTGATAGTCCAGTGTAGAACAATTAAAGAAGAACTCGAACATGGACATGGAATAACGCAGATATATTACAAACAGGAATATATACAGAGAAGTAGAAAGTGTTAGTACGAACAATGAGTTTTAGTAGTAATTGTTTGAACACGACTCTGTTTCGGACAGCCTCTGACTCGACTGACTGACACGCTCGCTCTGACTGACTGAGAGACTCCTGACGGACTTCACTTCAGAATTCAGACTGAACTCAGACTTCAGACGGAACAGTATTTAGTCACCCTCCACGAGTGTATCATGTGGCACAAAGCCGGTTTAACGTGGGATCTTCGAGCCAGTGGGCTCGACCAAAAATATGTCCTTTGAACCCGTACAAACGGGTTCAGGGTCGGTTTACCTCCCCGAAAGAGATTCCGCCTCTCGGCGTAGCCTCGATCGGGTTCCTCCCCGCCCGAAGGAAGAGAGTTCAACCGATCAGCCAGTCAGCCTGTCGTCAAACTTCAGACTGAAGAGTATTTAGTGAACTATTTTCTCCTTTTAACCAGTCAAACGTCTTTTACGAATAGCGTCCAACGTTCAAATTCTAAATTTTAAGCATACCTCAATTTACCTTTTTTTTTCCTTTTTTTGTATTATTGACTCATTCCTATACCTCATTTTTTTATACTTATCACCCCAACCAAGGCGGGAAGCCACTAGGACGCAAGGGGTTACAGAGAACTGGAGCGAGAGAAAATAGGAGTGATAGAGGAAAGGATGAAGAGAAGAATAGGGGATAGATCAGGGCATCTGGATACGTTGATTGACATTACATTTGAATAGTTGAAGATTATAGCTATCAGGGAAAGTGGAAAAAGGGAGGGAGTTCTACAGGCGAAGGGTGCGAGACATGAAGCTTTTGACGTAGAAGAGACGGCTACATTTAACAGTTTCGACAGTGAGCGAGATGCCGGCATAGAAGAACGCTTAAATTCATGAAGTCCGGGAACCAGCGAAAGCAGCTCTTCGGAGCAGTTACCATGAAAATATTTGTAAAAAAGACAGAGGGAGGCGACGACACGTTTGTGAGAGAGCGACTGCAGGCGAAATATTAGATCAAGGCCAATTACATTGCATAACCGTATCTGGATTTTATGAAGGATCTTGAGACAAACAGAAGGGGCTCCAGACCATATATGGCAGCAATACTCCATGAAAAGACGAATCGTTTATTTGTAGATTTGAAGGATCGACTCCAGCGAGAAAAAAAAATCCTGGCGCTATTGACTCAATGTATTTGTTCCATCTCAGGTCAGCAGTCAATATGAGACCTTGTAGTCGCAAAGAGGAACTCTCGAGAATTTGGGCGTCAGACATTCTAATGGCAGCAGGGATGGTTCTTTGTGATGAGTATTAGAGAGCAGTTTTGTTTCCGAGGCGTTAAAGTTAACCAGACAATTCCTCTACCAGTTCACCACCGATTGGAGGTCCTTTTTTTCCTGCGATTAAATTTATTGATTTAGTACTATTTTTGTGCTATTTTAATTTTGAACAATGAATCAGCGGCCTCCCATGATAATCTCTGTACTTCTTTTTAAATAAACAATGAGCGAGATATTGGGCCCGATGAGTTGAAACTCGAGTCGCTCACCAAATGTAGGTATATGCGCATTTTTATTCAGACAGGTAGATGTAGTTGGATTAAAATAAAACAGACCTTCAACTAATATTTGAGTACCATAAAAAATAACGTTTAGACAAAATAAATTTATATACCACTAAATTAATTCACTTTCTTTTCCCCCGGGTTTCAGATAATGTTCAGCCATCTTGACCCCATTTATCGTAAGAACCACTGAAATACACTTTGACTTATTAGAAAGAGAACCGGTTAAATCGTTTTATGTCAGCCAAAATCTCTTCCCCATTGAGCAATGGTGGGGAGAAATAATCATTCACTAATGGTGCTAACATTCATACTCTGGGTATTATTTACACTATTTATATTATTCGGAATATTTTCCTCATGTTTGTTGTCATATTCATCACAACGTTTCGTCTCATCAGTATATGTCTATATATCTAAGATGAGGTATTATGGACACTATTTACATTATTCGGACGATTGTCCTCATCTTTGTTGCCATACTTATCACAACATTTCGGGCGTGTACTACCGACCTTCTTCAGGGGGTTGGAATTTACTGTTAATTCCACTCTGAAAGTTCTCTAACAAGAGATAACTAATATCCATTAAACATGGCACGTGGAACTACAACAGTCTACTTCAGTGAGTGAAATAAAGGGTTCCGTTCGTCATTCCAACCACCTGAAGAAAACCAGAGTGGACAACGGCCGTATCGTTGAAATAAATATGGCGACAAAGATGAGGACAATAGTCCGAATAATGTAAATAATGTAAATTAAAACCAACTGAATAAATAAATAATGAACAAGTGGGGACATTCCAATAATCTTAATGCTTCTCAATATACTGGTTGCGATGATTAAATTGTCGTGTAAACGACGCAAAAATGAAAATAAAAATTGACATTTCATTTTAACAGATATCTTTACCAAAATTGCACAAAAATATCTTGTTATAATTAACACTAAATTACTGACATTACATAAAAGTGTCTTGAAATACTAAAGAGTAGCTTTATTCAAGAAAATCGCCATTGGCTTCAACCATACCCTCAAGAAGTCTTAAGAATCTCCTACAATTTTTCTGAGTGGTCTCCTTTTTTAAGTCGGTGAATGCTGCCGTTATACTTACATTCAGTAAAACTTTGGCGTTTCGAGATTTGTTGGTTTTCCGCTTAATGCGCCACGCACCTAATACTCAAGGCGGTTGCATTCTGTGGCGTTACGTGGCTAGATGTAAGGGTTGATATAGTCGCAGAAATTGTCTAACAGATATGACTGTTTTTTGCTTTTGTGGCATGGGGCAGATTCCGGTCGCCAGATATAGAGTCTTCCAGTAACACGCTCTTGGCCGAGAGCAGAATTGCCTCCACAAGGCAATTGATGTCGGCCTCTGTGGTGATTCTGAGGCCCTATAAATGTAGGCATAAAGTCGCTATCTCTAGTGATCACTAAACCTAAACCAGCTCTTAAAAATCACCTAAATCCTTTAACATTTTCTTTTCAAACATCCATAGTATTCGAAACAACTTCTGCAGTGTGAAATGGTTTCTCATTGAGAAGTCTTCTGATATAATGGTTCTCTGCGAGTTCAATCTCGACTCGTTTATCCTCTCCTATGGCCTCTCGATCCCTAGTTACCTTCCTCTCTTTAGAAAAGCCTCTCAAAACCAAATGCACGGCCTTGGAGTTTACGTCAAAAAACATCTCCCCACTGGCTAGAGAGCTCTCTCTCTTTCTCTCTCAAGAATTGCCTAACCATTCATATAAGTGTCTACGTCTGTCTCCCCTCAATGCTGTAAACTAACTTTTCTTCCTCTATCGCTCTCCATCCTCACAAGACTGTGGTGTACTCAAAAGCATTTCCGATAATATAGACAAGGCTATCTCTCTCCATCCGTCTGCTCATATATTCGTGTTCAGGGACTTTAAATCCCACAATACCAAGTGGCTCAAACACTCTATAACTGATATGGCTGGCATAAAAACCCTTATCTTTTTTTATTTCTCAATCACTTTTGCAAATAGTTGAATTGCCCTCCCGTTTCCCCAACAACCTGGACTGTGAGACTTCCCTTCTCAAACTCTGTTTCACCTCCATCCCCGAGTCCTGTCGCGCCACGCAGCTCTGCCCTCTCAGCAACTCTAATCGTACTGTAATGTCTGTCAACATCTCCTTCTCATGCACCTCCAGCCAAGAATCTCCTGTCAACAGAACATCTTTCTGTTATGAACGAGCAGAATGGCACTCATTCTGGAATGTCCTTCGCGATGTCCCCTTCGATGTGGTCTTTAAACTCTCGGTTCAAGAATGCGCTTCCGAGGTCTGTTCCTGGGTAAAAGCTGCAATCAGGGCTTTCATCCCCGCAAGGAATTCTAAGTTTAATTAGCCCTCATCCTCTTGGTTTTCTGCTGCTTGCTCAGCTGCCATTGCCCATAGGAATGACTTCTTCCGCCTATATCGTAGTGACATGATAGATCGCAATAGACGTCTCTTTGTCTCAGCCCGTAACGAGTGAAGTCGTATCCTCAAGGTAGCAAATCACTACTTCCTGATAGAATGAAACAACGTATTGCATCTCGCAAATTCCGCTCCAAGGATTTTTGGCGTCTCTGCAAGAGAGTACTTAAGAAAATCAAAGCCACAATACTACATTTGTTCATACAATTTGAGGTCTTAACATCCTCAGCTGATAAGGCTAAGCGTTGCTCGGAAATTCTCATTCAAATCAACGCTCGACTCATCCGGTGTATCCACACCATTTTCCCCAACCCTAGAACTGAAGCTCTATTGAGCGAGTTGCACATAACCTCATCCTTGGCATTAGGGGCCATTTCTAAAGAAGGCGAGCGGTGGGGACGTGATACTAACCATTTTCCTGAAGAAATATCCTCCTGAACTGGTCCCTGACCTCTCCAAATTATATAACTACTGCCTCAAAAAATCATACTTTCCATCATGTTGGACGCCCACATCAAATCTACCTGCGTTTGGAGACCCTTCTGACCCATCTAACTACAGCCCCATCAGTCTCCTACCACTCTTCGGCGAAGTCCTTGAAGCTTTAGTCAACGCCGAAATTTTTAAGCACATTATATCCTATGATCTGCTCTCTGACAGGTAATATGGTTTTCGCTTTGCCCGTTCTATGGCTGATATGCTCACGGTCATAACTGAAATTGTGTACGAAGCACTTCAAAATAAAAGAGAAGCTCGTGCCGTGGCAATTGATATCTCTAAGGCATTTGATAGGGTTTGGCATGCCGGCCTCCTTCGTAACATTCAGCGATTCGAAGTTTCAAGTCGATTATTTTGACTTAATAAGATCATTACTTTCAAACCGTATTATAAAGGTATTCCTTAACGGATTCTCCTCCAGTTCCTTTCCCACGACCGCAGGTCTTTCTCAAGACTCTATTCTGGGTCCTACTCTGTTCCATATCTTCATTAACAATCTTCCCCATGTCATCAGTTCCCAAGTTGGAATCTATGCAGAAGACACTACTATTTACACCCTTCTCAAAAGCAAATCTAGTATCGCTGACAAAACTAACCTGGCCGTTAGTTTCGAAAAGGACCTTCAATCGGTTGTAGACAGGAGCAGGAATTGGCTGGTTAACTTTAATACCTCAAAAACCAAACTGCTCTCTATTACTCGCCACAGGAAACCCCACCTGCCACCCACTAGAATGTCTGATGCTCAACTCCAAGAGGACCCCTCTTTGAGACTGCTTGGTCTCACATGGTCCGCTGACGTGAGTTGGAATAAACACAGTGAATCAATAGCTTCATCCACCACAAGGAAATCTGGTTCCCTGTGTGGCGCCAGAAAGGTTTTCTCGCTCGAGTCCATCCTTCAAATCTATACATCAACCATTCGCCCTTGCATGGACTACTACTGCCATATATGGTCTGGTGACCCCGCTATTCTAAGCCTGCATCTCAGTCCCACAGTTTCACTGTCGAAACAGTTACATATAGCCGTCTCTTCTACTCCTATTACTTATTTCCCTGATAGCTATAATCTCCAACTATTCCATTGTAATGCCAACTGATATCTCAAGATACCTTGATCTATTCCATGTTCTTCTCTACATTTTTCCTCCATCCCAACACTTTACTCTCGCTCCCACTCACTGTAACCCGTTGCATGTTAGTGGCATCCCCGCCTTGTTTGGGGTGAAATGCTTAAAAAATCCAACTCTTTCCAACCATGTGCACCGTACTCAGATTCGCACCCAATCACTCTGATATTTTCGTATTGGTGATTCTGGTCCGAACGCCAAACGTTACTGCATGTTGTTTCAAATTTCTGTCGGAGTGAATTGTGTCAAGATGATCTTACAGACGGTAGACAATGTACCATACTATATTGTTCAGTCGACAAAAACCCAAAAACAAAGTTTCATACGCTAAATTGAAAAAAAGAAAAGAAAATGGCGACATTGCAGCCTGTATATAGTTTCATCAGATTTTTTACCAAGTTAATTAGAGTAGAAATGGGTTTCAGCTTTTAAACTAAACATTGCTTTTCAGTTGTTGTGTAGATGTCAATATATGTGTCAACTTTGAATTGCTCTTGCTTTTTCTTTATAATGTTTACTTTTTTAATGATTTTATTAATATTTAATATTGCGCAGTTTAGTTGCACTGGTATTTTGCATTAAAACAGTTAAACTCTGATAAACACTGATCGTTTTTTCGTCGTCAAACTCAAACTTTGCTGCATTTTCTCTCTCTCTTTTTCCTCTCTCTTTCTCTCTCTCTCTCTCTCTCTATATATATAATATATATATATATATATATATATATATATATATGTATGTGTGTGTGGTGTATTTGTATGTTTTTGTGCGTGTATATATATATATATATATATATATATATATATATATATTATATATATATATATATATATATATATATCCGCTTTTAACTGAAGACGGTCGCGAGACCAGAAACACGTGTAATAAAATTATGGAAAATAAAGCATAATATTTTTTTCTAAAAAAATCCACATTACAAACAAAAACGTTTTCGGCACCTCTCTTCTCTTCTTTTTAATATACATACTTTTCTCTCGTTGGAACCACTACAACCTCTTTCTATATATATATATATATATATATATATATATATATATATATATATATATATATATATATATAGTTAATTAACAAATCGAATACCATGGTAATATTTTATTTCGCGAAATAGATAATTCGATTTCGTTAGTCAGCCCAGCAATGAATGAATCCACAATTCTTCCAGGAATCAAACGAAAATAAAAACTCTCCGAAATAAAAAAATAACATAACTTTCTGAAGTCTCCGTTCTGTTAAGTAATTATCACTTTCTCTGTTCATTACATTGAGCTCTCGGTATTTATGCCCTCCCCCAATTTAACCTTATGGATTACCAATTAAATACATCATTATATATATATATATATATATATATATATATATATATATATATATATATATATATATATTATATATAAAGAAATATAGTCTTAAGGTGTGCTATATTTATGGAATAAAGTGCTCAATATCAGAGATAGAGCGTGTGTAAATATAAAAGTGAACATAGAAGTCAACACTTAGAGGCGACAGTCTGTTTCATGCTATATGCAATCGTCAAGCCACGTGTGCTGTTATTTTTTCTCGGCTATTTATATATATACGGGTTAGTGGTGCATTGTGGGTATTCTATTATGGCGGTTATTTCACCGGAAGTCGTTTGTTTATCTATTTAGGTCAAATTATATTGCTTGTTTTTATTTTTGTTTCTTATTTTATTTATTTATTTATTTATTAACGTAGTAAAAATTTGTTTATATCACTTATTTAACGCCTCTAAGTGCTGACTTCTATGTTCACTTTTATATATATATATTTATATATATATATGTGTGTGTGTGTGTGTGTGTGTGTGTGTGTGATGGATTTATTTTTAATCTGATATCTTATTTAAATTATCTTTGCGTTTTCTCGGGTGTGCAGGCAATTAATTTGAAATGCGCTGTTTAAAAACGTGGTGTCTATTTAAACACGGGTCTACACTTAAACAAGTTTTGAAATTATATATATATATATATATATATATATATATATATATATATATATATATATATATATATATATATATACACGTATGTATGTATGTGTGCGCGAGATATATTATTTATATATTATATATTTGCGGTACTTCTTGGGAAAGCGCTCAGTATCAGTGATAGCGCTAATATATATATATATATATATATATATATATATATATATATATATATATATATATATGTATAATAATATATGTGAGTTTGTAACCCAGGGTTTCACTCTTTTGCGATCCTCAGACAAATTGATATATTTTTTTCAATTTGAATTTGTTTACATTAGTACCTGTTTGATTATGTTTGGTGGTAGTAGGGGGGAAATTCCCCTCCGTGTCCATTTTCGGAGGGCACTATATACATACGCAGACATACATACATTCAGGTGTATGTATTGCAGTTCTCACAAACATACCTATACGGACAATGCGTAGATGTGTATGAATTGCCGTGTGGTTGGAAATTTAGCCTTCCGGACATAACATCTGTGTTCTAATCTCTGTATGATCATTTTGCCAAGAATCTAATTTCTTGTGGTGATTATGGGAGCGTTTTCATCTTTTTCAAATTGTAATAAATTAAATTAATAATTTTATATCTGTGTTTATCTTTCTGTATTGAAAAAAAGAAGTTTTTGTGGATTATGTAATTATAAAACTGATCACTTTATGAATTTTAGTAAGATTTCACAAATTTTAAATTAACAGTAATAAGAAAATCTTTTCTTAAATTCTCTGTGAAACTTCTTGTCTATCAGGCTGGTCAGTCCTCTTTAGAAAGAGCAAGTACTAACAACAATAAATAAATAAAACAACACGAGAAAGGTAAGCAGGAACTGCTAGCATTGAAAATGAAATGAAAGAGAAGAATGAAGGAATGCGAGCTTTATAAGGAAAGGAGAATTTATGGGTAGACGAAAGGAATAAAAATGTATGTAGGCTGAAATTGATGAAAGAAAATATAAAAACAGGACAATCGATGAAACGATGGCACAGAAGTGAAAAAAAAAAGAAAAGAAAATAAAATGCCAGAAAAATCTTGGCCAAACTATAATGAAAGGATACAAAAAAAAAATGTGGTTGTCAAGAAAGAAACTGAAAAAAAAATATCCCGTCATTCAATATTTATAAAACAGAAAATACAAGCCCAATTACGGCAGGTGATTGCTAACTCAGTTTCTCATAGAAGTTAATCAAACGAGAAATTCAGTGGGACGTGTCCTTCATTAATTCTCGATATCAGCATACAGTTGTTCTGTGACGAATCCGGAGGGAGTAGTGGGCCAAATCAAGTTGGTGATGAAAACGCTGGTTTTGAGTATTAGGAAGCATTTGACCATAAATAATTTTTGCAAACGGGAAGTTTTTTTGAACTGGTGATTTGAACAGTACGCCATCTCGAGAACGGAATTCATACGATCCCCTGCTAAGGCCAGCATAGTAAACCCTTTATTGTCTAAGCAACCATAAGAGGAACTATTGGTTTCTTATACTCATTAACGTTCAAGGTTTCACGTCGGGTACTCAAACTATTTTTAGGTGAAACTTTTGGCTGTTAGGTTAAAATTTTAGAATCTATAATGATTAATGATGTTTACCTGTCTTTCACATGATGCCAAGGCAATAGATAAAATGTAAATAATAAAATCACAAAGACAGGTCTGCAAGACTGCTTTGGTAACTAATATAATATTGATTTTCAAGTTGAAACTTTTAAAAGTATCTCCCTAAATAAATTTAAACAAAAACATGGTCCCCATGCCCGAAAGCCACAAGTGATATTAGTCTCTCTGAATCCTATTATTAAGTTGAGAACCAGTTTTAGTAAGATCAGCTAAGTTAAGCCTCATCAAATTTGTGCAGTAGCAAGATGGGTGAACACTGGGGAACACCAGGTGCTGTAGGCTTGGCTGTGTGGGATGTGTAATGAATCTCTCTATTGTCATTGGCTGTTCTTTTTCTACTGAATCTGATTAGATCCTTATATGGAATACAGGAATGTATCATGCAAAATGGCGTTAGTAAATTACGGTTTCCTCACTTTAAGCAACTGAATGCCTGAAGGTAGAACTTGTATATATAAAACACATGCTTGACTCCAGTTATCATCGCTCATCTTGTTTGAATTTCTTTTTGACAATACAGCTAATATTTTTTTGCGTAGAAGTAATTGTTATCTAGACCTCGTTATCACTATTTACAGTGTATCGAGGTGCACAAGATTGCTAGATTTGTAATAGTACAAAGTAACATATTTCGGCAACCAATGAGAATCCATTTATTGGTGATGAATGATACGTTTATAAAGAAACTCTTTGCATCACTGCCATCAAAATAAGAATCATAATTGATGAATTGATATAAACAAAGAGGGATTTATATCTGTCGGTTTTGTTCTTATTTAATAAGGCACTAAGTGCCTTTAATGGAATCTTTTCCTTTGTGCAAAAATTAATGTCCCTTTCATTTATAGACGCGTTTATGATTCATAAATATTCTTAATACAATAAGCGCGGCCATTATCGTTATGTCCTCATTGTATTTAAGAAGGGTCTCTCATGTCGCTGTGAATGTGATAAAACTATTCTATTGAAGTTCAAAAAAATAAAAAAAAGATTTCAGTTCAGATATTCCTTCGGTTCAGTTAATGATTTTTTCCATATATAATTTCGCCAAACAATAAACTTGATATGTTGATTATTAACTCACAAACAAAAGCTGAGAAAGCGATCAATAAACACGCGTCAGTAGCTCACCATGATTCCTATTGATTGATCTGTTTTTACGACTTATCAATACTTTGCAGTTTATTTAAAGCCAGGAAATAGTTTTAGATACTAAGCATTTTCTTTTAGATAATAACACTTTAATGATAAAGGTCTTAATAATTAACACATAACCGGAGAAGAAAAGGTGTATCGAAACCATAACCAAGTGCATTTGCGCATAATTTATTACAATGAGCCGAATTCAAATTGTAACTCCGCTCTCCAGTTACAATTTCCGATTCATTATCCACCGCACATCAAGATGATTTTTAGTATCTTGATGAAAACATAGAGAGTTAGCAGATATATATATATATATATATATATATATATATATATATATATATATATATATATATATTAACTGATTTAAAATATGTTTTTTCGCTACACAGTTCTAACCATGTTTCAAAAATGGAAGCTAAAAGCTTCGAATTTAATTTTGTAATTAAATTAAAGACATTAGTTCCATTTCGTCCTCAAGCTAATTTTACAGTAACTAATTTTTAAATTTACTGGGTTTTAAAGGCACGCCAAAAATCATAATTTACATTTTCCAAGGATAAAGAAAAATCCATTCATCCAGACAGGGGGTGGCTGAGTGTTCATTTTATTAACTTTTGTTGTATCAGTTCTTAGTTACGTTTGAAAAAGAGGTTATGTTTACGTAGGGAAGGGGAAGTATTTATAATATAAATGCTCTGTAAATTTACATTTTAGTAAAAATAAAAATATCTATAAGAACACAGCATTATATATCTTAGTGTCCTTTCTTTTTATTTATACATACATACATACATAGATAAAAAAAAATATAGTGATGTAATATAATGTTTTAGGCGTGCGTCTATAATTGGTAATGATGCTATTATTAAGTTTCAATGTGAGACGTGCTATCGACATAATAATATACGGCGGAAGTATATATATATATATATATATATATATATATATATATATATATATATATATATGCACGCAAACACAAACAGCGTACTCCTGATGAGTCCCAAATATAGGACGAAACCGCCGTTCAGTGCTTCTTCTATTCTGTTGAATATTCTTTGAGACTCGATGTATCACTTTGATATTATATATATATAGATATATATATATATATATATATATATATATATATATATATGAGTGTGTGTTTGTATATACATATAAAATAAATACACACACATACATACATACATATATATATATATATATATATATATATATATATATATATATATATATATATATATATATATATACTTAACAATGAAAGGTAGTATCCCCACCGAATAATCTTAAAATTGCTAGGTGTACAAGATATACATATTATTTTGTTGTCCGCTTAATATGCCCCATTGTTGAAACTTTTCACTAGGAATAGTCGACGAAGGAATTCTTGGAATTCTTTGGGTAATGCAATAACGCGGGAAATTTCAAGGTCATTCCAAGTAGTAACTTCGTTTTTAATCTTTAAGCAAATCTTTTTCAAAATAAAGTTTGGTTGCTGCTAGATTTAAAACCTGGTGAAGATTAAGTTCGATGCAGAGGCATATATATATATATATATATATATATATATATATATATATATATTAGTTTGGTGCAAAAATAATGACGTAATGATGTCGTTCTTTGATGTTAAATATACGTCAAAAAACGACATTATTCCGTCATTATTTTTGCACCAACCTAAAATATATATATATATATATATATATATATTAATTTTTATGAGATTTTTTTATTAACTTGACACTTTTTTTCGTCATCGAATGCCATCTAGGGATTATCAACGCTTTCCAGCAGATAGAGTTTGACAAAGAAGGTCGAATGAAATATGGCTTTCGAAAGCTCAGGCTTATCTTGATTGTTCTGGTTTGTAGTTTTATTCAGAAAATGCTTGTTTCAGTATGGAAGATTTCTTGGCAATTCTATCTTGAAAATATATCCTGTCATGGACAGAGTAAATATGTAAAAAACATTATATCTCTTGAAAATAATGAATAAAATACAACATTCCTTGTAGGTTTTGTTTTTTCTGCTTCTTTTATCTTTAATGCATTTACAGTTATGATTGCTATCGAGTTTAACTGTTAAAATCAATATAGTTTCTTCAATAATTATATATATTTCTCATGTTAATATTTATCATGTTAATAGGGATGACTTATTTTTGTTGAAAAGAAAAATGAAGATTTCCCTATTAAAACATTTTTTATGGAATCACTGTTTAATAATCTGAAGAATACATTTTGAATTGCTTAGAATACGTGGTCTTAATTCCTCAAACCATATTTGTGTTAGCATGAACACACAAATTGATATATAAATCTGTAATTGAAGACGATATTTCGTTTAAATATGTACACGCAAATGCAAATATAACATATCTGAAAGTGACATTCGTCCTTTGTTGATAATTCTAACACAATTACTGAAACTTGAGTAACCAAATAAGAAGTGGCAACATGAGAGAGAAAAAGAAATAGACGGAACGGATATTTTAACCATCAATTTACGTCAAACCGGGGTAGCAGATATTTACAAAAAAGAAAAAAAAATCATAGATATAATTTCTTTATCTCTGTCTCCTTGTGTGTGTGTGTGAGTATATATATATATATATATATATATATATATATATATATATATATATATATATATATATATATATATATATATATATATATATATATATGTTTTGCAATATCAACATTGTAGATTTGCCAGGAAAGAGACTTCCTGGTGCTAGCTGATTAGAGGGGACGATCCCAGCGTGCGGCACCTTTGGAGAGTGCCTGAAAACCATACCACAGGTAGATTCTTGCGTGTGATATTGGGAAGAAGGAAACAACATCCGGCGCCGTCGATAGTTGTACTAGCACAATGTCACACGTCATCGTGAACGAGAGTTTGAACGTGCTGGCCTTGTTCAAATTGTTGATCACGAAAGATATAAATAACAGGACAGGAATGTGCAAGAAGGATTAGCTAGCCGCCTTGTTTTCCTCGAATACGAGTGGCAAGTTATTATCTATCTATCTATCTATCTATCTATCTATCTATCTATCTCTCTCTCTCTCTATATATATGTATATATATATATATATATATATATATATATATATATATATAATGGACTCTCCTGTCGGTTTCGACGTATGGCTATCTGACAGCTTAATTGATTCAGTCATGAAATTGTGAGCGATAATCTTAAGTGGCATTTAAGATCCGATGGTTATTTACAAAGGAGGCCATATATGGACGAAGATTGAGGATTGTGAGAGAGATGTAATCACTGTTAGATTGGCTGACCTTGTAGATTTTGCTCACGCTTCTTGAAGACGATCCAGACAAGCAGATTGAAAACTGCTGAATCCCCTAAATCACGTTTATCTCCATTCTACCCGCTCCACGAAATACAAAGAACTGATGGATTTAGAATCCACAGTTTTTAGCATTTACCTTTTTAAAATGTGCTCAATACAAAGTAGACTAATATATTATTAAAATATTTTTTCTAATATATTTATAAATTTTTATTACATGTTATCTACCATCGCCCAAAAAGGAACGATTATATTTCCGAAACATGAAAGTTTTTGTGTAACATTGTAAAATGTTTGTATTGTAAACTATTATAATAAAAATAATTATTTGCTGCTTGAACACGGATCCCAAGAGAGCAAGCAGATTCGACCATATCTCTGATTTACAGTCACTTTTATAAAAGGGTATTACAAAATTTTCAAAACTTTTAATATTTCTGTTATTCACTTTAAACAATAAGGAGTGGATTCAATTTATTTCAACGTCTTCCAAAACTTGCTGTCCACTTACCAAAGAGTTTTTAAATTATTCATTGAGTTTTTCTTCTAACAGCTTACAGACGGATCTCTAAGTCTTTGTTGAAAAAGAGTAAATTACCACTCCCACCTCTAGTCAATCTGTTTGTAGTAGTGTAATCTACTGCTGATAAAACTGAATGCTTTGCTCGGAAATAACCTCCCAAATCCATTCTCAAATCTTCAGGAATATCTTTGCCTGATTTTCCGCCTTGGAGAGATTCTCTACTGAGTAATATTCATGTAACTCAGTTCATGGTTTCTGCTATTACTTCCATCTAGATCCCCAAAAGACTCGTGAACTCGATGTTATCCCTGCAACTGTCCTAAGTAAATGCGCTCCTGATTACTTCAGACTCTACAACAAATGTTTTGCTGATTCTACCTTTCCAGCTTATTGGAAATCCTCTTATGTATTTCCAGGCTTTCAGAATTCTGCTGATACTTCTCATTCTTATAGTTCTATAAGTCTTTTACATCTTTCTGGCAAAGTGCTACAGGCTCTAATCCTCTCAGAATTAGTTACACATCTCACATCACACGGTCTTCTTTCAAATAAACAACATGGATTTTTTTTCTCTAGATCAACCGTCGTTTTAATAATGATTATTACTTAATTTGTATACCAGGCTTTAGATAAGAATGCCGATGCTCGGGTTACCGCGTTGTGGTATACTGACCTTCTCCAGAAGCTCAAGAACTACAATGTCTCTGGCTGAATCCAGTATATATATTGAGGGAAAATTCTTGAAAACCGTTTCTTCTTTCACCTCTCTTATTACAATCTTTTTGATTACTACAAGGCTATCTGTAAAGAGGTTAACAAAATATATAAGAAAACCCTAGCTGAATGGGAAAATGATATTATCAACGAGGCACGAATTATAACACATAAATTTATGATAGACCACAGAGTGCATAAAATACACATGCAACAAATTTTCCTTAGCGTTAAAAACCACAAACCTAATTTCTCCAATAATCCATAGTTCTGAAAGCTTAACCTTTTCAAGAATAATATAGGCAAAATCAGCAAGGCTATACTAGAACAAGCATGCAAATACGCTAATAATGTTAAAGAGATCAACCAAAGAAAGAATACTATCCAAAATAAATAGGAAAAAATAATGCACCTTTAAGCAATTCGACATCTCAAGTTTTACACATCGATCACAGATGACAAGATAAATTCAGCTCTAAACCAGGCCAAGAATTATTGCATCGTTGAGCAAACTCAAAAACCCATTCTATACTACGATGGGTCAATGTGGACCAAAGTAAACGACCCAAATTTTCTATAGCGATTTGAACGTTCGATTCTGCAGAAGTTTGTAAATTGGGTGGCATTTTGCTACTGTAGAGACTTAGGTATATTTTCGATAGCATAAATACTGGCATATACAGAGATGATGGAGTTATCCCCCTACGTAACACCAACCCACAACAAACAGATCGACTTAGAAAACATCTCATCAAATTCTTCAAGGAACATGGACTAAATATCACCACTAACACTAATGCCAAGGTTATCAACTTTCTGTACACGGCTTTCGATTCATCCAAAGCAATATACATGCCTTATACTAAGGAGCTTTATCTACTATAACTTAGCAATTAATTCAACCACCCACCAGGAATTTTCAAGAACTTGCACACATCACTGCAATACAAACTCTCGACTAAATCTAGGAACAATATTATTTTTGATAAATATAAAACCAAATATGTAGATTTACTTGAAAAATGTAAACGCAAAGATAAGCTAGAATACATAAACATCAATAAGAATTCCATAAATACACATAAGATTAGAAACCACAACATAATTTGGCCTAACCTACTATTTAACAAAATGTCAAAGCCAATAAACTAAATTTTTACTCAATTTAATACACAAGCATTTCAGTTATATACCGTTGCTTAACAAAATCTTCAACAAGAACAACATTAAGATTAGCTTCTGCACAAAAAAACCTCGAACAGTATATAGCACAACATAATGATATGATATTAAACAAATATTTAAACAATGTCAATAGTAATATTAATACAGAAAAAAAGTGTACTTGTCGAAAAAACAGTACCTTTAAATAAATCATAAATTTATGAATAAAGGCGTTATTTACAAGACTAGCATTAAACATAATGGCGAAACAAAGTTTGATTTTGGCTCCACTGCTAAGCACTAAAAACCTGGTATTACCATCATGAAATTACTCTTACCAATGAACAAAATTGAAATGCCACTGACTCTAAAAAATTTACTGGGAAATCGAAAATAAATAATTACACATTTGTAGTAACCGATGTAACTTGTGTTTGCTGGAAAAAGATCCATTCTTAAAAAAAAGATTCATTCTTAAGAATTTATTCTCAACTTGCTGAACAAACGCCGTGAACTTATAATAACTTGCACCAATTAAAAGAGCTCTCTCCTAAAGAATTTTGATTCTGGATAAATCATTTTACCCAACTTCAAGAGCCCATTAAATATTTTAGGTTAAATACTTATTACCCGACTTTTAACATTTAAGTATCTGTTAAAAAGTAACGGGTTACAAGGCGTTATTTTTCTTTAAATATACTTAAAAAAAAAAAAAAAAAAATTCTCGCCATTTAGCTTCTCTGTCTATCTACAGTTTTAATTTAATATTATTAAACGTTGACTTTATATACTGTGCAGTGTTACTGCCTTGAAACATAAAGATTATTTATAAACAGTATACAATCCGCTGACCTTACACGCTACTTTTTATTCATATGTTTGCTCCTTACGCTTCATAATTTCTTGACTTAAATCTTGCCATTTTTTCCCAACAGAAAAAAAAAAAAAAAACATGCACTATATAAATTTTAAGCTTGCATTATTATATTTTTTTTTTATCAATATTTCCCTCCATACATTCTGTATTTTGGATTTACAACTCAATAATATTTTGGGTTTATATTAATTTTGAACTTTGAATCTGATTATAATTTAACGTTTCTCCCATGAAACCCAGTATTTAAAAAGAACAAAAAAACAACTGTAATAAGCGGTTCAATCGTCATATGTACCTGAAGAATTAAAACTAAAAACCTAGTTATATATGTATTTATTAATATATACTTCATAGCTGTGTTTAATTACATTGAGCACTTTTTTATTTTGCGCCATAAATAAATGGATAGTTTTTTGCTCATCTGCGTAATCACGCATATAGAGTTGCTAATATCTCATTAATTAGTTTATATTCACACATATATATGTGTGTGCCTGCGTGCATGTGTCTGTATGTATGTGCAAATTTTCCATTTGCCATGCTACACAAAAGCTGCAATATTGCTCAAAATATATCTATTCTGCACTGATAGTTGAATTTCTCCGAATAGCACGATCTACATATAAAATAAATGACTTTTCATATCAAACACAAAATAACTTATTGACCAAATGAAAAGGTTAAGGCTCAAATGATGCAATCTCACAAGCGTATCATCAACAATCATTCTGAAGCTTTCATCCACTTTTTCCTTTCCTCAAAGGATATTCTTCAGATGTAGCCAAAATAAACAAGAACAACCCATTCTCCATTTCAGAAACAACTCCTTGTTCTATGACATAATAAACAAAACTGATGTAATCATATCTGATGCTCGAACCATTCCAGATGTTATTACTGGCCTGCCTAGATTTTTCCATCGAAATATGTTATATCTATCTGTAATGTTATATATATATATATATATATATATATATATATATATATATATATATATATATATATATATATATATATAGATAATTAGAATTGAAACCCGAACAGTTACGATAAGAGGCAAAAAGCCATGCCAACTATACAAGAAGTTCTCGGTGACGAAGAGGTGTCGAGCAGCGCTATATCGAATCTAATTCGTTACCTCCTCGTCACTGAGAACCGTTGTTACAGTTGGTATGGCGTTTGCCTCCTATCGTAACTGTTCGCGTTCCAATTCTCGATAGTGGCTGCGCACTGCTGAGGATTCCCAAATATAAGACGAAACGGCCGTTCAGTGCTTTCTGCATTCTGTTGAGGTTTCATCTAGACTCGATGAATTACTTAATTATAATATGTATGTATGGGTGTATGTATGTATGAGTGTATGTATGGGTGTATGTATGTACGTATGTATGTATGTATGGGTGTATGTATGTACGTATGTATGTATGTATGATGGTGTATGTATGTATGGGTGTATGTATGTATGGGTGTATGTATGTATGTACGTATGTATGTATGTATGGGTGTATGTATGTGCGTATGTATGTATGTATGGGTGTATGTATGGGCGTATGTATAAGTGTCTGTATGTATGGGTGTATGTATGTATGTATGTATGTATGTATGGGTGTATGTATGGGTGTATGTATGTACGTATATATCTATGTATGTATGTATGTATGGGTGTATGTGTGTATGAAATGTATGTATGTATGGGTGTATGTATGTACGTATGTATGTATGTATGTATGGGTGTATGTATGGGTGTATGTATGTACGTATGTATGTATGTATTGGTGTATGTATGTATGTATGGGTGTATGTATGTACGTATGTATGTATGTAGGTATGTAGTTATTTTTTTTACGTTGTGTTTTTATCAGTTTTCTTATAAATGCAAACTTGGACTTATCGGATGATAAACGCATTATCGAATTTGTCCATAATATGAAATGATTATTGGAATTACGAGTGTTACAAAAAGTATCAAATTACGTACGCTTTTTATATGCGGAATAGACAATAAAATGTTTATATACATACATACATACATACATACATACATACTTAAAACGTCTGGAATTGAGGAATCTGTGTGTCAAGTTTGATTGAGTTCATTAAAGTTGTTTACGTGCTAACTCCTTGGAAAAGGTATGAATCAAATTTTCTCCCCCAAACCCTGCTATGGGCAAATAACAGAACAGACTGAGAAAAACTGAATTGAAAACCAGCTTGGAGAAGGCTGGTCTCCTCAGGTTTTGTTGAACAGGAAACACAACTGTTACTGCGGTGTCCCCACGATACTAATGGTTACGAGTCTCGCGATATATATATATATATATATATATATATATATATATATATATATATATATATATATATATATATATATATATATAAATATAAACCGCATGTAACAGCTAAAATATCCAAATCGGGTTACAGAATAGGTTTAATATTTTAAAAACATTCTTCTAAAGTAATTGGGTTTCTCTTTTCCGGGTTGTTAGATGAGACTTTGAACCAACTTGACACCATTTTTCGTAAGAATCTTTGAAAAACTAAAATGAGCAATGGTGAGAGAAAAAAGATTACTCAGGCCTTCAGTAATGTTACCAATATTCATACTCAGCTTTCCATCTTCAAAGTCTATTTAAGGAACATCAAGGAAATGATGGATAAGTCATAAAAAGAGTGAAAAGCAGTGAGGAAAACTGAATCAGACGATCACATTAGGAAGGGCGATCATCATTCCAACTTAGACCTAAAGACATCAATTAGAAAAGTTCTAAATCAATAGATAAGACGAGAGAGTTTCACCCTTAACAGTTCAAAGAATACTGAAAAAGATATGAAAATGAAATCATACATGAAAACTTTGAGGTAGCTTGTTACTCCAAGTTAAACGATTAGAAAGGGCAGAAATCATATTGAATAAGTTGTAATATGATCCTTGAATAATATATACATATTTGATATTTACATCCGATCCTTACATATGATTAATGAATGATGAAAATGTCATATTCGTTTATGATCGATATTCTCATGCTACTTCTGTTAAACTTGGAGAGTAATTAAACATCCTTATAATTAAACGTAGAGTGCAATAGTATTATAAAAATCTCAGAAAAAAAACGGGAAAGATATATTTAATATTTAATCATTTTTAATATAAAAAAATCTAACAATTGGGCAATTTTGCTGTTACACTCACTGTATATATATATATATATATATATATATATATATATATATATATATATATATATATATACAGAGAACGAGAGAGAAATATGTGTGTATGGGAAGCCTAAGATTGCGTGGTCTGTGCGTATGTTTTCTCACGCGCCTTTAGGATAGTTAATTTTTTTTTCCCATTACATAGCCACGTACACACATTATGGTGTTAATCACTGTAAAGAAAAGAAAATCGTTTTTTTTAATTCTCTGTTAATTCCCGATAAATCTTGGCAATATTATTCAGCATCATAAATAAATCAGTTGCAAAGCATAAAAATCTTAATGATTTTTCCCTAATGTATAAACGCGTAGAGAAAGGCTCGTGGCTTGCAAAAGAAACGAAAAAAGAAGAAGAAATAAAACGAATATTATTAAATCATTTGGAAAATTCAATCTTCTTTTTTCTGTTTACTATTTTTTTTTCTTTTCTAATATCTGACTGATTTTATTCTGTTTTTCTTTCCTTTCGGTTTTTATATAATTCAACATAACTTTTAAACATTATCTATTACAGGTTTATTGTATGTACAAGGCCAACATATAATAAGCATATTTTGATGAAGGTAAACTATTAAGCGAATATTCTGGGTACGATATCCAGCGCCAAGACCCCTGATCGAGAGATTTTATGCTTTGAGGAGCGTGGAAAGACATCTTAATTACTGTTATTAACAGGTCTACGATGACACGGATTAGTAGTCCCTGGTTAGAGTCCCAGCTGAGGGAAAATGGTGAACCCCAAATAAAATACTATCAAAATACGAAAATCATTCTTTTTATAGTAAGAATACCAGCAATAGATTTTTATATAAAAATATGACAAAAAATACATATAGCAAAATTCTCGATCCATTTTTAAAATAAAATGTCCAGCAATATATTTTATCTCCAGTTGATTTCGTTCAATTGCATTCAAGATATATATAGTTGAAGCCATAAAATTGATTTCAAATTGTTATATATATTTCAGTATTAAATAACACGTCATCTTTGATATCCCGCTGAACAAAATCAACCAACGTTTTCGATTAATCATCAAAGAGAACAGTGCAGATATACCTCGGATGCCGATTTTCAAAGTAGGTTACGTTTCCCACTTAAATCATTAAGGAAATTAAATTTTATTCTTCCATATTTTTTCCAAGTCGTCTTTGCCCAGACAAATTTAAGCAAGTAAATATATCTGGTGCGTGTTTTTTATTTCTTTAATAATGTTTTTAAAATGTTACTATATTAATAAATGTTAGTAAATTAATAAATGTTACTAAATTACTAAATTTGACAAAATACTGATTCTTTCCGCAGAAAGAAGCCCAAATATCCTTACAACTGTTCTTTTTCATCCAACCAGTCTATGTGATCTCATTACGAAGTATTAAACATTGGCAAAGCGAAAAGTATAAAAACGAGATTTAAGCGATTAATTAAAAGATACATACAGATTCGACGTCGAGAGTTTTCGAAAATCTTGAACTTTCTTTTCGTATTTTGCATTACTTACCTAAAAGAAACAAAAGAAACAAAAGTATACATAAAGAATTCTACAAAGTATTTTTGGAGAAGAAAATGTTTCAATCTAACACAAATTTCATTAAAATGTATTATTGTTGAAACTTGACTAATGCATGGAATAATAATGCAACACAAAATGTACTTAGAACAAAATGTATTGAAACAAGAAAGTGTGCACAATATTTACATATAGTCTTTTGTATATTCCCGGGAAGACCGTTCCTGGAATGTGTGTTGACTGAGTCGCAGTCGGGAAGAGTCTCTGGTTGAATCCCTTCATTTCTTCCCGGTACCAACCATATTTATATGGTCGGT
The DNA here is from genome assembly GCA_963932145.1 of Acanthosepion lycidas. NCBI lineage: Eukaryota > Metazoa > Mollusca > Cephalopoda > Sepiida > Sepiidae > Acanthosepion > Acanthosepion lycidas. Next base: position 19,258,512 of record OZ010578.1, on the reverse strand, counting down.
ACTCCACTATGCAAATTAGGTGGATCCTACCACAACAATTATTCACATTTTAATGAAAGAAAAATTATGATTTAATTAGTTCATACATGAGGCTATCAAGTAAAATCTATTTAAAAATTCGCTAATTTATCTAAATAAATGGCATAAGAATCTATTAATGACATGATAGTTGCCAAAACGAAATTATGAGTTTAAACAAACGTGTGTACCGTTTTTAAAAAGTTGGAAATTGAACCCGTTTTATCTTTTCACACATCAATGAAATTTATTACATATATAAGCATATTATGAAATGTTATATTTCAACGTGATTACTGCGTGTATTGTGAATTTTATATGATTTATATTAAAAAAGGGAAACTGATAATTATCAGATTAATGTACAAAGAGATTGAGAAGAACATTGTCGTTAATGGAGATGGCGACAAAGCCAAGAGTCCCGTTGATAGGTGATTCATAGAAGAAGAGGAAATTCCGACCTAAAAGACAAAAAAACATCCCGACACGATTACAGTCGTTGATGATTATCAAATAGATACGCCGATTAAAAATACCCAACATTAAACGAAGAAGAACATCTCGCTCCACATTTCACATATAAATGGTGAAAATCATTTGACAAAGACATAGACTCGTGAATCCTTACGATATTTTGGTGCGCTAGATTTACGTAAAAAAAAACAAAAAAAACATTAATAGAGTATATAACTCTGTTTACATTGCTCGGGCTATCATCCTCAACGTTGTTGACATATTCATCACAACCTTTCGGCCGCTGTACGCTCTGGCCTTTTTTCAGGTGGTTGGAATGTCGAACTGAACCCTTTATTTCGCTCGCTGGGCTAGACTGTTCTAGTTTCCCATGCCATGTCTAATGGATGTTCTCAGTGGATAAAGGCGTTAGTTAAATCTAGTGACATGACCCAAAGAGTGTGAGTTCAATACCTAGGTAAGGCGGTGGAGAACTTGGAGAGTAGAATTAACAGGAGATAACTGATAATTGACTTCAATTAGTGATGGCACATAGAACTCGAACAGTCTACCACAGCGATCGAAATAAAGCGTTCAGTTCGACATTACAACAACCTGAAGAAGGCAAGAAAGATGAGGATGATAGTCCAATCAATTTAAATACCGTACATAATACCTCATATAAAGAAATATAGACAGATACTGAATCTAGAACTCTATCTTCACACTCAAGGAAAAAATCGGTTATAGGCGATGAAAAATGGACTGCTTACAACAATGTGAAGCAAAACAGTTACTGGGAAAATGAAGATAACATTAACCACATCAAATTCTGGTTTTATCTTAAGATGATGAGGCATAGAGGTTACTGACCTCAAATTCCCTATGACAGCAGGATGTGACACCCACCGGTGTTCGCAGTCGCAGCGCTAGCGCCAATATGTGACGTCCACTGGTCACGACGTCAATATATGACACTGCGCCGTCGGCCAATGGTCAACTACCAGTTGCGAAGCGAAGCTGTAAGGTTTCTTCCACCAGCGTTTTGGGGTTGACTTCTTGTCGCTGCCACCAGCCTGTGTCTCGGTCGATTTTGTCGTTTCCGGTTCGATACCAGCTTTGTCGTTCTCAGCTCGCCTCCAACGCTTGGTCACCGAAGTAACTGTTTTGATCTCAGGTCTAACCTACCCACGTTGTGACTTTGATCTTAGGTAGACGAAATCAATCAGGCGTTGGGCCGTAGTGCAAGCTGAATCCGAGGTAAAGTTGATACCGCACAAGCATAAGTAAAAAAATAATAAAACAAACTCACGAGGTTCAAATATGTTGAGAAATAACAATTAACTTTATCTATCTGTTGAATACAGAAGTGTGTTTCTCTCCCGGCTCGTTTATATGGATTTGTCGTACGTTTTGCGTTTCTTTAGCGAGTTATGGTATCTTAAATCGTTCGTCAATAAAAACTTGCTTTTGGTAGAAAGACTAAGTCGAAAAGGACGTGGAAATCTTTCGGTATAGCTCTTTCTTGCCTTAAGTATTTCCCGTTTTTAATTACTATGGTTAATTAGCCAATTACCATAGCTAAATAGTGCCCCAAGGAATAAATAACCTGTATATACATATTACTGGAAGTGCAATGTTTATTATGAGTTGCTTTCACAAAAACAGACGTTGATTTAAAAAAAAAACTTTCTTTCCTAAATGGACAGCAATCCATAAAAAATTTCCGAAATCTCCACTCTGAAATGTGTCGTCTTCCATACTGAAAACACCAGACTTCGTAAATTATTTGCAAACTTGGCAGCTATTGGTACAGATTAGATGGTATTTTCTACTGCATATGCTCTACTCAACTAACCTTACACCATCAGACTGATACGTATTTCTAACCCTAAGAATTCTCATTATGGGAAAAAACTTCAAATCTCTAAAATTCTGTAAAAGCTACTTATACCATTTCATCATTCAGAAAGAGGCCAACAGATGGAATTTTGAATCTGTCCTAAGGATTATGAAATGCAATAGAAGAAAAGGGCACATATGAGGCTGAATACATTCCTATATTAACACCAAATATTGTCTGCCTTTATTTCTGAAATTAGGTATTGCAACTATTTAAAATATTTACATCATATGGACTGTTGTCCTCATCATTATTGTCACATTTACGACGTTTCGGCTGTTGTACGCCCCCGGCTTTCGTTAGGTGATATTTGTTGGAATTTCAAACCGAAACCAATGACACATGGCCCAGTGAATAAAAATGTTGGTTGAAGTTATCCTAAAAGTGTCTTGATCCAATGATTTGTGAGTTCAATACCAGGCCACAGCAGAGGGATCAAAAATTTGGGGAGTTGATTTATTGAAGGAAATTAACAGAAAATGAAAAAAAAAAAAATAGTCACCGTATGTGGACTATCTCCGTATACTAAATAAATGGTTCAGATTGAAATCCCATCGTATGTCACCTAAAGGGGTATATATCGGTCGTAACACCGTTTAATACGACAATAAAGTTGAGGACAACAGTCTGAATGATGTAAATAGTGTCAATCTCTAAATATTGTCTTTTAAATTCACTTGAAAAAAATTAGTTCCATCAAATTAGAAATATAACATTATTTACAAATACAATTTGTAATTTCTGGCTTTATTCTGGACGTGTTCAAACTGTAACCGTGTATACTCTTGGCTAATCGGCACGGCAAAACCAGTAATTTTTCGAGTAATTGTATGGAAGCACAGTTTCAATATTTTGTTTTCCATTTACCGTGAAGATTAGATTACGTGAGTGTGTCCATTGCAGTCCTTTAATGTTAATATCTCCAATATTCACTCCGCTGTTTGGTAAGAATGTTAAAAAAAATAGCTTATTTGATTTGCAATAAAGGAGGGTATATAACCAGATTCAATTTATTATTCTCAGTTCCTTTATTTACCTTTTACAAACATTCAACGGAACACAATATCTCCTCAATGTTAAACTGATGTTCAATTTAGTGTCTATATCAAATTTAATAATAATTCGAATACACTATTTATATTACTCAGACTATTGCCCTTATCTTTGTCGCCATATTTATTACAGAGTTTCGGCCGTTATACGCTCCTGCCTTCTTCAGGTGGTTCGAATGTCGAACTGAACCCTTTATTTCACTCGCTGGGGTAGACTTTTTTACTTCCATGTACCATGTTTAAAGGATGTCAGTTATCAGATATCTCTTGTTAATTCCCCTCACCAAGTTCTCTACTGCCTTAACCGGGTACTGAACTCACACTCTTTGGGTCTGTCACTGGATCTAACAAACGCCTTTATCTACTGTGTCATGTGTCCTTGAGGAAATATAGACAGATAATGCTCCGAATACTACTATCAACTAATATTCTTCCAAACAACAATATCATTACTATTTAGTCCTGGAGAGGATGATAAACTAGATCAAACAGCAAGAGCTCGGTCAATTTTGAAAGGTTCCTAGGGGTGGTACCACCTGTGAGGGTCCAAGTTTTGGGCAAATATTTAGTAATTCAAACTGATATTCCCACATGCTATATATTAAGAAAAACACATTTCGTTTAAAATGATACAAGATGTTTTATTTCAAATATTGCATTTACTATTACGGTAAAATTATATATTGATTCAGTCATTGTCTTAATAGTATTCAATTCAATAAAACCATCGTATACATTGTAATTAAAAAAATATATATATATACGTATGTAGTATAATATATATATATATATATATATATATATATATATATATATATATATTGAATATGGCGGTTGATGGAATTTGAGAAATAAAAAGACAACAATATGATAACAATATTGGCAATAAGATTGATTATATTTATTATATACTAGATTAAAACCTGAACAACTGGCGGCATTTCTGGTAGCTCCTGCGGATACCTCTTCATTAGGCCTTCATCAAAACAGTTACGAAGGAGTAGATGCGTTAGCCAACAATCAACACGGAAGAACTTAAAATTGATCGCTATATTTAAGTATTCCATCAATATTTATGCTTACCTAACGAAGGAGATATTGAGTGTTGTGTTTCTTTAATTGAAAAGGTGTGACATACTGGCACACTGACATTGGCATTTATTATATAGAAGAAGGAGATGATTTCTGATAGTTGTGTACCTTTAAGTTAAGAAGTGTGACTCATTGACATAAACATTTATTCAATAGATTATCTTATATATATATATATATATATATATATATATATATATATATATATATATATATATATATATATATATATAGTATTTGTATTGTATATTTGGCAAAACTAGAAAATTGCGTTGAAAAAATCACGAATCTATTGGGTCGATGTTCGAATAATATTTAAAATTATTATATCTAATTATATAATTATCGCTCTAGTCAAATAATGATTAATTATGAGAAGTTATCTTACATTTGATATACGTTAAAGTACATAATATATTTAAATATATACATGTGTGTGTATCTGTATATATATATATATATATATATATATATATATAAATATATGTATATATATATATATATATATATATATATATATATATAGATAGATAGATAGATAGATAGATCAGTACGTGTATGTATAGTGCTGTGTAATGGAATAGAACTGATATTTGATAAGGTGTGCTTAAAATTATAAGGCCTTTTTATAGACTGAGAGAAATCGGATAATGATTCTTCGAAATGAAAAATAATATATGATTTCTTTCTATTTAATATTTTTGCAGGCATTTAGGTTTTTTGCAAAGAAAAAAAAATATTCAACTTACAGCAATTTTCTTTATAAGCAAATTAGCAAAAAAGAAAAACAATACTCTTTCTTTTATCTTTCATAAAGTAATCAACTCGAGTTTATATGCGAGGGATGCTAACTATATAGCGATTAAATCCGAAGCACTTCCTCTATTCAGGTGGCTTGCTCTTAGCAAATCCGTCCCAGGATTCTTAGTTCAAGGCGAACATGGAATATTAGCAACGTTATAATTTGACACGCATCAAGCCTAAAGGGCGTATAATACTCGCGATCATACTTGAGAAGAGGAATAAGAAAGATGATAAAAAATGTGAAAGCAATGCATAGAAAACATATAACAAAAAAGGTTAAACGCTTTTATATGAGTTTACTTTTGCTTTAGGTTTTCTAATGGTAAGGTCGAATTGCCCTTGTATGGAAAAAGAAATGATCAGATTATGATTGTTGTTAACAAATGCAGAAATCAATTTTCCCCGCGTTAAACATTTTCGCGCGTTTTTCTCCTTGTTACTCTTCTCGATCGTATTATATACAGCAAATTCTAAATCTCGTGTTATTTTCTTTCTGCAGATATCAACAGCTTAGAAACCAGCAGCAGATATATTGCATCGATTCACCAAATTTCATCTCCCTTTTTATCTTTTCCTTATTATCTCGCTAATACACATTTCTTTTAGATATATCTTCATATTTCCGAACTTGGTCAAGAGATCACAATAAATCTCATACAAAGCTTAAGAGAATAAATCTGGTTATTCCTACTCTCAATCACCACAGGGTCTCTCTTTAGTGTTCGAGAGCTTTTGGCCCACTGGGAGTTATATTCTGAAGCGGAATGATCCGATGAATTAGAGAACAACTGTGGGGCACACGTTACGATTACGTTCAGCCGGTGATCGGGTCAAAGAGTCAAGCTAAATGTCAAGGTCAGAAAAATACAAAGTAGCCTAACAAAGACTATTGGCAGATTTTCCGAGACCAAACAAAATAGTCATGGGAACTTTTATATAACAATGCGCTACGGGCGTTGAGTAATATCAGACATTAGTAGCTTATTATACTAATTCATAAATTATAGATCAAATTCGAAAAACACGAGTTACTCAAAAATCAAAAACGGTCCTCACGTTTCAGTTGGTATTGTGTCTGATAAAATGGATGAACTAATCATGGCTTATAGGTTTCAACACCTCAAGAACCTAACTAGACTATCTTCAATATCACTGTTCAGACCCCGTCTTTTGCAAATAATGATTAATATTTTCAGTCTGAATACGTCTCGAAAATGAGTTGGCTCATCAGTCACTCGATGAAGTACTGGATGCCTTTACTTTTATATGCTTTGTGTCATCAGGTCGTAGGCGACCACGGCCTTCCACCTCTACCTGTTCGTTGTAGCCCTTAATAACATTTGTCTTTTTGTTATTTCTTCCAAATCAGGTTCAACAATACATTTACTCAAGCCCATCAAGTATGTCACGCACTGCTTTCCTCTGTCTCTCTTTCCATCAATCTGCCTTGTGAGTATCAGATTTTCCCAACATTCCTTCCTCATTATTAGCCATAGGAATTTGAACTACTTCTTACTGATTTAAGTACAAGTTTCCTTTCTGTTTTCATTTTCTCTAAAAGCTCGTCATTTCTCACATGTTGGGTTCATGTTATCCTCAGTATCTTACTGTAGAACCATATTTCTGTTTTTCAAATCTCTTCTTCCTCTTTTAGGAGATTATCCAGAATTTGCTGCCATATAGATTTTTACGGACATCAAATTTGGCAAGAATGGAACATTAGCTGGAACTGCACAATATTCTCGTTCCTCTCTTGAGAAATTACAAAATTTGTTACACTGCCTTGTGAGGAAAGGCTGATTTCCACAGATAAACCGCTAAATCCCATGGCTACGGCGTTGCGACTCTGTTGCTAGTTATATTGTAATTGTTTAGATGAAACCCCTTTTCGTTCTTAATACTTCCACGTAGTTGAATCACCCGCATTTCCTCAGTGTTTTAGCTGTAGTTAAAAGTTCCACTCTGAAAGATTTATTTCGAAATAAGTGCCCCTTAATGAAACATACAGTTGTAAGTTTTCTTCACTTTACACTTCAATCCTGTCCACTTTATTCAAAGAGCAACCTCTATCTATAATTCTTATCCTCATAAAATTACCTTCATGCCAACTTCCATTCCTATTAGATAAAATTAATAATTTTATGAGTAAGCCTCTAGTTTGAGTGTCTCTTATGCCTTGTATTGAGTGAATTCTAGTATTAAAATTAGTACGTTGTTTGAACTCAATAAACTAGAGTATTGATACACGAGCCAAATTTTCTAATTAGCGACCCAAGTTAAGTATCAGAAAAACTAGTTCAAAATCTTAGGGATGGAGCAACTGATGCAGACTGAAAGTGAAAAATATGTAAATCCGTACATGAAAGCAATCACCTTATGAAGAACGCTCTTTAATTAAACCGGTAGAAGATTGTAGCAATCAGGCAAGGAGTAAGCAGTGAACTCTATGGGAATTAATTGGTGGGCGAGACGACCTTGATAAATACCCAACATTGGAAAGCATCTTTTCGTTTAGTCATTAGGGAACATCCAATGAGCAAGAAATTCACTATATTAGAGAAATTACCTGTAAACTCTGTTGATTACTATAACATTTTCACAAACAGGTGAGCACATCTGAGTAAGGCTGAATAGAAATCGATATTCGATTGCCGATGTTCCGTTGAGTAATAATGAGATAAACAACGTTTATCAGAATCTCATCCATATATTCTTGGATCAGACTCAAACAGATTCATAAAATAACAGAAGACAATATTCCACACAAGTTTTATAGACATTTTTAAAATATCTGCCTATATTTTGAGATGTGGTATTTTGTACACTATTTACATTATTCGGACTATTGTCCTCATCTTGATGGATGTCAGTTATCAGTTATTCCCTGTTAATTCCCTTCGCCAAGTTCTCCACTGCCTTATCCGAGTATTGAACTCATACTCTATGGGTCCTGTAACTGGATCTAAACCAACGCCTTTATGCATTGTGTCATGTGTCATGGCACGTAGAACTAGAACAGTCCACCTAAGTGAGCGAAATAAAGGGTTAAGTTCGACACTTGTTATCATTTGTTTTGTGCTATTGGAATTTTAAAAAAAAGTTATATCATCTGCTTATTATAGGACGTATGTATTGGCATTTTACGTTATGTTTTTACAAAGTATCCTTTTTTTTAATTTTACGATATTTTAATCAACGTTTTGAAAATTCTTTTTGAGATTGCAGTTTGAGATAAGTCTTTGTCGTTTACTTTGTTTTGGTGTGGGAAGTTGATTATAGATATTCTCTCTTCCAGAATAAGTTTACGGTTTCTGTTTTTATTGCTGTAGGCTGATGAGCACAAATTCTATACATAATGTAGCATTGACCAGCATTTGTAAATAGTCAAGAAAAAACACATGTTCAGTTCAATAATAAAGCAGACTATCGGCACTTGGCTTTGAACCTAGTGTCTGTATATATATATATATATATATATATATATATATATATATATATATATATATATATATATATATATATATATATATATATATATGTGTGTGTGTGTGTGTCAATATTTTTGAGATGTGGTATTAATAAAGGGTTCAGTTCAACCTTTCAACCAACTTAGAACGGCAGAAATGTTGTAATAAATATGGTGACAAAGATGAGTCCGAATAAATTAAATCGTGTACATTCTTTAATCATTTCACCCTAAGCAAGGCGTTTATAGCACTAGTACTCAGGGGATTACAGTTAGTGGAATTGAGAGAACATACTTTTTATAGGGAGGGATTGAAGAAAGGATAAAAGATGAACGCGATTCGAGACGACAGAAGATGGCGACTGACGTTTCATTCAAAATTCTGGAATATTGTACTTTTCAGGGAAGGAAGTAAATGGGACCGATCTTCAGAGGCGGGAAGTGTGAGAAAATGAACTGTTGGAGTAGAAGTAGTGATTACATTTAACTATTTCAACATTAAAGTGGTGGAACCTAGATGCCAATCTAGTAGCACGCTTAAATTCACATATTTGTGGCACCATGAAAAACAGCTCATCAGAGCAGTAGCCATGAAAATATTTGTACAAAAGACAGAAGGAAGCTATATCACATCCGTAAGAAAGTGACTTAAGTCGAGTTGCTAAATCAGGATCGATTACATTGCTTGGATACGAATTCTTGTGATAAACTATGTTCATTCTGGTAATTATTTTATCTTATCTCTTAAAACATAATGGATCATAATTTGCTCTAAAACTCTGTTTACAAAAATAGTCCACTCGATTGAAATGGTTGGAGCTACATAATCTCAATATTTTCATTGGCCATAGAATATTTTATACGTCAAACTTTAATAATTCAAAAAATAGAAGTATCTAGAAATAAGAAAGCCACAAATGAGAATTAAAAAAGAGGGGGAAATGGAAATAATTTCAATAATGCAAGTGTAGCAAAAAAAAAAAAATGAAATGCTATTAATTGTCATTGCTAACGAGGCTCACAAATGTGAGAATCCAAGATAGCACTAATGATCGCAGTTGTTATTAATTGAGGTTTTGGGAAAGGCGTTACTCAACTGAAAAAAAAAAAAAAAACTAAAGAGAATGCTAACCTGTATTAACAAAAAACAAAAAAACGAAACGAATTACACAGCGAATTGACAGAAGTTCGAAAACACCGATTATATTGTGTTCGGTTGACGGAGAATAGATGTGAAGTGGGGATGTCAAAGCCATTTTTTAAAAGTGATTCAACTGGCTGTTTCTAAAAAAACACACGCATGTTTCATTGTGCACAACAAGATAATTATGAAAGCCTATACAGTCACACACACGCACACCGACACACATATATATGTATAAATATGTGTGCAGATGTGCGCGAGTGTTTGTGCGTGTGCTTACATATATATATATATATTATATAAATTCCTAAGAGGATAGAATGCTTTTTTTTAATTTGTAGGTCTGATGAATTGGAATATTCTAATGTGAATTTATATACGTGTGTGTATGTATATATATTTAAAAATATATACTTCTTACCTCTGTCTAACCATCGCGAGCAATGTTTTCTTTACACCTTTAAATTAAAATTAAACTTTAAATTAAATTGAGTGAATATTTATTCGCTGAATTGTGTAGGCACGCTAACGCACGTATACGCAGCTGCTAATACCTAGTTATTTGATTTATCCACATTAATGCAACACACACACACACACACACACACACACACACACACATATATATATATATATATATATATATATATATATATATATACATACATATTGTCGGATTTGTGTCAGTTATTGAGCACTTTCCATAAGTATCGCGCATTTATATTATATATATATATATATACATATTTATCTATATATATATATATATATATATATATATATATATTTATATGTATGTTTGTATGTATGTATGCACACACATTTTACATAGTACCTATATATATTATTATTTATTATTATCTATATATTATATGTATATATTATAATTATTGCTTTACTCTTGGTATTGAGCTCACTTTTGAATTCATGCTGGGAACTTTATAATTTATATTATTTTCGTTCTCATTATACATATATATATATATATATATATATATATATATATATATATATATATATATATATATATATATATATATATATATATATAGCAAACACCCTTACTTGAAGTTATTTCTAGGTCTTTAATACCATTCGTTTAAGCGGATCCATGATACTTAGACAAAGTTTAACCAATTAGGTTTTCTACTAAGTATTAGGTTGGTGCAAAAATAATTTCGTTTTCTAACATATGTTACTATGTGAGAAAACGAAATTATTTTTGCACCAACCTAATATTTTATTGAAGCTGGTAGAATAGTTTTATAATAAATCGTTTTAAATAAAAAGGTATCTCTTTGATATATGCGTACTTCAAAACATTTGATGAATTATTATCGAAAAAGAAAATCATTTAATTGACTAACCGAATAAATAGCGGCGATCAGATATTTGTGAAAATATAAAAATAAAATGCCTGCTGTGTCAGACTATGTATGTAGGGAAGTGCTAAATGATCTTCGACGTTTATATGGCTGTAAAGGTCAATACGTTTTGTGTCGTACTGACCCGGCATCTGCGAACCTATATCACGTGACATCGATGTCGCTTTCTCTTTCCAAGCGAGAACAAGATAGCTGACTGCTATATGTCGTTAGAGTCAAATTCTTTATAGAGAGAGATTTAACATTTCATATCTAAATAGCGAACCGGCCAGATCTATCTATCTATCTATCTATCTATCTATCTATCTATCTATCTATCTATGTCGGTCCACACCAATTACAGGATTCGTACAACAAAATAATTTATTCTTTTTTGGGCTTGCTCAGTACTTAGATAATTTTACTTAATATCATCATTGACCTTTGATACTTGACCGCTTGCGTGGCCCGAACTTTAGCAAATCTAACACTCTAGGTTTTCTGGAAAATTAAAATCCACACACACACACACACACATATATATATATATATATATATATATATATATATTAATTCTATTTTGATTTTTCCATAAATAATTAACATTGCAACCAAAACTTACTGCACGTTCTTCACAAACAATTTTATTATTTAATGGAACATTTTCTTTATTTAAACTTGATTAGAAAATATTATATGCATAATATTAAAAAAAAAATGGTTGGATCCTTACAAATTATTAATTTAAAATACCTACAGAATAAAAAAAAAGAATTATTATCTCCAGCAGCTTATACGAGATTCATTCAAATGTATAATAAACTTTGTGTACTGTGTGATACCGTTTTTGAGATGAAATGTAGCATGAACGGCAAGACCAAGGCCGAGTTCACATGTTTGTAATCGCTTTGATGTGTCATGTTGCTGACTTGTCAACAGGACCAAAATAGATAGGTTGCATGTTCAGAGAGTAAATAATATCAGACTGATGTTTAATATCCATGCAGGAAATCTTTGTAGCTTGGATATCTTATTTTTAAGCATTTCACCCCAAGAAAGGCTGGAGTGTTATTAGCACGCAAGGGGTTACAGAGAGTGAGAGCAAAAATAAAGAGGGGGTGTTTGAGGAAAGGATATATAGAGAAGGACGGAGATCAGTATCAAATCATCAGAAGATATCGACTGGCATTACATTTGAATATTTGAAGATTATAGCTATCAAGGAAGGAAGTAGGAGGAAGGGAGTTCCACAGCTTGGAAGTGCGAGAGAAGAACATTTGGAGTAGTAGAGGTGGTTACATTTAAGCGCTTCAGCATTGAGAGGCTGGGACCGAGAAGCCAACTTAGAAGAACGCTTAAATTCATGCAGTTGAAGTAATCGTGAAAGTAGCTCGTTAGATCAGTTGCCACGAAAATATTTGTAGAAAAGGCAAAAGAAAGCCATATCACGTCCGTGAGAAAGGGACTGCGGACAAGATGCCAGATCACGACCTATCACATTATCACATTACCGTCTCTGGATTTTGTCGAGGACGTCGAGATGAACAGTGGGGTCACCAGACGATATATGGGAACAGTATTCAATTTGGTAGATTTGTAGATTTGAAGGATGGACTCTGGCGTGAAAAACATTATGATACGAAAAAAGGATCAAACTTTCCTTGCAGTATATTCAACTATTGTTCTACCTCAGGTCCTAGGAGAGCGTGAGACCAAGTAGGCGCGGACAGACGCTCTTGTAGACTTGGGCATCATCATTTATTGGCGTATTCATCCGCTAATCTTACAAATTTTTGTAGAAGCCGAAATAGATATTGACTGAATTTACGTTAGCATAAAATGTTTCGAAGATTTATTTGGAATCAAAGAATATTCTAAACAAATGATCTTTTAGAATAGTTTTCTAACTCTGATGTTTCGAACAATGACTATTCTGATACAAGGCGACTAGAAATATAGCATTGTGTTTCAAAAGCGTTTAGTAAGAACGAAATTTTTCTTACAGCTACTAAACTGATCTTTGACAGATAAGAACCTTACGTTAAAATCGAAGAAACTAGTGTTGAATAGATGAAGTCGTTTTGAAAACCGTGGTGTTGCATTAAATTTGAAATTTGGGGTTTGACATGATAAATAATGAGAAAATTCAAAATCGTTGCCCCTTTTTCGATATTTCCGGTGTTTCTCTGAAATATTTAACCCTTTTGTCAGAAACCCTTATGTCAAAACAAATGCGAAAATTTAATTCATAAAATATTTCCCAACAGCAATATTTAATCGTTCTCAAAAAATCTAAAAAAGATAAATTAATATTCGGAATAATAATAAAACTATTCATCTTATAAAATATGTATTTAGGTGTTCGCCAGCGATGAAAATCGATTCCTTTTTATCATATTGAATTTAGGTTTTGATATTTTCAATGGAGGAAAGGGTCTAATATTTAAATTTGAAAAAAAAAAAAAAACGCACTATAAACTTTCATAAGAAATTTCTTACATTAAAAGACACACATTTCTCACATTAAAATCAACAGTAGTAAAATACATACATTTCGTTTATAAATCTGGTACCTAAACTTTCTCGTCGTTCTAAACATTTTGTTTGTCACTGTAAAATGAATTACTCTTTTTGTATTTTTTTATATAACAGATTAATTATTTTGATAATTTAAGTAAATATTTTCTCTGAATTACATAATTTTGTATTTCCGAAGTAACGCGCGTTTATTTAAAACGTTGTTTGTTTATTTCCGTGAAAGAAACTTTCCATTTATGTAAGTAATAATGTTTCTTTCTATTTTACTGGTAATAATGTTTGTCGTAGATAAGTTTCTACGTTTATTACGAGTTATAAGTTTTGGTAATAGTTTTAAATTTATACAAATCCATATAAATATTCTAAAATCTATATTTTCTTTATTTTTTAATTTTTAGTATAATTTCTTATAGCTAATTTGTTATTTTGTATGCCTAATATCTTTACTTTTAAAATTGTCTTTTATTTATATACTATGATTAATTTTGTTAAATAGTATGTTGGGTTCTTTCAAAACGCCAGACAAACTTAACTGATACATTGTATGTAAAATATGTTTAACAACTGTTGGAAACATATCCAGAAAAATTTGTATCTTTCTGTATGACTTCTATATCAATATTAACCTTTTTTTTCTTTGTGTGAACTGTTATCAACAACTTCTATTGTAATTCTGTCTTATTTTCTTTCTCTTTTTTCTTTTTTCTTTCGTTTTCTTTATATTAGTTAATTTTGATATATTACTACTCTTCGTTTTCTTTTCTTTTTCTACCTTTCTTTTCGGAGAAGGGGTGTTTTTATGCATGTTTTTCTTAACTCTTTCTATTTCTCTTTCTTTTTGATATTTCCTTTTATTGATTTCTTATCCTGTTCTGATGTTTCGTAAATAGAATTTTTAAATAAATTCGTTTATTTAGACAGCAAATTTTTAGGCATATCTGACTGAATGATTTAAAATAATTATGACTACATATCTTTATCATAATCTTTCATATTCACGAATATTTTTACGTATATTACAAATGAATAAGGCAGAAAATTAAGTATTTAATTAATAATGCCAACGTCTTCTTGGAATGTCGTGGTTTGACCGCGCATTAAAATTTGCAAACTGTTGGTTGTTCACTTAGTGTGTCCGTTTGGTGAGAGTTATTGTGTTACCAATAGTTACATCCACACCTGTCTTTTCAAAAGGCCACTTTTAAATTGTAAAGTGAAAATATTCTTAATATATATATATATATATATATATATATATATATATATATATATATATATAATTATTTATTTAAAAAAGAATTATAATATAAATATGTCATAAAATCACTACAAAAATAGCCATTTTGTTTCAACACCTCCGGTGTCTTATCAAGTGATGATGTTGAATGTCTGTAGGCATTTTACATCATCATTTGATAAGATACCGGAGGTGTTGAAACAAAATGGCTATTTTTGTAGTAATTTTATAACATATTTATGTTATAATTTTTTTTTTTTCAATAAATAATTATATCTGCTCTACTCTGTATTGAGCACTCTTTTAAGAATAGTAATTGTTGGTTAATGGAATTCATTCTGTATACACCAATTATATATATATATATATATATATATATATATATATTTCTGTGTGTGTGTGTGAGTGTGTGTGTGTGTGTGTATGTGTGGATAGAGACTAGATGTAGAATGCAAGACTGGTAGTTACTCATACATCCATATGTTAAAACATCTTCCTCATCTCTCTGATCACAGCAGAATGTACCCGCGCTTTACTCAAATATATCCAGCATTCGTTTGACAATGTCTGTTGGTAGGGCTGAGCTTTCCTAATACGTGTTGTCTCAGGGTTCCTCATGCGAGTTGGGAAGAAATTGTAACAATGATTTTCCAGATACAAACCCTAATATTTGACATAAGAGAGAAAAGAATTACTTAAGCGTAACTAAATTGGTCAGGAACTCGATTGGTTTTCCAAGTTCTCATTTAGAACGTCTAGCCATTATATTACCGCGCGTCCTCAAGGTTACAGCATAAGTTATTCCCATCCTGTCACCAATCTAATTTCTGACGAGGCTAGTTCTTACTTACCTTCGGTCATCTGGCGAATATCTGTGTTACAATGTGATATGACCGTAAGCCAAAACACCTTGTGTGGAATTTATAAATAGACCACTGGGTTCTATTTAGTAGTCCTCAAATAGGAAATTCTTTTTTTTTTTTTTTTTTAATACAGTTCCTGTTTAATGTTATAGGCAATTTAGATCCCTATAAATATACCTATAATGACCTACGCTAAATATATAACTGATTTTTTGTTCCTTTCTTATACACGCCTGTGCAAATTAATTGAAACAAAACGAATAATTCCTTTATTATGTACTCTTTTTTTTCGTATTTTTCCAATGAAACATGACTACGTTCAGATGTTATTATTTTTTATATCCACACATTACACGAAGTCTTTACTCGAAGATCGAACAGATTCTCAATTGGATTTAAATCACGATAGTATACAAGTCAGTCGATAATACTTTTAATTTTCTCAGTGGTATGGCTTGCCATTGTGTTTGTGCAGCGTTACAATTTTCGTTAGCGCCCTTGGAGTAACGTCCATCGGAGCGAATGGCTGTAGGTCAATTAATCGATAGTTGAGATAACAGTATTTGGGCGTAATTAAAATCTGATTCAATTACGGATGACGTAATATTTTTCAAGCCCAAACAAATTTCATCACACATCCCGAAAATAGATTCATATTACTGAAAACCATTGCAAATGGCCGAATCTGAGGAAAAAATAGAAATCAGTTACACCCTGTCACTCTAGTAGGTCAAAAATTGATATAATGGTGAAGGAAAGGTAACTAAAGCGGTTGTTTCAATTAGTTTGAAGAAGGGTGTATATTTTCATTTTTATTTTACTTATTGAATTATTTTATATATTTATTTAATTGTTTATAATTTGTACAATTCTAAGATTTGGAATGTGAATTTATGTTTATTACATACAGTTTCTCGGATTCAATCATTTAAATCGTAATGTATTAGTATGTAGCATAATACGGTTTTGATTTAGGTTTGCATTTAGAAATGTGCCTTAAAATTATATTGTTATGTGAAGTTTATTCATAAGAGTTTGTCCTCTCACAATTGAAGGTATTTGAAATTGGTATTTTTCTCATTAAATTTGATTAGATCTGTTTGATGTTTTGAGGATATATATATGTTTTGAGAGGTTGTGCTTAACTACGTTGTAAATACCATCACTCACATATCCAGGCAACTAAACTTACATCTTTCGGATCATAGGTAACTAGAGCAAATTTAAAGAAACTGGTACTTATAGATAATCCAACTATAATGCATCCCACTAACATAAGAATGTTTTTAAAGAATGGAAACATCATCATTAAAAAATATATATCACTAACAGAATTACACGCGCCTTGTTGCGTGTTATACATATATGTATATATTTGTAAGAAAATGATGATTGAATTTAAATCATTGTTATAATGCGTGGGGGAAAATAATGCATTTCAGTATTACTCAATGATTCTACCGATGTGACCTACATCTTCTGGATTTTTCCTGTATTTTCGATATGAGACATTAATTTGTTCCAATTTAAATTTTTGCACCCCGCACGGGAACATCTTTTTTATGGTTATGGATGTTTATCTCCAAAATCCTATGAGGAGTTCTATAGTAAATAAACAATCAGCACAGGCTACAATTTTATATATATATATATATATATATATATATATATATATATATATATATATATATATATATATATATATATATGCACACACACACACACACATAGGACTGGTATATTAGACGAAATGGTTCGGACCCAAAAATATTTTGGCTAATTTTTGGTGCACATCACAGAATATATTCTATTATCTATACAAGAAAAAAAAATAACAGAAGAATATTTAATAATTTTTATGAAACACACACGCAGACACGGTTTTACTTAATGACCCAATTCTGCAAATCTGTTTAGTCGCAAATTTGCACTAAATTTTGAGTACTTATCATCATCTTGTTTCCGTTTTTGATGCAAACCGTATAGATTGAATGCCGAAACTAAATGACACATTTTAAAAAATACAATAATGAAATTGTTTTTCCCAATCACTATATATCTGTAGGTAGAAAGATTTCACTTTCTTCCTGCTGGATATGGATAAAGCTAAGCAGATGAATAATAGATAATTGATAGAGTCAGTGGAAAGTGATTAGAATAGCCGAATTTTTTTTTTGGGGGGGGCACTTTCTGGGTTTAGATGCAACTGGTTAAACATTTCTATCTTACGCTTTCTCCTGAGAGTCATTATGTACAAATGTTTGCCATATTTTTCTAGTAAATCCTACTTGTGATATCATTTTCAGAATCCAGTCTTTTTTAAAAGGCGTCATTTAATCGACGCAGTATTAGGAGAAAATTGTTAATATATTTTCATACAATCGACTGATTGTAGACCGTCTGATCAGAAAATGTGGAAGATATCTTGATGATAACTCCATATTATTACACTTTGAATGCATCTATTACTGGAGAAGCTAATCTAAACTGCAAATCAGGAGCAAAGATGTAATAGCTTGCATATGAAACACTTATAAATATGTATATATTGATGATAACACTACAATGGCTTTGAGAGAAATGTTCTATGTGAGTCACGCTTTGCAGGAGGCACAGGGGTCGTATCACTCTATGGTAGACTGTCAGAAAAATCAGAATGCTCATCTAGATACCAAACTGCCAAAACCTTGCCTTATAACCACAGCGCAATTAGCAGCATATGTTGTAACTAAATTCAGAACTCCAGCAATAATTGATGACTCATCTTTGAGATACTACAAAATCTTATTAATGCAAAGCAAATTATTATCTCTCCAACTAATAATTACGGCTGGCTTGAAGCCTTTTTTTCGCTTAATTCTTACGAAGTTGCATTTCAAGTGGATTTCGATTGATTCATTGGCCTGAATATCACAAAAGCTTGGCTATTGCATATACGCAAAAAATATAAATAAGTAGATAGGGTTCACGAAGCGTAATCTCCACGCTTCGCTGAAGCACAGTTCGTGATCGGACAAAGGCCGAGTCTATCAACAGCTGGTATACTGGACAGCCATTAGAAAAGCAGAGAGAACAGAAAAAAATAATGGAAGTATAGCGCATGCTTAATATAAAAAGCTAATAAGAGTAAAAAATTTCTGAAGAAAAGCAATAGAAGGAGAAAACTATATAATAATAATAATAATAATAATAATAATAATAATAATAATAATAATAATAATAATGTTTATATTAAAACTGATAAAAAAGAGTGAGAAGAGAAAAATGTAGTAAAATACTTATTCTTATAATTGCAAATAATAAAAACAATTCAAATAATAAAATAATATGATAGAATAATTAACAAATACAATTTCTGCAGTCGTTTACACACATATATTTTAGGAAAGGCATAAAGCCAGATTTTCGAAATAGTGTTTTTAGCGACGAAGTCGAGCCTCGAAACAAGTCTAAGAGAAGAACAATAGAATTCAAAATATGCTGGTTATTGGGCTATCAGTTCCAATCCCATTAAATGTACTTGTTCTAGAAAATACTGCTGCAAAACTTAGCGGGATGAGGTAGCTTCCTTTTTCTACATAGGGGTGTCTACACGTACAACAAATTATAACAAATTCACTAGACATACCTCTTAAATACTGCATAGAAATTAAGTATAGCTATGTCTAGCAATGAATATTCGACAATCTCTTCACAGTTGAAGGTAAAATCTAAAACAAGCGAAATGATGTTCTACATAATTATGCTGAGAACACTCGTAAACAATGTAGAAATCTCAAAGAAAAAAGAATAAAAAAGAACACATACACATAGAATCAAAAAGACAGTCGGTTGAAATTACCTGTACATATAAAGAGAAGGGAGGGCCTGGAAAATTCGACACTCACAGGTTATACTGAAAGCGAAATGGAGAGATGATAGCGGCGATTTACCTTTATTTAATAGATGGCAGAAAGAGTGTTGGAAGGCTTGACATAGAGACAAACGTTGCTAAAAGCTACAAAAAATAGAAAGTTGTGGTGAACCGTGCCTGCCAATATAGAAATGTGAAAAGAAATATAATCTATAAGCAGAAATCAGAAAATGAACTCGTGAAAATAGTATACACGTTCCATCGCTAAAGTTACTGGAAAATAGATGTTTTCAGGTAACGCTTCAGTAAGTAAATTCAATCTCCTGCCTTCCTATCAGGAAAATAGAATACCGCTGCCCAGTCTTCACTTTCCACTTTAGACAGTCCAGAAGCATATCTTGTGTCCATATGGGTAATTAATTATTTCCACAGTAGAACACTTTTCTCACGGAAGAAACGTTGCAAGCTTATTGCCAATCTATCGCTATTTCCATGGAAAGGTTTCAGACGAGATTTATTCTTTAGATCCACTAGTTCTAAGATCTACCATACAAAGCACATTCTACTGGACCAGTCTCTTTCACTTTGTATTCCATTGGTGAGATATAAGTTCAATTCGAGGAGATTCTTTCCTCGTACTAATACATTGTGGAACCAACTCCAAAGCGGATGCTTTCCCGATCACTATAATCGTAACTTTTTTTTAAGCTAAGCGCCCCGAGCAAGGCATGAAGCCACTAGGATGCAGGGGGGTTGCAGAAGATTTGTAGCAAGAGAAGATAGGAGTGATAGAAGAAAGGATGAAGGGAAGGGTAGTGTGTAGATCAAGGTAACTGAAGATGTCGACTGACATTACATTTGAATAGTTGGAGATTATAGCTATCAGGGAAACAGTAATTGGGAAGGGTGTTCCACAGGCGAGAGGTGCGAGGTATGAAGCTATTGGAGTAGAAGAGACGGCTACATTTTAAAGTTTCTACAGTGTAAAGGTGAGAGAGGGATGCCAGCCTCGTAAGGCGCTTGTATTCATGGAGACTGGGGACCAGGGAAAGCAGCTCATCGGAGCAATTGCCATGAAAGTATTTGTAGAAGAGACAGAGAGAGGCGACGGCGCGTCTGTGTGATAGTGGCTGCAGGCGAGACGCCAGATCAGGGCCAATCACATTACATATCCGTCTCTGGATCTTTTCAAGAACTCCGAGGTAAACAGAAGGTGCCCCGGACCATATATGGCAGCAATACTCCATGCAAGGGCGAGTGGTCGTTTTGTATATTTGAAGTATCGATTCAGGGGAGAAAAATTTCCTGGCGCGGCACAGAGAGCCAACTTTCCTCGCGGTGGACGATGCAATTGACTCAATTGTCATAGTTTTCCCCAAATATCATGATAAACTTAGCCTCTTAAATTGTCACACTCTACATCGAGTCACTTTCGTGCTTTGTACAGGGTGAACATTATTACACAAAAACAAATGATGATAAAATGTCTTATGATTTCAGAATAGTAATTAAAGTCTCCTTTAGTCAAAGCCATTTTGAATAAATATACTTGCTATAAAGAAGAAAAAGAAATTGTTTTAACAGAGGATGTTGCTATTAAAATAGTCTAGAGAGAGAAATCGAAAATGGAGGAAAATGATGGATAATTATCACGACCTTGGCTAAGAAGAACACTGAATAATTCGTAAGTAACTTTAGTATCAATCAATAAAGTAAATGTAAAAGAACGCTGCAAAGGTATTTGCCAAAAATAAAAAGAAAATATTGCAAAGCTGAATGGGAAAATATGCCAATAGAGGCATTATTGAAACTGGCGAATGCAGTTGATATCATTTGATACCAAAGAATCGATATTGCATCCGAATCATCACAATAATAATAATAATAATAATAATAATAATAATAATAATAATAATGAAGATTATGATGACAATCATGGAGTTAAAATTATATATATATATATATATATATATATATATATATATATATATATATATATATATATATATATATATATATAACTCTTTATTTCGCTCGTTGCGATAGTTCCACGTACCATGTCCAGTGGATGTCAGTTATCAGTTGTTGAAATCATAGACAAATAACATCATTGTAAAATTCGTAAAAAGGAATCAGCACGTATGCCAGACCACAACAATCTCCTGAGCCAACTAAGCATAGAAATGAATACAATATGGGAACTAGTAATAAGGAGTACCATAGGAAAGTAATAATAACAACGAAAATTCAATATGAGCTCAGGTAAAAAAAATACGGAATGATAAATAATAATAAATGCGATAGCAATAGTTCCAATATGAACACTGGTAAAATTGGTTGCTGAAGACATTAGCATTATAAGTCGCAGAAATTCATGCACAGATTTCTTCAAGGACACAAGGCACAATGGATAAAGGCGCTAGTTAGATCCAGTGACAGGACCCAAAGAGTGTTAGTTCAGTACCAGGTACCCAGTAAAGGCAGTTGAAAACTTGGAGAGGGGAATTAACAGGAGATAACTGCTAACTGACATCCATTAAACATGGCACGTGGAACTAGAACAATCTACCACAGTGAGAGAAATAAAGTTTTCAGTTCGACATTCCAATCACCTACAACGTACAACGGCCGAAAAATTGTAATAAATATGGCGACAAAGATGAGGACAATAGTCCGAATAATGTAAATAGTGTACATAATACCCCATCTCAGAAATATATACAGATACTGAAGTACTTTCACGTGTAAAAATCTTCTTTTTACTAGTGGTTTGAGAGATTTAACAATTTCCTTTTGATTTCTTGATACAGTTGGTGCGTACCTTGGCTTGAATTACTACTCTCCCAACGTTGTGTACTTTGTCTTGAGAGAGTAGTAAATCAAGCCAACGTACACAAGTATATCAAGAAATCAAATCCATTTTTTTGTTTGTTGTTAATATTTACTTTTTTTTCAATAAATTCATTTCGTTTTTCCCTTGAAGAAGTCCACATTGGACTAAAAGTGTCGGCTAATAATACAGTTTTCTTTTAACTTTATACATTTACACGAATATAAGTTGAAATGGGATGGTTGATGTGTTATTCATTTTAGTATATGTTTCTAATAAAACAATATAAATTAGCTTTATTGTGTACGCTTCATGCAGAATTTATTTCTCTTTGGAAGGATGTAAAAATTGTACATTTTTCTACAATTTGAAAATTTTAATACTGGATTAAGTTAAATTTTCAAAATTTGCCGGCAAAATAAGACTGCAGGGGTATTATTATATTAAAAACAAATCTTTATAGTAAAAATGAGCAAAAGAAAACAAAAACAAATATTTATCAATATTTAGTGCCATAACCTTTATTAATAATTATGTGTGTGTGTATCTGTGTGTAGAGAAAGACACAGAGATAGAAACCAAAATATTTTCACACATACACACACACATACACACACACATACACACCAAGTGAGACAATGCGGATATATGAAAATCCTGAATGGTAACCGTCAGTATAAAACGCAAATATCTTTTTTACATTATTAACACAATACTCAATAGACTCTTCCAGGTCTATATTAAGTATGCGACACAACACTCTAGAGAGAGAGACAGAGAGACAGAGAGCCGCGTACGACTACCAGTGTTGGACACTAACATATAGTAAGCTCCGCTTACACTATCTCTGTAACCTGTTGATAATATATCTTCCTTACATCTAATCCGTGTTCCGTGTTTTCCTTCTGTGGTCCCGACTTTGGCCCCACATCAGTGGCGACGAGGATTCGAGAAAAGCACTCACGGCGAAACCTCAATACCTTACCAGTTCCACATCTGTGTCGACGAAGAATTCGAGAAACGCATTCACGCCGAAGACCGCAATACCTTGCCAGTCCCATATCAGTGGCGACGGAAAGATTCGAGAAATTCGTTCTCACCATATCAATAGCGACAGTGTACTCGAAAGATACACAGAAACTCCAGGCGTTCCCATAGCAATGTTGAACGAGAAATTAAGCTGGTATTACTACATTAGCGATTTAAACGCAACACCCAGCGTCTACATATAACAAAAATATATATTCCAATACCAAACATCAGTGAGGAACTAGCGATTCGACATCTACGGAATATTAAATTATGTCTAAAAAACAATACGAGAACGATTTCTTATACACCAACACACGGGAAAAAACAGTTTGTTCGTAAAACAAACTGACAGCAGAAGAGCAGAAGTACTACCATTGTACTCAAGTTTTCGAAAAAAAACTGTCTAAAATTTTTTTTATGTAACTGAGTTGAACTCGTGTATACAATTATTCTCCCTTCAAATTCACTGAGGTGAGTTTTCTCATTTTTGTACCCCCCTCTCTCTCTCTCTCTCTATATATATATATATATATATATATATATATATATATATATATATATATATATATATACATGTGTGTGTGTGTGTGTAAGTATGGTGAAAATTCATACAAATACGTTAAATTTAAACGAACCAAGGAATTGCAAAAAAAAAAAAATAAACACATAATTAGTTTAACTAATTGTCTGCCCATACTTTTTCTTGTGTAAAAAAAAAACAAAAAAACTATCAAGATTTTTTTGTGTACCTCCCCTTGGTACACGGGTTTCAAAGCAACAAAAAAAATCCCTGTCATTTTTGTCTGTCTATATATGGAAGATTTTCAAAAAGTAATTGCCCAAAATGCTAAAAGTAAATTTGGATTAGCAACAAAAATCAGAAGAAAGACAACAACTATTTTTGGAATTACATAAACAACAAATAGAATTCCAAAAAATTACGCTTCAGAATGCTGAACTACAACAGAAACAACTTAAAGAATTACTCGTAAATGCAATAAAAGGCTCAAACTCTGAAAAAGATACAATATTCTCCCAGAGTACAATCTACAATTCAATGGAAACGTTTGAATACGTACCAGAGCACGACAAAACGTTCGAGGCTTTTTACAGGCTCTACGAAGATATTTTCAACGTAGACTGTGAACAATGGCCCAGTAAAAAAAAAAAAAAAAATACGCCTACTAGTGAGAAAACTGGGAACTACAGAACATAGTAGGTTCGTAGACTTCATACTACCCAAGAATACCATTGACTTGGATTTTTCAGAGACTATTAAGCTCCTTTCGGATCTATTCGTGCCTAACACAACCTTGCTCCACAAACGTTGGAAATGCCTGAACACAGTCAAGACAACCAGAAAGACTTTCTAACGTTTGCAGCATCGGTAAAAAAGCTCTGTAATGATTTTAAACTAGCCGAACTGACTGCCGATGATTTTAAGTGCTTAATTTGCGCACAAGTTCTAGTTTCAGCAGAAGACGCCGGAGTCAGACGACGGGTACTGACCAAGCTTGAGAACGAAGAAAGGACTGACTCTCCAAAGACTGGCAGAGGACTGTCAAAGGGTAATATCTGTAAAGTGTGACTCAAACATTATCGAGGAATCAGGTGTGCTTCAGATTAATAAAATCAGAAGCTAGTCTACCTCCTATTCCCATCAAAAAGACAAAAGGCAAGTCTCATGTCCTAAATTCCGCAGTAACCAAAACCCAAATACGTTAAAGAAACCGCCCGGACCATGTTACCATTGTGGTAAATTACACTGGATGAAATTCTGTCCAATTAAAAACAAAAAATATTGCAAAAATTGCAATAAAATTGGGCATATTTTAACTTCGTGCTGCTACGCCAACAGAACGAGAAAACCCCAAAATAAAATTAGGCAAGCTCATTCTGACAATATTGTCGATAGGAATTTAAGAAAATATGTAACTGTGGATATTTTCAATAAGTCCATTAAATTCCAGCTTGACACGGGTTCCGATCTTTCAAATATTACCTAGCGTACTTGGCGAAAATTAAACAAGCCGACTTTATTAAAAACGGATAAAACAGCAAAATCCGACACTGTATAAAAGATTAACATTTTAGGCGAGGTAATACTTACAGTAACACTAAATGGAGTTACCAAAAAGCTCAAAGCCTACGTATTAAAAACTTCAGAATACATGTTTGGAACTGATTGGATAGAAAAATTCAATCTTTGGGATTGCCCAATGAGTACATTTTGTCGCACGATACAAAGTACAACGTCCAATTTGGTAAATCTCAAAAAAGAACTAAAACAACAATTTCCCCAGGTTTTTTTTTATTCTGGCGGCCTTACGAAATGTACTAAAATGAAAGCTAAGTTCAAGGTGAAGGACGGTGCACAACCGGTATTAAAAAAGAAGCGGAATGTCCCTTTCGCTGCTCTGGAGGAAATCAACAAAGAGTTAGATAGACTCGAACAAGCAGGTATTCTGTCAAAAACAGATTTCAGCGAGTGGGCAGCACCTACAGTCTACGTAAAATAGAAGTCCAATCAAATACGAGTATGCGCAGTTTTTTTCTACAGCGTTAAACGATGCCTTGCAAGATCACCACTATCCACTCCCAAGCCCTGAAGAAATTTCAATAAACTCAATGGTGGAAATTTTTTTTCTAAAATTCAACTCTCGGAGGCATACCTTCAGATAGAGGTGGAGGAAGAAAGTTCCAAATTTCTCTGCATAAACACCCATAGAGGGTTGTAAAAATACTAAAGCCTGGCTTTTGGAGTAAAGGTTGCGCCTGAAAATTTCCAGCAGGTCATGGACGCCATGTTGGGTGATCTTGACTATGCAACAGCCTATTTGGATGATATACTGGTTACTAGTAAAACTACGACAGAGCACCGGAACCATATAAAAAACGTATTCGAAAAGATGCAGGAATACGGATTTAACGTTAAGGAGGCAAAGTGTGACTTTTTCTTACCAGAGATTAAATACTTAGGTCACATTATAAATAAAGATGGTCGTCGGCCGGATCCAGAAAGAGCCAACGCGATCAGAAACATGCCGGCCCTAGATAACGTTCAACCGTTACAAAGCTTCCTCGGCCTAGCTAACTTTTACCAAGGGTTCATTAAGAACATGCAAAATTTGAGAGGGCCTCTCGACCAACTTTTAAGAAAGGACAAACCATGGTCATGGACCCCGGAATGCCAAGACGCATTCGAGATCAAGAAAACTCTTACTTCAGACCTCTCCCTAAACCATTACGACCCTAGTCTCAACATCATAGCCGCAAGTGATGCAAGCTCGTACGGCATTGGTGCTTGCATTCTGCATAAACTGCGAGATGGTTCGCGAAAAGCTGTGGCTCACGCATCATGATCTCTACTTCCAGCTGAGAAACAATATTCCCAAATAGAGAAAGAGGCTCTAGGGTTAATATTCGCTGTGACAATTTTTCACAGTTATCTTCATGGTAGACGATTCATACTGCAGACGGACCATAAATGTCTAATTACAATTTTTGGTTCTAAAAAATATCTGCCAGTCTATACTGCAAATAGACTACTTCGTTGGGTAACGATTCTCTTAAACTATAATTTCAAGATAGAGTTCCTAACATCCAAAAATATTTGCCATGCAGACAGTTTATCCCGACTCATTCCAAAAAATACAGAAGATTTTGAAGACTCCATCATTGCTACTCTAAGGACAAATTGTGAAATCAAAAACATGATCGCGAGTACTATAAGAGAGCTCCCAGTTACTTTGGCCGACATAAAAAGGGGGTCTCGATAGGATGAATTCATTCAGTCCATAAAAAGCAAAATTCGCAATAAAGACCCCAAGCTGCCTGAAGTTTTCTCCCTCTGCGATGATGTCCTACTATACAATGACCGCGTAGTGATTCCAAACAGCCTACAAAGACAAATCCTCAAGGATTTTCACATGGGACATCCGGGGAAGAACCGTACGAAAAGCCTCATGCGCTGCTATGTTTATTGGCCAAACATGGACAAGGACATTGCAGACATGATAGAATCATGCAAAGGATGCGCGCTTGCAGCAAAAGCTCTAACCACGACGTGCCATCCACGGCCCAAAACAGATCATCCATAGCAAAGAATTCATATCGATTTTGCAGGGCCTATAGACAACATGTACTACCTCATTGTTGTGGATAGCCACTCAAAATGGCCTGAGGTCCTACAATGCAAAAGACCAACGACAAACTGTACGATCGGATTTCTACACCAGCTATTCGCGCGTTTTGGCGTGGTAGATTGTGTAGTTACAGATAATGGTACTCAATTCACATCAAGTGAATTTAGAGACTTCTGTAAATCATATCAGGTGGACCACATTACAACGCCTCAGTACCACCCAAGGTCTAATGGCCAGACCGAAAGTTTCGTGGACACTTTAAAAAGGGCTTTAAAAAGACACTAGGCACACCGACAGATAAAGAATTGCAACAGCTTCTGCAGGTGTATTGGATAACCCCTAATCCGAAGACGCCTATGGGAAGCTCGCCTGCAGAAACAATGTTCGCAAGGAATATCAAGTCTGTCTTCGACAAACTTATTCCACGGCAAGCTAAGTTAAAAAAAACCGTATTGTCTCATAAGAAATATTTGAATCCTGTCGATAAAGTCTTTTTCAAGGCTTTCAAAAACAACTTAACATTCTGGGAAGTAGGCACCATAAAACAAAGAATTGACGAACTTGTCTATATTGTCCAAGGACCACAAAAAACACACAAACGCCATTGGAACCAGCTCAGAAAATGCCGTTTTAATGAATCGGAGGAATCACTACAAAATAACTGTGAGGAGCCGATCAACGTAATTTTCGATCACTTCGATCTCGACACGCCCCAAGTCTCTCCTGAAGTGCGACGCTCAGGAAGGAAAAGGAAATTTACTCAACCGCTCGACGTAAATCCCAAGAGGAAAAAGTATTAACAGTTTTATTTTTTCTCTCCTTTTCAAAAAGAAAACTCTTGGAAGGGGGGTATTGTGAGGCTGGAACTACCTACACAATAGACTATTCCAGGTCTATATTAAGTATGCGACACAACACTCTAGAGAGAGGGACAGAGAGACAGTGAGAGCCGCGTACGACTACCAGTATTGGACACTAACATCTAGTAAGCTCCACTTACACTATCTCTGTAATCTCTTGTTAATATATCTTCCTTACATCTAATCCGTGTTCCGTGTTTTCCTTTTGTGGTCCCGACTTTAGCCCCACATCAATTATATATATATATATATATATATATATATATATATATATATATATATATATGAAGAAAGATAGTTTTGAGCTGTGCTATATTTAGGGGATAAAGTGCACAATATCAGAGATAGAGCGTATGTAAATATAAAAGTGAACATTTAAGTCAACACTCAAAGACGACAGGCTGTTTCATGCTATATGCACTCTATGTCGGTTCTGAGAGTTAACTTCAATGTTCACTTTTATACACACACACACACACACACACACACACATATATATATATATTTGAACAATAAAAAAATTTTTAAAATAAGATCTTTAGACACACTGGGTTGTAGATTAATATTCTTTCATTTTTTTTATTATTATTCTATTTAGATTCCTCGACTAGTTTCGACCAAAATGGCCATAATCTGGAGGAGAAATATTTCTGCTTGCTGATATCACTAAATTACAGAAATGAGTCTTGCTGGAGAAAATGAACTTTTGTCTGTAGTTTTCATTTGTTTTTTTTTAATATTTTTTTAATCTTTTTAACATGAATCTTTTAACATTCCTTGAGTTTGTCAAACACTCTCTTTTAAGTTGTTATTTGAGATAAGAGCTGGATAGATGCATGTTGCTCTGAATTATCTGGGCAGTTTGACAGTTTTATTGGACCTGTTGAGGGGATGTGCCTCTGTTTAGTGTTTGTGTGTTATTTGGTTCTTAGGGAGTGAGTGAGTGAGTGAGTATGATATGTGTAAGCGTGTGTATTGCTGTGTGTGTTTGTTATCATTTGGCTCACTAGGGAGTGAGTGAGTATGATGCGTGTAAGTTTGTATATTCGTTTGGGTGAGTGTATAAGTGTGAGGCCTCAACACCTCCGTAAGCATGTCTGTCTTGTGTGGGTGAGAAATGTGGATAGGTTTTGATTTGTTGAGTTATATATTGATACTATCTATATATTGTTAAATTTATGGTTTAGCCCGGCTGGATATTTTGTTTTTAGACGTTGTATTTTCATGGGACTTTAAAATCTTTCTAATGTTATCTGCTCTGGACTTTTGTATTCTCTCAATTATAGCGAATTTGGCATGGGTTTTGAAATCATGTTTTTCCAGGCGGAAATGTTGTTGTTCTACAGGTAATAATTTTTCATGGGGAGTCGACTTAATTCGCTTACGATAATTATTAATTCTGTAGTGAAAGGGCTATTCAGATTTTCCTACATATTGTTTCTGGCATAGTGTACATTCTAGGAGGTAAATTATGTTATGACTTCTAAAGTTAGAATCGTGGTAGATTTTGAAAGTAGATTTAGTTATTGAGATAGTGAATGAATTCGTGTTTTTAATATGGTTGCAACATAAAATTCATTTGTTGTTACATGGTTGGGAAATCCTTTTGTTTTTGTTCTTAGTTTATTACTGATTACCTTGTCCCCTGAAATGTGGTTACTACCTATGATTTCTTTTAGGTTCTTAGGTTTACGATATGCAAGAAGGCGGGGTTCCTTAAACAGTTTTTTTAGGTCTGGTTTGAAAGGTAGTATTTCCCAGCGACGTTTGATTACTTGGGATACTGGAGGCAGAGTGGGATTGAAAGTGGTTACTAGAGGCATGCGGCTAGATTTATTTTTAATCTTGTACATTAGGGTGTCTTCTCTAGGTGTGGAAATTGCTTTATTTATTTGTTCTTTGATTAGGTGTTGTTTATAGCCACGTGTTGTGAATTGATGCTCCAGATTTTCAATGTCTTTATTTAATTCTTCATTGTTGGAACATATCCTTCTGAATCTAAGTGCTTATGAATAGGGAAGGTTCTCTTTGAGGTGTTTAGGGTGAGAAGACTTAAAGTGTACATATTTGTGGGTGTCGGTGATTTTAGTGTGTAGTGTCGTTTGTAGTTTCCTGTTTTCATCTATGTAAATGTGGGTGTCTAAAAATGTTACTAATGTTGTGGATTTTCATAGTCAAACTTAATTGAGTCGTGCACTGTGTTTAGGGTCATAAGGAATTGGGTAAGTTTGTCATCACTACCCGTGTATACAAAGAATATATCATCGATATATCTTGCATAGAATACGCAGTCGCTACCAATGATTGGATAGATATGGGTCTCCTCAAATTTTCCCATGAATATTGTAGCATATGATGGAGCTGCAATGGTGCCCATGGCACAACCTCTTATTTGAAGGTAGTGTGCTCCATTGAAGTTGAAAGTATTCAATGTAAGGACATGCTCCATGAGTTTTATGATGACTTCTGTGGGGGGTCTTGTTTTCTTCTTTTAGTAAGTGCTTCGTGAAAGGCGGTTAGCCCTTCGATGTTTTTAATGTTTGTATAGAGTGACCTAACGTCCATAGTCACTAGAATAGCATTCTCTGGTACTGTTTGTATGTGATTCATTTTGTTCAGTAGATCTGTTGTGTCTCTGATGTAGGATTTTACTTCCTTATATATATATATATCATGTCATCGCCACATTCAATTTTAGAAAATTTTAGAAGTGTGAAACTGATAAAGTTGCTTCAAATAATTATTCTTAATGACACCAGTTGCATTTTTAAATATATGTGTGTGTGTATGTGTGTGTGAATTAGGATGAAATACATATCAAATATGAATCGAAAATTGACAGAATGATGAAGGACAGCACAAATAGGGAACGTTTATCGATCTATCATATTTCACACTTATTATAGCATCATCCGAGAAAAATAAGAAATATAACCTAGCGTTTTTACTCTTGGGTTGTTTGATTTTCATTGGTTTGTCATTTGCATTCGACTTGTCAAAAAAAACAAAAAAAAAAACCCAAAAAAAACCCCAAAAAAACGTTAGTATAATTTGTAGCGTTCCAAATTAAAGTACAGATGAAGAACCCATTACAAATTTCAAGAAATTAACGTATCCCAAACCTAATTGAAAAATCGTAATTATTGATTTATGTATGTATATAATAATTCAATTCTGTTTATGTCGAATACTGGTGTTAATGCATATTCGTAAGTCTGTGGGTAGTCAACATTATGTTTGTTGTCTTATTGCATGATACTTGGGAACTATTTTACGTACATACTGTTTTAGATAAACATACGTTAGATACATAAAGAGTTGAATTAGTAAAGTTTGCTGATGTAATACAATGTTTTTCACGTGAGTTTAGAGTTGGTAATGTTGTTATTAGTAGGCTGTCGAAGTTCTTTCATTGTAAACATTTCGGTTATGTTTTATTTAGTGTGACAATAATTTGTTCCTGTGTATTACGAGAATAATAAGTTTGAATGCTTGTCTAAATTTATATCGCTTTTATGTTCATAAATTATATAGGGTTTTAGATTTCGTGATGTCTCTCCAACATAAAACCTTTTATCTCATGAAAAAATATTTGATAAGTTGTTATATTTATTTTTCTTTCTAATTATATCACTGATTATCTTGGACGTGGTGGTAAAGATCATGGTATTAGGGATTAGCTAATTTATTTAGTTTTGTAGATTATGAATCGGGTTTTGTTGTTGTTGTTGGAGTAATTTCGTCGTGGCTTATAATATTATAATATATTTATAACAGTTTTATAATATACTCCCATTAGATAAAAATTTCGGCAAAAAACATTTTTACAAAGAAAACTAAATAGCATAATTTAAAACAACATACAAGTATCAAACATTGATGTTCTTTTTCGTTATTTACTTCCGAGCGAGGTATGCCACTTAGTGAAAGAGTATTATTAATTTTCTGATCTGAAAAAAAAAAGATATCTGAAGATGGAGAAACGCGTATTCAAGTTTATAAAACCGTTTTCCTATTTTAAAAATTTCTCAAATTTTGGCTAGATTCTATATCTTATTTACGACCCCCAGACACACACGCACGCCAAGACATCCACACAGACACACAAACATATATATACAAGCACACACACGAACTTATATGTATGTATATGTGTGTGTGCATGCGCCCGTGTGTGTAAAAGAATACCAGACCATTTAGAAATCTTCAGTAGCAACATATTTCACGGAATAACTGGCGTTATCAGAAAATTATTTTTTCTTAAATGAATCTTGTGTTTTGTGATAAACAGAACGTGTCAGAATGGATAATTTCAAGATTTCTCATATATTTCGTTCTCAAACATATATATGTACGCGATTATTATTATTATTATATATATATATATATATATATATATATATATATATTTAAAGTGCGTGGAAAAGTAGCTATACAATAATAAAAAATGAAACATGCACACAAAACTTAATGTAACAATTTTAAAATTCCTAGTAATACTGGTATAATATTTACTGCATCCCTACCTCTCACTCTCTTTCTCTATCCATATATATACAACTAAAGGGTTACAACTAAAACAAATAGACATACTACTTCTAAATTATTTTACCAAAAGAGCTTGAAGGAAAATTTAGTTATATATATATATATATATATATATATATATATATATATATATATATATATATATATATATATGCGTGTGTGTGTGTGTGAAAACATTGAAAATAGGAAAGAACTCGTTGGGTAAATAATCCAATGTTCTTTAGTATTTTCAAAAACTTTCACTTGAAGATGGAACAAGGTTTGGTACTTTATTTCAATTTAATTCAAATAATTATATTGAAGTTTTCGGCTCTTGTTTTGAAACATGAAAAACGTTATGTAGCGAAGGAATCACAATTTTTAAATAAATAATTATATATATATATATATATATATATATATATGGTAGTGATGGGTTTTATTTATTAATATGATGTGTCCAAGAGGTTTAGACACGTGGGATATAAAAATTATTTACTCTGTCTCTGACTCTATCTCTCTCTGTCTCTCTCTCTGTCTGTCTGTCTCTCTCTGTATATATATATATATATATATATATATATATATATATATATATATATATATATATAGTTAAGTAATGAAAAGTTTGGTAATCCGTATGGATAATCCCAAGTAGGATGTAATCCAGAGGGCTCAGTGTCAAACCAGAGCAATTATTCTTTTAATTTGCTTGACAAACGGACAACATTAAGTATCCGTTGACTATATTTTATTTCCCGTTGCAGGTGATTTTTCCTGATTAATCAGATCACATTTCTAAGGTTAAATTAAAATAAATGATTTTTAATTGACGCATGATTTTTATACATCTTTGAAGGGTAGTTTTAAATTGGTATAAAGTGATAGAGAGGGCGGTAGGAGTATAAAAGTTATGGTCGAAATTATTTATGGAATTGTGAGATAGGAATAATGCTAAACCTATTAATCTTAAGTATCTTAATAATAATAGATTTAAAATTAAAATATTAAATAATAATTTGTTGTACGGGAATCATTCATTAGTTCCGACATATTTTTATACGACTAGGCCACAAAGTAGGACCCAAATAATGTCTCAAAGTAGAATATTTTTTGTTCTCGATTTCCGAAAGGTCATACTTATTCTGAAACGGAAAGAAAGTAAATTTATAAAAAAAAACTTATTGATCCAACAGTTCTATGTTTGGAATTTCTCTTAAATCTAATAAATGAGTAAACCCGAGATCTTTTTGCGACCACTCGTGTATCATTGTGTCAATAAAATGAAGAGAAATGAACGATTAAATCTTATTGTTTTACGTGAATAAGCCAAAAACATTTAGTAAACACCATGAAACAACTACGCAAGAAGTCATACACACAAACACACACAAACGCACACACTGTCATCTATATATGTCATTAATAGCTAATGCTATATCATAATTTTTTTTATAATAAAATTCTATTGATCCGACATCAATACGTTAGCGTTATTCAAATACATGGATAGATATATATCTGACGATATACAATCATTTGTATTTATTATATTCGCTTATGAAAATAAATGTCGTCTGAGTCATTGTAAAACCCTAAAATAAAAAAAAATTAAAAAAAAACAAAAAAAAAAACATTGGGCATTGCGAAAGCGTTTGTCACTCCAAATTGAGAAAAATGCAGCGGACTGACCCAAGAGAAAGAGCAATGATGAAGAATTGGTGACCAATGGCATTTTTGGTTGTAGTGAGGATTATTTTCTGGCATCCCGATAGGATGCTAAATTATCATTTTTTTGTAACTTCAACGTAAACATGAAACTTAGTGTAAAGATCTTACACCTTCCTGAGAGTGTGTCTGTGTCATGAAACATATAGAGATACGCACACAACTTATACATATATGCATATACACATGCGCACATACACACAAAACACACACACGGCACATACACACACACATATATAATAATATGAAATAATGCATACATATTAGGTTGGTGCAAAAATGATGTCGTTTTCTCACGTATGTTATTATGTGAGAAAACGACATCATTTTTGCACCAACCTAATATATATAAATTTTTAAAAATAGATAATAATAGCTCACATTACCCATAATGATTCATTGGCCAGAAATATATTTTCAAGCAAAATATAACAAAATGTCTGAAGATTACTTTTCAAGCTTGAAATAGACTGTTGCTGCTTGTTCATTTTTATTTTTACATTCGCTCTATCTCTGATATTGAGAACTTATACCCTTAAATATAGTATACCTTAAAATGTATATTTCTCACATCTACGCCTATCTATCTATCTATCTATCTATCTATCTATCTATCTATCGATTCATATTTCATTAAATAATATAGAAAAGTTTTGTCTGTTTATTTTATGAAAATTCTTTTCATATCGTATGATAAGCATAATATTATTAAAATAAGGAAAATCACAATATTCATACATATTTTTTTAATCCTATCTAAGCTTTTGGTTTACATAAGCCATTATCAAGAATGACAATTACATTAAATTTATTAAACAATACACGGACAATACAATAATGATAGTATGTTTTTCGTTACGTGTAAGATTTCCAAGCAACGACAAACTCGTGCATATGATACGCTGGAAGCTAAAATCGCACCGCAGCTCATGCCGTTACATATTACCACGCGAGAGTGAAAACGATAAGTATTAAGTATGGGGAGACATTGTTATAAAATATGGCTTCTGTTTTCAATTATAGACATTTAAGAATATTTGTGTAGATTTTACAGTTTATTTTGTTCACGTTAGGTTTCAACTATTTTATGTATATAGCTATAAGAATGTGTAGTTTTTGTTTATTGTGTCATGTTTAAGTATAGTTGTGTTTTCTACGAGGATTTTCAGTAAGTGTGTATGTAGAC
Source organism: Acanthosepion lycidas (assembly GCA_963932145.1). Classification (NCBI taxonomy): domain Eukaryota; kingdom Metazoa; phylum Mollusca; class Cephalopoda; order Sepiida; family Sepiidae; genus Acanthosepion; species Acanthosepion lycidas. The sequence goes on along the minus strand of OZ010578.1, from coordinate 19,222,417 downwards.
AGGCATGTTATTTTAAATGCCTAAAATGTTAGAGTTGTTATTGAAATATAGGGTCAATCGTCGTGAAAGCGAGTTTGTGTTCATTTGATTGCAATATAGGAGATTAATATGTTTGAGATTAGTTGAAGCAGCATTATGCACTATTTGCTTAGTATTGAGACTTCTAAGAAAAGATATTTATTCATCAAATGGTCAGGAAAGCTATTATTAATAACTGTTTGTTTTATAGTCTTTAGTTCACTGTAAAAAATCTGTTTTGTAGGTGAATTAGTTTCTGCATAATGTATTAGTTTTTTTTTATATTAGGTTGGTGCAAAAATAATGTCGTTTTCTCACATAGTAACACATGTGAGAAAACGACATTATTTTTGCACCAACCTAATAATTGCTATTTTGTAGCAATTTGGGTATTAGCTCTTCTAGTTAAGTGTACATGAATTTATGCTGGTAGTTTTTTTTGTGTGGAGAAATAGTAAATTTGTTATTATTTATATTTATCAATATGTCAAAGAAAGGAATTTTATTAGTAGTATTGAGATCATACGTGAATGTAAGGACGGAATTATTTTGAAAATGTTTTTGAAGTATTTAATCTAACATAAGGATGTCATCAACATGTCTTAGGTAGATGGATTTTCTTTTATTCGAGGTTCGACATGTAGAAATTGCCAACCAGTTGCGGTGGCTGAAGCGGTAATGCCACTGGGCAGGGTATTGTTTTTTGTGGATTTTTCAGTCTCTTCTGCATCGTAGAGTTTCAACGTTGTGTTAAAAGTTTTTGCATTTGCTCGGTAACGAATACACAACGCACAGGTAATGACCGTTACCAATGACGTAAGGTAAATAGATGTGTTTGACGTCCGAAGTATCATTGTGTTGCGTGCATGGTTTTATTTAACTTTGTTTATGTTGAATCTTGCTCAGATTCAACTTGATGTCTGTTGAGTTGTAGTCTGGAGACGATGTGAAGCGCGAAAGAGAATAAACGTCTACAAAAAATACCCTGTCCTCTGGTAAAAAGCTGTTGGCGGTACCAGGAGTGGAAGTACCACTTTAGCCACCGAAATTGTGTTATCTTCTATGGTCGGCGCTTGACGGCCATCTGTTATCACACGTCTTTTCACCGTTGTATATATATATATATATATATATATATATATATATATATATATATATATATATATATATATATATATATATGATTTGCATTTTGAGCTGTTTCTTTTAATGAGAACCATGAATACTGTCTTCTTAAAATTGATATTTCGTACTTTATTCTCTTCATTTCTGTGTTTGCTAGCACCACTGTCATCTGCATATCTTATATTGTAAAGTTGGTGACTGCAAATAACGAATCCTGGTAATAGGTCTAATTGTCTCAGAATCATCTCATTCTATAGCTTGAATAAGGCCGGTGTGAAGGCACATCTGTGTGATTCATTCCGGCCAGATACAACAAAGTACTTAGATTTCATCCAAATTTTCAAAATTTCTTAAAATTCATCAGAGGAGTTGATGCTGTCGTATGTCAAACAATTGAAGTTTATTCCTTTCTTCTCTCTTCCTTATACTAGATTCTGTGGCAGTTCTTGTAGTATTATATTGCATGTTTTCAACGCAAGATGATTCTCTGTCGCTAAAATTGATCACCTCTAGTTCCACATTACACGTCCAGTGGTGGATAGCAATAAAATATAAGCAGTGTTTATATATATATATATATATATATATATATATATATATATATATATATATATATAACATCTAAGAGATTATACTAAAAAAACATTTTTAAATAGCTACACGAAAGTATCTTGTTTCAATACTATGATTGTACTTCCTCAGCCGATGGTAGGTAACTGGTTATAAAATGATTTCTTAGGGACATTTTAAAATAATTCGTTACCTCTTTTCCTTAAAGGGGGCATATGGTCAGAAATTAAAAAAATATACATGTGGGTATGTCTCGATTAACCAATAAAATGTCAGATCAACGCTAAATAGAAAAATATGGTCAGGAAATTGAAGTGGGTGAGTAATTTTTCTTGACTCGATAAACTGAAATATAGACTTGAAATATTGAAGATTGCTGATAATATGCCAGCGACAAAGTTATCATGATTGTAGCCAGATCTGACAAGTTGTATTTGTTTAAGGGTGAGCCAGGTTAACGATACGTAAAGCTAACAGGTTTGTTTTCTTTTTTTACTCCATTTTTATTTCCCTCATTTCAATATATATATATATATATATATATATATATATATATATATATATATATATTCTTGTGTGCTTATCTTTGAAGCGGGTAGAATAGAGATCAACATGTTTTAGTGGAATGAGCAATTTTCAATCAGCTTGTCTGAATCATCTTCAAGAAGCAAGAGCAAGATCTAAAAGGTCAGCCAATCTAACAGTGATCTCATTTTACAATCCTCACACTTGCTCCATATGTGGCCTCCTTTGTAAATCACTAGCGGGTCTTAAATATCACTTAAGATAATCGCACAATCTGTCATAACTGAATCAATAAGCTGTCAGATACTCATACGTCGAAACCGACGGGAGAGTCCATTATATATATATATATATATATATATATATATATGTATGTAGACTCAAGTATAGGATTTGTGTATACGGAATAAATTCCAATAACTATAAAATACTATTGTTAAAAGAGTGTTCAATATGTGTACATATATATATATATATATATATATATATATATATATATATATATATATATATGCTGGAATGTCCCCTCAATTTTGAGGTATTAATATCCAACAGTCACATTCAGTTTTATGTTTCTTTCGTATGTGTCAATTTAGTCCTTCTAGTCACTTACATCCAATCGTTATGTTGTGTAACAGCGAGGATCCCAAAAAATACTAAAATTGTCACTCGGCTCTCTTAGCTGGTCAGTTCGACTGATTTCAAAATTTCAGATACCACTCTGACACATGTTTCTCTAATTATTTCTATCCAGGGCAAGTCGCTCGAAATTAGTATGAGGATCATTGACAGCTATGAGGTTACTCTTTATACCTGAGCAAATGGCCGGCCAACAGTCCGATGTCAACTGTCAAGGTGTATATAAATGAGTAAATTAAGTATTTTTCGTCACTCGTGCATGTAGCATGATCCTCCCATCAATGTAGTGACTGCATTAGGAAAGTCTCAATATGTTATATTTTGCAAGAAGATCAACATTGGGTACTTTATCCTCAAAGGTATACTCTCAGATATTGTTAATGTTTTTCTAATAAATATTTTTATAACGTCATAATTGTGCATTGAATATTTATATAAACAAATTTCGTTACTATACATATATTTGAACTCTCTTTAGCTCACAAGTTAGTCGAAAGTTTCGTTCACTAACTATGAAATTCACGTAATAAACCTGACAAAGATTTTTGCCAATCAAAAATATTCGTTTTTGCAAGAATCTGAAGTTTCGTTAATGGAATGGAAAATATGTCTACGAAAATTGAAAATGCGTGATATTAATGATACTGAATGAAAATACTTAAACCAGAAAAAAAGAAAATAACTACTTGTGAATATTTTGTAGATGTTAAAAAATATCAAGCATTAGTTGAAGTCAATTCTGACAAAAGACCGACGTGTTTATCAAATAGCAACTAGAAACGTGCAAAGTTTTCTCTTCGATTTCTTATAACATCTGAATCCAAGTAAGATTACGTACAAACGCATGACGAAGAAAGCTTTTACACATGCGCATGCGTCATTGTTGACACGTCTTAGAGCATCGCAGCTTTCACACACAAATACACAGTTAATTAAGGGTTATGGATGGGCTATAAATAGAAGCAAATACTTGAATACTTAATAAGGAAATAATCAAGGAAACAAGGAGATTCTGTGAAATCCTTTAATTGTTTCAGATGATAAATACTTTACCTTGAATGGATTGAGGCCCAGATTAAAGAATCAGAGAACCGAGTTCGAATACCAGTCGAGTTCATTACATTCACTTTCTGGATAAGTAACAGGATAACTTCGGCTCTAGAGCTTTGTGTGGCAACCTGTCTAGGAGAAGGAGAATCCTGAATTCAAAACTCTATGTCGCCCTGGCTAAGCACATACTATATAGCTAAGGAAAATATCGTTCACGTTGACTCGATAATCCCGACTACGGATGATTCTCTTAAATCAGGAAATAATTTATGGAAATACAAGGCAAGAGCCATCAAAGCTGTTATAATTCTTAAAGAAGGATTGTATAAAAATTGCCACTGACCGAATTAAAATATATATTACTCTGAGGCAGTTTTATTCAGAAAAGGCTTAATTTCTATACAAATAACTGTTTCTAGTTTCATATGCCTGGTGGAGATTTTTAAACTTATTTAATATTTGAATAGACGTCTACGTATGTGTAAAGTTATTTAAATATAAAAAAAAAATTCTTCCTTTACTTATCTCGAGGAAAAATGATAACTTCATTTATTAATATACTTCGATGGAGCATTGGGTCTCATGATTTATTTACCTGTTGAAATTCCTTGATATATCCGCGTGTTCCATGTTAGTAGCTTCTTCTCATGCAATACTCGCTCGTGGAACTCTTACAGGTTCTTGCTTTCATGTCAAATATTATCCAGTGTCAAACGTCATCTAATGTCCTCATTTTCTTTTATTGTCCTCATTGTTTCAATCACTCTCAGTAAGCATCATAGTATTTTTTTTTGTTACATTTATTTGAGTGAAATCATACGAAAAAGGATGATATCCAAGTAATACTCACTGTTCTTTCATTTCATATGTTTTGGGATTGAATAACAGCAACAGTAAGTTCACTTAAACTCTGACAAAAAATAGCAAACACAAACGCGTATACATACATAATCATACTTTCTATCTATCTAGCTAGCTAACTAGCTTCTTAGCTAGATAGATAGATAAATATCTAACACGATCAACAATATTCTATTTTAAATGAGTTAGATTAAATCAAGAATGGAGTTTTGTTGCTAGATCTGGGCTGATGTTTACATAATATTTAATATTCTTCAGAAAATTAAAATAGGCAAACATTCATATTTCCACGAGTATTTCTAGTAAGATATTCATTAAAAAGTGTTTTGATGTTTAGCTTAAATGCTGCTTTCTGTGCAAAACAAACTTCTTTGTGAGGCTAGAAGGGCCCCTTTTTTATAATTAGACGAGAGGGATTTAGAAACCTGGAAGTCAAAACTGTTAACGAGGCCTAAGCTTCAATAGCAGAGTGAGAACATAGACAGAAAAAAAGAGAAGGCGAAGCTACTGGAATGCACACAATTAATTTGCACATATTAAGAGGCGTATTTATACTCTGCTAATTAATTTTATTTCGCTTTTTCATGCAAACAGAGCTCCATAACTTTGAAATATTTAAAATATTTTTTTTAATTATTACGTCACTCTTATAAGATATACGTTAGTTCTTAATTCGATTTATCGCATTTCTAAAAATACTAGTTTGAAATTAATGAATGAAAATATTTTTCTGATATTACTGAAAGATTTACGATAGTATGAACTATTGACATTTTTCCATAATTTTCTACCGGATATCGGCAGCTTCTGCACAAAGTGTAAAAATATAATAAAATACTGCAAAACAGACAAACCAGCAACACAATATATATATTGATCGATATTGTTGGAAAAGAACATCAGGTGTTTAAATTGCTCAGCTGTTAATAATAGGTGTATTGGTTCTTCGACTAAATTTACGGTAGTGTTCAATATATAAAAAACACTGGCAACCTCTTGTGTATAACTGAAAAATTGTGCATGTGCGTGTTCAGAAATGAACGTTTTAGTATTCTGAATTGCTTTCGACTTCCGACAAAAACAGAAAAATTACTTGGCATGAAGGCTTTTGGTTTGACAGTTAAACCTTCTTTCAAACGAACAGTTTTGGTAGTTGCAGGAATACTGAAGGTATTGCAGAAATACTGCAAAATCTAATATACCTCCTCCGTAACTACTAAAGTTTTTTGAATTTCCCAGCCATTATAGTCTATATTTTGTTACTTTGCTCGGAGTAATATCAATGGTTCGAATTTTGAACTGTGGCATTCAAAATTTTTTTATGAAATAATGAATGTCAAACATGTTTGGTAAATATTTTTATTCTATTTTCCTTCTACATATTAATACAGTTATCCCAGACGAGACTCTGTTAAACAAAAGAAAATAATTCGAATAATAAGTAGCATTCTGGGACTAATAACAATTGATTGTATCGATTCTCGTTCACCATTTTAGGTAAAATGAGTTCTGGTCACGCAGGTCACATTTAGTTGGATGGCTAACTATCTTTCATGCCTTCATCAAGATATTACGTTATTCCAGTATTGTTATAACCAATCATATGACTAAATGACGTATGGGAAGATTGGATAGTATCACATCTAGAAAGCAGACTTTTTAAAAATCTATAATCGAAATTATACCTTTTAGCTGCATTCTATTATTGATGATTAATGCAGATGACATACAGACAATTCATTATTCTGCAGAGATCAATGTAGGGAGATATTGGTCAGGATATTGCGAGTCGACTGTACTGAGATACCCAAAGAGGATTAACGAGATTAGATTTTTATATTTTCAATTCTGACCCAAATCAGGATATGAAATGTGACATCGTAAATATCTGAGATTAAGTAAAATTTTGATGAAAATATAATTGCAGCAAACAACTGCCACACACCGGAGAGATATTTCACCGTTTCCTTCATATTAGACTGGGTTTGGTGAGTATTATATATACTGACCTATTACCTATTATAGGATGTCTTTTCTCTACAAATCATCAAATATCTTGCAAAAGTAGAAATAATATTCAATCAGTACTGAACATTGTAACAATGAAAATATTTGAAAATGCTGCATCGGACAGCGGTAAGCTTCAAATAATCATGCTGTATTTTGTAAAGGAATACATATTTGTATATAAGAATAATTTTATTTTGACAAAATATATATGTCAGTATGAATTTCTCTCTTTTTTAACGCGATATATGAAAAATAAAATATTTTAAATTGTACGTATATTACCCCCCCCCAAAAAAAAAAATGACAAGTCTCTTGCTCATTACTGTTAGTACGCTATATTTATCATTAAAAATTTAAAACGTAATTTGATCTAGGAAAATTACAGAGTAGTTCCTTTCATTTATTCCATTTGTTTCTTAGCTTTCTACCACATATGTTACGCCCATGCCATACTCAAAAATAATATACTATTCGTTTTAATCGCGAGCAAATACAAAAACAAATATCAAGAAACACAATTTGGTTTAGTGATACAAAGAAAGAAAGAAAGAAAGAAAGAAAGAAAGAAAACAAACAAACAAACAAACAAACTGTAGACAGAGGAGGGTGAGCGTCTCGTATGCAACGGTGATTGATTGATTGCTTTTTTTTACGGCTTATCAAAAATTTGGTGGGTGATTTAAATCTGAAATATACGTGTTTTGGATTGTAAAGATAATTCTTTTTCTGCCCGTGAATATTGCATTAAAATATTTTCGAGAATAACAATGATTTTTCCCGGATAGACGTCCAAATTTGTTATCCCTGAGCAATGGGATGCGCTAGATTCATAACTTTTCCAAGAGTATGGATGTATGCGCGTGGATGTAAGGATCTTTACCGAAGTTCGAACTCGCCCATACAATGAAATGGGATAATTTTTCTTCATTAAATAATGACCGGCATTCATATTTATGATTGCCATTGCAATATTTTGCTAAAGTTATTAAGCTCAAATATTTAAGTTGTCCCAGTGAAATTTTAACAGTCATTTTTTATAGTTGCGAATCCCAACTTATTCAATCATTTAAATAAAAATAAAGATTGATCAGAAAATCCAAATAGGCCAACTCTGAAATTATCACGGTTACTTCTAGAAAAAATATAAATAGAAAGTGACTTGATGTCTACACCCTTGTGTAAATTAATTGAAACAACCGCTTCAGTTTCCTTCCTTTCAACATACGGGCAGTTTTAAACCCATAGTGTAATCGATATCTATTTTCCCCCAGATTAGGTTATTTTCAGTGGTGTGCAGTAATATGAATCTATTTTTCGGGAAGTATGATGAAATTAGTTTGGTAGTGAAAAACATCCGAGACTGCATCAGATATTTATCACGCCCGATCATTATTCTCTCGACTGTTGATTAGTTGTCCGACGGTCATTGTCTGCGACAGACGTTACGCCTGGGAAGCGAACGAAAATTATAACGCTGCACGATCACAAGGGTAAGTCTTACCAGTGAGCAAATCAAAGTACAATAGACTGGTCCGGAAACTCTCCTGATTTAAATCCAGTGGAGAATCTGTTGTCAATTTGCAAGGAACGACTGCGTGGATTGTACATACGAAGCAGTAATATGTGCACTTGGTCATGTTTCATTGGAAAAATATGAAAAATAGTAACTATTAACAAAATTATTCGTTTTGTCTCAATTAATTTTCAGATTAATGGTCACATTCTGATCAAAATAAATTGGGTGGGGGTATTGCGTTTCTGTCTAAGCACGATTTTTTAGCTAGACAAGTGAGGTCTTTAGAAACCTGGAAGGCAAGGCGAAAAAACTCTTGATGATGCATAAGCTGCAATAGCTGAATGACAACACTGATAGAAAAGAAAGAGGTAGGCTAAAAGTGAGCATCGATGATTGTGTCGTCTTCACCGAACTTGACACAAGAAGAATAGTCAGAACAGAATAAGGAAAAACAACAGCCGAAATCTGCATTAACTAGAAGTATGTTCACAGACCCAGGAAGCATCAAGACGAGAACGCAAAAGCGACAGAAAAACAATTATATTGACACTTCAGTAGACAAATCCAAGGAGTGGCAAATAAATCGATATTGACATGGCGACATAGAGAAAACCTTAAGAGAATAATTTAATTGCTCTTAACAACAGTCAAAAACAAAGCTATAAGAACCAACTCTATAAAGGAAAAATCGATAAAAACACAGGAAAACAAGTCATATACACTGTAAAAATAAAGATGAGGCAGTGAAAAAAAGGGAATATAATATGTTATTACAGAATGAATACAAGACCAGTATGAATCTGTGAGAGAAGTTGATCAGTTGGAACAGTGCAAAAATTGTTTCGATTACATTGTCCAGGGGTGACCATACTTAATATAAGAGTCACATACGATTTAGATCATTTTCTTTTGAGAGCCGCAAGACATGAACCAAATTTATGCATAGGTTTTTGTTATTAGGTTGGTGCAAAAAATGACGTAATAATGTCGTTTTTTTCACGTTAAAAATACCTCAAAAAACGACATTAATATGACATTATTTTTGCACCAACCTAATACATACACATTTATATACATATTAACAAATGCAATTCTGCAATAATATTTATTCTTGTATGCAGTTTTTTAAACTGTTAATTTGTATTGGTTTCCGTAATTATAAAGTGCACACACACACACCCATATATATATATATATATATATATATATATATATATATATATATATATATGATAATGTTAAGATTATCAGACTCTATGAAAGGAACTTACGTACAAACTTGTCTATATTGTTTAATGAAACATGCATCAATGTAAAATTGCTGCCTTAATATAAACAATGTATATATATATATATATATATATATATATATATATATATATATATATATATATATATATATATATTCCAAATGTTTTCTAAATCTTCATAATATTAAACTAAACATGTATCCCAAGTGTACCAAAATGATCTGCACAGATGAACGTCTTGTGTCTCACTGGGTTAATATACATGGGGTGGCCAGACTTAATATAAGAGTCACATACGATTTAGATCATTTTTTTTTTGAGAGCCGCAAGACATGATCAAAATTTATGCATAGGTTTTTGTTACATACACATTTTGTTAGAAAATATTTATATACATATTAACAAATGCAATTCTGCAATTATATGTATTCATCTATGCAGTTTTTTAAACTGTTAATTTGTATTGGTTTCCGTAATCACAAAGTACACACACACACACACACACACACACACACACACATATATATATATATATATATATATATATAATTATATATATATATATATATATATATATATATATATATATATATATATATATATGATAATGTTAAGATTATCAGACTCAATGAAAGGAACTTACTTACAAAACTTGTCTATATTATTTAATGAAACATGCATCAATGAAAATATATATATATATATATATATATATATATATATATATACTCCAAATGTTTTTTAAATCTTCATAATATTAAACATGTATCCGAAGTGTACCAAAATGATCTGCACAGATCAACGTCTTGTGTTTCACTCGGTTAATTTACATGAGTTGATATTCCTCTGTCATCCTTACTGGCTTGAAATTTCTTCAATCCCTCTACCTGCCACGATTTCCTTCCCTTCCTCACTCAGATCTAGCACTAAAATTTGGATTTGAATTGTTAAATATTTTTTACAAACCATGAACATTAAACTTACGTTTTAATCGAATTGGGTCTCAATTCATACCTAGTAAATAATTATAAAGGCATATTTTTTCTTATTTAGCTTTTATATTATCTGTGAGTAAAAAAGGAACCCATTCAAAATATTTCCACGAGTCGCATATGAAAGGTCAATGAGCCGCGTGTGGTTCGCTCACTGCGGTTTCTCCACCCCTGTTATAGTCGAATTAATGGGATTTTAAAATACTAGAGAATGAATCACGCAATCGTCTGGAATTTTGTGATCCAAACAAAATAACAACAGTAATTAAGGCTAGATGACCGGACTTAGGAACAGTAAACAAAAGAAAAATCCTGGCAAATAGAGGATTTTTCAGTTTCCTCAGACTAGGGTTGTTTCGTAATCGTTTCTGGTTTCGTTGAAAATAGCTTCTTTGAAAATGACTTCGCTGGAAGAATTTACAGATAGCCTGCGGTTAAATGATTGTGGTATCGGTTTGATAATTTTTTCCCGGTGGAAAGTTGTTTAACGCTTGATTTTATATATGGTTGATATGTATATCATTCTTAATTTGAATGTGACATCTACGGAATTTACTTTTATGTTTTATTTTATGTCAATTTCGAGTGCTATACTTTTGGAGATTTTGATGATCTTTCTTGTCAGGTCGTTTTTTTTTGTCTGTTACAGCTTAGTGGGATTTATGAGAATATCGGCCCTGGTGAGGCCTATATCCTTTCTATCGATTATTTCAGTTAGTTCATATCATAAATATATACCTATCAGCTCGCTGGTCTCTGCACCATCAAAGTTTTCTAATGTAATATATGTATGTATGTATGGCGATTATTAGGCCGTATAATGAGTCCATATGCCAAGTGTAAGCATATTATATGCGTTACTGTCATAATGTAGGCACATGATTATCTATTTATTCATGGGCTGCGTTAATGTGTAGTTTTGATTCTAAGGCGGTTTATCCCAGTTCTGTTATAAGAAATGATCCACTAGAGGGTCATTTTCTGTTCCTTTTTCATCTATTCTTTTACTTGGTTAGCGTCTCTGTGAAGATTGGACGACCATTGGATGAGACCACCACTTGAAACTAACCAAGAATTATATGTAACTGGATAGAAGAGAAGAAATTTAGAGATAAGTATGGGGTCGAATAAGGGAGGAGAAAATATAGATATGGAAAATTTGCAAAGAAAAAGAGAAAAGATGAAAGGACATTTAGGAGGAGAAACTGAGAAAAGAGAAATGGAGAATGAAAAGAAAATGATAAGGACAATATGAAAATAGAATTAATATGAAAATATAAATAAAATGCAAGCTCTAAAGAAAGTGGAATAGAAGAGAAAAAGTGAAGATGGCTGGATTAGGAAAGGGAGAAGGGGAAATGAAGCTGAAGATACAGATAATACAGAAAGAAATGAATTGAAAAATGTCAACACCACTGAGGAGGAGAAAATATTGAACATTGCAATGAAAAGAATGCATTGTAGAAAGATAAAACATTGGGTAAGGATCAAGAAAAATGTTGGGAATTAGAATTTGGTCAGGGGGGAAATATGCCCCATTTGAATTGTAAAAGTAATTATCAGTCTGGCATCCGGTGTTTTGTAGAAGGTCTCGTTGAGATTTAAAGAATAACATTTTGCTATCGATGGAAATGAAAAAAAAACCCAAAAAAACAGGATTTGACTTTATGTTTAAACATATGCAAACATACGTACAGGCATACGCATACATACAGTTAGACACACACATAAACACACACACACACTCTCACACACACACACACACAAACACACACACACATATATATATATATATATATATATATATATATATAGAGAGAGAGAGAGAGAGAGACAGCGAGGAGGGGGAAGAAATAGATGATAATTGCATGAGGAATATTAGTTTCAAGCATTAACCGGTTATCAGATCATCATATTATAACCCCTGACAATCCAATAATGGTTTAAGGTTATAACAATATATATTCCCTACAGTGAACACTCATTCGCCATCATTAAAATGTAGTTTGAACAACATCCTAGATAAGGTTTGGAGGTTTATACAGATTCTTTCTTTCTTTCTTTCTTTCTTTCTTTATTTCTTTCTTTCCTTCTATCTATCTATCTATCTATCTATCTATCTGTGTCCGTTTAAATCTATCTATCTATCTATCTATCTATCTATCTATCTATCTATCTATCTATCTATCTATCTATGCGCGTCCGTTTAAATCTCTCTCTCTCTCTATTTATCTATCTATCTGTCTATCTGTCTGTGTCTGTTTAAATCTATCTATCTATCTATCTATCTATCTATCTATCTATCTATCTTTTTTAATATCCAGAGATCTGAACAGCATTATTAGGACGGCATTATTATCAGATGAATCATAAGTGCGTTTTTGTAAATCTGGTTGCTCTGAAACTGAAATGGAGCATGTAGAAATATATGGTTCACTGCCGAGGCGGCCGACAATATCACTAGGACTGTTTACTTTTTAACTTTTGTTAAGTTATCCAGCTGGAAGATTGAAAACTTTGATGAAACCACTAATTACATTGCAACATTCTTCTTTTGGTTACATGCTGTTCCTGCTTAGAGAGGGAAATTGTCTCAAGCGTAGAATGTTTAACCCTTTTAAAAAGGCCATACTTAAGCGTTGATTGATATCGTAAGTAAATATCGGGACGTCATGGTGGCAGCTATAATCACATACATATCAACATACGCCGATTTTGACGTGGTAAATACTCATAGCCACGAGGTAAATTTGCTGTATATTTATCTTTTTATCCCGAAACAGGAAATGGGACGTTCCGCCGTAACCCATTTGGCGTCGCTGATTCGGCGTGGCTGATTCGCCGTGGCAGACGCGGCGTAGCCGACTCGACTTAGGAATTTTTCGACTGAGGGACGATTAGGCGTTAGATTACCACTGCGTCGTAATAATTGATCGCTGGATATCAACACCCAAAAAGCTAAAATAAATAAATAAAAATAAAGAGAGATGCTAACAAACGATTCGTTTGTTAGCATCTCTAAAGTCATTAGATGCTATCGAGTTCCTGGATAGTATTGCTCATTATTACGAAATGAAGAAATAATTTCTAAGATTCAATATCTTTACTAATTTTTGTTTTTTAATATTTTTGAAATACAATTTTTAATTTAAGTTTTAATTTATATTATTCCATTATTGTTTTAATAGAATCCTTAATTATCTAAATGAATAAAAAAATTCATATTAAATCGTTAGTTGTTTTCTATGCTTTTATCTTTTTTGTGGGGTACCTCTGCTCAAAGACTGTGACGTCGACACAGTCTGACAGCTAAACGGCTGTATTGAATAGTCCAATTATTTTCCTGAAGCCTGAATCAGCGACGCTAAATGGGCTACGCCGAAACGTATCGAACTCCCAGAAACAAATATAAAATGAAAAGTTGCACTCGGAAATAAGAGCCATCGTTAAAGATGCTTGGAAAATTCTCGATTTTTTATTCCGCTCCACAAGGTAACTGTCTCCGACTGCCATACTTTAGCTTTAAAGGAGCCAATTAGGAAAAGAATGAAGTATCCATGTCATATCTGTGATGGAGCTCTTTAGTCCTTATTTTCCATTATGACAGAGTCCAAAGGCGTTTACAAGGTCCAGTGGGAAAATTAATTATTTTCCTACCTAAATACTTTTTCCTCAGACAAACCATTGTTAGCCCCATGCTAATCTGACTGTATTTACCTGGTAGATGTTTAGTCGAATGCATTCAATGGTTCCATCTGTGAAGACCTTCACAGTACAGCATCCAGGAGAACACGTACACTAACTTGACTTATCCAGATTCCATTCGTATTTTATTGATGGAAGTTTATTCCCCGGAACTGATTCATTGTGTAATGGTACCTCTTATATTGGGTTGGTGCAAAAACAATGTTGTTTTCTCACATAGTAACATATGTGAGAAAACGACATTATTTTTGCACCAACCTAATAGATGCTTCCTCGATCGCCAGAATCTTGATCTTTCAAGTCTAGAGCCAACCAATATCTACCCTACATATACTCACTAACATTCACCTCCTGTGCCTCTGCTCGCCCATTGAGCAAAAAAAAACATTTAGCCACCGTCTAAATTATGTAGCTCTATGTAAAAATATCAACTGATCATAGTTTCATTTTACAAAAGCAGGCAATGATGATTGACTTAAGAATTGAATCACACAACCTACCCTGTGATAAGGCGAAGTTACCCAGTGATAAATACCATAGGAGTATGACTGGCGACTGGTGCAAAGAAATGGAATCACGTTTTACCAGATAATATTTCTAAAACTTTACTAACAATTGTAAAGAGGTTTGAACCATTTCCAGAGATACAATTTTTCATCTTCTTTTTAATAGCGTCAAAAGGTGACTAATTATCACTTTGTCTCTTCTCTGTGAATTTGTTGAATGTGGATTTGTAGAGCGAGGTCAGAAATAAATACCACGATGCTCGAATGTAAATGGTCGTAAAAATGGTTTTTGAGTTGGAGAAATGCTCCCAAAATAAATATTTAGCCTTTTCCAATCAACGGGTCACGGTCTCTCCAAGAAAAAAAAAAGTGTATTTAAACAAAGTTTGCAGACAGATAAACCAGTTAGGACAGATAACCAGCAACAGAGGGGAAAGTAACCGACGCTCAACTTAAACGAAATTCAGTTACATATTCACCCGTCTTCCTCACCATGATACTGGAAACTTACACGTTACTCCTCACTTTCTCCTTCGCCTCTTCTTTTTCGCAAACACAGACGAATAGATCACATTTATTTCTTATTTATATTCATGAAAAACTGATGCAAGGATAGGGCCGTATCCCGATAAATATAAGTGTTGTGGATTCCGAGATGAAATTCTGTCTCCAATGAATGATAAACGCAAGAATTAAATATAAGAAATTAAATGTATTTACACAATAATAATAATAATAATAATATAATTATATATATATATATATATATATATATATATATATATATATATATATATATATATATATATATATATACAGTCTCGAAGTAGGAATTCCTTAGAGTCTACGTGCTTGTAACTGTGACTTCTACAAGCGGTTACCTCACACTATTACTCTACCTCCAACTCCATCACAATCTCTGCTCACTCTCACTCTGCTCACTCTCTCTATATATCCTGACTGACTCTGGATATTTAACGGCAGCAGTCCAAGTAACCCTCTGGTCGAGTCCACTTATATGAAAAAGGGGAGTACCCCATAACAATAACAACTTTAACACTCGCGCATTCTAAGAAATATTTAGTTGTTTTGTTTTAGAATTGGCGATTCTCTCCCTTTTATTGAGATATTCACGAGAATTACGTGACGGCCGGTCAAGAAATAGATTGATGAAGACAGTTGTGAGGTAAAGTTCAGTGAAGATGGATTCACTAGCCAAAAGCTGTTGGCCTTACAGGAAAAACCACATGGCCTAACCTGATTCGTAAAGAAACCGACGTAACTCGGTTTTTCTATCTAAAAATATTTTTTTAACACCGTTGTTGTTGCATATGTTGTAATTTCTGTGTGTGGGACACGTGTATATATCTAATTTTGAGTACGACGTATATTATAAACCTCTCCGAGAACCTAACATGTTTATTATTATTTTTCCATTCAGCAGTTCCGTTCCGTCCTGCCGGCAAGCAATTTTCCTCATCTTTGTTGTTTTGAATCCGGGTATTTATTACTGTTCATTTATTGCTCGATCAGTTTCCATTGAATTCATGTACATATGACCGGCAAAGATATTCATTTAAAATTATTATATGATCAAATGATAAATAAGAGCTACACTAGATATCTCTAGACAAGGAAAAAGGAAGATTAAATAAAAGGTATAATTTGAAATTTCCTAAAGATTACCCGCATTAAAAAGCACTTGCTGAAGACCGGAATGCACAGCGGACGAAAGAAAGATGAGGACGATAATCTGCTTGTAATAATCATGTTCAGATTAGCACTTGCCGGTGGATATATCGTAGCTTACCGGTTTGAGAGTCA
>OZ010578.1:19183326-19200826 GCA_963932145.1 Acanthosepion lycidas | reverse complement strand
GCACAACAGGGAAATTTTCAACAAACCACACGAACAAATTAAACCCACGTATAACTGCAGAATAAAGAACGCATGCCCCTTAAATACTAATAGTTTTAAAAAAACAATGCAATATACCAAGCCACGATAAAATCACCAGATATTGAAGAAAAATTATACATAGGAGTAATTGAAGGACCCTGGAAACAAAGAAATTATGCATACAAAACATCTTTTATAAATAGTAAACATGCGAACAGCACAATGCTTTCTAAGAATATCTGGGAAATTAAAAACAAAACGCATATCAGCCCAAAAATATCTTGGAAAATAAGGAAAAGATCATCAGCCTAAAACAACCAATCCAAAACTTGCAAACTTTGCTTGGAGGAAAAAAAATAGCTCTCATTACCTACCCAGCCCAAAAGAAATTATTAAATAAACGATCCGAGCTCATCTCAAATTGTAGATATGAAAGCAAATTTTTACTACGCTTCTTAAAAATCGAAAACTGAAAAACATAAAATAAAATAAAAAATAAAATAAATAATTAAATAAATAAACGACAATAAAAAATGTAAAATAAATTAACCCCCCAAAATTATGAAATCACACCCGTTAGAATAGACGAAATAGAAGAAATAAATCAAAAATAAAAACAAACTTAATGAACCCAAATAAATAAAGTAAATAACAAACAAATTAACAAACCATTATGACAAAAATATTAGTTAGACTATAAAAATCAAACCAAAAATCGGACGAAAAACATAGCTATAACATTTATAACACGATAACAAAAGTACAACGTTACTTAAAAATTGAAAACCGAAAAGATAGTATAATAAATAAATAATAAAACCAAGTAAAATAAGTTAATCTAAATTCATCCAAATATATAAATAAACTTAGAAAACGATCCCGATAATTGAACCGTTAGAAAAAACAAATGAAGTTAATCAATCTAAATAAATACATCACAAAATAAACAAATTAAATCTGCTCCCGCCAAAATAATAGAATAAACTACAACAATCAACCCCAAAATTGAATAAATAGCTTTAATTATCTTCACAAAACAAAACGAAATTATTAAATAAGTGATGTAAACATTCTTTTTACTACGTTAATAAAAACACCGATAAAATTAAATAAATATATATAACATCATCCACAGACAGACTGTCTCGCAGCTCATCAGTGTGGCTAGACATTCGGTTGCCTCTAGCTCGGATCGAAACCCAACTGAATTGGTATCAGCCGGAGATTCTACCATTAAGCTGTCGGCGCCCGGCAGTGAAGTAAACGACTTCCGGTAAAATAACCGCCTAAATAGACTACCCACAATGCACCACTGGCGCGTATCTATAAATAGCCGAGAAAAATAACAGCACTCGCGGCCTGACGATTGCATCCAGCATGAAACAGACTGTCCCTCTAAGTGTTGACTTCAATGTTCATATATATATATATATATATATATATATATATATATATATATATATATATATTCCCAAGAAGATAAAATCCACGTAGAATTCAATGCCCCACACAAAGTAAGATTGTAATATAAAAAGCTCAAACACTAATATCCCATGAATATAATTTATTACATCGGAATTGTAATCACGATCCAATTCAGCAGACCTAAAAAACATTTTTTAAAATCGGTAATCTATCTATCTATCTATCTATCTATCTATCTATCTATATATATATATATATATATGTGTGTGTGTGTGTGTGTGTGTGTGTGTGTGTGTGTGTTAATAGAGTATAACAGTTAACTAAAGAGTTTTATATGTAATATTAAAAAAAATAACGAAATAGAAAGTGATAAACCATCAGCCGAACATTTAAATCTCTATAAAAAAAATGGTACCAATAAGTTACAGAAATAACGCTCATACTATAATCCCCCAGAAAAACAGACTTACTATGAATAAGTTAAAATTTTTACCACAAGTTTATTGACAAAAAAGAGCTTATTAAAATTTATAGTTTAGCAAGATTGTAGGGTCAAAAGCGAAATATGCTTACTATTGACAGTTAGTTCAAATCTTTGTTTTAACTAATCGTCGCTATTTAAATATCTGATTATCTGCATTTTCCCCTGTAAACAAAGGAAAATGTTTCATATAATGAACTACATGTTCTAGATAATTTCCATTTAATGTTTAGGAATTTATTTTCCTTTTTAAACTTACGGATATTTGTGTCTACAAAAATTCAATTTTTTTTTTTCATCGATATTAGTGGTATATTTCGAATTTTCAAGTTAGAAAATATTTGACGTTAAATTCATCTCGGATATTTTATTAATGCTTATTTTTCATCCAGTTTCTCGTTTATAAGTGTTTCCCTATCACAAGTACCATCATTATTTTAATTATTTTAAGGGACTTTTTTAAAAAATTTCAATGTTAGAAAAATGTCCACGTTTGAATTCTATACCTTTTTCTGCTTATGCTTTGGTTTGCATTCTCAGGACTCACTGAGGCATAACATCGTACTTGAATCGTTTCTCTTGACTTGTCATATCTCAGGCCACTGCAACAAGACAATGTTCTTAGAAATCGTTCCAAGCAAACATTGATATATATTATATTTCTCTTTTTACAAATTCTCTTCATTCTCCACTTCATGTTTGGATTCCATATCGTTGCACTCTTCAGATATCAAGGGCTTTTATTTTTCCTCTTGTTTCTCGTTTTGAAGTTTGTCTATATCACAAATGTCATCATTATTATTAGCATTACGAGATTGTTTTGAATTTCAAAGTTAGGAAGAATTTGACATTATTTTATTTATTTATTTTTTGGTTTGCTACTTCATTCTTCTTATACTTTGGTTTGCATTGTCAGAACTCATTGACGTGTAAGGTGTTACTTCGATTATTACTTTTACATAGTCATAGCTAAATCCGCAACATTGAGACAATATTCTCCTTTTGCTGATACTATGATTAACTGACTTTTCTTTACGTCTGCATTGTCAGTATTTACAAATCCTTCTCTCTCTTATCGTTATCCTAGCATTAATATAAATAGAATTTTAGAAATTGTTATCTTCAAACATCAGCTAACATTTTTTTTCTTCCAGTTAATCGTTTTGGAGTTTTTCGATACCACAAATTATTTTTGTCTCTTTGATAAAAAAAAAAAAGAAAAAAACTATTTTTAATCAAACAATCTGGTAATTATTCTGTTTAGATTAGTCCGCACAAACTTTGGCATCAGAATCCCCTCATTATTGAAGGTTGCTAAGGGTCAAGTCGCAGTATGTACCCGGCAGAATTATAGTATTACTACCGAGATCACAGGTTGCGGGAAAATCTAAATCTTTCCTCGAAATTCCAGTAATGTATTCCATAATCTTAAAAAAGTCTTTGTACACTAATTACACGATATAATATATTACTTTCATGTCTATTCATTATTTTATATGTTCTGATTCTATGATGAATATACAGAAACAATTGACTATCTTTTATCAGGTTGGATAGTATCAGCCTCCACCAAATGTAAAACAAGGTATTGTAGGGTAGACCAATATATGGACATCAAAATCTGCAATGATTATCTGAAAGAAAATAAATTAAATTACTATAGTTATGTCTCATCCTAATTTGAACACAGAAACAGTTGCAGACTAAATACTTGTAACAATGCTATAAGACTTATCATTGCACACATAGAAAGCATTCAAAGATAATCGGGTAGACAAACTGATAATAGACCACAAAAACAAATGTTTTCTTGCAATTCATCTTTTTAAAAGAAACTTTAAAACAAAAGGATCATGAAGAGAAAATTTAAAACTTTTTGGTTGCAGCACTGGGTTTAATATACATATTAAATAAAAAGGCAGTGTAATTTCATATAAATATCTGTTTTCAGAAATCTTTCCCTGGTGAAATAAAATATTGTCATGGTCCAAGTTCTTATACCACGGTGATGGTCCAAGGTAGAACCAATAAAGAAGAACTCGAGCACGCATATGGAATAACACAGATATATTACAAACAGGAATATATACAGAGAAGTAGATAGTGTTACCACGAACAATCAGGTTTAGTAGGGAGAACAATGTAGTCTCGACCAGTATCTTTTATTCCAATGTCTTGTAGTAATTGGCTGAACGCGACTCTGTTTCTGACTGCCTCTGACTCGACTGACTGGCTCGCTTTGACTGACTGATAGACTCCAGAGTGACTTCTGACAAACCTCACTCCAGACTTCAGATAGAACAGTATTTAGTCCGCCCCCCCACGAGGGCATCATGTGGCACAAAGCCGGTTTAACGTGGGATCTCCGAGCCCGTGGGATCTCCGAGCCCGTGGAATCTCCGAGCCCGTGGGCTCGGCCAAAAATATGCCCTTTGAACCCGTATAAACGAGTTCAGGTTCGGTTTACCTCCCCGAAAGAGACTGCGTTCTTCGGCATAGCCTCGTTCGAGTTCCTCACTGCCCGAAGGCAGAGAGTTCAACTGATCAACCGGTCGCCCGAATTCACTGAACATTATTTAGTCACACGCCCACGAGGGCATTATGTGGCACAAGGCTGGTCTAACGTGGGATCTCCGAGCCCGTCGGCTCGGCCAAAAATATGCCCTTTGAACCCGTATAAACGGGTTCAGGGTCGGTTTACCTCCCCGAAAGAGACTCCGCCCTTCGGCGTAGCCTCGTTCGGGTTCCTCCCTGCCCGAAGGCAGAGAGTTCAACCGATCAGCTGGTCGTCCGACTTTGGGCTGAACTCTCTGCTTCTTCTTGAAGCGCAGTATTTATTACGTATGGAATAGTCCACTATGTTATTATGGGTAAGGTCCCATAACAAATATAAATCAGCATTGGGCTGTGAAAATATGATTTAGTCATCCATATAGATTTTATCACGTTGTCTAGTGTTTCTGTCTAAAGACGGCGGATGCAGTATTTGGTGTCTTGTAAGCGTCATCCATTTGACCAAAAGGGTATAGGAGAAGGAAATGAGTAGATCCAGGATTTTCTTTCTATCCAAGGGACAACAAAAGTATACGGATTCTCGTCTATAATGAAAGTCACTTTTGGGATCGAGAAAGACTGATCAGGCGTCGATCATTAGCTGAGGAAAGACTTTCATTGACGTAGTTCCGATACCACCAACTGTCATTACCGGCCACAATCAGTTGATTACATTTATGGTGATGAAAAGAGTTGATATGTGAAGCCGACATAGCAGAAGTTATCCTAAGTATTACCTATCGATCTTCCAACAAAGCCCTGAAAAAAAATATATAATACGAGAAAAATGGTTACGATTCTATTTTCTTGGCGTGCCATTTATATTCATTGTTTCATTGTGAACGGATCTTTCCAAGCTTTCACTGTACACCGAGGTGAGTTAGAACGGAGAGTCATCTTCAGGTAATAATTGGCAACTTGGAAAGAAACGTGGTGACGGACTCGTAACTTTACAGGGTTCTATGTTCAGAATATATTTGTTTATTTTAATTTCTGAAGCATTTTTAAGTCGATGCATACATTTATGCGTATAAATCAATCTCTTACGTATAGAATGATGTTTATTCTAAGACTGTTGATTTTCTATAGTTTAAAATTGTCAGCTTTGTAAATATAAGTTGTACTGAAGTTAAGTATTGAATGAAATCAGAAAATACGATACGTTTAAGGCTAACCGAACTTGTAGGGACCAATAACATCAGCTACTTCTCTAGTGTGAATATGACAAAAGTCTAGACAAAACAATTGACAAAACAACACATATAAATATTCTATCGTCGCTTACTCCATATTCTTATTAATACGTACTGTTTTGTTGAAACAGATTTCTAAATTCTTTCAAAAGATTTTAAAAGTGAGAGTGAAAGTAAAAGTGAAAGTATTGAATTTAAAGAAACTCCCGAGATCTCAGTTTTAAAATATCTAGTGTATTTCCTAAACCAAAAGGAATAGCATTATTTGACTTGAGAATTCAGGAGTAGATGTATAATGGCAAACTTCTAACATCAAAAGAAACAAGAACCTTTTCAATAGAAGCTTATCTTTATAGGCATTTCCACTTAAGTCTCTAATCTTTTCAGATGAAGGCTGGAAATCAAAATCCATCAATAACAATTGCTCACTCTGAGTGTTTAAAGTAAGTTACGAAAACACACTATTTATATTGGAAATCGTAGACAATGCATGATGCAGACAATAGATTTGTGGCGATTTCAAAATCGTTAGCTTAAAGAAAATACTTCAAAAAGATTATGCAAAGCATGTCTGCTTCCTAAAATTATAACTATCACGAAAAACTCTAGAGTTGAGGAGAAAGCATTATTTTCGTTCAAGAGAATATAAATGAAAATATTTAGTCGAATTAGAAATAAATACTACATTCTACATCAATTCAAATTTATCAAGTAGTTTGTAAAACCTTGAAAGATAAATTGCTGAGCTTTTAAATATTTTCAACAATATTTCTTACATCTCTCAAGGAAAAACTATAATATTATTTTCACTAGAACAGATATTTGCAAGATAATTTAGTTATGAAAATTTGAGATAAATGATATCAAAAGAAGGAATCATGGCGATTGCTTTCAGATAATTTGTGGGAAATTCCTTTGCAATAAATAAGGTTCGAATCAGTAAAGTCAGATAATAACAGATAACGGCAAAACTATTCGATGCCGGCTGTGTTTAAAGATATTTTACCATTTTCGCATTTAAGTCATTTGAGCCAAATTATTGAGGCCAACAATAAATTTCATCAAGAGAGTGAACAAGAAAAAGTACAAGATGTGTTGAATATCTAAGGTATAATACAGTATCATTAATCAGATCATCGATGTAAATTTGGAAAAAAAAAACTTGTTTATATTTTTGTTGTAATATGTTTTCTTTACTCATGCAGGAGAATATAGACAATATCAATAAGATTAAGTTAGTAAATGCCACTTACATTCTCTCGATATATTTGGTTTGAATGGAGGAGGAAGTTTCCTGTAAAATTTCCCTAAAACAAAAAATGAATGTACGATTTTATGACAGAATTTTCCAGATGAAACATATATTAGACCTTGATAATTAAATTTAAGGCTGAAGTCAAATATGAGTTTGAATGATAATGTTTTCATTTAACTAAAACATCTATCTTGTGTATAATCATTATGGTATTGTGGGAAACACTGGTTTCATTGATAATTTGTTTTTGTTCATATATATATATATATATATATATATATATATATATATATATATATATATCCTCAATCCAATTTCGAATTCCAGTCGAATACATTACATTCACTTACGTGCTGATACCCTTGGGAAAGGTATGAATCCTCTTCTTCTCCCTCCAGCTATGGGTAAAATAGCAGGACAGACTGGGTTCTATAGTCTTGGATGGCAACGGGTCTAGGAGAATGACAACTCTGAATTCAAAACCTGCGGAGGGTCGTTTGAGAACCTTGTGGCATTCGGTGCACCAGGTCTCTGTATTCGTCCCTCCAAAAAGTGTGGATGGTCCTGCACGAGGCCTTCACCAATATAATCAAATCTCATGTGCCGGTGTCGGGCTGTCGGTTTCCTGGAAACTGATCTGCTTGACCCTCATGTCTAATCTCTTTTACTAAAACTGTTAGAACTTTTTTTAAAATAAGAAACTTCATACCAAGCTAATAACCCTTGTCTGGCAGTCCATGAGATTTTTTCAGGAACGAAGTAAGTAACCCAACTCAGAGGCTGCTTTCCTCATCATGTCTTTTGTGTTAGACACATTCATTAGTCATTTCGTCTTTTCATTTTGACCAAAACAGTTTTTTTTTTTTATAATTCAAATTTGTTTTCTCACTTTTGTCTCATTTTTATTCCGTAAGTTTCATTCTCTTGATGTTATTTTTCACTTTATCTTCTTTCTCAATACATTTGTTTTCCTTTCGTTATTGTTTTGTGTATAATCTATATCAAAGAAGATAAAGCGACAGCAAGTATCCTCAATTCTTCAGGAAACGTAAGTATTCCCAAGTATATTAGAATTTTTTTTAGAATTGTCTCTTATTTCCTCATTTAGAAGTTTGTTTCAGACTGCTCTAAAACTTTCATTTTCAAAAATATATATGTATCAAAATATTTTTCATTATTATTATTATTATTATTATTATTATTATTATTATTATTCGATTTGATTTCTCTTGTATATACGTGTTCTTCCGGGTTCCATCAAGAGATATAAAATCAGAAATGGTTTCATGACATTTTTGTAGTGAACATTAAAAATACAAAAACAGACTAAGACCAGATACATTTTAGGTAAGTAAAACACTCCTAATGTGAACAGTAGTTATGTGTACAATTGTTTATATTTCTATAAGATATGAACTACCAGGCATCTCTTCAATGCTCCTAATAGAACCTTTTCCAAATTAACTGTTGGCTATTAATACAAATGAAATTTCTGATGTCATTCTTGAAACTTCCACTTCAAAATCCTCCTACTATTATTATTATAAGTATTATCTTATTATGATCTCTGCTGTGTATTCATATCTTTCCGGGTCCCGCCCAGAGACTTAAGGTCAGAAATGGCATCATGATATTTTCTACTGAGTAATTATAAAAACACACGCATATTTTACTTTGATAAAACGCTTCGTAAAGTGTGTGCTGTACTCGTAAGAATGTTTTTTAATTTCTTTAAGGCATGGTCTACAAAGAATCCCTTTCAATGTGACTAATGTAATCGTTTCAAACCAACCCGAGGTCTCCAACTACAACAGGGGTTGTTGATGTACACATTAGCCACATATTTGAGATTTCAAATTCAAGATCTTTGTAGTTTGATAGATTTTTAAAGATCTTCAAAGATACATTGCAGCATGCGGGGACTGCTCTATCAATAAGGAGGCAATTTTTTTGTTTGCGTTCTCTAATAACGATATTTAGACGATAAGCTTTGATTGTTCTGTCTCTGTGTATTCTGTAGCCCCATAAAATTGTTACAGGTTCTATTTCCATAACCGAGTCTAGGTGGTGTTCATACCAAATTCTTTCAGTTTCCTTTTCCGTAGAAGTTTCAAATTTTCTAATGCCCACACTGTCATGTTGCGTTTTATATTTTCTGGGTGCCAATACCTTGCAACATTGTTATTATTATTATTATTATTATTATTATTATTATTATTATTATTATTATTGGATAAGAAACGCTCCTGTACAAAACAATTCAGCGCATGATAACATCCGATTTTATAGGGTTATGCTAGACACAATCAGCACAGTCAAATATCCGCAATAGGGTTTCATGTTTTGATATAAAAAAACGTATTAAGCTACATGTGTGGTACAATTAGAAACAACTGTAAGTCGAGTAACCAAATTCACTCAGTCGGTCTCCAAGAGCGGCTGTTTTCTAGTATCTAGTTGTAACTCTAAAGTCAATTTGGTTTGCTCATTATTGAAAATCTAATAAGAAACAACCTCCGCGACACCAAATTCTCCCAATATTCCTGCTCACAAAGAAGAGAGATTCACACTGTGTCAGCCCCTAAGGGACATGCCCGACTGTTTACGGTCAGGTAACTGACAAGCAAATCTGTCGCACTGGACAGGATATTTGCTGTAGCTCATTTGAGTCCAACAAGACACAAAATGCACATTTTAACTCTTTAAATCAGTTTAAATCAGAAGACGTTATAATCAGCATGTCGTAGCATAAAAACAATTATTATTATTATTATTAATAGTAGTAAAATATCTTCTAAAATCTATCAAAATACAAGGACCTTGAAATCGAAATCTCAAAAATGTAGCTCATGAGAATATCAAAAATACCTGTCGCATTAATAGTAAAATATTCCAATAGGTGCAATGAAGGGATTCCTGCTAGCACATACCTTAAAGAAATACAAAAAAAAAAATGTTCTGACGAGTACAGCCTACACCTTAACGAAGGGATTTATCTATTTAAAATGTGTTTTTTTTATTATTATTATTGCTAAGTAGAAAGTGTCATGATAACATTTCTGACTTTAGGTCTCTGGTCGGGACCCAGAAAGATATGAGTACACACTCGAAATCAAAGGAGATAAAACAATGATAATAATGATAAATAACCAGTTATCCAACGTTAAAACAGGACTAGCAATGAATGGATTCTGTTTTAGTTTACATTTGATAAGAAAACCGTGAAGACGTAGACAGAGGAAAAAAACAGAACTACTGAGTCTTGTCAGGTCAAATCGAACTATACAAAGTAGCAGCTTAGGAAAAATTATCCAAGACAATTTCTACTAGATATAAGGCCTTCGTGATATCTGACATAAATGGCGGTGCGCAGATGGCAGCACTGCTTAGAATATGCCAATTTCTGTAGAAAGCTTTGTGTATCTAAGGAATGAGTATGAGGTGAGATCATCATCCTGTAGGTAGGTGCATCTCCCTGCCGAAATATTGAAGTGTCTCAGAAGATATCAAATAATAATGATAATAATGATGATGATAATAATAATAATAATAATAATAATAATAATAATAATAATGATAATAATAATTAATTTTGATTTTCTATGTGATAAAGGAATTTAATAAATCTCCAGCGTCGAAGGCAAAATAATTTATTTTATAAAATTATTTAAACTATTATATACAAAGGTTAATCTAAAGTTATCCGCCCATTCGGCATAGCATATTTTTAAATTTCATCCACTGTATTCTGTCCATGTGTGCTTATAATTCGTAGAGTATAGATATGATGGATCGGCTATTCAAGGGGGAACAAGGAGTCGACAACATGCTCCCTCATCGATAATAACACGTAGGTTCGACATTACTATCTTTCAAGTTTGTTGAATCTTTCGTCAGTGATGGAGGTTGATAGGTGCCCTGTTCTGTCTTCTTACATCAATCTAGTCCAGCCACATTTAGACTTCTCGATCTACTCATACATAATATGTGGAAGTGCACTATCGACATTATGTGTTAAAATCTCCAGATGAATTTCGTCTCTTGATAACTGGTCTTTGTTCCTGCTTAGTGCATACTGTTAGCGGAACGGACATGTGTACACTGTAACATCAGCAAGAAAACAGGCAAGATCAAGTTCAAACTTTGATCATGTGACCACGAGAGCATCAGCTATAAGCACGCATGAGCAGAAGGCAGTATGACATAACTAAAGATGCGTTATTGCGAAAGTGCGTATAAATTTTACTAACAGAGTAGTTCTAAGGTTTATGCCTTGGCGGGAGACTCTTGCATTAGGGCAAAAATATCATGAAAATTAGCCTTTCAGGATAACTTTTTTCGCAATTTGATAAGAAACGCAGAATCAGTAGAAAACATAGGACAGAATATTCTAACATTTCAACATTTGAAGAATACCGTTATGACAAGCCCTGTCAAAGGTTTTCGGGACGTCCAAAGCAACAACCGGGGCTTTACGATTCTTATCTAAAGCTTACTAGACCTTTTCAGGGATAATCGTTAACAGTTGACCTAGAGAAGCGAAAGCCATATTTCTTGTTTGAAAATAAACCTTGCGATGTGAGTTGCTTAACCAATTCAGAGTTGATTAGTTTGCCAAAAAGACGTAGAAGGCCAGTAGACCAAAGGATCAAATGTTTCACTTGTGTTCTGAAAGATAACAAAAAATGTTTTCCAACAAGCAAGAAAGAAACAGACAGTGAGGCATTTATCGTAAATTTTACAGACAACAGAAGCCAGTTCCGGAGCAAGAAATATTACAGGGATACCATGAGGTACATATTCTTTGTGAGGATCCACGTTAGAGATTAAGGCAGAAACCATGGAGTAGCTATATGCGTATCAGTCAACAAAGTTTCAGTTCTAAGTTGGAAGTCAGACAAAGATTCACGAGATGAGTCAAAAATAGAGTTTGAAGAAAATTTACGGACGAAATATTATTTATTAACAGATGTTAACATCTTGAGTGAAAAAAATTGGAAGACAAAACTTACTCGCATTTAATACACTATTATAGATCTGCCAATAGTGGTGGGAGCCAAAGTTGTTTAACGCTATATGATTCTTCATTTTGTCAGCAAACACAGATTTAGCTCATTCATTCATTACGTATAGCCGCTTTTAGGTGATGGTGTGATCGCAACTGTAACGCTGGTATCACCGGAAAAGGTGGTTATTGTGGGCTATAGCGACTGAACTGTTTGGTAAGAACGATGAAGAAGATTTCGTTTTTACATGGTATTTCCAAGAAGTTAAAAAAAATCGATGCCGGATTTTATGTAAGAAAAAAAACCTCAATGTTAAAATTCTTAATAGAATGGTTATGAGGATCGATCCAAGAGGCTTCTCGAAGAAAACTTGACGTGACTTATTAAGTTCAGATATTTTGAAGCGAATAAAGGAAATGTTAAGGTGATTTCGGTGTTGATTGGTGCATTGGGATCAATACCATTAAAACTGTGTGACTTCCTTGATCTGTTTGGGTTGCCATATCAACTTGGAATTATCCAAGAATCGGTTCTTTTGAGGAGTCAACATAGGAAAGTATTGTATGTCTGAAGTACTTGTTGTCACTTGGCAGATATCAATATAACCGTTGTATACAGATACATAGATTGTTTGACAAAACAATAATGCATAATAATAAAATTGAATTCATTGTATTAGTAGTACAAGACCAATTCTAGCTATCAACAAAGTATCAAGCAAACATAACTAAAATACTTGTGTTCAGATTCTATGATGAACATACTGAAACAAATGATTATATTTTATCAGGTTGGACAGTATTAGCACCCGACAAATAAAAATAAATGATATGACTGGGTAGGCCATTTTTCTGTGCAGCAAAATCTGCTATGTTTATCTGATGGAAAGTGTAATAAATTGCTATGGTTACGAATCATCATAATCTGCACACCAAAACGGTTTAAGGCTTGTAACAATTTTATAAAACTTATCAGTGCACACGGCAAACATTCAAAGATAATCGTGTAGACAAAGTGATAACAGAACACAAAAAACAGAAATATGATCTTATTGACAATACAATTCATCTTTAAAAAGACATCTTAAAATAGAAGTTTCTTGAAGTGAAAATTTAAAACTTTTTTCGGTTGCGTCCCTGGTTTGATTAGAACATGTTCCGACAGGGTCATTGAAGGAATCCATGAGAACTCATATCTTAAGAAAATAAAAAAAGGTTGTTCTCACAAGCACAGCACCCCACCTACGAAATGCTTTATCTAAGTAAAATATGTAGATATTTTTAGTTTTTCTTTAAAGAAATATACAGTAGGGAATGCCATGATAGCATTTGTGAACTTAGATTACTGGTTGGGAACCGACGGTAAATAAGTGTGCAACAGAAATCAAAAGAAATAATGATGATAATAATATCAACAAGAACAACATTATTATTATTATTATTATTATTATTATTATTATTATTATTATTATTATTATTATTATTATTATTGTCTTCAAACGTGAATATTCTGTTCATCTTTAGATATAGTGTGACAGCAAATTACCATACTCTCCAGTACTGTCCAGGATTTAGCAGAGATCTGTAAAGTTTCAACAGTTTTGCAGATCAGCATTTCCTATAATCTCGTTGCTATGATCTCTGGTATAGTTATCGGTGATCAAATTATTATCGACAGAATCTCATCTGAGTGGAGTATTCGTGATTATTATATTTGTATTCATTGACTTTTTACAAGAAACCAGGCATAATTGGTGGCTTGCACTGGAGATCAGATGACCAAATACATCCTTAACTTTCCAGAATTGTTATGAGTCATTTTTATTCATGTTAATTTATGGACGGTTTTTCTTCTTTCTCGAGTTTCAACTCTTTCAGCTCTTCATCTTACAGTATTTTTTCTGCATTTGTTATGACGAAAAACTACTTGAACATCCCGGGTCAGACGATTAACTACGTCCAAAATGAAGGTGTCTGATCAGGAGGTGGAACCAACTTAATTGATGGTGTTCCCAGGTTCACTTTGACCCGGGGTGGTAGTACCTGTTAGCGTCCCAGCCATGGGCAAATAGATAACCCCCAAACTTGGGTGAACATATTATCAAAGTGCAAAAATAGGTTTTAATACCACAAATACTTTGCAAAAAATTATTACCTTCTATAATTTTTTAAAGAAAAAATATTATTACCAGTAATACTTTTAAAAGAAAAAATATTACCAACTATACATTTTTGAAAAAAATAAAAATATTACAAGCTATACATTTTGTTCGAAAAAATGTTATCAGGATGATGGAAGAAAATATTGCCAGCAATACACTTTTGAAAAAAAATATTACCAGCAATAAAAATTGTGATTATTAAATAACCCATTGAGGTTGACGTGCTGTAAAATAAACCAAACCAAACCAAACCAAATCTTACATATTTCATTTCTCTTGCTAAATGAATCTATTCTTGTAGATGTTACGTACTTTTCTCTATTTTGATGAATATTTTACTGATAGAACGTTATTGAGTATCGGAAAAATGTTGTTTTCTCCTGTTTTGGAAGGATCATATATCACCGTTCCAGCCTTGTCAGAGGTCAAAAGTTTTTACGGGAAATTGTCAGGGATTAATTATTTTGCACCCTAGAATATCTTTTCACACATCCCTACCCGACTCCATAAAAATTAAAATACGATCACATTTCTTAGAATTGTTATGGTTCTGATTGATTTTGTTGGTCTCTATTATTATATGAATGTCACATGTTTATCATTGCAAAGGTAACAAATAGTATTCTCCACTGTCTTGTCTATATATATATATATATATATATATATATATATATATATATATATATATATATATATTATAAATTAATTGATTTAAAATATGTTTTTCGCTACACAGTTCTAACCATGTTTCAAAAATGGAATCTAAAAGCCCCGAATTTAATTTTGTATTTAAATTAAAGACATTAGTTCCATTTCATCCTCAAGCGAATTTTGCAGTAACTTTTAAAATTACTGGGTTTTAAAGACACAGCTAAAATCATAATTCATGTTTCCAAGATTACAGATAAATCCACTTTCACTAGACAAGAGGTGTCTGCGTGTTCATTATGTCTGTATTTTAATGTATCAGTTATTAGCTACATTTTGGTAGGGGGTAGGGATGTAATTGTAGTTAATATGAATTCTAACCTAAACATCTTTTAAAATTGTAGTTAAATAATACGTATTCTAACCTAAACACCTCTCAAAAAGTACTACCGGCACTTAATTGAATCCAATAAAACACCTACTGAAAAATGAAATTATGATATATATATGTATATCATAATCTTTAAAATGTGGTTAGAACTGTGTAGCGAAAAAAACATTTTAAATCAATTAATTTATAATATTAATGCTCTGTAAATTTACATTGAGAACTATTTTGTAAAAATAAAAATATCTATAAGAACACCGGATCATATATCTTACTGTTATATATATATATATATATATATATATATATATATATATATATATATATATATATATATATTATATATATATATATATATATATTCAAGAATGTTTGTTTGAATAATCTGAACGTCTATTTATTGTATGTTAAACTATTCAGATTTCTTGATGTTGATATTAAATTTATTAAGTAAGGCACCGTTTTTTTGTCATTTCTTTTATTTACCCAGGTACTTTCAATTGACCAAGATCATCTTCAGCGTTGAATTGCTAAAACAGGACATGTTTACAATTATAACAGGACGCATCTCATGCTCATTCAATAAAAAAAATTACAATTATCAATTACATTAATTTTTGTCAAATATATATATGTATCGATATGTATCCTCCAGATCTACAAATCAACAATTCCACCTTGCATGGATTATAACTTTCTCACAGACCCGCCGTCGCCTTTCTCTGTCTGTTTTACAAATACTTTCATGGCAATTGCTCCGAGGAGCTGCATTCGCGGGTTCCCAGACTTCATGTGTTCAAGCGCCCTACAAATCTGCCACCCGTTCTCAACCTTTCACTGTCGAAACTCCTTAATATAGCCTTCCCTTCTACTCAAATAGCTTCATGTCTCGCACCTCTCGGCTGTGAAACTCCCTTCCCTATTCCATTTTCCCTGATAGCTATAATCTCCAGCTATTCAAATGTAATGTCAATCGACATCTTCAGTTGCCTTGATCTATCCACTACCCTTCTCCTCATCCTTTCTTCTATCACTCCTATCTGATCTTTCTCCAAATTTTCTGTAACCCCTTGCGTCCTAGTGGCTTCTAACCTTGCTTGGGGTGAAACGCTTAAAAAAAAATACGCTCAGTTTTTCATATGAATGGCAGTTGCTCAGTTGTGCAGAGCGTGTTTTTCAGATTCAATAGCGTTATGGTTGCATCGTAAGATAACAATGCATAATTCTGAAATTCGGCTTTTTATAGCCAACTCTGCCTGTTTTAACTTTCTAAAATTATTATTGGTGTAACCTTTAGCATTGATTAGTCTTTTTTTTTTTATAAAATATTTCTTTCCGATTTTAAATGCCGGTTTTCCATATACAAAACGTTCTCTTCATTTAGAGTAGCTTGGAATATTGTAACTTGAAACATAAATTATTATCGTGTCCTCCCTCACACATTCATTGCTTCGTTTTTACCCGTCTTAGTTTTCTTTTCTCGTCATTGCTTTTTCTTTTCTTCTTTTCCCTACAAATTTCTTCTCCTATTCTTTGTATCCTGTTTTCATTCGATCACCGTTAAGCAGTGTTTACTTTTCGATTCTCCATTCGTTGCCATTTCCTTATTTGGACTTATTTCTCTTTCTTCCAACCACTCTCTTTATACTACGCTTAATTTTTCTCTATTTCTCTTTTTATTTCTCGATACCCCTTCCCGTTTCATCCAACTCGGCATTCTTCTTTTCGTTTCTTTTTCTACGAAAAAATCACTTTTATTTAGAATCAGAAAGAGAGACTTTCTAAGACTCATAATGAGAAAAGACTGCTTGGAGAGTTTGACACTCATGTGACATATCAAGGACAAGATACATAGAGTAAATCTGATAATAAACTTACAAGACTGTTTACACTATTTAATTTCAGACTATTGTCCTTAGCTTTGTTGTTGTTATTATATAGTTTCGACTGTTGAATCATCCGGCTTTCATCAGGTGTATATTGACCCGGTAACCTACAGGGAATTTTGAACTGAACACTTTACTTAATCTATGGATCAAACGGTTCTTGCTTCACTGCTCATGTATCAGGACAATAGATTGGTTCATTAAGTGTTAGTTTTTTTTGTTTTTTTTTTAATTTGGTGACATAGTTCAATCACTGGGTCCGGCGGTATGTACTTGGAATCAGTGGAAACAAACAAGTAATGACTAACCAATTCTAAAGATAAGTACTAGATGAGATACCACTAGCCATGCGTTGTGGAACGAGAACAGGGTACAGCTATAGATTAGATAAAGCGTTCACTTCGGATTTCTTTGTACGTTACCCAGATAGGTAAACTACTAATGAAGGTCGAGAGTGCCGTACAAACGCTGAGATAACAATAG
>OZ010578.1:19153326-19178326 GCA_963932145.1 Acanthosepion lycidas | reverse complement strand
TTTATCCATAGATAGGGAGGGAGAGTTGGGTTCATAACTCTCCCAAAGCTTTTAGCACGCAAGTGAATGTAATCTCAGATTTCTCAATCCGAGCTGAAATCCATTAACTCATCGTGCCGCCTTAGAAATAAAAAGAAAGAATATGAAATACTAAATATACTTAATTTTTAATATTTAATATTTTGACAATTAAATTCAATGCTAAATGCATTCTGAAAATTAAATTCAATGCTAAAAACTCAGCGGAATTAGAAACATCTGCATCAGGCATAAAAATTGTAAAGAACTTTGCGCCCAGTATAAATCATCTCCGAAAAACTGCGCAAAATGCCTGAATTTACAGTTCATCTTTTTCATTTCACGTAACGTTTATATATTACTTATGCGTTTTCCAAGTTTAAATTGGATTAAAAAAGCAAAGGGAAAGAAAACATGTTCGTTTTCCTGTCCACAAAGTTGACCAGTTTTGCAAGAAAAAAATACTGACTTCGAAGTCATGCTTTCCTCATAAAATGGCCGCTTCGTCTCTTGTTTGCCGAACCGAACGCAAGAAATCGATCACAGCGGTGAGGTAAAGGATGTTGCGAAGAAACCAGTCGAGTTAAATTTCTTCTTTTTTTTTCTTTCTTTTTGTTTTTTTTCGCTGCAGGGAATGTACTGTCAACTATTTGATATTTTCATCTTTCATCGATGTAAATATCGCAGAGGAGAGATCAACTTCGGCTTTATCTTTTAGGCTTCCTAATATTTGTGTTTATTTTCTGTCTTACAAGGATTTTCTCATATATTTTAACAATTATTTTACTTATATTTATTTACACAATCTTTTCAACGCACGCATATGCATGCTTTTACACGAAAGCCATGCACGCATACACACACACATCTATCTATCTATCTATCTATCTATCTATCTATCTATATATATATATATATATATATATATATAGATATGTATAATTTTAGGCCTGAGGAAAGAGGACGTCTAGTTCATACCAATATTCGAACACTGTTTAAATACCAAGAAATATTTAAAAAAAATAAAATCTAAATAAATCTAAAACGTCTTGCCCGATATCTGTTATGCGCATTATTTTTTCCTTAGTTTTTTAATGTTTTAATTTTTCTTTTCTCATTTACCCGTGAGCCGTTTTTCTTTATATTTTCACGTCGCATTAAGTGAAAAATGGAGAACAAATGGCAAAATCCAGCCCGAAAGCCGAAAGACCACATTGAGTATTGCATTTTTATGAGCTAAGGTGACAACTATACTGTATCTAATGATGATCGAACTTACTAATAATAAGGGTTATCCAGAATAGCTCGTTAAGCATGTGTTTTTTGTGAATTACATTGAACGAATAATCGAATATGAAACCATTTGCTTTATTTACATTATTCCTACTGTTATCCTCATCTTAACTGGCATATTCACAATGTATCGGCTGTTTGACGCCCCGGCCTTCTTCAGGTGATAGGAATTCTGGAACGAACCGTTTATTTCGTCAAAAAGGGTAGATTGTTCTCGTTTCACGTGCCATGCCTATTATGGATGTTTCCCTTATTCCCCTTTAAATCAACTCTCCAAGAAC
Source organism: Acanthosepion lycidas (assembly GCA_963932145.1). Classification (NCBI taxonomy): domain Eukaryota; kingdom Metazoa; phylum Mollusca; class Cephalopoda; order Sepiida; family Sepiidae; genus Acanthosepion; species Acanthosepion lycidas. The sequence continues at coordinate 19,176,734 of OZ010578.1, read as the reverse complement.
ACATAGCTCAGTGGATAAAGGCGTTGGCTAGATACAGTGACTAAAACGAAAGAGTTGTGAGTTCAATACCAGGCAACATCAGTGGTGAAAACTTGGAGAGTTCAGTTAAAGGAAAATAACTGAGACATCTGGAAGAGGCATGGCACATTGAACTAGAACAATCTAACCGGTGGACGAAATAAACGGTTTACTTCGAAATTTCAATCATCCGACGAAGGACGGAGCGTACAACGGCCGAAACGTTCTGAATATGCCAGTGAAGATGAGGATAACAATCACGAATAATGTAAATAATGCAAGTAATAATAAAACTTATTTCAATCTCAGAGATATAGAAAAATAATGAAAAGATTTTTCATTACCATGATAAAATCATCATCATCACCAAAATCACCACCACCACCACCAACAAAACCATCACCATCACCGACTTCGTCGCTGTCGTCGTCATCTTCATTAGTCTTATGATTGGGTGTGTTTGTAGGTTCGCTCCGCAACTGAGCACCTGACCAATCCACTTCAAATGTCTAGATATTTATTCATGTGCAACGTGTTTTCGGTAAGTAGACTGGGTAGAACCACAGCTGGTTTCCACCGACTTGATGCCTCACCAGAGTCTCGGAGCAGACAGTCGACCGTCGATTCCAACTATGGAGCCCTGCAGTTTCGTCGCTGATTATAATCACAAATTAATTAAACCCATGTAGATAAAGCAACACCGACAGGAAATTACTAATAAATAACCATAAAAATTCCGGAGAGATGTTATCTTTATTCTCTGATGTACCGTTGAGAGTATTTCATTGATTCCATATCTGGCAAAGTCCGGGCGCTTTGCTTTCTATTCTGGGATACAACTACCGTGGGAAAATTGCTTTTTAATGCAGGATGGAGAGATATATACCTGAAAAGTTCCCATAACCTCTGCTTATTAAAATAAGTATCATTTAGTTCAACGGCTACAAATATACTGTTCCAACTCAGGCGAAAAACAGTATTACGACTGTTATTTCCATGAATATGCCATTCCACGGCCAGAAACGCACTATTTATTCTCATATGATATTCTACCAATCTAACCTAACTCGGTCTATTCATATGATATTCTACAAATCTAACCTAACTCGGTCAATTCATATAATATTCTACTGATCTAACCTAGCTCAGCCTATTCATATGATATTCTACCAATCTAACCTACCTCGGTCAATTCATATAATATTCTACTGATCTAACCTACCTTGGTCAATTTATATAATATTCTACCAATCTAGTATACCTCAGTCTATTCATATGATATTCCAAAAATCTAACCTATCTCGGTATATATTATACCAATCTAATCTACCTCGGTCTATTCGAATGTTACCTCAGTCTATTCATATGTTATTCTACAAATCTAAGCTACCTCTGTCTATTCATTTACTATATATCTGGAGTGCATGTTAACTCTACTACTTGAGTGTTTCCGGGTGGAGACAGATCAGGTCTAAATGGAGTATCGATGTCATATATGAACTGGAGTTTCATTTTTCACACTCGTTAGAATCCAAAAGCGTCTTTTCGATGGTGGACTATTTTACATCCTACAACAATTTTGCTACAGAAGAACCTTCACAAACGTCTCCCTGCTCTATAGCTATGAACACAGAAAGTTCTCAGACGAACTACGTTTTATAGTTTCACTAGTTCTAACTTTCACGGTTAAGACCCGCTATGTCACACTCATTGTAGCGAACCACTCTCATTGTGTTCGGTTTCCACTGGTGAGATTTAAGTTCCACAAGTGCAGCTCCATCCTACAAATTGCTGCTTTGTGGAATCAATTCCCAAAAGGATGCTTCACCTATCATTGCAAACTGAACTTATTCACGTCTTGTGTTATCCGTTATCTTAATCTCTCATAACTCCAGAAACTGTGCCTTTTAATCATTAACCCTCGACTGGTTCTTGAGTATTTCCCAGGGTGAAAACCAATGTAAAACGATAAATGTTGATTAAATCCAGACGTACCGAAATATTTATTTCTCTCACTCGGGTAGAATGGTCTACTTCCACGTGCCATGTTTAATGGATGTCAGTTATCAGTTATCTCCTGTTAATTTTCCCTCTAAAACTTCTCCACTGAAATTAGCCGGGTATTGAACTCACACTCTTTGGGTCCTGTCACTGGATCTAACTAACGCATTTATCCATTGTGCTATTTGTCCTTGAGGACACACCAGTGAGCGAAATAAAGGGTTCAGTTAGACATTCCAACCTACTGAAGAAGGCCGAAGCGTACAACGGCCGAAACGTTGTAATAAATATGGCGACAAAGGTGAGGAAAATTGTCCGAATAATGTAAATAATATACATACCTCATCTCAGAAATATAGACATAAGTAGAATTATCAATATATATGTTTAGTGAATTCAAACCTTATACCACAAACATGGTTTTGTGACGACAGTACACTTATCGATAGGTATTTTTATTTTGTCCAGAGGAAATATTAAAGTGACCAATGCTAGACTTCGTTTATGTAATTCATTTAATCTCCATTTCTCTTGCTTTTTTTTCTTCTCAGAATCTTGTACACACATCGAGAGATAAATATGTCGGTAAGAGACATTATGTGGTCGTGGCTTATTGTTTTAAAGAATTTAAAAGGACAATTGAACATATTATCAAAAATGGAGATTTCGTGCTGATTTAATTAGGGAATTGATTTCACTCTTCGTTCACTTCAACATTTAATGAAGCGTCCACGTAATCACAGCAAAAAAATTGTGAAGCGGGAACGCTATCATTTATTATCCAATTAACGTTTGACACGCGAATTAGGCAGAGTAAATTATTTTTCCAATTGAGATTGGATTAAAAATGTCATGGTTCACGAGATGGTTCAACGAGACAAGAAATATTAGGCGTAGAGGAAGGTTTTAGTGAAGAAACTGAGAAATTATGAAGGAGAATACCTGTGCAACTAAAGCTATAGAATAAATATACCGAAATTTTTGTTCAGATGGTATCAAAAAAGCAATGCCATTGTATATTAAGCGCTCACACAAACACACACTCTTTCTCTCTCTCACACACACACACAGACACACATACATATGTGCGTATATATATATATATATATATATATATATATATATATATATATATATATATATATATATATGTCTGTGTGTATACCTATATATATATGTATATATATACGTGTGTGTATACATACGTATACATTCACACACACATATATATTATAAATTAAAATTTATTTATATATACATATATATATATATATATATATATATATATATATATATATATATATATATATAAATTAATATTTATCTATATATACATATATGTGTGTGTGTGTGTTTACATATATATATGTATATATATATATATAGACAGGTAAATATTGTTTAATACTGTTTATTATAAACAGAGCATTTACTTAAATATTTTATCTATAAAAAGAATGTATAGGCATAAAAATGTCTGTATATATATATATATATATATATATATATATATATATATATATATATATATATATATATATATATATATAGACAGGTAAATGTTGTTTAATACTGTTTATTATAAACAGAGCATTTACTTAAATATTTTATCTATAAAAAGAATGTATAGACAAAAAAATGTCTGTATATATATATATATATATATATATATATATATATATATATATATATATATATATATATATATATATATAAACAGAGATAGATACGTATGCTATATTCATGGAAGCGCGGAGAGATGAAATCTAATTAGTCGAGTTCATTGCATTCGCTTAAGTGCTAATATCTTTGGATAAGTATGAATCCATCACTTCTCCCTCCAGCTATGGGAAATAGCAGGAAAAACTGGGTCCTATAACCTTGTTTGTCGAACTGTCTAGGAAAAGGACGTCTCTGACTTCAAATCTTGCTGAGAGTGGTTTTTGGGGCGTTGGGGTATAATGTACAGTTTTTCTGATTATTCAATTCTTTCGAAAAATGTGGTTAGTTCGGCACAATCCTTCGCCACTACAATCAAAACATATTGGCCTACACTTTGGCTGTTGGTTCTCAGAATTTGGCTGCTCGACCCTAATGCGTCGAAAACGATCGTAGATATATATATCTATATATATATATATATATATATATATATATATATATATATATATATATATATATATATTTATGTATATATATATATATATATATATATATATATACATACACACATATATATGTGTGTGTGTATGTGTGTGTGTATACTTATATATATATATATATACTAGATTCCACCATCATTTATATATATATATATATATATATATATATATATATATATATATATATATATATATACTGGACTCTACCATGATTCATATATATATATATATATATATATATATATATATATATATATATGAATATATATATATATATATATATATATATATATATATATGTCTGTGTGTGTGTGCGTGTTTGTGTGTGTGCGTTATAAACAGAAAGCAGTTCATTAACATTGTAAATTAGTTCTTGAAAGAATAAATCAATAAAGTTAAATGTAATTAATGGTGAAATCACTTCTCTAAAATATTAAATAAGGCAATGACTCACTGACCACTCGCTGAACGACACGATCATTGTCTTTATTAATGGTAAAATGGATCAGATGTTGCATCCATATTGCAAGTACTTTCGGCAAAATTCACCATCCTCAAGCACAGATGTTATTTTTTCTCAATTTATTTCTGTAATAGAAATTGTGAATTACGACATCAATACAATATTCAAATATCTAGCATCGCTCTACTGCACGCTCAAAAAATCATCACTCTTAATAATAGAAGTTTTTATCAAACATTTTTCGACAAGTATCACATTCATTTTCGTCTTACAATTTTACCCGAAATTACCTGAAAAATAACATTTATGGTAAATGTTTTACTGAAAGTACTTGCAATATAGACCCAACATCTAAAGCATTTTACAATTAATAAATACAAGGATCGTGTCGTTCAGCGAGTGCTCAGTGAGTTACTGCCTTATTAAATCTGTTAGCGAATTAATTTCGCTATTAATTACAATATACATTATTTTCGAATATTCAGTTAGAAAATAAGAACTGTATGCAATAAAATAAAAACTCAGCCAATAAACCTATTTGAGCTTATAATATATATATATATATATATATGTGTGTGTGTGTGTGTGTATATATTATTTTTTGTTTTATTGCATAGAGTTATATATATATATATATATATATATATATATATATATATATATATATATTAAAAAAAACAAAACAAAAGAAAGAAAAGCAGGATTTCTGTCTTTCTCTTTCTGCCTCTCTCTCTGTATCTATATCTATTTATCTTTATATATAGAGAGAGAGAGACAGACAGAAAGAGAAAAAATGAAATCCTGCTTTGTTTATTTTGTTTTTTTAATAGTTTCACCCTAAGCAAAGACATAATGCTATAACCCTTAGGTTTATGGGATAAAACTGGAAGAGAAATGAAAAGACTGAAAATGGGGGGGGGGGTTGATGAAATATTGACGGGGTCAACGACAGAAGATGGCGATTGATGTCACATTTAAAGTTTTAAAGATTGTAGTTGTCAGTAAAGCAAGAAAACGTTATGCGGTTCCACAAGTTGGAAGTGCGAGAGAAAAAATTGTTAGAGTTTAAATATAAAATTGAACATTGAGAACGCCGAGTGGTGACAGTCTGTTTCATACTTCGGGCCTGAAGTTATCACTCAAGCATGATGCAAACTGTCGGCACTTCTATATTTTTCGTATGCGATGAATAAATTGTCATCGAAATAACGAAAAAAATGAAAATAACACTGACATATTTTCCAAAAATGATACAAAAATATCTTGAAATCCGAAATACATTATTCTATAAAATTGCCACTGGCTTTAAACACGGACTCCAAAATCTCCTTCATCTCTTATGGATGATCTCATTCAGTAAGTTGTTGACTGCTGCCATAATACTTGCCTTCAGTTACATGGGGTTTTGTTGGTGTCGCGCTCGACTGCACCCCACATTTAATAATCAAGGGCGTAGAAATGAAAAGAGTAAGGGGTCCTTGTTTAAGATATGATGTGATGGCTGACAGCTATGATTGTGTTCTCCTGTTTTTGTGTTATATTACAGCGTCCTGTTGCTAGATTTAGCATCTTCAATAGCCACCCTCTTAACCCAGGGCAACACTACCTAATCAAAGCACTTGAATTATACCTCTGTGTTGAATCCGAGGCAATCGCTAACAAATTCGTGAGCTCTTTTCTTATCGGAACGATCAGTGTGAGTTTTCCGAGCTGCTCTAACTTTGTAATCAGTATTAGACACATCGGAATCGATTCGGCTTCATTAAAGTCAATCAAAACATCAGTTTTCGATATCTTTGTTTACAAAAGTTAATTCTCGGTTTTAAAAATGCTTCAGAAATGATATATTTATTTCTGAATCTTCTTCACTATAGACAGATTTACACCAAACACTCTGATCTTTGTGTATTGGAGTACCGATGAGAATGCCAAGCAATAGAGTGTGCCGTTCCCTAATTATCTGGTGGAGGGAATTACTAAAATGTGCTCTATTTCTCACAGACGGTGCCCAGCTGACCCTAATACGCTGAGCAGTCAAGAAAATAAAAAAAATAACAAGGCGCATGCATGAAATAAAAAATATAAAATAGCAACAGGCTATATATATATTTGACAGGCTATATATATATATATATATATATATATATATATATATATATATATATATATTGTGTATATTTAGGCAGCAATTTTTCATTAATGAATGTTTCATTAATTAATATAGATAAGTTTTGTCGATTTATTTTAAGTAAGTTCCTTTCATATTGTCTGATAAGCTAAATAACATTATCATTGAAACACGAAAGGAAATCACCATATTGATACATGTTTAAATCCAGTCTATGCTTTCAGTTAACATAAGTTATTATCAAGGATGAAAACTATTTTTCAATATATCAACCAATACACGGACGAAACAATAATGATAGTCTGTGTTTGTTGCATGAAAAATTTCAAAGAAACGACAAACTCAAAGGAACGACAAACTCGTGTATACGAGACGCGGAAGCGAAAATCGCAATGCAGCTCGTGACGTCACATTACTTGAAATAGACTAAACACATATATATATATATATATATATATATATATATATATATATATATATATATATATAAAAACAATGACACACACACACGCACACACACATAAAACAAAAACAGGCATACAATAAAAATCATTAAAAACACACCAATGAATAAAACGCATGAAGAATATCTGTTGTTAACTCAATATAAAATAACAAAACAAAAAGAAATGATAAATACTGATTGCGAACGCGTGGATCGAACAATTACACAAAGATTATTTGCTATACTGCGGAGAACATGTAAATTAATATTATAACAAATAGCTAAGTGACAAGTTTTTATATTTCTATTGATCTTAGATACACACAGTCACGCAAGCACGCACACGTATATTTATGAATCTTATTGCTATAAACGTCATATCTAATGGATTCAAAGGTTTAATACATATATATATATATATATATATATATATATATATATATATATATATATATATAGATATAAAGAAATATAGTCTTAAGGTGTGCTATATTTATGGAATAAAGTGCTCAATATCAGAGATAGAGCGTGTGTAAATATAAAAGTGAACATAGAAGTCAACACTTAGAGGCGACAGTCTGTTTCATGCTATATGCAATCGTCAGGCCACATGTGGTGTTATTTTTTTAATTTTTTCTATAATAACAGCACATGTGGCCTGACGATTGCATATAGCATGAAACAGACTGTCGCCTCTAAGTGTTGACTTCTATGTTCACTTTTATATATATATATATATATATATATATATATATATATATATATATATATATATATATATATATATATATATATATATATATATATATATATATATATATATATATATATATATATATATTCAGATAGGACCTCTAAAAGGAGGATGGAAATGTTTTTATTTTACCACACTTAAAGTAGTTTTCTTTGGCTTGTACATTTTGACTCTCGATTCACTTGCCTGAGGTGATCCGTGATTGCAGGGTTGGCTTTCATTATAGCCTTTACTTATATATGTATAATACATACACTGATATATATATATATATATATATATATATATATATATATATATATATATATATATATATATATATATTAGGAGGTTTTGATAATTATATTTAATTAACTCATCGAGTCTGACATAAACCACTGGACGGCCGTTTCGTCCTATATTTGGGACTCATCAGCAGTGCGCATCCACTACCGAGAATCGAAACCCTGACAGTTAGGTTGTCAAGCAAACACCATACCAACTGTTCCATCGGGGCTCGATGAGATTGCAAATAAGACTCAATATGGCGCCGATCGCTCACATATTCCGTGGTGGAAATGTTACTGAGTTCTCTTTAACCATAGGACTGTGCCCCCTGGAACCACGACTGCTATCACCAAGCCGCTAACTCTAGAGCATTAGAAGCCGGTTCAAGCTATGATGTACATGATATAAATTATTAGGTGGATTTGATAATTATATTTAATTAATTCATCGAGCCTGAATCATGTACATCATTGCGGCCGTTCAATGCTTTCTGCATTCTGTTGAGGTTTCTTTCAGACTCGATGAATTATATATATATATATATATATATATATATATATATATATATATATATATATATATATATATATATTGATGCATGTTTCATTAAATAATATAGACAAGTTTATTTTTTTAATCATATCTAAGCTTTCGGCTTTCTTAAGCTATTATTACATATGACAATAATATTACAATATATTAAACAATACACGGACAAAACAATACAAACAGTCTGTTTTTGCTCTATGTAAGATTTCCAAACAACGAGAAACTCGTGTATAGGAGACTCGGAAGTGAAAATCGCACCACAGCTCGTGACGTCCCACATGACGACGCTAGAGTAAAACGAGAAGTATTAAATATGGGAAGTCGTTGGCATGAACCAATGGTCTTTGTTATCAATTGTAGGCATTAATAATATTTGTGGAAATTTAATAATTTTTTTCTTCAGTTTAGGTTTCAAATGTTTTATGTAAATGGCTTCAAGAAATTTTAGATTTTCTTTATTGTTTTCATGTTTAAGTTTTGTTTTCAACGAGGATATATATACATATATATATATATATATATATATATATATATATATATATATATATATATATATATATATATTAAGGAATATAATCATAAGATGTGCTATATTTATGGGATAAAGTGTTCAATATCAGAGATAGAGCGTGTGTAAATGAAAAAGACTGTCGCCTCTAAGTGCTGAATTCTATGTTCACTTATATATATATATATATATATATATATATATATATATATATATATATATATATATAAACATATATGTATGTATATATCTATATAAGTAAAGATTATATATATAAGTTAATGCTTAAATGGCACACAAACATACAAACATACATATATACATACACATATATATATATATATATATATATATATATATATATATATATATATATATATATATATATATATATATAGTCATTCACAGAGAGATTATTTCGCAGTTTCAAAGTTCATCAGTGTGCCTAGACCTCCAATTGTCTGTAGCTGGGATTTATATATATATATATATATATATATATATATATATATATATATATATATATATATATATATATATATATATATAATTATACCAAATTATATAATTGGTGTATACGGAATGAATTCTAATAACCAACAATTAATATTCTTAGAAGAGTCCTCAATACAAAGTAGAGCAAACGGGTGTGTTGAAACAAAATGGCTATTTTTGTGGTGATTTTATAATATATTTATTTTTTAATTTTTTTTTAAATAAATAATTATATATACATATATATATATATATATATATATATATATATATATGTGTGTGTGTGTGAGTGTGTTTGTGTGTGTGTGTGTGTTATTCAAATAATACCATCGGTGAGATTGCAGCAATTTTCACAAAAATATAAATAATATATATCGAAATTATCCGGTGATTATTTTGATTTGAATGTGAAGAAGTGGAGCCAGTTTGAAAACACAGCAACACTTCTCTTCGCCAAATGAATAACAATGTGGCAACATTTCTACGGAGAATACTGATCGATCAAAACTTAATAGTTGGCAACATGTGCCATAATTGATTGCTGCTGTCTCATATCAAATGCGAATTTTAGCAACTGTATATGTCGGAGTGACGCGTTCCCGATCCGTCAAACTGACGGTAGTAAAACAAATATTTTCATTATTTTGATAAACACAATAAATCCGTGCCAGAAGTCTTCAACCATTTTTTTTTAAATTAACTCATTCAGATATTCTATGTTTAAATATTCGCAGAGTTTCTAGGAGGGGATAAGTCTTCAAATCTGATAATGCATTTAGGCGGTTAAGAGTTGTCGATGGTTTTCCCAGTAAAAATATAACCTACGATGTTAGTAAATATGTATAGCTTTACGGAAATTAAATTAATACACGCTAGGTTTTAGAGAAATCATCGGAATTTCTCAAACAAAAATTTCTTATGATTTACATTATCTAGAGGATTGTCCACATCTTCGTACTTATTTCCCCATCATTTCGGCTGTTGTGACTTTCTTCTTTTGTTAGGTGGTTGTCAATCATCAGCACTAGCTTAGTAATTTAAAAATTCGTTTCGGGAATATAGTGTAGTTTTTCTCAAATACATATGCGATCCTCTTAAATGTGTTTCGAAAATTGTCACAATATGCATATATATGAATATATGGATCTAGTAATGGTATAACAATGCGTACTACCTATTTTAAAGTGAACTCCCTACTTTAAAGAAGAATAATTGGCCACAATTTCTAGTTGTCGGGTATTCAAAATAAAATATTCCACGGTACCCATTGATCAATTTTGGATGTCAATGCAAATGGAATATCCCATATTATCGAAAACAATTTTTTATCAGTTTTATTGCAACTTTCTTCTTTATGTGAATTAGGCTTCTCAACCCCAATTAACAATAAAAATAAGAAGTGAGAAACACTTCGCTCAACAGAAGAAGAAATGTATGTCTTCTTATCGCACATTCGACCAAACATTGCGAAAAAAAAAACACAAACCAAAACAAAAAAACGGGCACAGATTTCAAACTAAGTAAGGTGCACAAATATTTGAATAGAAATATTGAAATAAAGTTCATTTTTTAAATTTATGTTTTATCTTATAACATTTTAATGAATACACTTTAAAAATCTTACTAAGTGTACCGTGATATTTTCATTTGCTCCTAGGTGTGTCGTTGCTTAACAAATTTGAAAAACACAGATTTAGAGAAATAGTAATTGTTGTTTCAATTCCTAGACTAGCTTAGATACAGTAAAAAGACATTGAACTATAACTGATGATAAGAACTGGAGAGCAAATCCTAAATATAGTCAACGGAACGGGATAATGTCTATTCATAGATTGAATAAAGTGTGCAGTTCCAAAGTTAGTAAAGGTTGTCTGGATTGACAGTCCTTTGATGAAGACTGCAGAGTATAATGTCTGAAATAAAGTAAAAATAACAACAAAAATCAATTCAATTGTCCGTGTTTAGATAATATAAATAATGCATAGACGTTTGTTGCATATTTTAAAATATGTATTTTATTATGAAGTAAATGTTACATCTCTCTATAATCGTAACTTTAATAATCCGGCAATTATTTTATTCAGACGACTTTGTGTATTGCATTCGTTCGTTTCTAAATCAGACGGAGATTATGACAGAAAACTATTATCATATTATTTATACGTGATCACACAATCGTCCTCTCCTGCCACTGAAAAAATAAAAGGAGAATATTGATATACCTAAGTAAGAATTGAGATGTTTGATATTTGGCCATTTGAAATCGTTTTGGGAAGTGCATGGAACCGAAATTTTTTGCATCAGAACATTCCAGCAAGAATTCCTACGAAAGCGATTTTAACAAGTTGGCGAATCATTGGAAGCGTTTTATTTATTTTTTTTTTTTCAAAATAAGAAGGATAAGTGACAAAATCATCTTGGGAAGAAATAACACTCGAATGTCATGTGGGAGTAAAGCACCCTTATGAAAGCTGTATAAGGAGTTGGATAATGTTTACTGAACAATACTGGGCCCTATCACTCCTGATAAATATAATATGTTGCATTCTACCTACATGAATATTACTACATCGCTTCATATTAACATACGTATGTGATGTCAGTGATAGCCTTCAATAAATCAATGTGCACTATCAGACTGCGAGTGTTTTAACTGAGGTAAAGGAAGAGAGTTTGAGGATTTACCTTTGTTCACTGTTAAAATATCGCCAGTAATCTTTAGATGCAAACGTGCGGGAGAGTATACGTCTCTATCCCTTGAAGACTTGCTTAATCTCTTTACAAGCGGATATGAAAAGGCCTCTCTTATGAACGGAACTCTCACATTGGTATAGCCGGAAGAAGTGATTCTGTTCGGCTATATTTGTTGGACCAGTAGGAATGAAACAAATAGAAGACTGCGATTTCAGTTGGCATTTCCGTTCTAGCATAAAAGCCTCGATGCCAATTTACAACGAGCAGGAAACTTCAGTAGCACGATATTTAATGTGAATATTATAAATTTCATTTTAGGGTGTGTCACGAAGAAAATCACGAAGTCCCATTCGGTGTGTTCGAAACAAAATCATGAAACTCTTAATAAGAGATTGTGACTGATAGACGAGCGCAAAAAAGTATCTACACACACTATTGAATATCAGTGTGCTGTATCTCTTTATGATGTCCGCAATAGTGGCTCTCTACAATTTCTTGACATTTGAAACACTTAATAATTTTTCTCTTCCTAGACACATTTCTCTTCCTAGACACATTTCTGTCACAAGCTCGCTAGGTAGTTTATGCTTTTTTTTTCTCTGTTGCTCTTGGATTCGATCTGTCGTGTGAGTTTCAAATTTTTCGAGCTCACTTTCCTTATTATGTACCCTCAAAATGTCAACTGTCTCTCTGTGATATTAAGTATAAATACCCTTCGTCGTTACTCATATATTCAGTCCATCGTATACTCATTGAATTTCTGTAGAATCATGTTTCTGTTATTTCATGTCGTTTCTTCATCTGTAACTGAGATTGTCCAGCATTCAGTAGCATCAAGAAGGGCTGCCATTACGTAACAATTCAGTCTTTTTTTCCCTTTGTTTCTCCTGTTTCTTAATACTTTGCTTATAATTTGGAAGGGATCTTTCGCTATCGCAAAGCCCCTTCGGTGTTTAGTGTCGCATTGTTCGGCCTCTGATAGAACTCTTAACAGATATTTAAAGTGTTGCACTTCATTGATTCTGCTATCTTTAAATTGTAATTTACGGGATGGGATCTTTCTTTTGCTAACAATCTGTCATCTTGCAGTTGATGTTTAGTTCTTTATATTCGTTTCCCTTCACTAAAATCTGTTGGGGTACTTGTAGTTTCTTTTTTGTGTCTGCTATCCACCACTGCGTTGTATGCATATCTCATGCTGTTAAGATCGTGTCCCTCTATAATGAACCATATTTGGACATCTCATTACCTCAGAAGAGCCCACTGTATAGGTTAACTAAGTTCGCGAAGAAGATACATATTTTTCTTACACCCTTTTCCACTTTTTGCACTAAATTCCTTTTCTACCTGTATACAGTCTGTTGTCTGTGATTATAGTTTCACTATGTCATGGTTACCTAGAAGTTCTAACAGCTCTTTGTGACGTAAATTATCAAGTGATGTTGCATACACTATAATGCATATCAGAGATTAAAAATGATACCAACAGTGACGGAAATTATTTATTATGAAAAATATGTACCTATTGCATCTTAACGTTGCAGACCGATATATAGAGTCGATTATGAATATATTTTTTTTAATTTCCTAGAATTATAGAAGTGATATTTCATGGAAAACACTTCGAGGAAATGGCTTTCGGAACTCCAGCACTGAAGTCAACAATATGGCTGAGATACTTACTTGACAACTTCACACTCACCGGCAAGCTGTATAAATATTGCAGGGACTTGTGAAATCAATCAAAACCTTCGAATCAGTTCATAATGACAGAAGAAAATAATGATAATTATCTAGTATTTCTGGGTGTATTAATATCTTGCGCAGCGAAGATTTTCAATATATATATAACCCAACCTTATCTCACTATTAATTTCCACCATACATACAGGGTAAACAAAGGGACGGTCTGATATCTACTTTAGAAATCAGTGGCGACCCAGAGACATACAAGCAGGAAACGATCAGCACCGCCCGTATCCTTTAAAATAGCAACTATCCTGAAAACATAAAAAACAGTTTTAATAGGCAGAAGCATTCCCAAGAAGGAAAGCCGGGAAACTGCCAGTCTGTTTTCCTTGAGTCAAGGTTCTATCGGAAAAGATGCGAACGATCGGTAGTCATTACAAACACGAAGAAAAAAAAATCAATCAAAAAAAAAAAAAAAAAAAAAAAAGAATCAGCTCTAGTTTATGTATAAATATTTGTCGAGTCAAAATAAGTACTGAGCAGAACATTATCATCAATTGTGTATACTCCATTCCTTGCAGCACTGGATAGTATTGTAAAAGTGACATTAGTCTCCTCAGAAAACAAATAGTGGAAAAACACAGAAAAACCGAAGTTACACAGAAGACAAAACAATTAAGAATTGCTGAATATATATACAGTGAAAAGTGAAAACAACAGCCTAGGGAAGAGCGCAGAGGAGTTCATATTTTCTGACAGGAATTTAGCCAAAAATAGGAAGATATATTTTCTGTAAATACAAGACTGTTTCATAATAAGAAACTCGAAAATAAAGTAATTGAAAATTCAATAAAACCCAGCTGTCTCCAATCTTCCATGCCATTGTATGTTCTGTTATTATCAACGGAATTTAAGTTTTCTTAAAAGTTTCCATTATATTATTCGTATCATATTTGATGCGCATTGGATTGGTTTCACTGCTAACAATCAAGTTCTAAAAGAGTGTATAAAGTACATATACTTCAGGCAAGCGATGTATCGAAGAAAGAAGAATAGCATTGATATCCATTGGTCGTTGGAAGCAACGGAAGAGATACTAGGAATCCTTAAAAAGTATCTAATAGCAGATGACTTTGATTGCCGCCAACATGCAACAGAGGTAGATAACACTGCTGTGTTGATACTTCTGGAGTCACCCGCCACCACACACAAATATATGGATCGTTGAGTGTGGAGAGCGCCTCACTGCCACTCACTAGCAAACTAAGTTATCTTGTAGATAAAGCAATATGCTCGAACTTTACATAGGAAAACATATATATGACTTGAG
The DNA here is from genome assembly GCA_963932145.1 of Acanthosepion lycidas. Classification (NCBI taxonomy): domain Eukaryota; kingdom Metazoa; phylum Mollusca; class Cephalopoda; order Sepiida; family Sepiidae; genus Acanthosepion; species Acanthosepion lycidas. The sequence goes on along the minus strand of OZ010578.1, from coordinate 19,161,231 downwards.
TCAAATAAATGCATAAATTCATCTAAAATTAAATATAGACGGACGTATAGATATGCAGTGGGTGCAACGTTATTAGCTGTTCCTTTTTATTAAGTAGGAACTGAATACCCAGAGGAAAATTGTTTCAATATGTTTTAGAAAAAAACTGCATAAAACCATTTCCCATAATGTTCCTGGTTTAATAATATGAGCTTTGGCATAGTTAAGGTGAATATGTTTGTGCTTTTTCGTAAGTTGTAGCTTTTTCTATGTATTCTCTCATGAAGATGCATTGTCCATATATCGTTGCATTGTAGATGTATTTACATTGATTCCGATATTGAACCGTGAGCATTGGAGAACCTCAAACGCTACAGCAGCATTTCCAGTACTTGCCAAACTAGATTTCTACTTTCATTTGCTTTTATTTTTTGCGGAAATCCACTCCACTTCTTGAATTTGTTGTCAACATACGAAATAATCTTCATTTAAAAATAAATTCTTGCACGTTGGAGAATCGCTCTCCAAACCGTTTTGATAGCTATTTGATAATATTGATTTTGATAATATTTTTTGATAGCTTGATCATTATAGCTTTGAACTATACGATTTTTTTAAAGCTACGCGATGTACCTTTGATCTTTGCATACATATTTATTTTAAAATTTACTCTCTAACTGCACACTTAAGCTTACACAATGAGTTATATTGTCCACCGATAAGCACGAAAGCGGTTTATTTTCAGTTTTACACATGAACACAAAAAAAGATTTTCTCGGGCAATCATGTAAGACAAAACTACAGAGTGTAAATGTAAAGGTTTATTTACTTTTGCATATCTTAATTTTTAATTTCTAATTAATATTTATATCCCAGCTATATAAAAATCTATGAAAGTTGTTGTAATTCATTTAATAAAGAATTTTCTTAGTGAATATATAATTTAATTAAGATGTGCTGATTTTCTGAGAGAGATAGCTATGATTCTTTGCGTAAATCATTACTTGTTCAAGACGTGGTGTGATTGTGTTGTTTTATTCGAAAAGCTCCTAAGAGAAGAAACTTACCAGATTTCGACGACCGCTGGCAAAATATTACGGAACATTGCTTCGAGGATTTTATATATAATTTTGATTTGGATTTATATGTTAATCGAAATTTAGAAAAATAAGAAGTTTTGTTAAATCAACTGGTATTGTTAAATTCAAGCGAAATAATATTGTTCAATTATTTCCATCGCCTTATTCCACTTCAAGTACTTGATGTTGTCAGTATCGCCGACAAGATTTTGTGCGCTATATGTTGGTATTTATTTTGGAATGCTTGACCTCAAATTAATTAATGTATAGGTAACATATAAGAGACGTGATTTATAAAGCCATTTTACTGAATTTGATTACAACGCGATAATTTACGGCATATTTATAAATACATATTTCTGTTGGGGGTTTCAACCAGAAAGCTCAGGTTAAAATGGCCTCACGACATTTTCTACTCATCATTTTTGTAAAAGAAAAACCCTAAGATCACAAATATTTTACAGAGACAAAGCACTTCGTAAAGTTTGAAATGTATTTGTGAGTACCATGTTTTGTATTTCTTTAAGGTATAATCTACCATGGATCTCTTCAATAAGTCTATTGGAATCTTTTCTAATTATTTCGACGATTCCCACTACAACTGGTGTCATAACGTGCCACATTTCTTTAGATTTCCATTTGAAAACCATTGTATATTGATAGTTTTTTGATGATCTCCAAAGATAGATTACAATCTGCAGGGACTGTCATGTCAATAAAAAGCACATTCTGTTTTTGTGTTCTTTAATCGTGATGTCTGGCCGATTAACTTTGATTGTTCTGTCAGTGTGTATTTTACGGGTGCCTAGAATTGTTAATGATCTATTTCCCTACAGGATGAATTGCCCTACATCGAATTGAGTAATTTAGAATATGGGTTTAATTGCCAGTGTGCTGCTGGTTATGTGGGACGTACAAACTTGCATTTGGAAACTAGAATCAACCAGCATGTACCTTCCAAAATACGACTTGGTAAGATAGATAAAATATGCTATCTTCCCCCCCCTATTGCTCAACACTTCTTTGAGAATATAGCCTGCTCCAAGTCGTACAAAAAAGAGTGGTTTAAAATAATTCATACGGCTGTTTCCAATAATCATTTGAAGATTTTGGAATCACTCTGTATAGGATTAAGGAAACCTTCTCTCTGCCAGGAGAAAGAATTTGTGATATCCCTTAATCTGTTGGTGGATATTTTATTTTAGCTGTCCCTCGCTAATTTATTTACACGTTATTTCGCCTCCCCTCGTTACAAGTATATACACTTGTTGGTTATTTTAGCGTGTTTACCCCTTTTTTGCTCTTTATTTTCGTTATTGTTCTTTTCGTTATTTTTCTTTTCGTTAATTAATGTTCCAACGATTGTCTCCTGATGACATGTTGGTTGAAAGTGCCTTAGAGACTAATAAACTTAAAATCAATAAATTCCGAGTTTTTAAAACTGTATATATATATATATATATATATATATATATATATATATATATATATATATATATATATATATATTAGTACTTTGAGAATATACATATATATATATATATGTATATATATATATATATATGTATATATATATATATATGTATATATATATATGCATATATATATATATGTATGTATATATATGTATATATATATATGTATGTATATATATATATATATATATATATATATATATATATGTATATATATATGTATGTATATATATATATATATATATATATATATATATATATATATATATATATATATATATATATATATATATATATATATATATATATATATATATGTATGTATGTATATTCTGAAAGTACTAAAAGTTCCTATACACATAAAACCCGGAACCCATTCCCAGCAACCAATAAAAATATCAATGTACAAGGGGGGAAATTCTTAATAAGGAATCTCCCAGTCTCTATCTTAATATCAACTTAAAAGAGGCAACGACACCAACACAAGGACTGAGAAAATTTACTATTAAAAAACAAATGAAAACTACTAATAAACTTCACTTTTTTCTGAAAGACTCATTCAATCCTTTAGTTCACTACTACTAACAAGTAGGGCCTTTTTTTTCTCCTGATGATGGCCATGATGGCCAAAACTAGTCGAGGAAACTAACTGAAATAATAAAACCAAAAATATTATTATACAAAACAGTGTGACTGAAGATTTTAATATATAATATTGTTTATTGTTCAATAGTTTACAGCTTCTATATTATATTAAAGAAGTAACTTAAAGCAAGAATTAATTAGAAATGTTAATGAGATTAATGGTGAAATGACTTCGCTAATAAGACAAAATGAGATATTAACTTATTATTAATTCTTTGAATAATACGATATATATTTGAGTTATTGTTTTATTGAATATATATATATATATATATATATATATATATATATATATATATATATATATATATATATATATATACAGACACACATACATATATATATATAAATATATATATATAAGGTTGGTGCAAAAATAATGCCGTTTTTGACGTTAAAAATACGTCAAAAAACGACATTATTTTTGCACCAACCTAATATATATATATATATATATATATATATATATATATATATATATATATATATATATATCAACTATACTTACAGGCACAAAATACGGTTGGGATGTGAGTAAGAAATCCAGATTCGTGTTATTAATATAGCAAAAGAGTGCATGACCTATCATTTTGTCGTACATCGCAGAATCTGTTCCGGCTCAAATTTTCACCTTCATATGCCCTTTTCTCATTTCAGCTTGACATTCCTTCAAAGACTTACAATTTGGCTTCGAGATTTATGTATAAGAATTGATCAAATGGATCGTGATATAAATCTCAGAGACTTAAGCGTTATAAGGTTGGGACCTTCAGCTACGTCCCTTTAGCTCTTATGCATAGTAATTTGACAAACACCAATGGAATGTCCTGACCTTGTGATTTGTTTTCATTTAGATTTTACTAATATTTCAATGATATTTAATATGTCACACTCGGCTGAATGCAAACAATATTTCATACTGACGATTATTTCATATGAAACGACACATATATCGACCTCACTGTTACAACATAAAAAGGAAGATATATGGATACATTTCTATCACATAAAGTCTACGAACATGCAGAGAAAAACAGAAAATATTACATAGAACATAAAAATATTATTCCAGTTGAGAAGAGTTGAAGATAATGACTTTAAAATATTATATCAAAATATTGTAAGATTTTCATCTCTTTTGGAAAAATGCGCATATATAATTCGTCAAGTTTCTTGTTCGAAAATAAATATTTTACACCTTTTTAATGTGAACGATTCTACGTAAAGATTTAAATTTAGAACTATTCAAAACTTTACGCGTAAGAGGCATAATGCGTTAACTTTTTGTTTTATTTTGAATATGCACTTGTGGCGTTTATTCAAAGTTTTCAGAAAGTAAAAAAAAAAAAAGAAAAAATAAGGCATTGCAAACAACTGCGCCGAGTCCTTTAGTAAAGTAAGCGTGAAATTCTACGGTTGTAGAGTTTCTTTCGACTGCATCCATTAACGCTTGGCCGGTGTTTCCTGCTCGATTGAACATGTATATGCAGGTAGAGCGTTAACATCATTCGCACCGGACACACTTCAGTAAACAGAGAGGTCTTTCCGGTAAGAGAACGCAACTTCTGTTGTTGTAAGCCTCAGTTGACAGAAATTAACATTTATTTCAAATCGCATTACAAGAAAAAAACAAAAAAAACAATGCATTGCAAGAAATAACAAGGACATAAGCATTGTTTATCGAAATTGAAAGCGAGTATGAAAGGTAGAAATATATATATATATATATATATATATATATATATATATATATATATAGGAAGGAGGACGATACAGAGATAGAAGTAAAAAGAAATACTGAGAGAGGAAAAATAAATGAGGGAAAACAGAGAGGGGAAGATTGCATCTGAATGAGACAGAAATACGACAAAGAGTAATTAGATCGAGAGAAAAAGAAAAAGAGTGAGGAACAGAAAGACAATACAAAAGAGAGTAAGCCATAGCGTGGGACAGAAAATAATAGAAAAAAATGAGGAAGCAGGAAAACGAGAGAGTTTCTGAAAAAAATACGAGTATAGAATACAAAATATTGTAAAACTTTGATCACAACAAATAAAGCATACATGGAGATTACTATTTTCTGATTATCTTCTATGATTTATCTATCTATCTATCTATCTATCTATCTATCTATCTATATATATATATATATATATATATATATATATATATATATATATATATATATAAAGCTATATTATTCCAAATCTATTTGCACCTATGTTCGAGTGTTCGCCTCTATCTATCTATCTATCTATCTATCTAACTATCTATCTGGTTGCTATGTATGTTTATATGTCTCTGTCTATCTATCTATATGAATATCTATCTCTTTGTTAGTGCTTGTTCATATGTATTATAATTGTTCTTACACACACACACACACATACATATATATATATATATATATATATATATATATATGTATGTACATGCCTCTCTATATATATGTGTGTGTGTGAAAGTGAACATTGAATTCAACACTCAGAGGCTTTTATATTTATATATACATACGTTCTCTGATATTGCACACTTTATCCAATAAATATTGAACACATTAAAACTATATTTCTGCATATATATATATATATATATATATATATATATATGCATATCTCTCTATATGTGTGTGTTTTTATAAGAGTAAGTATAATACATATAAACAAGCACTGACAGATATATATATATATATATATATATATATATATATATATATATATATATATATATATATATATATATTATATACGACATGGGCATGTACACGCAAAATTTTTTATGTGTTTTCTATGGATTTTCCAAACTTTAATTTCCAATTCTGCAGAATCGATCCTGATAAAAAATTATGGGAAAATTAAATAAAATGACACCCGCTTAAAAACGATTACAGTACAAAGTATGCGTATTGTAAAATCTAGCATATCCAAAATTATAGAAAATTATTTTCTATATATAAGGTCGCTTCTTAAAACATATATAAATTTACATCGATACACAGGAGACGCTAAATACATATACAGGAACAAAACGTGGGCACAAAATGTATTGCATTGCTTATAGAAACATATCAATAACATATCAGTAATAATACTTGTTGCATACCTATTATTGCATACTTTTTATTTTAACAAAATATTTAATCTTTGTAGGCAAAATCTTTCTTTTTAATCTCACGGAATACGTTTCTTTGGCAAAATCGTGTCGTTAGAAAGCAGTCCTTGGTGAACCGTTTTACACAGAAGTGGAAAATGCTTGTCATATAATCGGAGAATTTGTCAAGAAAGTGTCTTGGCAACCGGTGTTCATGCACATGCTGCGGCTATCAAACCTTCTTCAACAGACAGTATAAAAAGTAAGACTAATGTTTGCAAAGAAACACGTTGCCTGAATCACTTGAAATTGGGCACGAATCTTCAATGATGAATGTATGTTTAATTTGTTGGCTCTGATATGTAGCAGTGATAAATTGTTTCCCTTATGTGTAAAATGATTGGTTAACGTGGAAGTGTATCGATCAGCAAGGGATGCATTCTGGCTCTGATTTTGACTCAATCATTTTGTTACATGGTAAAGTAAATACTTCTGTGGATAAAAAAAAAATATAGCGCATTATGTTACTCCTTGATGGTACTGTGTCCCCATCCTATATTTATCAAGCTAATTCCTCATGTCCTCGTGCAAAAATATTGAACTGTTCTCATTTAATATAAGATAACCTTTTTTTCCTTTCCGGGCAGTCTCCGGGAGCTTGAAAACTTAACGATAAAAAGCAAATGAAAACTAATACACTTCACTTTTTTCAGAAACAGTCATTCAATTCTTTAGTTCATTACTACTAACAAGCAGGGATGTTTTTGTCCTCCTGATGATGGCCATGTGGGCCGAAAATTGTCAAGGAAATTAATTGAAATAATAAAACAAAAAATATTATTATACAACCCAGTGTGCCTGACAATTTTAATATATAATATTTTTATTGTTCCAAACACACACACACACACACACACACATATATATATATATATATATATATATATATATATATATATATATATATATATATATATATATAAGCTAATTCCTCATGTTCTCGTGCAAAAATAGTAAGCTGATCTCTTTTAATCGTCTGAGATAACCGTTTTTACCTTTCGCTCAGCATGGCTGAGGGCAGTCTAAAGGAGCTTGAAACCTTGCGATTTCTCGGGTTAATGATTTCTGCTGAGAATATGTGAATTATACTGAATCAGCTGCTTCATCTGATGCTAGGAAATATTTTACTCTGTCCTGCTTTAAATTTTCCTCGTCAGAATCTATTTAATGATAATCTGCAATATTATTGGCCCTGAGCTAACATCTCTTCTTCAATCATTTCTTCATCTCTGTCACATCGTTTATCTGTGCCTTCTTTTAAATATTTTTATGCTAATATTTCTGATGAGCTTTCTGCTAATTACACATATGGGAACTACTTAGGTCTACATAGACACTTTGATGTATTATGGTGGATACTAATTATATTATTCGGACGATTGTCCTCATCTTTGTCGCCATATTTATTACAGCGTTACGACCGTTGTACGCTCCGACGTTCTTCAGGTGGCCGAAACATTGTAAGAAATATGGCGACAAAGATGAGGACAATAGTCCGAATAATCTAAATAGTGTACATGATACCACATCTCAGAAATATAGATAGATACATTATGGTGGTTGTAGAAATAATGGTA
>OZ010578.1:19138326-19148326 GCA_963932145.1 Acanthosepion lycidas | reverse complement strand
TCGACGCCAACCTACGTTTTCTGCGTGTACTATCGACGAATGTATTTTCAATAAACATATACTTCGATAGAAATGAAAAAAAAAATACCCTATTTTTTTTCCTTCGGTTGTGCTTACTTTTACTCATATCTTTTATTTTGGACAAACTTTTCTATTTTCTTATCATGTTTTCGTCTTCCTTTTTCATCAGCTCTTCTGCAATTCCGCCATTTTTCTTTTTTTTCGATTTGCTCCCTGTTTCACCAACAGTATTCGTCGAGTTTCTTTTATAAACGGATTTTTCATCATTCTCATATTCAGTGAATATTTCCTGGAGATATAAGCAAACTTTAGTTTAAAAAATGCGGAAAATGTAAATGTAACAATAAATATCAAGCCTTAAAAACCAAGAAAAAATAATCAAATCAGTCCCATTTGAAAAATAATGGTGGAAATGAAATTCTTGAAAATTTTGTAGAAATATAATAAAATGATATTCATCAGTTTACTATTTAAAATCTCAAGTTTACCATTTGAAAATTAGCTTTTGATTATTTCCAAAATATAGATGTGATTTTGCTATTCTAATTTATAGAACAAGGCAACAGAAATAGAAACCGAGTATTGAAATAACTAGAACTAGCAATATTGATTTAAAGTATTCCTGAATAACGAGGTGTCTACATCGTATATTAGTATTGAATAATTACCAGTTTTATAAGATGGTTTCTATTTAGACAAAATTATTTATAATGCAAGAGAGTTGGATAGATATTCAAGCATCAAGAGTGTTTTCTTGAGATTATATGAAAAAATTTCACGGTTGATGTGATTTGAAATACAGAATTAAGTTTCCTCTTCACATGCTTAAGAATATCGGATAGACATTACAGACATAATAATAAGAAAACTGGTGGGTTGAGACTATATCGGGTAACAAGTATAATACATAGTTACGGAACAAATTATTTGCAATTAGGTTCGTTAATGTTGCTTGCAGATGATATCCAGGCTAATAAATGTGCGAGATTTTTAAGTGTATGTTAATAAATACAAACCCACGGTTTCCAGGAATCTTCACCCACTTAGCTCTCTTTCTCATCTATCTATCTATCTATCTATCTATCTATATATATATATATATATATATATATATATATATATGTACACATCAACACACACACACACACATATATATATATATATATATATATATATATATATATATATATATATAATACTTTTATCATATAGAGAAAAATAGTTTACTCACTACAAAGATGCAAAATAGTTTACTCACTACAAAAATGTTTATAAAAATGGATATAACCATTTTTGGTTCTCATCAGTCGAGGTGCAATTGAAATGCACCCAAACGAATTTGCATCTTTGTAGCGAGTAAATGTTTTTATCTATATGATAAAATTATAATAAATAATTATCGTTCTACTATCGGTATCAAGCCCTCTTTTGAAGTAATAGTATTAACGTTAGAATTTAATAATATATATATATATATATATATATATATATATATATATATATATATATATATATATATATATATATATATGTGTGTGTGTGTGTGTTCCCTTCTTTCAGCATTGTCCTATTTTCAGAAAAAAAACAGTTGTATACAAATTTAAATGGCGATGTGAAGCGGCGTACAACGGACGAACCAATCTGAGGTAGGAAATGCGGAATTCGCAACAGTTCCCGCTTTTTTGCGTTCAAGTATTTGAAGTAAAATTTCAAGATCTACTCAAGCATTCCACTATTCGTCGATTGGCCAACATTTGTTAAACAGTCCTGTCTGCGCCGCTGAATATGAGGACACATGTATTTTTTTATTCTACATAGTGCTCGCTCGGTTTACCACGTCCGAGTCTTTGAGTCTGTCTATATAAAACTTATCTAGCCGAGCCTATGTAGACAAAAAGAGCATTTCGTATGATCCTTAGCATTGATTGAGGGACTGTGAGTTTCTTTTTTCCATTTTATACTCATTTGGAACTTGTTAACGAGTTTATTAATTATTTACAATTAAAATTTATATTCTAATAGTGCTCCCACTTTCCCTCCACTTTCGTTAATATATTTGTGTCTTGATTGGTTTTTGTGATCTTTTCGCCAACGATTGCATTTTTCAAAGGTCAAAGTATCCTAAGGTTGAAAATTGCGCCAATTTTCTTTAAATCTACACCGCCAACATCAATATATATGAGTTTTATATATATATAATATATATATATATATATATATATATATATATATATATATATATATATTTAGAATTCTTATTACTATAAACGTCATATTTAATGAATTCACAGATTTAAGCAGGCATCAATGTATTTTTTACCACGATAATAATGTTTGTCATCTTATAAATAGGAAATACTTTAGTAGTAATGCTGTCCTCTGGGTGTATTTTATTCTTCCACGAATGTCGAATAAATTCCAGCAATTTATTCGATATAAATTTTACTGTAAACTTTAGGGTGATTCTTTAGCCGCTCAGTTTATATCGTTTTTATTACAAGCATGGGGTTTATGACAATTTTGTCATTCTTTCTTTTATAAGATACTAGGTTCCGTTTAGATAGTGCGATCGATCTAAAGTTTATCGTCTGCATGCATTTTAGTTACTATTCTTTAGGACAATTTTAATTTTGCCCATAATTCAGTTTCACGTTTCGCCACCACCACCACCACCACTACTACTACTACTACTACTACTACTACTACTGCTGCTCCTACTACTATTACTGCTATTATTATTATTATTATTTCTGTTCTTGAATCATGGTTTGAAAATATGAGGAACTTTTCGGAGTATTCTTGCCCATTAAATAATAGCACTTTATGGCTGGTCTTTCAAGAGCAACCATTACTGCAATGATTTGTTATACATTCCTGTTCTAAACCTCTTCATCTCCCTAGTCAAATCCATGTATATTTCAGTCTTTTCAGTTGCTTTGTTGTTAACTCTTATCACTTGTATCATATGGAACAGCAAAGTCAATAAATTAACACCCATATTGTTGTTTCACAGATAAGAATATAGTGTCACTGTCATTTATTACCACTGCCTCTAAATGATTTTCATTATTTCACTTTTATATTGAAGCCAAGCTTACGGTATACTTCTCACTGAATTATCTTATCAATCTATTCGTGTCGTCGCTTGTACTTCTTCTGTGCTGACTCAGGACTTTCCAGAAATATGTCATTTCCTGTCTCACCATCTTCCCAACAAATCTTTAGCTTTCATCTTGTGATCTGTTCATGCTGACCTTGATTGCATTAATTCTGATGGCCTGCTAATATGCAGCAATTATGAGATTTCGTTTCTCTTTTTATAAATCCATCATTCATACAAAGCCACGTCTCAGACACAGTAAATGACTCTGTTGAAAAATAAAACTGACCATCAATTTTATTTTCATTCACCTTTTCATATTACCTCTCCTTAATCTGTTTCTTTGCTAAAATTATTAGGTGAACATCTCGTGTTTCCAGACCCCCATCCACACTACGTGAAATTATAAGAAGCAATCTATGGGAACTGTTAATTATAATAAGTCAATTAATTGTTAATTATAATATCAAGTCTCAGAGCAACCAATGACATAACGTCTTCAACACTCATTACCCCTTACCTTCCCATCCTTTCTTGGGATATTCAGACTTTCGACATCACTATTTAGATTCAGAGCCGTATATATATTAATCATCTTATGTATTCTTCTCTTCCTTCCTCTAATTCTGTATTATTTCAGTTTAAGTATTGTGCATAAAAGCGTAGCAGTGAGATTGCCCAAATATCAATTCCTTTGATTATTGTTATTATTGTTCATGTTTTATTTCCTTTGATTTTTAATGTGTACTTATTTTTTTACCCGGTTTCAACCACAGACCTAAGGTCAGAAAAGCCATCATGGCATTTTCCCTTTACCATTTTTGAGAAAACAAAAATAAAATCACACATAGATAAAGTCCCTTGTAAGTTTTGGGTTCTACTTGAGAGTAAAATTTTTCGTATTCTTTAAAGTATTTCTACGTAGAATCCATTCAATGTGTTTAATGGAATATTTTTAATTCACTTCGATGCTCCAACTATAACTTGATTTTTTGATGTCATCTTGTGCCATTTTTTGAAGATTTCGATATCTAGGTCCTTGTATTTTGATATATTTGAAAATCTTCAAGATATATTACAGCGTAAAGGGACTGCCATGTCAGCAGGAGGTCATATTTTTATTTCGCGGTCTATGACCACGATGTCTCGGTGATTAGCTTTGTTTGTACTGTACTTGTGTATTGTAGAGTGCCATAAAATTGTTACAGGTCTTATCTCCGTAACCAGGTCTATGTGGTATTCATAATATTTTTTACAGTTTCTTTTCAATAAAAGTTGCCGGAATTTTATATTCAGTGGGTGCCAATACTGTGCAACGTGATATAAAGTTGTCAGTTGTTTCTGGATATTTATCATAAAATTTGTATTTTGGGATAACATAATTGTTCATTGTGCGTATGTACTTGGTAATTTCTAGTTAGCAAGAATTGATCTTGTGCAGCAAAAATAAAACTTATATTTTCATCTTTTAACCCTGCACTATATAGCCAGTGGGGTTTGTTGCATCAGTTAGTTTGCTTCGGGCAGAATATTGTCGTGGAGAGGTTTATCTAGCCATCGTTTCTGTAGCTGGCCGATTGCATTTGCTTTAGCGTCCTTTTTAAAGTTTTTTTTTTTTTTTTTGCAGCAGCAGCTGTAGGTGTATTGTTTTACTTGCATTTCTTCGCCCACTTGAAACTCCATTTTGAAATTATTGACTTATTTTATTACTGAATAAAGTTTCTTAGTTTTTTCATGTTCTTTGACATAGACCAACAACCAGTCTTCTGTAATTTCAAGGTATCTTCGAAGGCCAATTGTTGTAGTTTTGTGAAACAGTTCTAGCTGAAATAATAATCTGCCTCCTTCGGATCTGGCCACATACGAAAAAACAACATTAGCCTTCGGATGACGCATACGGTCGCAAACAGATAAGCTTCCTTTTTTTGTAAACATTCTCTTAATGTTAGCTATGTTTCTATTAAATATGTTGAAAATGTGTTGAATCGAAGGGGTAGTTAAGGTGTTTATTCGGTATTCAATCCATCTTATTTTCTCCGTCATTTGGGTATTCTGTATTCCATCTCATGCTAATTCCAAGGTACTAAGGTCGTCTTTCTTTCTCATTTTCCAAATCTGCGAAAAGAATCCAGATCTATTGAGAGTGATTCGATAATTATCCCTTTCTTCAATGTTACTTTTGCACACTTACCTAATGGGAAATCCATACCAAAATCGTCAGTGAAACATTTTACAGTATTTGAGAGACTCTTAAACTCATTACCGTCTTTTCTGAAATGTTTTAGATCATGTAGAGTAGGCGATTGAAGAATTTCTTGTTTATTTTGTATTTCTAATGTTGTTAGACTCATCTTCAGAGACATAATGTGTATAATTGTAGTTTATGTTGCATGTACGTTATCCAGTTTCATTTTTTGAGCAATTATTTCGTATTTCATTTGCTTTAGTTTTTACTTCATCTTCTCACATATTATTTATTCTCAGTCTGATCTTTTTTTTTTTTTTTTTTGAATTTTTTGAACGATTGGTTATATTACTCTGTTTTCAATTTTGCTTTATCTGATCTATTTCTGCATTTTAGAGTCTTTTATTTCGTACGATGTACATGTATATTTCAGTTGAAATAGTGTCTTATTCCACTGATGATTTTTCTCGATTTTCGAGTGCGGTGAAAAAAGATGCCATGATATTCTCATACACGTCGCGAGTTCATTTCGTTCACTTTGTTTTTATTATTTTTTTTAAGGCAATTCATCCTAAGCAAGTGATTGAGAACAAGAATAACGAGGCGTGTTTTGTGAAAAGAATAAATAGAAGGATGCGGAACAAGCTCACGGTGTCAGATATCGATTGACATTACACTTGAATATTTGAAGATTATAGTCACCAGGGAAGCAATAAGGAGGAGTGAGTTCCACAAATGGGAAGTGTGAGAGAAAAAGCTGTTTGAGTAGACGAGACGGTTACATTTATCTTTTTTAACATGAAAGAGTGGGACCGAGATGCCAGCCTGGTAGCTCGTTTAAATTCGTGTAGTCCGGGAACCAGCGGAAGTAGCTTGTTGGAACAGTTGCCGTGAAAATATTTGTAGAAAAGAAAGAGGGAGGCCACAACACGTCTGTGGGATAGCGATTGAAGACTAGATGCCAGATCAGGACATAATCTTGCATATTCTTCTCTGGATTTTGTCAAGGCCTCGAGACCTACAGCGGGAGCACCAGACCATATATAACGGTAATATTCCATACAAGGACAGATGGTTGATTTATAGATTTGAAGAATGGTTTACCAAGGGTACTATTCGTTATTAACATTATTATTAATTATTTATTTATTTACAATTTGAGCAGTAACACCGATGGCAATAGTCTTCAATATTTTAGCGGTTTTCCGCATTAGTGGTGTATAGGTTGATCTAAAAGGTTGTTTAATTTCCTGCACATATAATAATGTCCCCAGGCTCCTTGGGACTGATCTAATGTTTACGATATTGACTGTAACCTCAGTTATCTTTATGTTACGCAGTTTTATCTGTACGCTTCTCTTTTGTTATTATTACAGAATGAATGTGCGTGCTTTTACGATGTTCCTGTTGTTTATCTCGACGTAAAGAGTGACTGGGTACCTCTACCCTAAAGTATCCTCAGCTGTGTCCTGAATGTGTAATTTCCCTATCTGTGTAGTCTTTGTTCTCTTAAGCACAATTTCAAGAGCACTAAAGGATCCTAGTTGTATATCCCGTTTTCCAGAAGTTCATTTATGGCACTTGATTATTTTTCATCTTTATCTATTGAGTAAGGGAAATATTTGCTAGATTCTTTTTTATAACTTGGCAGTTATATTTTCTTGATCACACTTATCAATAACAGTGTCCTTGGTCGGCTAGCTGCGACGGCTAGATTGAATTTCAAATTCCAGAGTTACACTTAGAACGTTGTCTACCTTCTACATCAACCAGATTTTTACATAGCTTAATTCAAGTGAGATTTCCTATATTACAATCATTAAAATGTTACGCCTGTGTTTATATAAGCATAGGTCCGTGTTACGATCGTAATGCATAGAAAAAGTCTTTTGACCGTATGCATACATATATTATCGCTATTGTTCTCGAAATGTTTACATTAATTTTTGAGCCCTGACAACCGCTTTATCGAAGGTAGAGTTAAAAAGAAGTAATGCCTAGCTACCAGTTGAACGGTGGGTAAACACTTGTAACTATTTTTATATCTACCCTGAAACATTATATACTAATTATTTGCGAATGCTAACTCAGGAGCTCAGGCAGACGGATTGAAATTCTTCAGGAACGCTGAGCTCAAAGGGTTAATATTAAATGAAATTTGACATTGATGATTAAATATGAAAGAAATGCTCATAAACACTTCATTAATTTTTTTTTTATTATTATTAATAATTATCTCTGAATAGTTTCAGGTTTTCGAATTTCGATTTTTTCAAAGATTTATTTAGGTTTCATTAGCTATTGATAAAACATTTCACTAAGTTACTTTAATTTCGTTTTAAAGGTTTTTAGCTTCTCTTTTATTCTCGTTCTCTTACATTTTGATTATTTACTTTGCAGAAAAAGTAAAATATAGATATATTTTGTAGTTACTGATAATTCGGTATTATGTTTTTTCATGTATTAGACGATCGATTAATTATTATTTTTCGGCAATGTGCTCATAGAGATAAAAAGAATTAGCTTACATTGGAATGTGAGAATTTCTTGACAATACTCCAGCAAATACCTCGGTATACAAGTTGTATTTAATAACGCATTCTTCTTCTTCTTCTTCTTCTTCTTCTTCTTCTTCTTCTTCTTCTTCTTCTTCTTCTTCTACTCCTACTACTACTACTACTGCAACTACTTCATTATTATTATAAGCATTTTTGACATTATTATTGTTGCTGTTTGAGAAATGGCGCGCAAACAATATGTAAATATTCGACGCCCAATATTCCTATCAAGACACAGAGTCTGACAAGGTTATACCTGACATATTAATCACAGCCTAATGTGTGTAACATATTGAGTGGTTTTGATAAAAGCAGCATATAATCTTGCAGGTGGGGCGCGGTTATAAATATCTTCAAGTCTGGAATCCGGATCTGACCAGGCAATCGTAGATTGAAGATGTTCAGAAGTAATTTTTCAAATACAAAAGTATCAACAATCTCGATACGTGACCTGGATACCCTTACATTCTCTCCTGGATGAACAGAGGTACTGGGGTTAGTACTTCTCCTTGGTGCCATCCCCTAGGTATGTGCCCAAATGTTCAAGATCAGGAAACAAGCAAGCAAATCTGTTCAACTGAAGAGGATATTTACTGCAGCCTATTTTAATTCCACAAGAGAAAAAATGCCCACACAAGCAATTTTTTTATGTGTTTCATCCTGTTGGTAGTTAGCATGCAACACACTATACATAGTGGGTAATTTTTTCCCGTTCTAATGGACATTAAGTATGACTACCAACCGTTGTATTTGAAAAGATACAATACAGTAACGAATATATAAAAAAAAAAAAAAAACGTTTTGGATTATTACTTGCACTCGTGAACAACACACTATTTTGTATTACTACCTACACTACTGAAGATGATCTCGGAAGAAGAAAGCACTTGGGAAATGGGAAATAAAAAAGATTTTTTTTATTTATAGTACATTTCTTACAAAAATTAATTGCAATACACGGAAGGTTATCTGTGACTATGAATGGATTTTATTAAAAATAAGCAGACATAATGTCTCTAATTTATTTATATATATATATATATATATATATATATATATATATATATATATATGTTACGAAAAATGACTAATTTGACAATTGTTTTAATATATAGATATTTCATACGTAATTTCATAGAAAATGTGGGTCCCCGTAATTAATTAATTAAAAGCAGTAGTTACAGTATATCCTTCATGTGGGCTCTGTGTGTGTCGAACAAACACATAGCGAGCGTCTGAATTAGATATTACCTAGCCGCCGTTGTAGAACTGTATCCTCGAATACGTGTGGCAAGCTAATATATATATATATATATATATATATATATATATATATATATATATATATATATATGTATGTATGTATGTATGTATGTATATATATATATATATATATATATATATATATATATATATATTAAAGACATTTTTATGTTTAACGTTTAATGTCTTTAATAAATAAATTGTCGGACTTTGTCCATTTCGTAATATATGACGTCATATATATATATATATATATATATATATATATATATATATATGTATAGCATAATGAGAAGCCACGTATACTTTCTTAATATGTATATATAGAAAAAGTTGCAAATTAAAAAAATAATAATGTTTTTTATGAAAGTATTTATTTATTTATTTATATATTTGATATTTCAGATTGACCTCAGTCTTTCTTCAGAAATAACTGTTTATTACGAATAAATTAAAATTACTGTTTGTTTACAAGTCACTTTGCTTACAAGTAGACTTGTAAACAAACAATAATTTTAATTTATTTGTAACAAACAGTTATTTCTGAAGAAAGATTGAGGTCAATCTGAAATATCAAATATATAAATAAATAAATAAATAAATAAATACTTTCATAAAAAAACATTATTATTTTTTTTAATTCGCAACATTATATATATATATAAGGAACAGCACTTTATGTATTTAATTTTTCGGTATTTTTTTAGTTTCATCAGAAATGCACAAGTTCCATTAAAGAAGACTGATAACATACTGCGATTACTTTTTTACTTAATTTTAATTGTATTCATAAATCTTGTCTTTCTTTTCTGAGCAAAAATAAATAATAATGACCGGATTTTATGTATGTCCGAGCGTTTTCGGCTATTCATT
>OZ010578.1:19110826-19133326 GCA_963932145.1 Acanthosepion lycidas | reverse complement strand
ATTGGGAATCGATTTTCATTTATTAAGCAAACTTGTTTTAAATTATTTCTTAAACGTTATTTTAATGTACACTCATATTCACATACTTAAGTATCCATTAAAAATAAGCATATATATATATATATATATATATATATATATATATATATATATATATATATATATATATATATATATATATATATATATATATATATATATATATATATATATATATATATATATATATATATATATATATATATATATATATATATATATATATCTGTGTGTGTGTGTGTCACCTCGACGTGGTGTAATGGTTAGAAAGCTTGTCTTGCTGGATCAATTACGACTGAGTAGTGAGTTCGATCCTCACTGTGCACCCCATACTTTCGGCCTTGTGCCACAACTTAGGCGGGCTTACAAAATCACTATGTATTGTGTGTGTGCAAAATCTTCATTAAATATAACAGGCAAGTTGTTTTGATTATTTTTTCTTATATAATTTCGCATATGATCTTATTTTTTCCCCTTTTCAATAGATCTATTATAATAAAAAGCTTTCTGCTATACATTTCTAGTAAACAGTCAATATATTTCATCCTTCAAAATGTCTAAATGTATAGACGAAAGCGCTCGGAAATATATATATATATATATATATATATATATATATATATATATTGATAATATTAGTGTTGAATATACACATACATATGCAATACTTACACTCTCTCTAAATTCTATTTTTTATTTCCGGAGTTGTCTTTTTTTTCTTTTTGAATTTGTAGGTCTGATGAATTTGATCGTATTTACGATTACAATGGAATAAATTATTACCGTGTTTAAGCCTTTTTATTATATACATATATATATATATATATATATATATATATATATATATATATATATATATATATGTGTGTGTGTGTGTGTGTGTGTGTGTGTGTGTGTGTGTGTGTGTGTGTGAAAAGTGTGTTTATAAAAATATAAATAAATATATATATATATATATATATATATATATGAATAATTATTTATATATTATATGCGCGGTAATTAGTAGAAAGCGCTCAATATCAGAGATAGAGCTAACATATATGGTTGGATAGATGTGAGCTTGTGACCCTGGGTTTCAGCGGAAATATAAAATATATGACATGTATACATTCACGAGACATTCACGAGACATTCACGAGACATTTCCGCCACACTTCCAATCTTTAAATTTCAACATACAAATGCGTATGTATAGACACAACACCACCCGTATACCCGTATACATACATGTGTCATATCCGAAACTGGCCGCATATGTTTATATATGTATGAGTCCCGACGGACGACCAAGTATGTATATGTGTCTGTATACCTCGATGTTTGCGTTAGTACGATGAACAAACGACGAAGTTTCCCCCATCACTTCCACAATAACACCAATACACGCAATCTACATAAACCCAAATTTTTAAAAAGAATTAATCAGTTTGTCTGACGATCGCTAAAGCGTGAAATCCAGGGTCACAAGCTCACATCTATCCAACCATATATATATATATATATATATATATATATATATATATATATATATATATATATATATATATATATATAATACTAATAATCTTATAAATATAAGCAGCTATACTCGTCCGGCAAAACCTTAGGTGTTTTAGCTTATAAATGAACAAACCAATGCCCAAGGAAAAAAAAAGGAAAAAAAGAAAGAACTAAGAACAGGTACCTCCGGCGAAAATAATCGTGTAGAGTCTAAGTTCAGAGTTCAAAGAAAAAAAAACGGAAACGAGTAAAGTTAAATAACTAAGCAAAGTGCTCAATACCCTAAGTAAACCTATACTTTAGTTTTATATATTTTTATATTTATATATTTTATATATATATATATATATATATATATATATATATATATATATATATATATATATATATATATATATATATATATACATACACGGTGTTGTATTTTGTATGGTTTGTCTTGCTTTCGTTTGTGCTTAACAGTCTTTCAATTACAATACGGTTATTTAAGTCATGATGAGGTTTTGGATCGTTTGTAGTTTTTTGTACGGCTTTATTTTATACGTGAACCTTTGAGAGTGGATATATAAAATTAATATATACCCAGTGAAAACATAACATACGATCGGTATTTTATGCTATTTTCTCTATAACAGATCACGTTATGTAGTATTTTAACCGATAATAATATGGCACATCTTTTTAAATACGAAAAGTTTTCTTTCTGATTTATTCGGATGTCTATGGGTATCTTTGCGATGAACTGACTTCGTTTTAAACATTCATCTTTTTTATTATTTTTACACAATGAATCGTGAAAAATCATTAAATTTGGATATAATGAATCATAAACTTTTGAACTTCTGTGATTGCATCAAATCTCTGGCGATGAATTATGAGCGATGGGAGAACGTAATTGCAGTAAGTATTCCTAGGCGTAATTAATTAAAGTGTGCAATCACCGAATCCGTGTGAAGGTTTCTAAGATTAACGTTTGCCAAGATTGAAGTGGAGTTATGACATTCTGATAAGTGCAACAAATCATTAAGCGATTGAATGATAAATTTAAACTCAAATAGAATTTATAGATTACAGTTGCAACTCAATTTACGCTTAGCCCCTAAGTTACTTGACCAAATTCGTTTACAAAGAAATACTTATTATTTCAACAATTTAACTAATATGTTAGCATCTGTTACAACGATTGATATCGGAGTGCTAAAATTCATCTGTCATACATTTCTGAAAATATGTAAAATAAAAACTATTTCTGTGCTAATATCAACCAAAAAAATCGGGTAATGTACAAATAAGCCTCTTTGTAAATGTTACTGAAAATATTTATTTTCAAATAGACAATTCGTTATTAAGTATAATCGAAGACAAATCATAGATGAGTAAATACGGTATGAATCCTGTAATCTATTAAAGTCGTACGAGAATCACATATATTGAAGTCATAGTTGCAATGATGCCTAGAACAAGTTAGCCTGACATAACCTATTCCTCTTCAGGCTTGTTTGAGACAATTCCTTCTTTTAGACGGCTTGCCATATATACTTAAGGGAGAGCAACACTTCTGCTGTTTAACCCATAGTTTGATGGGGATCAGAACTAACAATATCTTAATAGTCTACGGTCATAAATACAAATGGTTTTTAAATAATTCCTGAGATACTGTGAATTATTTGAAAGTAATTGGGATTAATTTATTCACTCTTATTGCAGTCTAATACACTTTTAAAATGAAAGAAATCTAATTACGTTCACCATAAAATGAATTCAGGCTTGCTATCGATGGGTTTGGTTTACGGCATATCAACCTTAATCGGTTAAACAACCGATAAATAATCGGTTAAATGCCGACAAGATTTTTATTGCTAGTAATATATATATATATATATATATATATATATATATATATATATTCAAAAATGTATCATTGGTAATATTCTCCTGCCAAAAGTGTATTGCTGGTAATAATGCATTACCAGTAAAAATTTTGCTTAAAAAAATATTGCTGGTATTAAAATATATTTTTTACACTTTCATAGTGTTTTGAGACTAGTTTGGGGGTTAACTATTTGCCCAGACTTGGGACCCTAATAAGTGTAAACTCGTATATCCATAATGATGTACCCAGAAAGTTAACCTGTTGGTCATGATTTTAATAAATTCTTTACTATATTTCGCTTTACCTCTAAGGTAATAATGTTGAATCTCAGGTGTACCTGGGAACACCAGCAATTAAGATGGGTTTCCGCGCTCTTCAAATCCTCCTGACTAGATGACTTGCTGTTGGACGTAGATTATCGTCTTATCAAGGAAGCGGGTGTTGTTTATCGTCTTACACATAACGCCTCATTTAGTGGGGTTCTACCCCTCTGCACAGGTGCAGTCGGCGTATTCTGAAGCCCCAGCCGACAAAACGGAATGAATTCAGTAAATATACAAAAATAGAAAGGGGTGTAAGACTCTTCTCACCAAACGTATTCAAACTTTACTTTTAGAGAATCATGAAAAAATTAGAAATATTTACAGGGTTCATATATTGGCGTCCATAATCTTAACAATATGCCGATGACACAATGTTAATAGTGGACAAGAAAATGATATAAAAGCATTCCTAGGGAAAGTACTAAATTTGATAAAAAGAAGAGTTCAAAACAACTATTGGAAGACACAAGGCAATTGCAGATACCATAATCAAACAAGTGCAATGATTCAAATATGTAGGAAGTGCAACAACGAAAGTGGAAGTCGCATTAAAATAGCTAAAGACGCCTTCTAAAAGTTAAGCAATGTATTAAGAAAATTTCCTTAGAAATCGAGAATACAATACAGAACTCTTTTGTAATATCAGTCCATCTACATGCTAGCGACTGTTGAACATTCTTCTCGCAGTTAAAGAATAGACTGGAAGCAACAGACATAAAGTTCGAGATTTGGACGCTGAGAATTCGATGGACCGAATATGTGAGTAATATACTTTTAGCAGAAATGAAAACGAAATAGAGACTTATATTGAGAATGAAAAAGAGAAAACTGGAATTACTCGGGTATATGGCTGGCCCATCTATTTGTATGAAAATGATCGATCTGAGGAATTAGAATGGAATTTCGATTCTGAGGAAATGAATTATAATCATCATGAAACATTACATTTGTTTCTTTTTTAATAATAATAATAATAATATATATATATATATATATATATATATATATATATATATATATATATATATATATACAAACGACTTCCGGTAAAATAACCGCCATAATAGACTACCCACAATGCACCACTGACACGTATATATATAAATAGCCGAGAAAAATAACAACACACGTGGCTTGACGATTGCATATAGCATGAAACAGACTGTCGCCTCTAAGTGTTGACTTCTATGTTCACTTTTATATTTTAACACGCTCTATCTCTGATATTGAGCACTTTATTCCTTAAATATAGCACACCTTAAGATATATATTTCTTCAGATGTATATATATATATATATATATATATATATATATATATATATATATATATATATATATGCAAGAAGATTACGAAATTTGGATCGGTTACTCTTCTCATTCGTTGTCAGTTATGTGTTTATCAATACAGAGAAATGACAGATGAGACAAAGCAGTCAAGCTAAATCCACCCAGGAGTTCAAAAATATATTTAATTAACAATGACGTTCTATTCGCTATTCGAATTATACTGATGTGTTCACATGTAAAGCTGATCCGTTTATGGTGACATATTATCGATTACTAAGAAATAACATTTGATTCCCTTTTATTGATTAACTTCATACATGATATTTCACTCAATTTAATTGATGTCTAGCAGCGTGCATGTCACCAGTGAATGTTAAAAAAATGATTAGTTATGAACCAAGAAGTTGTAAGCCAGCAATTCAACACGGAGTTTAAATGAACGAAACCTTCACATTGAAGATCTCGATACAACTGCTGTGTTTCACGCTGAGATTCAAAATTATTATCACAGAGATAAAGCGAGATATAATAAAGAAGTTATTAAAAATACGACACCCAGGTTAACTTTCTGGATATATTATTATTGATATACGAGTTTACACTTATTTTGTTCAGACCTTACTATAATTAGATGATATTCACATGTATGCTTTTAAACAGTTAATTTAACATAATGCAATGATTATTAGAGTTCATATATTATTTGAAATGACACATTCCCAATTTATGTCCGACAGAATGCAATCTTACTTATTATAAAACGCAGATTGTGTGTGTGTGTGTGTCTGTACGTTTATATATTGGATCGGATTTCCTACATTTTTCAACCGATTTGAACAAAACTTCACAGGATTACGTAAAATTGCCTTGCGGTTGTTCTGACAGCCCCCAAATATGGAAAGACACAATTTTTTTTTGCACGAAATCAATTAGAAACACAATTAAGAGGCATTAATGAAAGGTGGACAACTCATATCCAGTTATACTTATTAATATCGATTTATCGAGTTATATTTATTATAAAACCCAGGTTGGGTGTTTGTGTGTGTGTGTTCGTTTAAATTATGGGATCGTATTTCCTACATTTTTCAACTGATTTCAACAAAACTTCACCTTTTTTTGGCAGGTAGTGTTTCTTATTGTCTTGCACACTTTTTTCTTTATTTTTACATTCAGAATGCTTTAAAAATTCCATTTAAACGACAATTGTTTATAATAAAATTCTATTCAATCGATAGACTCATAACGATTGAAATTAATGTTTTTGTTTGAGTTTGGGTTTGAAAAAAAAAAACAAAAACAAAAAATAAAACTAATTAAGACATGCGTGTCCGTCAACCTTAAACAATAACCTTTTTCAATTTTTCAGTCTTTATGATGGTCGATACTTGATCTATCTCTTACTGTTAACGCCGGACTCTACTGATAGTCTTATATATTTATATTAGTTTTTTCGTATGTATTAATTATTTTCCGGTAATGTTTTAAAATATGCACATTACATCCAGTAAAAGCAAATCCTATATTCACACTAGTTTATCTATGCCGCCAAAAAATGATGCCATATTTTATTTAGCCCTGATTATTATTTTAAGAGTTTCGCATATTAGTTTTTAAAAATTGTTTTTCTAATTTTTATATTAATACAGTAGAATCCCTGATAACCGGACTAAGAATGCCTTCGGGATATGAGGAATTTGATGCAAAGGCCGGATATGAGGGGTTTGATGCAAAGGCCGGATATGAGGAATTTGATGGAAAGGCCGGATATGAGGAATTTGATGCAAAGGCCGGATATGAGGTACTTGATGCAAAGGCCGGATACGAGGAATTTGATGCAAAGGCCGGATATGAGGGATTTGATGCAAAAGCCGGATATGAGGGGTTTGATGCAGAGGCCGGATATGAGGAATTTTATACAAAGGCCGGATATGAGGGGTTTGATGCAAAGGCCGGATATGAGGGATTTTATACAAATGCCGGATATGAGGGGTTTGATACAAAGGCCGGATATGAGGGGTTTGATGCAAAGGCCGGATATGAGGGGTTTGATGCAAAGGCCGGGTATGAGCAATTTGATGCAAAGGCCGGATATGAGGGGTTTGATGCAAAGGCCGGATATGAGGGGTTTGATGCAAAGACCGGATATGAGGGGTTGATGCAAAGGCCGGATATGAGGAACTTGATGCAAAGGCCGGATATAAGGGGTTTAATGCAAAGGCCGGATATGAGGAATTTGATACAAAGGCCGGATATGAGGGAATTGATGCAAAGGCCGGATATGAGGGGTTTGATACAAAGGCCGGATATGAGGGATTTGATACAAATGCTGGATATGAGGGGTTTGATACAAAGGCCAGATATGAGGGGTTTGATGCAAAGGCCGGATATGAGGGGTTTGATGCAAAGGCCGGGTATGAGCAATTTGATGCAAAGGCGGGATATTAGGGGTTTGATGCAAAAGCCGGATATGAGGGGTTTGATGCAAAGACCGGATATGAGGGGTTGATGCAAAGGCCGGATATGAGGAACTTGATGCAAAGGCCGGATATAAGGGGTTTGATGCAAAGGCCGGATATGAGGAATTTGATACAAAGGCCGGATATGAGGGAATTGATGCAAAGGCCGGATATGAGGGGTTTGATACAAAGGCCGGATATGAGGGATTTGATACAAATGCCGGATATGAGGGGTTAGATACAAAGGCCGGATATGAGGGGTTTGATGCAAAGGCCGGATATGAGGGGTTTGATGTAGGTTAAAATAAAAGAACTGAAACCATGTTTAACATGTAATTTCAATTTTTTTTTATAGTTAACCAAAAAAAAAAAAAAAAAAAGAAAAAAAGGTAACCGTGATTGAAAGGCATTCGTTAGATCCAGTTACAGGACCCAAAGTGTCATTGATAAATGGACAAAGACAGGCTCTGGGAGAATTTGAACTTATTTGGGCGATTTCGTTTGTTAAGCTGATAACCATTTCGTCTCCTTGTGCCTCGAGGCAAAAATTACCTACAGAAAGAAAAGAAGAGAATTATTCGAACATACTGTAGTTAGATTAAGGAATCTTTCTGTTGGCGTCATTATATAAATAGCATTTATATGTTTATCGGATTGGATATGGAGAACATAAATAAATTCCATTTACCCTCCGAGATATCACAAATAACGAGAGTTCAGCCTCGCACCTTAACGGCCTCAGGATTATGGAACAAATTATTGAATAAGAATCACTAGTCGCGTGTTTGGTTCTCCGATATTTGTCTCCATTGAGATGAGTTTAGGTTGCTTTTATAATAGATACATTAGCTTTTTACAGCTTGAAATAAGAACGTTGACAGTGTAAGCGAGAGGATATGCGATGTCATTGGAATGGCGCCGAGTAGTCTGTAACTTCAATGCTCCATATATCGACAAATGAGAGCATTTCATAAAACATTCTGTATACAAGAGTTTATGACGGCATCTCATCTAATTACTATGCAGATCCAATGCTGCATATACAAATGTATTTGCTGGTTGGACATACCAACCGGGAGTTACGTCTTATGATTTAGATTCGTTGGGATCTCACAATCGATTATAATCTATTGGTCTCTTTAACGATTGCAGGTCAAGAAGATTAAGCCAATCGTAATGTAAAACATCCAACCGAAAATATCAGGAAACGATAGGAAATGCATTACCGATGAGGCTCATCAACAGTTATATATTATATCAGATTAGATGTATTAGTATGACAAGCATGAACACACATTCACACAAATATTCGAGAAACTATCCAGAAGTAACACTTCTTATTTATTCCCTCGAGATAAAGATATTACCTGTTCCTAAATTGGGCACACATTTACTGTTTGATCACCACAACCGTATTGCAGGTGTCTAAGAACATCAGTTGAATCATTTTGTTTCAGGGAGGAATTCTTTGACACACATCTGCTTCGTACACACTTACATATAAAATGGCATTTTGCCAGATAGCCTAGATATCTGTTTTCTGAACCGTGGCAAAGAAATTGTTTTTATATTCCCGTCTCTCATATGAACAGCATCCTCCTCTGGCGTCGCCGACCAGTATAATAAAAAAATGAAATTTATTTCTGTGCGGCCTTGTATATACAAATGTTTTTACTTTCTTCTACAAGTAACGATATAAGATTTTGCTAATTAAAAGAAGTGGCAATAGAAGGATGACTGTTTAATTGCATATGATGTATAAAAATAATCTTGGATCGACCATCTTATATATCATAGAGTAATCTCAATAATTCGACTGGGACTAATGTGGACTGGGAGCTGTTATTTGAAACATTCACCTTAAAAGCGCTACTAAAGGCTGACCCGCTGGTAGAACAAAGTTCAAATTCCTATACAGATATGAAATCTTTGTGAAATACGCAAACGGTTGGAATAAAGAGTATGAAATCAAATTATAATTCAAAATCTAAATTATTCCAAAGCATTCTGAATTTAATTAACACAAAAATAATCTCATTCCACCAATGTAGTTCTTGATGCCTAAATAAAACATATGAATTTTAGTTTGGCACAGGTCCAAATAAGAAAGAGTATTTTCCAAATTCATAAATCTTGTCTGTTTAAACAGCGGTATTCAAATGTCAATATATACTATAATAATATAACAATCATTACTTCATTTACGAAAATCAGAAGAATCGATAATCACAAGAAAACATACGTTCACCTTCTTCAGCTTAACCAAATCGCTTAGTTGGTGAGGGGGCTTTCGGTAGAAATGTATTTGGTAGCATTAATAATATCGTGTCGGGATATCTAAGATGAGAAATCTAAATGCGGTCATTTTTCAACATCTTTTATCTATTATCACAAAATGTCAGTCGTCGGGCCATCTTCAGACGGTTTTGTGATGGGTTAGCTTATAATTTTTTATTAAATCTACGAGGCCAGATTGTCCCTGTTCCATTGTCTGTTATAGTTCTTATTAAATAATGCACAGATATTGTTACTGAATTTCCACCGAGACCACGTACACAGTGCCCAACCCAGGGATTGAACTTACAATTACTATGTCACAAAATTTACGAACCAACATCTGTCAGTCTTGAAGCCTTAAACCTAAATTGCCTGTTGATGTCTGCTACAGCAACTGCTCTTTGTTACGATTGACTACACTCAACGAAGTTTTCATTTCTAACATTAGCACTTTGAGCCCTGCGTTGCTGGACAATTTTTCATTTTGCCTGAGATAATGAGCCAAAAATCTCAAATAATTGGTATGTGATGTTTCACGGTAGATATAAAAATAGTTACAAGTTTTTATCCAACTTTCAATCTGTGACTGGGCATTATGTCATTTTTATCTACCATTGTTCAATCGGTGGCTGGGAATTACATCATTTTTCGATATCACCTGTAAAGCGATTGTGAGAGCTCAAAGTTTTAAGGACTCTGTATTTCAATAAAAGATCTACGAAGCATGTTCTTGAAGCCTAGTAGATTTGTTGATGCTTTCGAACGTCTGCCTCCCTAGTGTTCTGCCATTATTTTAAGTTCATCCCTCTGAAATTGATGACTAGTGTCTCTGCTCATCCCATGAAAAAAATCATAATTGGAGACGATCAATGCCAACAGGAAAGGATATTTGCATGGAACGTACCCGCCAGAATAACAATCACCCTTCAACCATAACATCAAGGATGAAGGTAGGAAACTGACACATCCTATCTCCCTTACATCAAGAGCATACCGGTGAATATTATGATCAGAGGTCAATACAACACCAGGACAAAACTCAAAAGCTGATCGACACTATGAAGAAATCTCTGACGAGTCAAGACTAACAGAGAGTAGAACTTGACTAAGAACTGCGTGCACTCCATCCCTTACAGTTGTCACATAGATTATAATGGTGAAACTCGCTGTCCCCCAAAAGTAAGGCTGCGAATATATCTATAAAATACAATAGACTAACGTATGGTTTATCATAACAGGAGCGAATAGTGTAGTCATCAATTTTTGATCTTGCAATGAATATAAAACAAAGATTTATTCCACGCAAAATATGACTAAGACTACCATGGTAAATAGTTGACTATATCCCCAGGTATACGACCTTACATGAAATTTTGCTAATTTAGTTAAATGCAGTGTCAGTTAATGCCAAACTATTGTAGCCTTGTGCCAGACTAAGCCAAATAAATAAAAAATGGCGTGCGCCTAGAATTATTTAGGAGCACGTAATGCAGACAAATAATTTAGTTCATGATTTCATTTTCTTTGGCAGGGGAATTTAAGCTGAATAATTTTATGTCCATATGTTTATTTTATTATTTCCTCAACGCAACAGAAATTCAACTTTGATTGTGATAATTTGAATTTTTCCTGGGATTTTCTATGCTGTTTTTCGACATTTGATGTGTGAGTTTTCCTGCCAAAATGTGCATATTAACAGGATGATAGCCGCAATGTCTAGGACTCTCGTTTGGTAGAATAATTAAACAAAAAATCGCGCTAGAAATAAAGAAGAAAACACAAAAATCTTCGTAAAAAGTGAGTGTAGAAGATAGAATTTGAATCGTTCAAAGAAGTACGCATGATGATATGCTGGAATCCTTACCGGAGAAAGGCGACTAATTTTAGACATGGAAATTTCTTCAAGATGATTTAGTTTATTTTATTAGTGCATTTTATAAAATATATCGAAAGTTTTATTTGGAAGTTCATTAATGAAATTCGTATTTTTTATTTCTTTACAAAGGTCAGGTGCTATAGTTACAAAGGTCAGGTGCTATGTCTCTCTTTTCATTGTATATTTTCTACCAGGATGAAATCCAATATGTTCGTTCATATTTTTCTTTCTTTACTATTGCAAACTGTGCATAGCCATGTTAGTTTTCCTGAATGTTTATGTGTGGCTTCTCATTGCTTTCACAACATTTCCGAATTCTGAATGGTCTTTCTTATAAACTGGTTGCCAAACAAGACACGGAACTGTCAATTAAAACGCAGTTTGAAAGAAAAACCCTGTTCGAAATATTTGGTAATATTTTATTTACAGTTGCAATTAATCAGTTGCTTTGAGATGAGTAAGACACTAACAATCGTGGAAAAATAGACACAAGTTAGACTCTATTTACAAGGGTCAGGCGCCATATATATATATATATATATATATATATATATATATATATATATATATATATATTATGAGAGATATTAATAAAATCATTAAAAATCGCTACACAAAAGCTTTCATCTTTCAATATTATGATTGTACTTCTTCAAGCAATGGTTGGTAATTGGTGATAAAAATGATTTTTTATGGAAAAGTAAAAAGAAATTATTAGCTCTGTTCCGAAATTTAGAGGTGGGGCTAAATGTTATAATTGAAAATATATATGTGAGTATGTCACTGTTAAGGAATATTTTGTATTGAGCACGTTTTTCAAAAGTAAATGCTACGAACAGTAGATAGTTACTCCATTTCCTCTTTCTCTTTTATATATATATATATATATATATATATATATATATATATATATATATATATATATATATATATATATATACACGAATTTGCACAGCAAAAAATCAAAAATTACCTCATGTGTGTATAGTGTATTTCAGACCAACACTGATAAATACCACTAGATTAATTGCCTCGCAATGGGTTTTTTTTTGTATTTAGCTTAGTCATTGAAAATAATGGCTATACTACAGAGTGTTAAATGAAGATTATTCTTTCTTCTTTTTATTGTACGAATATTGTTCTCAACATTTGCAATGGATAAGTGAAATTTATTTCTATTAAATATTTTTTTGTTTTGTTTTTTAATGCATATCGAGTAATTATGCCTTTTGTACAGCTAATTATATGAAAAGTATGTGTATACATCAGTTGTAAATAAAGTAAAAATTCATGCGTACCTTAGGTTTTTCCCCAAACATAGTTGTGTGTGTATATATATATAATCTTACTTAGATAATAATTATAAGTGTCCCCCTCGTGAACTCACTTCCCAGATTAAAACTCATGTTTCTGAGATAACTATCTCCCTCTCTCTCTAACTCACTCTTACTCCGTGAATGTATATATATATATATATATATATATATATATAAATACATGAATCATTCATACAAAAAACAAATATAGAGGTTAATGATTTAAATGGCGAGAATACATCTTCGCAAACAATTTCAATAACGCACACTAACCCCGGAACTGTTTATGGATGATATGATCCCTGTTTATAAATTCCAGTTGCATAAGGTCTTTTTTAGTTTTTACAAGCTTTCGTTTCTTCCTACAGATATCCTCAGTTATGGAAATAGATTTGTTCTTGTTTTTCACTACTCGGTAATAAGAGGAGAACAAAAAAATAGATGTAATCCGATGAAAATATAGATGTAATAAAGTTCGCGGTTAGTGTACGTTATTGAAATTGTTTGCGAAGATGTATTCTCGCCATTTAAATCATTAACCTCTATATTTGTTTTTTGTATGAAAGATTCATGTAATTATAAATTGAACTGCACCTATAATCGAATATATATATATGTGTGTGTGTGTGTGTGTGTGTGTGTGTGTGTGTGTGTGTGCGTGTGTTTGTAAATATCAATCTGGCGGAGGCACGATCCCAGCGGGTGGCACCTAGGAGAAGTGCCTGAAAAGCATAAGATGTGTTGACATAAACCTTGTGAGCGAAATACTTGTCGAGGATAGCTCTGTTAGCACGAAGTCACAAGTCATTGTCATTTAGCTTTTGAGTGTGCTGGTATTATTGATCATTCTAGAGAACACGGTCTCTCCAGGAAACTGTAACTAAAGTCTTTCAGCATAGTTGCATTATAAAACACAGCTTGGAATACGAGTGACTACCTTTCGTTGTATATATATATATATATATATATATATATATATGTTATTTCCATAGTGAAATTTATGTTGATTACTGTTTTCATATTTAATAGATTATGACAAAGTCTGGAAATGCGTTTTTATAGAAAAGTGCTGTTAATAACATTGACTTTGTGTGTTTCACTGAAGGAATTATATGTGGTTTTTAATATTAGAATAGGTAAAAAGATTTTCTTCAGCGAATGTGAACACTAGATTTGATAACTGGGAAATTGGGTCTCTAATTTATGCAAGATGGCTAAATTTATACATCAGGTTAACGTTTTTATTGACAAGAGTTGCCTTTCCACCAGATCTCTATTTCGCCTTATAAAATTTATAATTGTAATAAATGCAGTTAGAATTTCTTTTAATAAAAGTTGTAACAAATTACATAACCAACAACTCTATATTTTCAAAAATGACCCAGAGAATAATTCAAGTCGACCGAATTACAAGAATATTGCATTAAAAAGCTTCCAAAAGAAAATATTTTTTTTGTTTTAGAAGCAACCTGCCAAAAGGGAAGAAATAAAAAAAAATGGCAATAAGCCCTATAGCGACACATTGCTAAAATTTGATTAGTTTGCAGAACTGCGCTTGCAGATTTTTTGTAAAATAATGAATTACAATGGGCTCTAATGAATAGAACAACAATGGAGTTGACAAATATCCCCTGCACATTTGCAACGTGTCAAAAAAAAAAGCAGGTAAATTAACTACTGAAGTTTCACAAATATATGTGAAAAAGAAACTAAGCAAAAACACTTCATTAGTAAATCATTCTGCCATCAAATAAAACCTTCATTTATTTCAAAGGGGAATTATACTAAATAATTTCACTATTTTGTGCCGTAATATGTTATACAGCGCAGTAGATTTAGTGTGATTTCCAATAAATAATGTATTTAAAAACATTTTCTTTTATATAATTGGAGCTCAGCAGTATTATGATGTAATATACACTTTTATTTTCTGTATTTTGTCTTATAACCTAACAAGATCATATTCATTGATTGTACTTTTTTGAAATTATTTACAATTTTTATAGTTTCCACTTATCGAATACAATATAAAATTGCATATTTTGAATATTAATTTCATAATTAGAATTTCGTTTTAACTATGTTTTCCATACAGTGTATATAATACAAAATATATACATATATGCATGCAAATTAAGTAACTTTCTATATATAAAATATATAACATTTGGGATTTTTTTTTTGAAATAGTAAAATATTGAAATCAGTTTGTTAGTAAAATTAGTGGAATTTGAGCATTACTGTATATTCGTCCACTATAAATGCTCAAATATAAAAAAGCTATGAATTTAATTACTTGGACGATTAATTAGCACATCATACTCCAGCTTGTTCATCGATTGCAATAGCGATTTTCGAAAAACGTGAAAAATCAACTTCCCTTAATTTATATGGTTATGTATTTTCTGTGTAGATTTACGCGCATATGTGTATTTATAGTTGTAAGTATATATATATATATATATATGGTTGGATAGATGTGAGCTTGTGACCCTGGATTTCACGCTTTAGCGATCGTCAGACAAACTGATTAATTTTTTTTTAAATTTGGGTTTATGTAGATTGCGTGTATTGGTGTTATTGTGGAAGTGGTGGGGGAAACTTCGTCGTTTTTTCATCGTACTAACGCAAACATCGATGTATGCAGATGTGAGTGTGTGTGTGTGTGTGTATATATATATATATATATATATATATATATATATATATATATATTCCCACATATTCTGGCTTTTCCCTGAAGATCTGTTTAGTTGAAAATGAGAAAGGTTTGTTTGGATTCTTAGGATATCTTAGTTTGTGCTCTACTTAGTGTATTGAGCACTTTACGTAGTGTTTTTACTCGTTTTGAGGATTTTTTTCTTTGGACTTGGACTCAATCAATTACGGCCCCAAAGAATTCCTGTATGAAAAGTTGGCCACTGGAAAGAAACCCACCGGGCAGCCACAACAGCGGTACCGCAATGTCGTGAGGCGCGAAATTGAAATCTGTGGCCATACTATCCAAGTGTCGAAGAACACTGACCAAACACCTCAAGTCAGGGGAGAATCTGGCATAAGTCGCCACAGAACGACGGGCCCGCAGAAAGCAAAGTGACAGCTTCAACAGACCAGAGATGGATCACACATACGAGAGATTGTCACTCCAACATCGGCCTCTACTGTCACAGACGTTGATGCTCCAGACAAACAGACAACTAGGATGCTAGCCATGGTTAACCCTAAGAGACGGAGGCCTACACCAACTCGTTGAAACAAATCATTCCAAAAAATAATTAATTTCCTAATCGAAAAAAGTGTATTGATAATAGTATATCTAATTAAATAGGCACAAGTGAAATAATAAATCTTCTTGTCATGACATGTCTAAATATTTAAAATAATCGATATTCCTTGAAGTCGGACATGTACTTTTCTATTTACCATTATTTACCGAATTCCTTTAACTGGAATTTTTGTAATGTATTGTACTGGAAAAAGGAAACGATGTGGAGGTTGACGCATAATTTTCATTCGAAATGAATAATCGCTGAGCAAACTGAGTTTGGAGGGTCTCATTTTCTCTTTTATTAATACAAATTGAATACATCTTTGCGACAAATGTCGAAGCTCGGTGAGAGAGAGAGAGAGAGAGAGAGAGAGAGAGAGAGAGAGACAGAGACCACTTTCTTTGTAATAGCTACTGATTAGTTCTTTGTTAATTAGAAGAATGAAGTATCCTCTACCGTTTTTGACAAAAGGGTAGAAAGAACTGACCTGGAAGTCGATAAGTGGTCGGCAATTGCAGTGAGTGCGTGGAGGATTGTCCTTCGGTTTGCTGCAGCATCTTTGATTTATTATTAATAATTTACATTATTAAAATTCTTTATATTATTTAATTATATCATTTTAATATATTATTTAGAATTACATATTATTTAAATATTATATTATTATAATTATTATTTATTATAATGTTTATTTAAATATTATATTGTTTTTATCATTAATTATATTATTATTAGTTTATGTTATTAATATTATATTATTTATATTATTAATTATTTATTCTATTATATTATCAATTAATTATATTATATTATCAACGATTTAATTATATTATTTAATTTAAATATAATATATTATTTAAATAGTGTATATATTATTAATATTATTATTTTTTATTATTATTTGATCTTGGGTTTATATTGAAGTCGGTAAATGGTCGTGAAGTGCAAGGATATTGACCTTACATTCAGTAAAGAATTTCTTATCGCTTGTTTCTCTTATCAGAAACAAAACTGATTGAGCTCTCTAAGAATACCTGTGACAATAATCTCGTATGGAGATGATATGTCTTTGTTTAATAGATAATACATTTCAGGGGATTTAAAAAAATAATTTTATTCCATATTAATTACCAATTTAATTCAATTGCCTAATACACCAAATACATACAGAAGGCCATAAGATAAAACCATCAAAATTTGTACCTATATCAATCAAGAAAAAGTATGCAGTTAATCAGAGAATAATAACAATACATCATTCTCTAAAATATTCAGACTAAAACTGCTTGAAGCTTTCTGAGAAAATATTTTTCTAATTGTATATGAACCATGGCGAAACCTGAAAAAGTGTTAATTCGAATCTTAAATATATGTAGGTTACACGTTTAAGTAAGATTCCCTTTAGACCATCCTTTTTTTTTTTTTAAATTTTCATTCCGTTCGAAATGCCTACCGATTATCGACGTGTTTTCCAGGTGTTTCATTGTAGAATTAATTTTGTGAAATCTTATCGGAATCCCAAATATTCAATTAATTTTTTACATTGCTTCCAGGCATTTTAATATTTGGACACACACATATACACACACAAACACACACACACACACACATACATACACACACACACATATATACATATATATATATATATATATATATATATATATATATATATATATATATATATATTCATTCATTAAATCTAATTCAATGTTTTGTGTTCTTCGTATTCTGCTGCTATATTTTCCCAAAATTGTTCAACGTTAACACAAGTACGTATTGTTGGAAAATTTTGAAGGTCGTACCCATCAACCTGGAGCAATAACCTGTTAAATGTAGTTGTAATCAATTGTGTTTTCTCACCTGCAGCATCGATATAACTTGTTTTTAGAGAAAATTTTGGACCGTAATTGATTGAGTTTGCCTGTTAAAATCTCTTGAGAACCACTCCCGACTATGGCATTTTTTTTTTGTCTTTCGAAATCTCCCTTGAATTTCTTTCTTTTTCTTCTTTGTTTATTTCAAATGTTCGCAGTTGTCTGCCATTTTCCGTTTCATGATATTGTTTTTACACAAGTATTCAATTAGTTAAAAAAAATATTACTCGAAAAACGGAAGAATAGATAATTATCATAAATGCAAAAAACAATAACATAAATAAATAAATATAGAAAAAGTAGTAGACGTTTGCCTTCTCTCTTTTTTTTTTTTGAGCCATGTCCTTTCAAGGCGTAGGCGATTAGGGCTCAGCTCTTCCCCCTATCCCTTATAGCTTTCAATGTTGCATTCACAGACTAGGTTTTGTCATCCATTTCCTCAAGCTATGTCATTTGTTGCATTCCCTTGTCACTTTTCCTTTCCTTCGATCAGTATCAGATTCACCAGGCCCTTCTTTCTCATGAGTGTCCCAGAAATTTAATCTGCCTCTTATGTTAATTATAAGGTTCCTCCTTGTTTGCATCGTCTCCAAGATCTCATCGTTGCGCACAAGCTCGCTCCATGATATCCTTATTGTGGCACCATTTAACGAGGCAGAAAGAGAAAAGGAAAGAGAGGAAGAAAAGGAGAGGCTAAGAGCCGAATCGTGAGTGTTAGGCAGGAGCACACACACACAGCTGAGAGACAATGGATAAAAGGATATTTTGATAAGTAACAAATGGCGAAGGAGTGTCATTACAATGACAGGGAAATTCTGAGTGGAAAGAAGGGGAGGGAAGGAAAGAATCATATATGTTTTGGCATCGGCTGTGTTATCTAAAGATATGAAAACAAACTATTGGTACGGAAGACATCTTATTGTCGGCTACAGGCCGGCTGGCCAGAGAAAGAGAAAGAAAAATTCAAATGAAAATGTTATTTCGTTAAGTGACGAAAACCATACAACTAAAAAGACTTAGACAGATATGGAAAATTAAAAAAACCACCCACGAGCATCCTTGGCCTGCGATAATAAAATTTTGTTATCGGGAATTGTGCCGAAAGAAAATAAATGTTTTTTTTTTCCTTTCTTCGAGGCGACAGATCGACTGGGGCTTTGGAGATGTTCCTTTTTTTTGAGACCATGTCAGGAGGACCACACATTCTGATAATTAGCGATAAAATACTTGAAGTAAACCACGTGTGGAACAAGAATTATGACCGCCATTGTCATATTGTCCCGTTCGCGGCTGGAGAAATGATAAACCATTAAGGGGAAGAAAAAGGAAAGAAAAAAGAGATAATTTTTTTTTAAGCAAGATATTTTTTTCTGAAACAAGCTGCAGTTTCGTCCACGCCCGGCTGAGACATCATTGGTCGAGTGGTGATCACGTGATGCACGAGGGAGACTGTTGCCGCCCATCTGGAGGATGAGTAAGAGAGGTTGCCGCGAAGATGTGGGGAGGGCAGTTCACGCCCCTCTGAGGTATGATGAGAAGGTGGGAGTGAGGAAAGTTTCACAAAAATGGAAAAAGGTGGAAATTCCTAACCAGAGAGGTGAATATGTATTTAGAATTATCGAGGAACCCCCCAGCGCCGACAAACCCACCCCGGTTTTGGGCGGCGCCCATATAAACGAAGCCACAACGAGCATTTGGAGAGAGTCGAGTTCCAGCAGTCTTCGGTTAAGGCAAGCCTCGCAAATAGCTGCCAGATTCCCGCACATTTTCAAGACCCACATCTTCAAACCAAGAACAATTATTCTGAAGAATCCAGATCACCGAAATAAGTTTTTCTTTTGACTTTCGTCCAAAGACCCACCGAAACACCAATTTCTTAAAGAGCAGACGACTTGAAGTGTTAAAACTTGCCTAGCGGAAAACGACGTGCCACAATCCATAGAACGGGTCGGGAGATAGATGCAGTCTTATGTATCGAACAACTAGACATAAAGTTTGTTACCTTTTTCTTTGATACTTCGAACTTTTGAGTTTTCATTTTGTTGACTTTTATGCGTATTTTTGTGGTATCACCCCCGTTGGACTCGGTTTGCAGTATGGCCCCGATGACTGATTGATTTCCTCTGCCTAGATCAAGTCACAACGTGGGTAGGCAGACTGGGAATCAAAGTAGGACGTCACCGTTGGTGCCGTGGTAGACTGGGATACAACGACACGGTTCGCGCTACGACCAGGAGACGACGTCACATTATTATCCTTCTGTAGATCCACATCTCCGCTGCCTCCAGTCTCTTCTTCATCTTTGGGGAAATCGTCAGATGTCACTTAAGAGCTCAGTACTCTTTTCTTTCTCACTCATGATATCCTCCTGTCTTGCAATACTCTGCCCAGCTTTTGGAATGCATCATTGTCAATCCCAATATATATATATATATATATATATATATATATATATATATATATATATATATATATATATATATATATGGGTACAGAATTGGTATAGATGGAATAAAATTCCGATAGTCCAAAACACTATTCTTAGAAAAGTGCTCAAATGCTTCTTACATCAGCATGGAAATTTAAACGGATAAATTGGCACTTCGCCAAGAACAACTAAAAAAGTGTATATCTTTTCTCTGTTTCATTTCTGAATAATTTTGTAATATTTTAAACTTGACACTCGGTCAAATGTAAAATTCGGCATTTGTAATATGTAATTCTTAATATTACTATGAAAGGAAAACTTAAATAGTTACATTGATTTCTTAACTTTAATGCACTAATAGATCGTATTTAGTGCCTGGTGTCATGTTTGTTTTTTTTTAATTATCATATACTTGTATTCCGATTGGTCATCATGGGTTAGGCAACGCTATTTGCCCTATTGAGGGGATTTGGTTGGTATTCAACTGTCAAATCTCTTTATTTTACAAGCAACACTATCACTTGACAAGACACTAGAAGTGTTGAAACAAAATGGCTACTTCCGTAGTGATGTTATAACATGCGTATGTCATAATTTTGAATAATTATATATATATATATATATATATATATATATATATATATATATATATATATATATATATATACATATATATATATATATGATAATAAAATATTCCTAATATTCTTTTTTCGGTTATGATCTAGGCTCTGTGATCTCGAATATTTACTTGATATTAATTTATCCTACCTTTTTAGACTCTTCTAAAGAATTACTATTGCTCCAATAACTACTACCATGACTCACAATACTATACCACAGATTTATCACCTTTGTAGGAAGCTTGAAATACTTATTTAGAATACTTAGATATTCAGCATTTCGCAGTAACGTGTATAAGATAGAAAAACTGATTTTCAATAATTGTCATGTTAAATGTTACACATCAGTTTCAAATCGTGATTGGTTGGAATTAAATTGTCAGCTTAAACTTGGAAATAAGTTGTATTTTTTAAATATATTTTGATAATTATCAGTGATTAAATGATTTTTCCTAATATTCTCTGTGCTTAAATTAAGAAATATGAAAATGTATTTAAATATTTAATTTACAGCGATTTTCGAAGATATGTATATCGATTGGGGTTTTCACCGAAAGCTAATCCTGGTAAGTTTTACTTGAGCCTACTAATTTATATTTATTATTAACTTTCATATTTCTGGTCATTGCTTCGGTTAGGGAGATAGAAAATGTCTATAATTCCGTAGCACTTATTTCAGTATTCTTAGAGTAACTACCACAGGCATGTTTATATATACTTTATTCTTTGCAGAATAGATTTAACAATGGTATCAATTTTTGAATTATTCTCAAACAAATCAAACTTATATTGAAAAATGACATCATTCAGGATAAGTGTATCTTCGAAAAGTATTATCAGTTCTAATTCTCGTGAATGCAATTAATCTGGGATGAAGATTTACTTTTACTTCGACCAATCTTGATATGCTCTCAACAAAAATATTGTTTCTGTTGCCGGAACTTGGTCGTCATATTCTGAATTCTTCTGTTTCTGATTTTAATAAAAGCTTCTTTTTTTACATTTTCCTTGATTGCGAAATCAATGATGATCAGGATATTTCATATTTTATCATAAAATTTAAATGTCAGTCTGTTCATTTTGTCGAAACTATTATTTACAAGACGCTTATTCTGACAGCAGATAACACATGTCCAAATATGTTCTTAGATATTTGATAATTTAATAGTGTTCAAAATAATAAATTCAATTTTTTTGTTATTTTCCTTTTGTTTCTGTTGATGTTCATTTCCCAGTAAAATTTAGCTAACTTGGAGCGAGGCATGTCGGGAGTTAATTGCAAGAAAGAACTCCTTACCAGTGGGAAGTGAGTTCGATACCGAAATTGGTGACTGCTACTCGTGAACTTT
>OZ010578.1:19095826-19108326 GCA_963932145.1 Acanthosepion lycidas | reverse complement strand
AATGAGGTGTCTATTTTAAATCTGAAGTGCCTATTATTATTATTATTATTATTATTATTATTATTATTATAGCAGGCCACTCGTCTACTAGCGCGTTTAGCCGGTCCCTATTGCAGACGATTACTCAGAAGCATTTGTGTTTATTCACCACCACCACCACCACAGCCCATCTGTCGTTTTTACTGCAACTATGCCAAGCAGACCTCAGTTACAATTACTGGGAAAGAAAGTGTTATCTAGCGTAATCAACAAGGCTTGGTTTTCAGGAACTTTGCAAATGTGTCGCTTCGGTCCGATGACCACAGGAAGTCTACTTCCTGAAAAAATCGACGATGGTGAGATTCGAACACAAGTCTCATGGTCAAAATGCTAACGTTCTAATAACCCTACCACGTGCGCAACGTATTATGAAATAATAAACATTTGTGATTAAAAATAAATCCATACATTTATTTTTTAGAAAACTTATTTTACGGTTACGAAACTGAGCAGATGTGGGCTTCAGAGAAGCTAGTCTGACTGAAAATAATATTATTTCCTTAAAAAGGGAAACAGAATTGTATTTGTTCTGACGTTATTCCCGGATAACAGTAAAGTGTGCCGAACCAAACGGCATTTTTTCCGATAAAAGAGGACGCAGGTTTGCTTCCTGCCGGAGAACCC
Source organism: Acanthosepion lycidas (assembly GCA_963932145.1). Lineage (NCBI taxonomy): Eukaryota > Metazoa > Mollusca > Cephalopoda > Sepiida > Sepiidae > Acanthosepion > Acanthosepion lycidas. Next base: position 19,107,663 of record OZ010578.1, on the reverse strand, counting down.
ATTTCCTTTAGTAAGATTTATCGATGGCGCGTTACAATAGAAGGAAAACACACTGAAGTCAAGAAGGTCAGAGAAAAACAGAGCATGCCCCACAGAGTGAGCTTGAGTAAAGTGTTTAGGGGAGATAACTAAAAAAGTAGGACAGTAAAGTGTGGGGTGCCATGATAGCTAACCCCCTGATTTTTCACAGCACATATAAGAAGATTTATACTAGCATCTAAGTAATACACTTTTTTCAGATGTTTGAATAATGATACAATTCTGACGGTTTTATACATAATAATGTTGTGAAGCGAAGGATGTTAGACCGATATTGCAAAAGTGAAATGTGGATGGTCGATATTTTTAAAATACAACGTATCAAATCAAAACTAAAAGAAGGGAAATCATTAGAATATAAAGAATATATGCACTTAATTGCATCTTCTGGATTCTTAAACAAAATGTTACAGAAATATCTCATTATCTAATAGAAGATTTAAAAGTTTAGCCCAAATTAACACATGTGACTTTAAAATAATGAATATTTAGTCACGACAAGGGAATGAATTTAAGAAAATCGCAAAATGGAAAACGAAACGTTGAGGATTTCAAACGCAAAACGAAAGACTAAGCAGGAAGAAATTTACTCATCAAGAAACGCGTCAAGACGTTTTATGGTGTAAGAGAAGCACAATACTTAAATGTTCTGGAAGAGAACTTATATATATATATATATATATATATATATATATATATATATATATATATATATATAATCATTTATTTAAAAATATGATTCCAAAATGATTATATTTATGCTCTACTTTTGTATCGAGGACTATTTATTAAAAATAATAACAAAAATGCTAAAGAACCTGGGATTATTTACCTAACATGTTCTTTCCTATTTTCTATATATTTTTACACACACACACACACACACACACACACACACACACACACACACACACATATATATATATATATATATATATATATATATATATATATATATATAATCGGAAACTTCAATGTGATGTAATGGTTAGTAAGATTGTCTTACTAGATCAGTTGCTACTGAAAAGTGAGTTCGATCCTCACTTGGTGCCCCTACTGCCGGCCTTGTGGCATATCTAAGCTATGCTTAGAAAAATCCTTTGGGCCTGGTGTAATGGTTAGCAAGATTGTCTCGCTAAAATAGTTACGACTGGGTAGTGAGTTCGATCCTCACTGGGTGCTCTACACTCTCGGCCGTGTGCCACATCTAAGCAGCCCTTAGGAAATAATCTTTATGGGCACCTCGACATGGTGTAATGGTTAGTGAGCTTGTCTAAATTAGTTACGAATGAGTAGTGAGTTCGATCCACACTGGCTGCTCATTGGGCCACCAGAGATATAATAAAACTCCATTCCGCAGTGTTTGATTTCGGAAAAAAAGATGACTCGTAGTTTCCCGTTCGTGGAATATGTCCTTCCGCGCGACATTGATGAATCCGGGGCGTGTAAATCTGTAGTCCTAAACATTTTTTCTCCAGATACAGGATTATCTCTCTATATGTAATACCCTTCCATTTCGTTTCTCTTACACTCTCTTTTGCTGTATAGGTACATGTGATATATTATTCTTTGCATGTGACACGTGTATATATGTAAATGTAGTTTTCTGTATGCCTTAGTGACATGAAAGTCTCTCTGAGAACAAAGCATGTTTGTCATTTTTTTTGCTTTCAGTAATTCAGTCCGTGAACTACGGTGTTATACGACGGATATAATAATGCCCATAATGGGGGAAATATGCGGGAGAACAGATCATTCTTCTCTAACTCTCTCCTGTTATAATATCATTTGGATTAATTTCCTGGACTGTATGCTAAATTTCAGGGGGGGTGGAAATAACCTGTTTTAATTTATAATTATATCTATGTAATGTCAAAGTACCACACTTGGAAAAAATAATGAAATATTACTTATTGCAGCTGATAAATAGAAAATGAGACGAGAAAATAGATTAGATGGCTAGGACATGCAACGTCACGTCAGGTGATATACAAACGGAGATTCTAAAAACATAGTTTTGTAAAAATCCCCATTAGTCCTATGGTCGGAGGGTTAATGGGCAGCTAAACACCTTATCACCTTCCTTCATAGGTCTCGGTTGCATGTCTGCGTATCTGTGAATGAGCTCCCAGTCCACTCAGTGACATTGACCCTTGCTCTTTTACATTGCATTAGGTTGGTGCAAAAATAATGACGTAATAATGTCGTTTTTGGACGTTAAAAATACATCAAAAAACGACATTATTACGTCAATATTTTTGCACCAACCCAATAACATAGCAGTGAAAAGGTTTTTGGCTTATATGATGTGTTAATATCATTCCCCTTTCTTCTTGACAGTCGATATCTTACTTACTGATGTCTTGGCGTGCTTTATTTGTTATATAGAGGAGATTCTTAGGATGGTTTCGTAGCATCTACGTTCGAAGGTTAAGATACTTTGTCATTCAAATGTTGCTGACCAAGATGCGCAGGATTAAAGAAGAACTGAAAACTTAGCGAAACAAAAATAAAAGAGAGAAGCAGCATTTTTATGGCAAAAAAAAAAAAATTACTGGATAAAAAACTAATTTTATTACGGCTAAAATAATTAGTGAGTCGCCGAAAAACGAATATTGATTGTTTTTAATAAAAGCAAAAACAGGTTTTTTTTTTTTTATATATTTTCGGCACTATCCTGGTATTTAGGTTGCACTCAATTTCCCACCACCGGAGCGTAATATCCGTTCTATAAATATTTTCATAGTAATTGTTTTAATGAAATTTCCTGTTTGGTAATTCGATTGTATGAAGGTAAGTGTGTCAATGAATTATCAACAAACCCTTATCCTTTTTCCGACGAAATATCTATATGTAATCATGAAGTCGATTATAATAATTTCTTCTCTCGTGTTTCACTCCCGACTTGTGATTTTCTATCAAATACGATCAACATTTATTAACTTTATGCACCATCAATAGGCAACTGTTCTTTCTTTGAAATGTGTTTTTTATTGATCTTTATCCACACTAATATTTTCTCTTGTGTCTTAGGGACTTTATCACCTTGTTCGGGGGGTGAAATTACTAAATCAAAAATCCAAAGGAAAACTGAACAAATATTTACATATTTTTGTCGGAAAAGGCTTACATTTGCTGCTGTGAAAATTACTGGGACTTAAACATACAAACCGTTGTTATATGAATAAAGCTGAAGATGAGGTCTTGCAATTTGAACGGAGTATAAGCTCCATCCCCCAAAAGGATATTTAACCACTGTAAACAAAGGTGAAATTGAATATTGCCAGATTGTCAACGTTGCTGTCATAGCTTGTCAGATATCCAAATAGGATCAAATAGAAATTCTTGAATATTATCCAAATCTTAGCAGATATTTGAAAAAGAAAATTGGAACGGGAAGTGGAGATATTCACTAATCGGCTCACGCGGTCGGATGTGACACAAGGCCGAATTTAATGTGGGGTATCCGAGCCCTTGACCTCTGCCAAAAATTCCCGGTAGGCCCCGTTTAAAAACGGGGACGGATAGCTGTTTCCCGAGACGAGATTCTGCCCTTCGTCCTAACCTTGTCTGGGAATCCTCTTTTCCCGGAGGCAAAGAGTTTGACCAGCACAGTTACAAAGTAATTCGGACAGTGGACGCGGAGGCGATAGTTGTCCCTTTCAGTTTTGCCCGCTTACAACAAATGGTAAGACACATGAAAAGAATTTGAAAGAATAACATTCGAATCGGAAGATTGGAAATCATCGTTTGAAACACATTAAGAAAATCAGTAAGTTTAATGAGCAATATATTGGATAAAAATCCTGTCACTTTTTATCTAATAAAATAAATATCGAAAATTAGAAATGAAATAGTGAATGTATATAAAACCAGAGACTGGAATAAAGAAAATATGAAAACTGTCAATATCTCTCTATATTTTTGACATGAGATATTATGTACCCAATTTACATGATTCGGACAATTGTCCTCATCTTTGTCACCATATTTATTACAACGTTTCGCCCGTTGTATGCTCCGGCCTTCTTCAGGTGGTTGGAATATCCTCAAGGACACATACCAGAGTGGATAAAGGCGTTAGTTAGATCCAGTGACAGGAACACAAATGTGAGTTCAATACCTTGTTAAAGCTGTGGAGAACTTGGGGTTGGAGAGGGGAATTAACAAGAGATACCTGACATCCATTAGACACGGAACGTGGAACTAGAACAGTCTACACCAGTGAGCAAAATAAAGTGTTCAGTTCGACATTCCAAACACCTGAAGAAGACCGGACCGTACAACGGCCGAAACGTTATAATAAATATGGCGACAAATATGAGGACAATACTCCGAATAATGCATGTCAGAAATATAGAGAGATATTGACAGTTTTAATATTTTCTTATCCTAGTGTCTGGTTTTATATACATTCGCTATTTCATTTCTAATTTTCGATATCGCTAAAATATATCTTACTATTATTGCGTAAATCATTCACCAGTAATAACAAAAGGCCTTTATTAAACAAAAAGTGGTAAATAGACAAGAAAAAGCTGATATCAAATTAAACAGATAGAATTATAACACACTAGAAATCGTGCAAAATATTTATAGTAGAACATGCCAATGAATCCATAATCTTCATTAAAATATTTAAAAAATCTGATGTGTGCGTGAAATTAAATATCACATTGATGTAGACAACATAAAACGACTTATATGTTCTTGATATTTAGCATAAAAAAAAAAATTAATTTTACATCTTTAAGAAAAATCCATTCCTTTTATAGTTGAGATATTTCTCTCGATAATTGTAATTAAATCTAAACTGAAAAAGAGCGATAAATCAATATCTATTAAGTATAAATTACTGTGTGATTTGTTTTGGACATCGAATATTATTCTGCTTAATCGTAGATATAGCACCCTTTGTAACATTAAAGGGATAGTATCTCGTCTCAGAACTTTAAATGCAGCTGTAAAAGTTTACGGGGTTAATTTCTTGTAACTACCAAAAAACTGGGAGAGAAATTTAAAAAAAAAACACTATTTTGAAGAACACGTTAAAAACTGCCCAAAAGAAGGCAATTTGGGATAAAAAAAAAATCATTGCCTTGTTACATAAAAATTCTAGTTGTCACTCGATGTCTATTCTTAATATTGGTGAATTACTCCTTGGATAATAGAAGTAGTTTAATTCTTGTTTTCGCCACTATTTAGAATGCTGAGTTTTCCTGCTCCTAAATTGGTTGCCAGCCAAATAAAAGGAGTTCAGAACAAACTGCTATTTAGCACATTGCATGGATGTATTAGTGTGAGGGTTTTTTTGAAAAATATTTTGCGTGAATATTTTCTTGCCGAGAATATTTCTATTATTTTATTGTTCTGAGAAAGTTTAAATGATTTATATTTTGGATGTTAAATAAGTGTTGGAATCTGTCTGGTTTTCTGTGGCTTCCTTTTCTCTTATGAAGATAAAGTAAAAAGTACGACATTACATTTTGCAATGAATAAATTATCATCAATTATTACGCAAAAATGAAAATAACACTGACATCTCATTTTAAAATATATATTTACCAAAACTGCACAAAAATATATTGAAATACTAAAGAGTTGCATCAGATGAATTCTTGCATTTCCGAAAAGCATCTCTGCGAAAATGAAGGCGGCATACAAGACCGGGATTTAACCTACGTTCACCGGTTCTATTTTCCGTGACGGTAAGTATTAAACTAAAAAGAATCAATTCATTGTATATTCCTCTAGTTTTCATGTTATTATTTCATATTAGACTATATTTTGTTCATATTAGATTATATTTTTTCCAGACTTTTATTACTATATTGATAATAATTCCTTTATTCTTCATAATTTTATGGAAAATTTATCACAGATCTAGGTGAAAATGCTGTCCTAGACAAATCTTTTAAAAAAGTTTCCGTTTCTTTTTATACATTAAGGCTTGATGAAATTTTTATGGTTTCTCGAAGCGATGGAAAATAAATATCTAATGAAATTTTGTTTCTGATTTCATCAGCGTTTTAAAGTTTTCTTTCACGTTTATTTTTTTTTTATTTCACCTTTACATTTTCCTACTTAGTAATCGAACAAAGATGAAGAAATAAAATACAGGGAGGCAGCAACATGAAGTGAAAAGAGGAAACAATCTAAAAAGGAGTATTGAGAGAAAGAGTAAAGATGGCAAAATTAAGGACAGAGAAATGTCATTTAACGAAAAGAAAGAAAATGGAAACAAGAGAAAAAAAAATTCTTATAACGAAAAGCTAAAGGACTTAAGTAAAAAAAAAAAAAATGAAAAGAAAAAAGAAACAAATGAAAAAGAAAACCAAAACCTCTTAAAAATAACGCTAACGAAACAGATAAATACAAGAAAAAAAATGGTGGAATTGATCCCGATGGTAGAGGATGGCGGACGAACTCAAACAGTGGGCAATATTTAGTGTCAGAGATATTTGGAGCTGTGAGCGGTATTTTCGTCTTGTCAGTGCTAAAAATCGGTAATCCTATTGTCTCCGGCAACGGAGAGAGGAGTGTTGTTTTTGCGGGACAGACGCTGTTTTTATTGAACATGGGTGCGTTACTGACAAGTATAACAACATATCTACCTATGTTTGTACAAACCCCACCTCCTATTCTCCGTACGCCTTCAGTTCGAATGTGTGGTTATGCGCCCATGTGAGTGGGTGACTAGTGGCGGTCGTTCAGCGATGTTTGTTAAAGATCAAGCTGAGAAAGACTATTTACAAGAAATCGTCGGTGTTGCTAAAGAAACTGAAAGTAACGCTGAAAGGAACGTAAATAGGAGAAACTGATCTTGCTGTAAATAAGACAACCGAAGAGAGAATTGAGGATCTAAAGGCGACAAATTTAATTATTCCAAATATATTTGTAGACATAACATTGTAAGTAAGACAGACAAGTAAAAGACGCGATGTAAGGTCGAGTCTCAACGGAGGTTGCTTTTCCGGTAATATAATCGTGAACTTATTACAATTAGAAAATGATAAAAGCTGGGTTGAATTGTTTTCGCATTTATCAAATGCCTTAATATTATTCAATAGTGGTTAATACACTCTATCCATGATATTGAACACTTTAACCGATATATATAATATATAGAGATTGTAATAAAAACATTTTACATCAACACAAAAAGCTTTAATGTTTCAATACAAAATAGTATTAAAACATGAAAGCTTTTGTTTAGCGATGTAAAATGTTTTATTATAATCTCTCATAATAAAAAAAAATATATTATAATATTTTGTTCTATTTTGTATGGAACACTTTTTTATGGATAGGTTCAACGGTTATCGAGGATTGGATTTTTTTTTTTCTGTGGAGCCATTTGAAAGCAGTTCTTCATCAGACGTACCCAAGACATATTTAGGAATTAAATTAAAGAATAAAATATGAATGCAGTAAAATGACAGAAGAAACTCTCCAACGTGACAGTCAAACATGAACGAACAGAATGTAAATGTATTTTAAAAAGTAGGGGAATATTTTGAAATGTGAAATTACGAATAGATAAAATTTCTATTGTTGATTCCGGGAAGAAATCCGATACCAATAAGTAAAAAAAGCCAAGAATGAATATGGAAAAATAATGTATTAACGGAATAATACAAACTGGTAATGCAGATTAGTAGTTCCAGGAATACGGGTTAGTAAAAAAATATCTATACAGTCTTTGGTATTGAAGTATCGCTGTATGACTTCTTACTGAGTCTACGTGCTCGCTCACTGTGACTCTTGCTGGCTATGTTCGTTCTGTCTGTTACCTTACTCTCACTATTCAGGTTACCTACAACCTTTTACTCTCCTTGTCTTGCTCTGTCTGTCGGGTCTTCACGTAGCAGTAGTATATGTATATACTGGCTGAGTCCATTTGTGTAAAAAGGGGAGAACACCTCAACAATTTCCATGAGTAATTATACTTTTAATAAAATATACCTAAGATGTGAAAATTTTCCTTCACCTTGTATATTGTATTGAGGATTTTATGTTATATAATTTTTATATTAAAAAATATCTCGCCATTACATAATATTTCAGTTTTTAAAAGGGCGCGTCAAAACGTGAAGAGAGTGTGTTATATATTTAAGCAATATATTTAAGCAATAATATATATATATATATATATATATATATATATATACCGAAATTTTATCGATTAAGAACTGTTTATTATGTTTACTGGCATGGAAGTAGTTTTTTGTTTTGCATTCAATGTGATGCTGTATTTTAGTGTTTGTTGCATTTGTTATGATTTCTTGTTGTTTTAGTTGATGGCATACAATTCAATGACTTATAATGAATTAAATAAATATCAAGTGAATATAACACAAATACACAATAGATTGATATAGTTAAATTTTATTTACATGAGTGGCTGATTGAAGATGATGTCTCTCCAAGAAGCTCTTCCATGGACTTTGGGAATTGGACAAAGACATTTTCAGTGATATATATATATGATCCCATATCTCTGTCTATCTGTCTCCACACACACACGCACACACACACACACATATATATATATATATATATATATATATATATATATATATACCGGGTATCATAGAGCAAACTGTACAAATCATTTAACATCAAAATTTTTTAATTCTTAGATTAAGATTTGAACGGTTGTATGTTAGAAGTGATTAAAGCTATCTTACTGTAATTTTCTGATGTTTCTTTTATAAAACTATTGAACTCTAGTTTGAACAATAACAATTTTATAGCTCTAAGTTGAAATGATAATGCTGTTTTTATCCCCTGATCCAGTTGTTCTCACTACTTGTCCTACGTTTTTAAAGTTATTCACCGTTCTCTTGATGGTTCTTGAATGGACTTTGAAGAGGAAAGCCAGAGTTGGAATGTTGATACCATTACTTAAGGCCTGAATGATCTTTTTCTTCTCACCATTACTCATTTAGGAAGACATAGTTGTGCTGAAACTAAATGATTTTGACCTGTTCACTTTCTAGCTGAATAACGCAAAGGGTATTTCAGTGATTCTTACAATAAATGGTGTCAAGATAGGTAAACGGCTTGTCTGTTTTTTTAATATATTAAACATTATGTGGCATGTACAATTATCCCATGCTGTTACAGGATTTGGCCAATTTTACTGTTAAACCCGTTATACATACACAAACACACACACACTCATACACACACACACACAAATATATATATATATATATATATATATGGTTGGATAGATGTGAGCTTGCTCTATCTCTGATATTGAGCGCTTTCTAATAAGTACCGCGCATATAATATATAAATAATTATACACATATATATATATATTTATTTATATTTATATACACACACTTTTCACACACATATATATATATATATATATATATATATATATATATATATATATATATATATATATATATACATATATATATATATATATGTATATATATATATATATATATATATATATATATTGATACATGTTTCATTAAATATTAAAGACAAGTGTTGTCTATTTATTTTATGTAAATTTTTTTCGTAACGTCTGATAAGTTTAATAACATTATCGTTGAACGAAGAAAGAAATTCACAATAGTGATCCATATCTTTTTTAATACAATCTAAGCTTTCGGCTTACATAAGCCATTATCAAAGATGTCAATTACAACATATTAAACAATATACGGACAAGACAGTGATGATAGTCTGTCAATGTAAGCCGAAAGCTTAGATTGTATTAAAAAAATATGGATCACTATTGTGAATTTCTTTCTTCGTTCAACGATAATGTTATTAAACTTATCAGATGTTACGAAAATGTTTTACATAAAATAAATAGACAACACTTGTCTATAATATTTAATGAAACGTGTATCAATGAATAGATGCTGCCTAAATACACACAATATATATATATATATATATATATATATATATATATATATATATATATATATATATATATATATATATGTGTGTGTGTAGAGGGATTGCGGTTATGAAATAACGGTCTGCATTCAGACATAAGTAAAGAACAAGGTTCATTGTATGGTGATATTCCAATTAGGTTTCCACACTTATCTGCCCCAATACAGTCTTTCTAATGTACATTAGTTGTATTGTACTATTTACAAATCTAATTCTACACGTCTATGTATCGTGTCCTTTCAAATAGCTGGAATCAAGTCTCTTCACGATTTGCTGTCCATTGAGGCACATAATAAAATTTGTCTTTGCTATCACTCCAAAAGTTTGTCCCGACATCAAGCTCGCTAGGTAGTTTATGTGTTGTTTTCCTCGTGATCGTTTGCTTTCAATCTGTCCTGTATGTGCGAACATTTTGACGCGCTCTATTCTCATTATGCGCCCTAGAAATGAAATCTGTCTCCTTATGTTATGCATATTTTTGCTTCTTTTTTTCTAAACTCCGCCGTAACTCACATGTTGTCTATGATATTTTCAACCTACTTCTATAGAACTAGATTTCTTTTGCTTCATGTCCCGTCTTTATTTATGAGGAGATTGTCGATCATTCACAATTTTCTAACACTTTGAAAGAAACATTAAAAAGACCTTTCTTATCACTACTGCTAATTAAATCCGAGATTTTTTTTTCTCGAAATGCTATCAGAAGATAATTCTGTGTTAATTTCAGCGGAGAATTCACAATGGATTCATTTATCTCTTTCGTATTTCTCATTATAGTTATATATTTATAGAAATCATTCATTATCGTTGTCGTACAAATACACGAATATGTGTGTATGAGAAAGTGGTGACAAATATGATGAATATTTTCTTTCCGGGAATGTTTCTATTATTTTATTCCTCTCAGAAATTTTAAATGATTTATATTTTGGATGTTAAATAAGTGTCGAAATCTGTCGGGTTTTCTGTGGCTTCCTTTTCAGTTATTGAGATAAAATAGAAACTAGGATGGTGAGATGAATAAACTGTCGTCTAAATTACGCAAAAAATGAAAAATAATGCATACATTTCATTTTAATAGTTATATTTGCCAAAATTGTACAAAAATATTTTGAAATAGTAAAGATTAAATGTATTCTCTAAAATCGCCATTGGCTTCAACCATGGCCTCTAGACGACTTCAGAATGTACTGCGTCTCTTCTGGACTTTTGTTAAGTTGAATGCTGTCATAACCATTGCCTTCCGTTAATCTTTGGTGTTACAAGGAATTTCGTTCAACTGAAACCTACACATAATATTCAATGAGGTTGTAGTCTGTGGAGATATGTGGCCAGATATAAGGGGTGATGTCGCAGAAATAGTCTGACAGCCATGAATAGGCTCTCCTAATTGTGTGGCATGTTGCATTGTTACCATTTTGCATTTTCTAGCAGCCACCATCTTGACCCAAGGAAGCACTAACTCCACAAGGCACTTGGTGGAGGCATCCTTGCTGAATCTGTGGCCCCGAGGGGAAATGAATGGAAGCATAACGTAGCCATCACTTGTGTTCAGACTAAACACCATTGTAATCACCATTAGACTCATACAATGATTTCCTAATTTTCTATAATTTGCTCAGATTGACATCAAAACACTGAGATATTCTTGTTAGAGCTTCCGGCGTTAATCCAAGCAGTAAAACATGCTGTTTTTAAATTACCGGCGGAGTGCATTGCATCATGGTGCTCTTTTTTTCACAGGCGCTGCCCGAATGGCACTACTATAAAATGCTGTCGACTAAATAAAAAATAAAAGAAAACAAGGCACATGTGCAAAAAAAACAAACATAGGATGGCTACTATTTATCTTTATATATGCATGC
>OZ010578.1:19063326-19090826 GCA_963932145.1 Acanthosepion lycidas | reverse complement strand
ATATTTTCTATGAAAATTTCACCGACATTCTGGCCGATAAATGTCGTTAATACTGTTCATTATAAACAGAGCATTTACTTTTGTATCTATAAGAATAAAGTATAAACATAAAAATATCTTAAAATTATTGTCGGAGTTTTTCCTTTTGAAAATGTGTCTCGTCATTTGTTTACATTTAGATACGCATCGAGCAGATATAAATATACGAGAGAAAACCATGGAGAATTGTAGTTTAAAAAGAGTAAAATCGACCTTGCTAACCGAAACGCCCCCCACCTCCTGTGGCTAAATCGGTAAATCCTGTCAGGTTATATGACGGATCCGTATAGGATACAGGTTCGATTCCTTTCGGAGGAGGCATATTTTCTATAAAAAATTCTCGGACATTCATTTCTGTTTGCTTAAATAATTTAGACATATCATGTCGTACAATTGACGTAGGTAATATATGTAGTTATTGATATACACTTTTCATTAGGTTACAATACAGTGAGCACTCTTTTGATTACACCAAAAATCAAATAATTATTTATTTGCAAATCTTTATATAAACGTAATCGAACACATATGTAGTTCCTCATATCTCTTTATTTAATTCACATTTATATTCATAATTGCTGGCTACTCTTATTCATAGATACCCGTCTACTATTGCGTATATACAATCCTTATTGCAGACGCTTTATCAGGTACATTTAATTTTGTACAAAACCCACGAAGCCCACCTGTGGTGTATAATGCCCACTATGCGAAGCAGACCTTAGAGTTTCTGGGAGAGGGCGTTTTATCTAGTTTGATCAACAATTTGAACAAGTCCAGCAGACGCAAGGCCTCAGTTACGATGAGTTGTGGCTTTGTTTTAACACAGCTATCCACGCCTCTCAAACTAGAATTATGTCTAACCAATTACACTCGCAACACGCGGTATCATTTTTCCGATGCCGCACGCTAGGGTCGATCCAGTCTGACAACTTCAAGAAGTCTCCTTCCTGACAAATCGACTACATATATATATATATATTTATATATATATATATATATATATATATGTGTGTGTGCGTGTGTGTGTGTGTGTGTGTGTGTGTGTGTTCGTAGTCTTTGCCAAAATATATTAAAAACATCACTTTATATTACACCATGTAGCAAAGACCTGGGCGTTGTTGCAGAATTCACAGACTGAAACACTGTAAACGAACCGGCAAATGTCTTCAGAGTGATCCGAATAATTTGTCGAATAATCGGCCAGTTCACTGACCTTCTTCTCTGTGGATGTTTCGACACGAGCAAAGGACGATCATGCCAAATAAGAGTCACTGTTTGCTTAATCTTGTTCCTTCTATATTTCGTGTAAGGTGAAAGCAGGCAAGACTACATTTGCTGGAGGATAAATCAGTCTGCACATCCCTCTCTGCTTTGTCTCGTTAAGAAATCGTTTGTTTGGAACAGTGAACTTCCATTCTAAATGGCCGTAAATTGCTGAAAATTTTTTATTTTTTTATTATTTATTATTTTATTTTATTATTCATTATTTAATATTTGAAGATATTTTACTCAAACCATACGTATAACTTTTCTATAATTATTTCATCTTAAAAGATCGACATATTACATGTTAGGATCTCATATGACTTTAAACATCTCTTTAATAAATTCATTAAAAACCGTAACATATTATCACTCATTTATATCTCTCCACGATTATATATATATATATATATATATATATATATATATATATATATATATATATACGAGATCATGGTTTAAATTTCAGCACAGTATTTCATTAATTTCATATATCTATATCACTCTTTATAATTCACACATACACATACCTATACGCGGACACACACATGTATATGTGTGTACGTATGTATATATTAGACAAAACATCAAACAGCTCTACTTACCTAATATATATAGATGACGTAATCATATTCTATCCCTCAATTACCCACCTACCCTGCACACAAATTTTAACTAAACAATCATCTACGTTCCCCTGACTTGTTATTAATGCACAACAATGAGGAATTAGATTTTAAAGTTTATCGTAAAGCAACAAAGGTAATGACTTAATCAACTTCTATTTCCACCACAACCAAAGATGAAATTTGGACTAATCATAGGATTCTACCTCAGATCCCATAGGATATGTAACCCGTAATACCTAAATGAAGAAGAGGAATATATTGAGAAAACTTTCAAACATCTTCACTACCCACATCTTTTTTCTCATTGTTAAAAAAATAGCTTACAAATCTACAAAGCCAAAAAACAGACACCACCAATAAGATCTCTATCAAAAATTATAAAAAAATCATAATCCTGACTTCCAATAGTCTTTCTACTAAACCCGTAAATTAGTCATTCATAATACTATGATATTTACAACCACCTCCAATACAACTGGAGATATAATTTGAAAGAAAAATAAACCCAACACATTTTTTTTTTGCAAATACTACTAAACCTGGCATGATGAACAGATTCAACAAGGCCGGTGCACTAATATATCGGTCAGGATGACTTGTAACTTTGGGCTAACACAACAACAATGTAGTGACATTTCTTATCTGCCGTTAATATTATACACGTCTATGCGTTCACATTAATCATTTATTATTTCAATTTCGAAAAAGGATTTGTCATATAAAGAAACGTATCATGTAAGCAAGCAACAAAATGAAAGTTTACATTAAAAAGTAATTGCTACCCTTAAAGCAAAACATTCAGTGCTACTGCTTCAATGAATCTCAAGAATTGTGACACTATCACAAACTTTCGTCGAACTGGCGATAATTTGAAAATTTCTAAAATATATTGAAAGAGAATTCAGAAAATATAGAATGATTACTCGAAAGAAGATAAAAGTTTATTTAAAAACAGTTCTAACATCATATTTTAGTGTTAAAATCCTACAATATATTTCTTTAGATAAAGAGCCGTGATATTTCTCTTGTGAACATCAATATCTAATAATATTTTGGAATAGGTCTTCTGGCATTAGACGAAAATATATCAGTAACGGAAATACTCGTGGATAATACGCACTTTTCCGGATTCGTAAAAGCAAAAATAATTAAATATTAATTTTAGGCATTATTTGTACTATTGTCCTTATCTTTATCGCCATATTTATCACAATGTTTCGGCTGTTGTACGCTCCGGCCTTCTTCAGGTGGTTGGAATTTCGAACTGAACCCTATTTCCCTCACTGGGGTAGACTGTTCTAGTTCCACATGCCATGTGTAATGGATGTCAGTTATCAGTTATCTCCTGTTAATTCCCCTCTCCAAGTTCTTCACTGCCATAACCAGGTATTGAACTCACACTCTTTGGATCTTGTCACTGGATTTAACTAACGCCTTTATCCACTGTGCCATGAGGACATCTGTGTATGAATTTCTGGGTATTATAAACTTAATGTCTTCAACAAGCATATTTACCAGTCCTCATATTGCAATTTTTTGCTGTTATCATTACATGTTTTTACCACAGCTCATATTGCAACTTTGTTGTCATTGCTTTTCTCTGGCACTCCTTATTACTGGTTCCCATATTGTATTTATTTCTATGCTTGGTCGGCTCAGGATATTTCTGTGGCCTAGCATATGTGCTGATTCCTTAAGTTTACGAATTTTCCAATAGTGTTCTTTGTCTGTGGAGAACTTTCAGAGGGAAATTAGCAGGAGATAACCGATAACTGACATCTATCAAACATAGCACGTGGAACTAGAACAGTCTGAATAATGTAAATAATTTACATAATACCTCATCTCAGAAATATAGATAGATTAATTTTAGGGCTGTGCTCACTGAAATCTTCGTGTAACCTGAATAAAATTAAGTTATATCTATAGTCCAAACTATGTAATGGACAAAACAATGTTTAAATCAATAAACAAATCATATCATCATGCAAATCCTAAATTTTCCTGTCCTTATAAATGGATGACACGTGTTTCATTAGTATTTTCTGTATAGTTGATTTCATCATCTTTGACATTTCGTTGTCAATCATAAAACCATTTCATTGTTTTTCTTAAACAAAATCATCGTTCGGATGTTTCATCAATACAAATTTGAAATTTCCATAACAATGTTATTCTACCAAATTCGAACAGTTACTGTGTATTATAGAAGAGAAAATATTTTTTCCAGAATTTCCTAGTCCAATGACAGGGGTGCGTATTATAATCAAGCATATATTATATATGAATAATTACCTTATTTCAGTTATAATGTTGGCGATAGACAAATACCTCACATTAGTCATAATGATGTCTTCAACGGATCTTAAGCAGGAGTAGGGAATTAAATCTTATTTATTGAATAGGAATTATTTTACCTGATTCAGTATGTTCGATTTATACGGATTTAGTCTCCCGTTCGGATAAAGGTAGTCGGAACTTTTGATGCTAAGCAAATAAATTTAATTCTTCTTAAATCCCCTCTAAATCTGTCCAGAAAGTTTGAATAATTCTATAAAGTCATTGGAAGAATGAGTTGAACATTACATTTGGTGGTAGGGCGTAGATGCTATAACATTACATTTCCAAAAGAATGAAGTTAAAAAACCGGTTTTACTCCACGTAGACTATCTCTCTCTCTCTCTCTCTCTCTCTCTCTCTCTATATATATATATATATATATATATATATATATATATATATATATATATATATATATGAACGTGTATTAAGCTATTTAGAGAATAAGAAATGTTACAAATCTTATTGCAAATGTTTTATAAACGAAAGCCATTTCGTATACAAAAAAATTTGTTTAGAAATGTTTATTCTAAGATAATTTCATTTATCATATATTAAAACATAAAAATATTTCCTTCAAAATAAAATAACTTGAGAAATAATATACCTCGAAAACCTTTAAATTAATTTTATTTTCGATATAAACCCAAATCATATGGAAGTATTTCAATGACTTTTATTAGTTTCAAAGAAATCTTTGGCAGTCTTTCGCCGAAAACAGAAGATAAATGTAGCTACGCAGTAAATATATATTAATCGTCTTCTTTGTGTATGTCACTTCAAGTGCTTAGTGATAGTGGTTTTCCTCATTTCCGTATCGTTTTATCTCTTAGTAATCTTGACTATGGTCTACCATAACTCAACGTAGGATCCACGGACATATGTGTTAACGTGTGTTTTAACAAACGTGTTTCTTCAATATGCAGACCCTCAAATACACAACGTGTTTATGATCTTTACTTACAGAGTTTGAATGTCCCTGTTGAAATATAATTACATAAATCCTTATTTCGTTGTTGCATAAAATTAACTCAAATATCTGATGATAGATGCGGAAGATGAACTTATTTCTAGAAGATTTTCTGAAGTAATACTTATTTATGCTTGTTGGATTAAACACAGCATATTTTAGTCGATACCTTCATCGGTTGTTAAATCAAACCCACCTCCAGCGATATTTGAACTCACATTGAATGGATTTATGCGCAATAATCTCACAGATTAAATTGTTTGGAAGAAAATAAATTCCTTTTTCTAATAAATGCTATTTCGATATATAACTTGTGAAAATAAAATTGTTGAACTTTTTCCACTTATCTAAATTTATATACTAGTGTTTTCAGGATAATCTTAAAGGAAATAAAGCCAGACAATTCCCCATTCCAAAACAGTTCGTGCAAATATTGAGACAATGAAACCATTCTTTACAGCTGACAGCCACAAGGATTATAAATGATGAAATAGTAAATAGAAAAAGAAACATGAAATAATGCAAAAAGCTAATATTATTTTCGTCGACGTTCTGAGAATAAAAAAAAATGTAAAATACATTACAAATTTTAATGGTAACATTTATTTACCATTCCGGAATAAATTCAATATTTCTTCGTTTTTTAAAATCGTATTTTAATTACTAATTGTCAACACAGAAATCGATTAATATTTCATATTTACATTTGTTATAGGCATAACAATACCAATATAGATACAAGAAAAGACTGTTTATACTCGTCTGAATATGTTATCTCCGGCATCACAAACTTTTTGAGTATAATTTCCAATGTGATATAATACCCATAGGTAAACTGATCGGTTGAGAAGAAGAAAAATACGTCCGTCATCTGAATATAATCAAATTAATTGGTATAAATTCTATGTTTTAGTCATCTGAGAGTACCATATTTGCCTTTCACAATATTTCAAATGCTAACCTCTAGTAGAGCAATTCATTGCGACTTCTCGGTCTCACGTTTTTTGCTCTCATAAAGTGGAAAGATTATATTGATTCAATTATTAGGTCTGTTGCTAGGCAAGTTTGTTCACTGTATCCCGCTAGACATTTATCTCGCTTGAATTCAACTTGCACGTTTAGAAATCTACCATTCGTCCGGGTAATGACTATTGCTGAAACAACTGGTATGGTTTCTCTACTATAGTTATTTACATTCTTGACAAAATCCAAAGAATAGTCGGTAAGGCTATCGGTCTTGAACAGGATGTAAACTTGACATCAATCAATTTCCCACTACTACAATGGGTTCACCCTGTTTTCTTTGTATAAATATCTTCATGGCAATTGCATTAAAATAGTCTCTTCCTTCGGATCCTGAACGCGAGTGTACTAGATTGGAAAGTAAGCCTCATTGTTTTACTTTTGAAATAACTACATGCAACCGTATATTATAATTTCTCGTTCTTCTCGCCTTCTAGTTTCGTACTTTCATGTAAACTAAAATCTTCAAAAAATTTCAAACAAGGTAAATCGACATATTTTGTTTCTCTCTTTCCGAATATTGTTCTTTCATTGTTCTTTTCTACTCGCTAATATTTTCTCATTCCCTTTCAACCCAGTAATTCCTCACGTCTTAGTGACATTATCGCCTTGCTGAGGTGAAATGATAAAAGAAAATTTCAAAGTTGCGGACCATATTAAAATTACTAGCATTACGCCACTGAAAATATTAGATTATTTCAGCAGCCAGTAAAATGTTCTGATAACAGAGCTGTATGGAAATAGTCGTGAAAAAAAAAATAGAAAATTACGTGATAAAAAAGTTTTAGTCATAATTCATCCAATGAGGTCAACAAGAGACTGACAAGGGGAAACATTGCATTTGGCAGATTGTACAAATGTGTGTGGTACAACAGACACCTAAAGAAGGGCACTAAGATCAGAGTGTATAGAGTGTATCCTCGCTACTTTCCTATACGCCTCAGAATCATGGGTCACTTGTCGACATCACCTGTAACTCCTCGAACGGTTCCACAAGCACTGCATCCGCACAATCATTAACATGCACTGGAGTGACTTCGTCACCAATAATGTAATCCTTGAAAAAGCGAAGATCACCAGCATTGAGGCCATGCTGTTGAATTCCCAGTTGCGCTCGGCTGGGCATGTCTCCAGGATGGAGAATCATCGCCTGCCTAAGTTTTTAGTGTACGTCGTTCTGCATTTTTAGTTGTCCATTGGCTTTCTTGGCAGAGGAGCACCAATGAAGCGATTCAAAGATTACCTGAAAAAATCCTTTGGTGCCTGTCACATCAACCATTGTCAATGGCCAATCCTAGAGGAGAACCGTGATCCCTGGCATCTCAACTCTAATCATCCTTTCACCTTCTTTGAAAAGAACCTGCAGGGACAAGAGACTGAGCAAGAAGTACAGCAATTCTATGTCATCGAGTCTAGGCCGGACTTTCAGCTGCAATTACTGCGACCGAGTATGCCTGCCTTGCATTGGACTTATCAGTCACAAACGTGTCTGCGAGTAACGTGTACAGACTCCCTCTTGATTTTCCTTTTGCGAAGCTAAGCAATGATAATTTCACCCAAGTCCTAAGAGCGAATAAATTTAGTCGGTTAATGAACGAGGTCGTCGTATGGACGCAAGGGTAGAAAATAATTAGAAATTCTTAATATATGTAGGATAGATAAGGTTTGACTCTCGATATGACCCTAGTACTATTGTAGCGATAAGGAAAGCATCCTATCTGAATTCTGTTCCTCAAAATAACAATTCTCGGAAGATAGCTTTCGAAGGGAACGTCCTTTGTTAACAACGAAATACAAGGGCAATGAATTTTATATGATTATCTACTTACATCACATGGTGGGTCCTAGCTGTAAAGGTCCTAGCTGTAAATGTCTGAACTGGTGAAACTAAAGCGAATAACTCTTCTGAATATTTGCCATGGAAAAGAAGCATTAGAGTAGGGATAGGTTAGTGACTTTTCATCTGCGGAAAAGATGTTGTTATAATTTAACGTTTTTTTCAGTTTCTTTCACATCCTGTATACCCATGCGTGTTATAGCCTTTATTGAATTATTAAAAGTATGTTTAATGTATATGCTAATCATATCTTCTCTCGAAGTTTTCACTTATTCGAACACACTTCTGCATTTTTACGTTCCTATGGACAACGATGTTCATAAATTTAAATGCATCTTCTGTCGACTTGAAAGCTCTGATTTTATTATCCACTCGGTTTTATTCACTATTAGTAAATTATCCATCGTTGTGACTTGGGGTAAAATGACTAAAAAATAAAAGCTTATAAAATACCAACTACTATTAAAAAAAAAAACTGGAATATTCATTTAAGCTTCAAATAAGCGTTTCCTCTTTTTTATTATTTTACATTTTTATAATATAAATGTTTCCGTGTCATATGCATGCTACACAGAGCTAACGAGAGCGGTAGTGTGTCGTTAGACTGGAGTCAACTACGGCCTCGAGTACTGCAGAATTCACATTCTTTATATATTCGTTAAAAATAATTACGTAGGATTATACACAGTATGGCGAAAATATCGTATAATAATTATGCTTGTCCCTTTCTTAGTTAGCACGAACATTACGCTATGCCAGTAACACATAAATAATGGATTATTCCGTTTGGATCGCATGGAAAGATGGAAAACCCATAGGAAAAAGTTACTTGTTTTCAGTGAAAGAAATAAAGACAGAAAAAAGGAAATAAATAAATAAAGACAAAAAAGAAAAGAAAGAAGGGAAGATAGTGTTTAACATCTGCTTCAGTGAAATGGGAAAAGTTGTCAGTTTCATTTTGTTTCATTTGTGCCCACTTTCTTAAAATGATAACCAAAATTCTTATTTAAGATTATTATTGCAATATTTTATCAAGTTCAAGTATGCCAAGTTCAAATAGTTAACGTGATAACGGATTTTTACGGAAAATCTTATTATTGTAGAACTCGCCATGAGCTCGTTCAATCATCAACTTCAGAATTAAAATTCATCAGAAAATTCAAATAGGAAAACAGTGGCATTTACTCAAATATTTCTAGGTATTATTATTAGCGATCTCTCAGCCTTGATGCGGGTCGCTGTTTTAATATCATCATATATAATAATGTTGTATGTTCAATTCGTATGTATTCTTTGGCGTGCACGAACCTCACAAATCTCTTGCTATTCGCCTTTTAATGACACTTAATGTGATATTTACTCGTAATAAAAGATGCTTTTAATAACGAATACAAATAAAAAAAACTGACCCCTGCAACACAGGAATGGTCTGAAAGTGTCTGAGAGAAATAAAAGCAAACACAATCCAAAAGAGACATTGCTTAATATAATTCGAAATCACTGCGATGAAATTCTAATAGGATTTCCTGTTTAGAAATCTACAAAGAACACAAGAGAAAGAGAACGTGAAGCCTTATAACAGACAGACTCAAATTTTTAGATAACGAAACAACCAGAGCATTAATCATAAAAACGTGGGTTTCAAATGATGATAATTCCAATTTGGTACGTCGTGTTCTATACATTAAGCTCATTGATAAGTTGACGGTTAGGCATAGTAATTTTGCTGCTGAAATTGCTAAGTGTACGCCTAAGTTTTATGTTGATACGTTCTTCTCTCGCAATCCACACTGTAAATCCACTTCCGGTTTCTGGTTTCCATGTCAACTACAATCTTCAAAAATATAAATGCAACGGCAATCAACATCTTCTGCCTCTTTAAATCCTTGTCTTTCAATGTCCAAATATTCTCTCAATTTCATTAAATCTATTGAGTCTTAGTGGATTTGGCGTTTTGGTCTGCGTGACATTATTAAAACAGATAAATTATCATCTTCTATCTCCTCAAATCCTGGTCTCTTTCAATATCCCTATTTTTTCTCAATTTCATTAACTCCTTGAGTTATGGTGGCTTTAAAGCCTTGGTCTGCGTGGAATTATTAAAACAAATAGATAAATCAGGAGGAAAATAAAATAAAATATAAACAAACATTTATTAAAATTGTTTAATGTCTTGAGAATATCACTTTTAAAATCCAAGGGTAAATTCTTAACGAGGCAAAAGTGGAATTCAAATCAATGTAAAAAGAAAAGTATATTAACACTATGTTATGATGTACATCGACAGATTCTACATCAAATTACTGAAATAAGAAGTATGTCAAACACTATCACGGACTGCGTTCAAAAGGGTTACAAATTAGCTTCGTGAAATACGCTTAAGTGAGGAGGAAAATGATGAAACCTATTCGGAAATATATAACAAATAAAAAAGGGACGACGAACAAAGAATCAATGACAAACATACCAATTATAGGGCATCTAGAAGAAAACTTCGACTGAAAGATTTAAAACAGTTTGGAAATGGTTACGCAGAGGATACCTAAAAAGAAAAACTCATCATTTTGTAAACTGGAACATATAAAGGATTGTAAGAAAAATTATTTTTATGTGAGTGTATAATGCATTAACAATTTTTGAGAACAACAATTATTTTTACAGCAAAAATACCAATTGTTTAATCCATAGATGGAGGAAGAAATTGATTCATACTCTTCCCAAATGTGTAAGGGAATATAACAATCCGACAGGTTTTCGGACTCGGCTCGCAGATTTCTAATTCAAATCGGAATTTGGGATGAATTGGAATTAACCATATAAACAAATAATACCGTCATGGCCAAGTTGTCCGAGAAAAAAAGATCTTCAGATAATCTGTTATTTTATTATCCAAACAGATTACCTTATCAAAGCGAGTTAATCCATTCATTTTATGCTATTTTCATCGACATGCATGTCCCCACGAAACTCGATCTCCAAAGGAAACGGAAAGGAAATGTGACAGAATCTCTTCATGGAAATTAAAAAAACAAAAACAAAAAAAAAAAACAGTGGAACATACATGTGGGTAAAGAATTTGTAAATATTGGCGAAGTTGAAATATTTCCAAATTCAAAAAAGTAGATTCAGGGTAGTGGAAAAATTCAGGTCATTTAAATGAAAAATGAAAAAAATTTAATGAAAAATTTTAATGAAATTTCACGGTTTTTCTATTTTAATATTATATTGAATTATAATAAGCAAATTAACATCGGATTATACTCCTTGTGAGTTCCACAGTTAAAAAAAATTTCCGTGGAAATATCCCAAATTCATTGTTAGATATTCGAGCTTAGCAATTTTAATTATATTTTGGAATAGATGCCATATTTTAAAGGTGAATTAATTTACAAATTAACAGATTAAAAAATTGACAATCTATTCCATTTCATTTAAGCAGATGTTAATGAGAGCGTTATCTTCTATCTTCTTTCTTTTTTTTCCCTATTATTAGGTTGGTGCAAAAAATAATGTCGGTTTTTGACGTATTTTTAACGTAAAAAAACCGACATTATTTTTGCACCAACCTAATATTTATATTTTCCTATTATTTATAATATTTATATTTATATATTTATATTTTTATATATTTATTTTTTATTTATATTTATATTTTATATATATATATATATATATATATGTATATATATATATATATTCTATTTGTTATATCTTTATTCTTTATTGATATTTATATTTTTAAATATTTATTTTTTATTTATATTTATATTTTTATATATTTATCTTTATATATTTATTCATTTATATAACAATATTTATATTACAATATTATTTATATTTTTTACGATTTATCATAGTTTTATATTTATATTTTATGTTTTTGTATATTTATTTTTATTTATATTTATATATTTATATTATCATGCATTTATTTTTGTATATTTATTTATTTATATTTATACAAGAAAACAGTGTTTGATATGTCTCTTCTGACACTGGAATGGTTCATTATTATATGTGATAATGTTATAGTGTGACGTAGGCGTTAACCTTCTAAGTAATACAGTAACGTGCAGGATTAAAATATGTTTTTTTCTTTAGTATTATGGACAATTTTACTCTTATTTTAATCCCATATATTTGATTAGGTGTTCTTGTTTATATAAATAGGTATACATTTTATTCAAAGAATATGAGGTCAATAACACAACACCTCTTATTTGAAGGGATAAAATTAATAGAATATTAAAAGAACTAAGTAAAACCCCCTTTCATATTGTCTTTGAGACTCCATGGTAGAAAACATAATGTTATCAAAAACACATCAATAAAATATTGAGAATGGAGCTGGTCTGTGCATAATGCCAAATGACGTAAACCTGAAACATCTACTAAGTACGATAGAAAAGATAACAAAAGGATTGTATTGCGATACGAAAATAAGGAACTGCTCTAAATACAGAACTATGCAGGAATGAAAAATTTGTGTGGACGAACTTTACTCAAAGACTTAACCTCCTAAGAGAAACCTTTAATGTAACTCTAACGTGAAATAATTTGTAACTGATGATATCAAGCAAAAAAAAAAAAGAAGCTTTAATTCATTGCTTTATACACGTTGGCTATTGAGTCGAACATATGAATACACTGCAGAAAATTTGTACAAGCATGTTCCTTGCAAATAATTGAAGTATGCTGGAAGTCAACAATATACTGTGAATAGGATTTTCAGACAGATTGATACAACATCACCGTCCGGACATCCTTATGATAGATAAAGGCACAAAGGACTGTCAAATTAATGACTAGCAGTAGAGCCCGGCGTTGCCCGGGGATGTAACAATAAGAGATAGATCAAGTATCAACCATCATGAAGACTGAAAAATAAAATTGACAAAGATTATTGTTTAAGGTTGACGGACACGCATGTCTTAATTAGTTTTTTCTTTTTTACGAATTGGTCAAACCCAAACTCAAACAAAAACATTATTTTCAATCGTTATGAGTCTATCGATTGAATATAATTTTATTCTAAACAATTGTCTTGTAAATCGAATTTTTAAAGCATTCTGAATGTAAAAATAAAGAAAAAGGTGTGTAAGTCAATAAGAAACACTACCTGCCCAAAAAAGTGATTTTTTTTTTAAATCGGTTGAAAAATGTAGGAAATCCGATCCCATATATAAACGAACACACACAAACACAAACACAAACAGCCTGGGTTTTATAAGTATAACTCGATATGATTTGTCCCCCTTTCATTCTGGCGACAGAATCGTGTTTTCAAATTGCTTTCGTGCAAAAAACAATTGCTTTTTTTTCAATTTTTGGCGCTGTTAGAACCACCGCAAGTTAATTTTACGCAGTCCTGTGAAGTTTTGTTGAAATTGGTAGAAAAATGTAGGAAATCCGATCCAATATATAAACGTACAGACACACACACACACAATCTCTGTTTTATAATGAGTAAGATGATGCCATACCAGATGACACAAACAAGGTGATAGAGAAAATTACAAATTATTCTGATTTAAAACTTCATATGTCAAAATAGTTTATAATGCAGGAATGACATGCTATTGTAATTGGTGCATTGGGATGAATCCTATTATAACTGACCAGATTGATATAACGGACTATGTTAGAGTTATCAAAAATCTTCGCATGTTTCGAGGAATAATAATAATAAAAATAATAATAATAATAATAATAATAATAATAATAATTACTCACAAGTTCAGCCCTCACCTTACGAAAGACATGTAAAATATGGCTGATATATGGTTTTATTTTTCGTGCAAAAACTGTTCAGTGGAAAATGTCATGATGCCATTTCTGAACTTATGTCTCTGGGTGAGACACAAAAGGAAATATATATGCACCAGAAATGAAAGAAAATAAAAATAACAAATGCCTTGATGAAGCATTACTCTGATCGCTTCTAATTTTAGTTAGTCGTTGCCGTTAAGATGCATATTTTGTTTTGTTCATAAAGACGATGAAATTGAACATCCCGTTTAGTACCAAAATATGTGCTTGCCATTTACCTGAGGATTACCAGTTCGAGATCATACTCTAGTGGATAACGCACTGAGGAATATGAAGGGGAGTGAAGAGGGAGAAACATGGAACGGTGTAAAATGAACTGTTGAGGAAGCCAACAACGATGGAGAATCACATGTAGATATTTGAGAATTTACTCAATCGGAAACCATATGCGCGGACTGCTTAATCTAACCAGAAATATGTTCTTAATGCGACCCACCCACAAGGTAATTTTTTGCTTTTATCAAAACCAGTAACTCTATTTCGTTTTGGGTTGTGATGAATGTGTTTGTTGTACACGTACGATGTGCATACGTGGATTCATACATTTATAACCCAACGTCACATTGTTGTGTTTCTACTGTCTTACGTAAAATATAATACATAACAAACACAAGAACAAACAATTGCAACAACAATAACAACAATAATAAAAATAATGATAACAGTAATCGTAAATAAACCTATGAGTAAAATTATCAGCGTTAAGATATACATGATAAACGAGATTGCAAAATTCACGTTTGTTGTAAGATAAATAAAACAGCCAATCAGAAGACAGATTGAACGAACAAAAGTGTTAAGAATAAAACATGAAATAATGATTTATTTGAACTTGTGTAAATTATTTCTTTTAATCAGGTAAGACATGTTCTGCTATCAGAAAACGTCCAAGAGAATAGAAAACGTAAAATTCGATATGTTTTAACTCAAATCCGAACTTGTTAAACAATTAAGGCCAAGAAAACAGGTATCGTCATTGAAAATAAAAGAAAGGAAAATGTCTTCAATATTATATGTAGGTGTTTGCATTTGAGAGAAAGTCTAAACAAAGAATCGTTCATCGTCAATGTGCAGAATACGAGCATGAGGACTAGAAACTTTATTCTTAGAAAACTTTTAACTTTCGTAAAAGACCTAGCAGAATGATTGTAAGAATCGAAGACGAGAAACATTCAACAAGCATACTGAAAAGGATACTTCACTTTTTGAAGAGCCTTTATGCCAAGGATTACTGACATGAAAATTAGGGAAAATGTGAAATGCTTATAACTTGAAGAGCTGTTATAATTTTCATTCTAGCAATGAAATGGTTTTAGATTTGTTTCTGGAAATACAAAAACTTAAAAATCTAACAAATATGTCGGAATATTTCGAAAATATTCCGACATGAACAAATGATAATTAGTGAATTGGCAGAAATAATGATAAAAAGTGTAAATGTCTTGATGAGATACAGTGAATATCCCTTGCAGTAACAAAGTTTTGCATTTCACTTGGCTGGTCTTAAATAGTTTGGCACTTACTCATTGGGCCTAATCTAATGTGTATCACTGTTCATGGATGTGCCGGAAAATCAGGATCCTGTATCAATTTTTTTTTTAAGATTTGAAGTATATGATAGCTTAGGCGATTAGGGCTTCATCTCAGTATTTAGAGGAATCTAGAAAATCATCTGAATGAATTGTGTTATCTGAGCTAAACGGTATTTTTAAACGGGTACCGCCCGCAATGTTATGAGACGTTTATTGAAACGTTGTACCATATAGTCAACAACGAAATTATTCGAACTCTAAATCAATTTTGAATATTTTTATGCATTTCTCAGGATCTAATGCCCGTATAATAACAGGTTTTTATATGTTAAGAAGCACAAAGAAAGAAATATGAAACTCGATTTTCAGAAGAATATATTAAATGCAACAAATTTGACAGTCAATTTATGTAAAATAGGAAAAGGCGAATTATTCGTACAGTAGAAAATATCGTTTTGAAAAGATTGATTCGTGTAAATATAACCAATTTACATAATAATTCTATCCGTGAATCCTTCTAAACTATTTATTCAGTAGAATATTTGTGATAATTCAAGCAAGCATCATCACGAGGTGCATAAATTGTCACCATTGTTATTCTGACGTTAACAACCGGATGGGGAAAACAAAGGAACTTAGCATTGACTTGGGACAGAGAAATATTAACTTCTACAAGTCGGGATATAGTTACAGGGTATTTCAAACTGATTAGCTATCCAAAGATCTACGGTACACTTCGTTATAAAGAAGTTTAAACAGTTGGACCCGACAGATAATTTGCCTTGGAGCGAAGAAAAACCAAATTGTCCACCAAAAATTGCACGAAAGATGTGTCGCGAGGTTAATATAAATCCAAGTGTTGTTTTGAAAGACATAGTCGGTTTTATTTTGGCAAAATGTTCTTGAATAAAAACAATTGCTTTGGGAAAAAAATACTATAGAGTTATGAACAAAAATAGAGCTTTTTAGACATAATGATGTACAAAAAATTTGGCGCAAGAAATGTGATGTCATCTTCCCAAAGAACACAGTGACAAGATTAAAACATGGAGGCGGCTCGATGATGTTTTGGGGTTATTTTAACTCAAGGAGGACTGTGCAATTAATTGCAAGAAGAGGAATAATAAAATCTACATAGAAAAAATCTGCAACTATCAGTACAAAATCTACAACTAGTTCGGTGAATTAATTTACATCAAGATAATAATCCCAAACATACGTCTAAATCAGTGTCTGCGTCGCTTCATTAAAAGAAAATTACATTTCTTCAAACACCTTCAATGAGACCTAACTTGAATCTTATTGAAAATATATAGCAAGAATTGAAATTTCGAATAAATCGTCGGCCACCAAAATCCTTCATGAATTAGAATGTGTAACCATTGAAGAATGGAAGAAAATCCCAGAAAAGACTTGTTCAAATCTCAAAGAAAACTCTAGAAAACGATTGCAGTTATAAAGATAAGAGTCCATGTTAATGAATATTAATAATGTGAAAATTGTTCAATTTTTTTCTGTTTTTCTTATTGTACGAATAATTTTGTCTATTTTGCAAAAATCGCCTGTCAAACTTGTATTTAACCAATTGATCTTAAAATTGAGTTTTATATTCCTTTTTGGTGCTTATTAACGCTTAAAAAAACTGGAATCACACGGGTGTTAGATTCTGAGAAATGGATAAAAATATTCTAAATTGTTGTATCTACGAATAATTTCGTCGTTGAGTATATCCTGCATATTTGTCTAGGATGCATGTAAATGGTGTACAGTCGTCAGACTGTGTGTCATAACGGGTATATCGGGTTTCATATATCTCTACACCAGAAACACTTTTAACATGCAAGAATAAAAACAAAAACAATATTAATACTGCTTCTAATAATAATAATGATAATAGTTCCGTTCATAAAATCTATTATCGTTTAAAAAGTATTGCATAGCTCGATTCCGGATATAATTAACTCAGTCTTGATTCTAAAGTTCTATCAAGAACAAATGCTACGAAGATTTTTTGCAACAAGTGAAACTTGAAATCCAGTAACGACATTCATAAATGTAGTGAATATTCTCAACTGAATGATTTTCTAGTCTGAATTTCTTTTTCATTTAGATAGATGGATAGAAATAAATAGCTAACTAATGTTTCAGTGCAATGATGAAAAAAGAGATTATCTTATAAAACGACCTTCCCTGGCTGACGCGGGGTTGTTCCCAAGCTATTCAGTACTGCCGCCACTTAAGTGATAGTTAACTGTTTTCCGCTTGGTTCCTTCATCTACTTCTCTCACACGTTGTCCTCCTTGATCACAGATCAGTGAACATTGAATTTTGTTATTACTTGGACGCTGGATCTAACCGTAGCTACGTGGAGCAAGAGATAACGTGAGAATACTCTCGGCAGCAAATCACGTGTAGTTCAGCAGCTCCTTCGTCCTCGACTGTCTGGTCTCATCTGCGTCTCTTGCGTCCTCTCGCTCCAGCTGCTGGGTCGCTTAAGAGTTCTGCTTATAAGTATTTCAGTTGACGCATACCGCACCCCAGGACTCAATATTAATATCAATTTATTATTTTCTCCAATTTTGGATAAACGACACTGGCCTTCAAACAACGCAGACAGCTGTTTAAACCAATTCCTTCTTCGACAACAAACATTGTATATCATTCCTTTCTATATCATGGCGACAATACTTATTCAAAATTAAATTTGTTTTGAAAATAAACTTTGTGTTTATACATTTTTTTGTATGGGCTTAACGATTTTGTTATCGACTTTTCTGTGTCAGTCAGTTATGTGTCATGCGTCATTCATGCTTAGGTGATCATGTATCTTTCGATACACGAGGAAGTTTTATTTTCCCGCAGTACGTTGCCATTTATTTCTACGGCCGATCAGTTATCATCCAAGGCTATAGAGCCAGATATGTCCTGCTATTTACCCATAGCTGGGGAGAGAAGAAGAGGATTCATACCTTTCCCAAGGGTATTACCGCGTAAAAGAACGTAATGGATTCGACTGTAATTCGAACTCGGCTCTCTGATTCCTCAAAACAAGCCACTATCCATTAATCCACTGTGCATCCTTTCCTGTTTACAAACCCATATTTCAGATCCTTGACATTATCGACTTGCGATTTATAACAATTCCATTTGCCTCTCTGCCGAAAATTACGTTTTGTCTTTCTCCTTCCTCGGATCATATTTTAATTTGTTTACATTATTTACTTTGCGAATTATAATAATTATGTTTGCCTTTCCATTGTCCAGGAAAAATATTTCTCTTTTTTCTTGCTCTATAT
Organism: Acanthosepion lycidas; assembly: GCA_963932145.1. Classification (NCBI taxonomy): domain Eukaryota; kingdom Metazoa; phylum Mollusca; class Cephalopoda; order Sepiida; family Sepiidae; genus Acanthosepion; species Acanthosepion lycidas. The sequence continues at coordinate 19,072,065 of OZ010578.1, read as the reverse complement.
TCCAATTCATGTTTGCACCATAACATTTTTAATCCTTCCAATTCTTCAAATTTTATACTTGGTTTTCAAACGAACCCTTCAAATCCTAATTTCATGTTACCAGTGTCACAATAGATTCACAGTCTTATACAAGAAAATATTCATAACATATAAGTTATATCTTGTAAATTCGATTAATTCTGTGGTGAATATTATTCGCATAGACAGCATATTTCACAGATAAATTCATATTAAAATTTTCCTTGTACGTATATAAAAGGTTTCGGACTTAGTGAGTAAAATTCGTGATGGAACGCAATTTCACAAAGGAATTATTGTGATGCTATAAATAGTAAAATAAATATACACATAAAACTCGTTATTGTAGATCAAGAAAACCTACCAATTGCCATGAAAACACGTGTGATGTAATCCAATCAATTTACAACAAGTTTCAAACGGAAAAATTATTTCAATCCGCCCAGGAATAGTGATTACCGCCAAGCTAATCTTCAATGAAAGCCGTTTCCCGCCGGCGGTGGGTAGTGGCATATTCTTTTGATCCTAACCAAAGAGATTCTTACAGATGCAGCATGAAAGAGTGAAGCTGGCTTTTCACAGAAGCACGGCGTAGTGGAGGCACACGAAATGCGGATTTCGTTTTGAATAGCCGTTTTTAATGATCCACAACACAAAGGGACGTTTTGTATCCGCTACTTAACCGGCTTACGTAATCCGAATGAGTGCAATAATAAGGTTAGATCATAGCAATATAGATTTATCTTTGATTTCGCGCATTGCCGCCCAGAGTTTGAATTACTGCAGCATTGATGTATTTCTTGAGAGAGAGCATTTAATCACAACTCACACGCAAATAGTCATCATGATTGGCACTCATTTGTTTAAATGATCTATTATACTGATGCGAAAATGTTTAGCTGAATACATATTGACGAAAGGAAAAAGTATTCTGCATATATTCCCTTCAAAAATATTCAAACACACACACATACAGGAAAACGGGGATGAAAGATCTGGAGCCGATTACAAAATGAATATAGAGAATTCATTTTCATTGATTTCTCAGAAATCACTCCCAAACAATCACACACACGTACAAACATATTTGTTTTTCTGCCCTTAATAAGAGTTCTCTATTTTTAATTCCTAAAAATTGACTTCTAAAGAGTGAAATTATTTCGGATATTCAACACGCCGACTGATTCTTGATGAAAAAAATTAAAAGGTAGAAAAATAAAATGTCGGGAATAATACCGCGATTTTCTAAGCGCAACTAATTTTTGGCACAAGACCGAAAGTAAGGATTAAACTCACTACACAGTTGTAAATAGTCTAGTTTGTCTGACATTACACCATGTCGATTACCCAAACTAATGCAAATATGACAAGATAAAGAACAAAAATATTTATTAATCTACCATGTTTCAATTTTATTAAGGCTTCATCATAGACTGAGATATGGAGATAAAGAAGAAATCAATTCTGGTATTTTTATTTTTGCTTTTTTTATATATTCATTGGTTATTAAAATTTCAAATGCATTTTATTTGTTAAAAAAACTTTAGTATAATTTGTGTGGTTCTGAATTCAAGGGGAGACAACTCGTCATTTCGAATTTCCATAAGTATTCGAATTCGACGACTGACAGAAAAAACGTAAATACTGATCTATAATTATTCTAGTTTGTCCACGTGGGATTCTGATGATAATATATATATATATATATATATATATATATATATATATATATATATATATATATATATATGCGTGTGTGTGTGTGTGTGTGCGCGCGCGCGTGTGTGTGACTAGTTTACGTTACGTTTAGTGGTTTTTCACATGTTGATTTGGGAACGATATATACACACTAATTTTTCGATAAACATACGTTAGATACCTTAAAAATAGATTCAATAAAGGCAAACGGCGTAATGTAATGTTTGTGGCGTGTGTTTATAGTTCATAAAATATTTATAAGTAAACCCTCGAAGTATTCTTGACGTAAAGAATTTGTTCATTTTAATAAGGCGTGTCAATTGTAAAGTGGCGAGAGGGAAAGTTCATGATTGAGATTAGGGTGAAAGGTCAGTAGGAAAAGAGAAAGGAGAAAAAATGACTGTTAAGATGAAGAGATGGGAAAATCCTGGTTATTAAAAATGAATAGAAAAGAAAGACCAAGAAATGGAGGAGAGGGAAGAAAAAACATCAAAATATGTAGTAGGAAGAATGGCGACCATGTAACAAGATGGAACAAGAAGAGCTAACAAGTTGAAGATAATAGCATTTAGCCTATCAAGAGGAAACAATCAAGCCGTGGTTAGTGAATGAAGGCGATCAAATTAAAGCCGGGAGAAGTAATATCATTCATATGAGTAAGAGGGAGAAATACCATCAAGATGGGAGAGATGGGATATAAATGAAAAAAAAAAAAAAAATCAGTAATAATTAAAGTGATTATTTTATGTCTTCAGAGCTGTTGATACACGATTGCATAAAACATTTCTAATAATTGGAAACTACCTTGTGTTCTGATTTATAAAATGTAAAAGTTGCTCGATAGAATATTTTTTATCGGGATTACCTCATGCAAGACATTAAATCCACTAAAACACAAGGAGTTACATAGTTTGGAAGAATTAGAAACAAAAATATTAATCATAAGTGGGAAGGTAAAAGAGTACTCAGGAAGACGGTAGATATCGATTGAGATTGCGTTTGAAGTTTTGCAGATTAAAGTTGGCTGGAAAGCATAAACCGGAAATCTGTTCTACACTCTTCGAGAAAAAAAACAAAACTTTTAGCATTGATCATACGACGGCATCTAGCCAGTTCAACTGTAAATTGATGCGATGTAGACGCCAATCTAATATTGCGTTTATATTTTAAAAATTTAGGTACCATAGCAAAGACCTCACCCGAACAATAATCTAAACTTTGAAACTATTATAAAGTCGGAATAAATATAAAAGTTATGTCATTGACAGGTGGATATGCATTCGTGTTATATACACGATTCATCCCCACAGCTTGATGTTGACATAGATTCATACATTTCTTAACCGTGTTTATGAGTAAGTGAATGCCTAGAATACGAGTGTAATTCGAACTTATTCCGGATCGCTACCCATTACACCACCGCATGTTACGCCTATCTCTAACCAACATAACAAAACAGAAGAAAGAAAACAAATATTTAGCAATATCACACATTTAATATAAGCTATGAACAGATAAAAAAAAAAAAACGTCTACAAATAATAGAATAATTATCCATAAAATCCAACAGCAATTTTATCAAATTTAGGAACAAAGTATATTTCACGAATAAATAAAACAGAAAATACTAACAACAAGATAACGTGAATTGTCACGTTAAGACGAAACAATGCGATATTAGAAGATGACGGAATACAGAAAAAAACAAAACAGACGCTTTTAATAAGTAAGAACACATATCAGGGAGAATTCATTAAAATCTATAATGCCAGCTAAAAGTGATATTTAGTCTACTGTAATCTATACATATCACCTGAAATATTCAACACATTTAGATTATAATTATATTTTGATAGGGACAAGCTTTTGATAATGTAAGTCAGAGGATAAAATTATGCGCGGAACTCATGTTTAGTTTCAAAAGCAGTTAAGCCTTCCTGCAATCCATATGAGCTTATCTCTGCTAATGTATGGAAATTCTGTTGCGCTAATGACGTTACTTTTCAATTCTAATTTGCCATTCCGCTTAATCCTCTAAAGGCAAACTTCTTCATCCGCGAAAACTTCGCAAATTTTATGCCTTCGAAATCACTTCTCTTTGAAGATAAGTTGATGTTTTATGCATCACCGATTTATCATTAAAAATACATAATAATCTTTCAACGTGTATAGATATATAGAAAGCATTATTTTCCCCAGTAGATAACAAGTCAGGTACACAGAGAAATGAGACGTATGTGGAATCAGAGTCAAAGGTTTTACTACAGGATCAGTGAAAAAACGCTATAGTTACACGCTTGCCGTGAGAGATGAGGATAATTACGTGTGATGCGTCCAGGTTATTCCTTCTTTTACATATTTCTAGTTATACAGAGGACAAGAGTCAGACAGCACAACATTTAGATGGAGGATATTCCTTGACCTGTCAAAAAGTTCTATTTGAATTTGAATAACCAGTTATCTTTCAACAAATCAAGCAAAAGGGGATATCGTTGAGGTAATCATACAATACGTATCTCTGTTTGCATGTTTCACCTATCTTATGACAAGAATTAAAAAGTTAAAAAACTTTATCTGTCTCTTTATATATGCATGATACATATATATGTGTGTGTGTGTTTGTCCCTGTATATATATATATATATATATATATATATATATGTGTGTGTGTGTGTGTGTTACATGAATCATTCATACAAAAACAGATACAGAAGTTAATGATATAATGTACTTGATTAAATTTGTTTGAGAAGATGTATTATTGCCATTTATATCATTAACTTCTATATAGGTTTTTTGTATGAACGATTCATGTAATGTAAATTTGGCTGAACCACATACTTGATATATATATATATATATATATATATATATATATATATATATATATATATATATATATATATAGTACGCTTCACTTCTGAAACTGAAACCAACTACTCTCTTCCCTCTCCTACATAGAATTAATTACGAACTCAATTTTGACGTTTAAGGAAAGGCTACAAAAAAAAAATGATCTGATTACTTTCTACCCAAACCACTCTTCTAAAATTAAATCTGGAATTCTTAGAGATTTCTATCTAAGAGCATTATTAATCTGTAGTCCCCAATATTTAAGATGAAACATACATAGAAAACACATTCAAAAACCTTCAATACCCATACCATTTCATCCACAACGCAAGAAGAAACTCATGCAAAATATACAACCGAAACAAAGCAAATAACATAATCCGCAATAGTAAATTATATGAAAACATATACATAATACTACCGACTAACTCTGTCACATCCACTATCCCGAATAACCTATCCCATCTAAATAATCTTAAAATAGTCACAAACATTTCCAGAGCCATTGTGGATATACTCAGATCCTCATACACTAATATCAATAATATTTCTGAACAAGCATTTATAAAAAAAATTGCCAAAACTCTTCCTCCAAATATATTGTAGAAACAAGTAGAAATTTTTAAAAATTGAAACGATGTGAACAAAAGAGGCATCACAAAAAACAAATAAATTCAGCCACAATTTTGATTTTAATAATGTTACTCATAAAAAAGAAAATGACTCACTGAGAAGGAAAATCCTCGAGAGTGCCGCCATTGAATATTATCTAAACATTAATCTACGCCCACAGTTTTACCCAATATCACCTTTACCAACAGAATTACTACTCTTCTAAGCAGACTTACACAATTGTATCAAGAAATCAAAAGAAAATGGTTGAATCCGTCAGAAAAAAACAATATGAAACAATATTCCCACACGTGATAGTACTTGACGTAATATTCGGTTGACAATATGAACAAACTAGCGTTTTCTAAGTTCTTCTAGTTGCTAAGGACATTTTGTTTTGCCGTTAATAGTTACATTATTTTTAATAAATTCATTTCGTTTTTCCGTTAAAAATGTCCACATTGGACCAAACACGTTGGCTTATAATACAGGTTTCCTTTTGTCTTATCTATCTGTCTATCTATCTCTCTCTCTCTCTCTCTCTATATATATATATATATATATATATATATATATATATATATATATATATATATGAGATAAAATATAATTTTAAGGTATTTTATATTTATAGTTAATGTGAGCAATATCATGGCTAGAGCTTATGTGAATATAGAAATGGCCCTTATAATCAACACCCTGGAAAGTCAGTCTGTTACATGCTAAATGGGCAGACGATTGTGTTTAGCATGATACAGACTGTCAAATTAAACGTCCAATTCTTTATGTATATCACAGGACGGATTGAGGGAAATAGGGACAAATGAAAGCATTGCGTAATGTAGTTGATGAACCTGAGCAAATGGTTGTCAGAAATGGCTTTAGAAGAAAAAGACAAAACATATTAAGGGTTACAAGAGACAGAAAAATATGGAGGACCATTATCGTCTATATCGGGAATTGACACTGCACGTATAAAAAACAGAAATATTTCTATGATAAGAAGAGAAAAGAATTCACTTAGATGAAAATATATTGAAAGTGCACTGATCTCACAATTCTACATGGTATCCCTTAGGTCGAGCTCATATACATTATCACCTATCAGTATTAATGCCACCGTAGCACAATGTGGAATTATACGAAATAAACGAGAAAACTGACTGAGATCTGTGCGGAGCGTGTTAATTGAAAATAAAATAGATGTTAACGGCTTCAATACGAAAACATTATTTCGGTCTTTGTAAGTGATGAAGTTATTCATGCACTTGTCCTCAAGTGTTCCAATATACTTTTACTGAAACGCAGGATTTGCCTCTCATTCCGATGTGAAAATCGTTTCAGTAATCCTTTTCAACTATATCTCTTTATATCGACTTTTGCTCGGATACCATTTTACACACTACTAATTCACATACATAATATCATAAACAATTGCCTGAAGATATAAAATCAATCAAATTATCAAATTTAGTTGAACATCTTATCAAGAAATGATAGATGGAACGAATACACGGGAAAAAAAGATGTCTCATCTCTACTATTACTGGGTAATATAAAGGTTAATAAAATACACGTTTTAGCTGATCATTTCATGTAAACCATCAACCAACTCGACGTAAAAGTACTCCACAGTGGACTTGTAAATTACAGCTGGTATTTTAAGCAGTACATTCAGGTAATATATTGTTCTTTAATATTTTACCAGAGCTAACTAGTGGTCACCTTGCCAAATTTAACAAAAAAAATCCTGAATAAATAGTATGATAGAATAGTCTTAAAGAGTTAAATATATATGAACAGATTGATAGGCGTATTCTGAAACATGCCAGAGGTTGCGCTATGAGCAACAAACCCTCACGAAAACACGATTGCGAAATTTAAATTGATAGGAAAATTTATACAAGTATGAATTGAATATAAAACGAGATTGTAATTAATTGAGTGAATTGCAGCTAAGCCTATAAAATTTCAGTGAAACAGCATCGATGCTGATATTAGATGCTATCAATTTATACGTATAAAGCAGTTTGTAAAAGAAATTTCGGATATTTTTCTTCGTATTTATATGATGGAATACACAATTTAGCTGAAATGGAATGCACGGCTATAGAAAGGCAGGGAAAGTTTGGCTGAATTATGGCGTAATTTGACAGCAAACAGAGAACACATTCGATGCCTGAATAATGATGCCATGAATTTGTATGAATAAAATATATTTTTTGAAAAACATTTTTAGATACGCTCGCATCAATCTCAGAGATAATTCTAAACAAACCGAAATTGATAGACAGAAAAAAGAAAAGTAAAACGGACAAAAGATTGATTCATGAATAATCACTTAGGTAAAATCTTTTCTAATCTACAGTTTTGTAAACTGTTTGTTCGATAAGCTTTTTGTATGCGAAGCGAAGGCTCTTTTCTTGTAAGGCTTTCTTTGTTCACGTTTTCCAACAATTGGCAGAAAATGGAAAAGCGTTCACACTTCAAATGCCTTTTTTGTTATACATGCATATATCTTACTCTCCCCTATAAACGAGGGAATGCATTAGGAAAAAAAAACAGATCTTTTATCTGTACAAAGTGTGCAGAAAATATTTTGGCCGACGAAAAAACAATTCCCCTAAAAATATTTTAAAGATTTTATATATGTCGGAGAAATCTTTTCATGCCCAATATATATATATATATATATATATATATACCATTCGCAGGCACTATTGTTTCCCTATATCACAGTTCCTCAGTACGATCAGACATCCGAATTCCTCAAACCTGGATAGAAACCCTACCGATTTGATGTCATTCATAGTTTCTACCACTAAGTTATCATCACTCAGCAGAGAGAAATAACTAATTCCAGCGTATTGTTTTTTTTATTTTTTTACAAATGTAAACAAACGCCAATCAGAGTGCTCGAATTAATTTTACTGAAGAGCTTTGCATTATCTTAGCTGACAGTTGTTTATACAATTGGCTATCTCTCAAAAGTGCTCATCTGAAATATATTTTCAAGAGCTTATACATATATTAGGTTGGTGCAAAAATAATGACGCAATAATGTCGTTTTTTGACGTATTTGTTAACGTAAAAACACGACATTATTACGTCATTATTCTTGCACCAACCTAATATATACATATATATATATATGCATTTTTACATTATTATTATTATTTGGGTAAAGGCTCTGTCCTGTAATTAAACAGTATTAATTATATTTACCGGTCTGGATGTTTTCAAAATTTTGTTGAGAATATGAGCTCTCCGACAGGAATCGAACCTGTATTCTATAGGGAGCAACAATTAAACCAAGCAGACTATGACGGTTCAGCCACAGAGAACTTCGTGTTTAGCAAATCTCAAATTACTGCTTTTAAAGACACACCATTCCGGATCTTTCAAGATCTTTCCAGATCCATCATATCTGGTTTGAATTCGTAACCTTTCATAAACAATTTGAAACGAATTAAATTTGGCAAATATTTAATATCTTTTTTTGTTCATATGTTATTTTTATCGATACCCTTATATCAGCAAATGCTCTGTTCATTAAGT
>OZ010578.1:19040826-19060826 GCA_963932145.1 Acanthosepion lycidas | reverse complement strand
ATCTATTTAAATAACGGTGAATATTTGTCTTTCCCTTGAACGAGCCATCGTTCTTTTTGAATTTATTTGCTTGCGAAAAATCAAGGGAAAACATTTAATTCATTCAGGTTTTAAAAACTCGATCACTGTGCAAAGCAAAGAATTGGAAGCTGATATGTGAGAAGAAACAGACATACAGAATAAAGAAAAATATCTTTTTGTAAAGAAACTGCAAGTTTTTAGAAAATCCAAACCAAAGGATTCACTTGATATATTCAATCCTGAATCTGCTAGATACTTTTAAACGTCGACATCATTCTTATCACTTTTTATTGTGAACAAACTTTTTTTCAATCAGGTGGCCATTATGACTTATTTATTTGCTTCATTCGCATAAATTGAATGAACAGGAAAGGCATATTATTAAAACATAAATATAAGAGACATGCAACTCCCACACCGCAAATATCTTTCACATGTTGCTGAAACAAGTATTACAATAATTTTAATAGCATCTCAATAACACAAGCTAATCGTATCTAAACAAGAATATATATTCATTTACCTTCTTAAAACCTGCTCTAATACTAGCTAATCCTAGTTAAATAAGAGCATATATTCGTCTAGCCAATCCTAGCTAAATTAGAGCATATACTCGTTTACCTTGGTAAAATCGCCACTAACACAATTTACTACTAGCTAAATAACAGCCTATATTCTTTTACCTTGTTAAAATATCCACTAACACAAGCTTATCTTGGGTAAATAAAAGCATATATTCGTCTATCTTGGTAAAATCTCCAGTAAAATTAGTTAACCCTATCTAAAGAAGGACATATGCCCATCTACCTTGTCCAATCCCTAATATCACCAACTAATCCAAACGAAACAAATACAGTCGACTAAAGTTACTTAATAGTTTAAATACTAAAATTTTCACCAGAAACCGAAAAATATCGGATGTTGGTAGGAAGTAACGATTTTCAACGGAATGCTCAGCGATGAAATCCCAGTTTAACAAAAAGAATTTTTCTAATTTATTGTTAATAATTCGTGTAGGAAGTCAGACTAGATATTTACAAAGCTTGACTTTTCCCTTAAAGAAAGAGATAAGTAAATGTCAGTGAGCGTAACGTGCCAACTAACGTTCATTTTCAAACGATGAAGTGGTGAATACTTTTAATGTTTAGAATGTTTAATCTCGATAGATACGAATGCGCTGAAGATACCATTTGTCATATTGTATATATTTACTAATTTATTCTCCGAAATAAATACATATCCTTATATTTGTATTAGTGGCTCTCGGTCTGATCATTTATAATCATTTCAGGATATGAACTCTTGCCCTTAATGGCATCGTTAGGTGAAAAGAATTCATTTCAGTCTCCAAATAAGATGAAACAGTTTTTTTTTGTTCAAACAGCATGAAAAAAATCCAACATTGCTGTTCTTTTTTTCGTCTTCGAGGTCTACGTCTAGAATACTAAAATTGAGCAAAATCCGGAGGAAAACCGATTTTTTAACAATTTTTTTAAATATTTACGTTATATATAAATATACAGCGCAATTGGTGAACATATTTAAATGTTAGACGCCGCGAAGATGTAAAAACGATGACAAAATGTCAAAGGTTGCTTCTCAAAAATACACCGAATGTTCATTATAATTTTTACTTTAATTTTAGTTCGATTGAACTCCCAGCCATTATTTATGTGTCATGTCCCTTTAAAATGAAGACTTTGAACATTACAATCGATTTTGGAATCTGCTCCATGATCAGTTCTTTCAAACTTGTTATGTAAGCCAGTAAACTTTTCTCCATTTTTCTTTGTCTCATTGCTCAATTTTCTACGGCTTATCAACATTTAGCAGGTTATTTAAAACCATAAAATTATTTTTGAAATTGTAATATATTTTTATAATAATGATTTAGTTATGTAAGTCTTCACTAATTAGCCCATATCTGAGGGAGAAAAGGGTGATACACACCTACTCAGAATTTTCATAAAGAAACAAAAAAAAATGTACATAAATTGGATGTCAATTCTGTATTATAATCAATATATTATCTTAACTCCCACGTTAGATTCAATACATATATTAGGTTGGTGCAAAAATAATGACGTAATAATGTCGTTTTTGACGTTAAAAAAAACGTCGAAAAACGACATTATTACGTCATTATTTTTGCACCAACCTAATATATTATAGGGCATGTAAATATATCTAAAAGATATGCCTATGTAGTTAATCAGAATGTCATCGATTGATTGATATTGTTAGCAACCATTTGCATATAATTTAATACCAGAATGTGATGTGGTCATATGCCTTCTCAGTGCTTCTATTGGCTTCAATGTATCCAGTGATTTTTCATTCATTGGGCTTCATTTCTCGTTATGTGTCAGAGTTATTTCAACTACCTCATTTTTTTACCGTTCTTAAAGTCGAAACATATGTTGGATTGTAAAGATCATCCGCTTTGATTTGCGTGTGAATATCACATTAACAATTTTATAGCGATAATAATAATGTTTTTTTAGAGAAATGTCCTATCATTTTACGCATATCTGGGGAGAAGATTGATTAATGCCCTAGCCACGTGTAAGAGGATGTAACGAACCTGACAGGAATTTGAACTCGGCTCTCAATATTTCTCATTCCGAGGAGGTCACCATTAAAATCATTTATATCGACTTTCCTTCCTGCAGAGATTTTCAAGAATACATAATCTACCGATTGTCAAAGTTGGATGTTATCAATTATTAATAGAATGATTGCCTACATTTAAAAACTCTAAAACAATAAGATCCAAATTTTATTTACCATTCTGCTTAGTAGCTCCAAGAGTTACGTAATTCATCCAAAATGCCAATGTTTGGCAATCAATCCTGATTTTAAAAAAACGCAAAACAAATTCCCATGTGCAGAAAAAATAACTTGCAGAAAATAACGTGTTATTCCTAGCTTTGACGTTGCAAATGTATTTCCATAAAGAAATCCTGTGTTTACATTGAGGTACAAGGAAAGCCATCTTAAATTTTTAAAACATTGGATGCATGGTATTTCTGTAGATTCAATATAGAGGTTTTATTCTTATTCTCCGAATTTTAACGTTGCTTGTTAACGATATTATCTGTTTGACAGTCACTATTTAGGGGACATTCATTAGTATTTCTAGAATTACATTTTATACCTTAAAGTTTGATTTTTATTTTAACGTTCATTAAAATGTATATTAATATATTTATTTTTTATCCATCATTCGAACTCATAAACGTGCAGAACAGAGGTACAATGATATATCATGTTTATTTTATTTATTAATATAACTGTGCTTCATCAAATGTAAGAGCCTTTTTCGAATATTTCCTGGTATACTGAAGAGTAGAAATCCTCAATATTTTATTTATTTTTCGGTCTTCCTAAGACTATCAATAGTTTCATATTTGTCAAATGGTTCGCATTAATATTAATTCGTAATCAATCCCAAATACGTTGCTCAACAATTTTATTTATTTTCCCAAATTATTATTTGGTTAAATTAATTGGTCTAAAAATATCAAGTATAATTTCAATTTTTTTATTTTATTACACATATAATCAAATATTATTCAGTGAAAATAAATACGTATTTTTTTTTAGTCTAACACATGCAACCTGTTTCTATAATGTTCTTCACTTGAACATTACCCAAAATCTGTTGAAAGTCTCCAAGCATAGCGCCATTTGATGTGTGTAATTATATACCTACATGCGGAATATAAAAGAGATAGAAAAACGTGAAACTCTATGGACAAGTTTAGGTCAATGTACAGAAGACGTTTCTGTCATTGAATTGGTTATAGAAGAAAACTTTCAGAACATTATTTCAATATAAATGAAAAAAATACAGGCCTGCCCCCGGGGGAACAACTTTCAGATTAAATGTCGATACATTTCTTTAATTGTAAGGCAGCATTTTTCTCCGTTTTACTTACCTAAAAAGAGAAAAATAAATAAATGAGAAACAAAATAAAATATTTATTTATGTGTGTATGTGCGTGTTCGTGCGTGTATGTGTCTGTCTGTGTGTGTTTGTGTGTAAAATAAGAGACATCGTGCTGAAAAAGAAATTTTGTAAACACAGAAATGTGATTTCAATTAGTACTTATTTATTATTTGCAAATACTATGGTTTGAAATATATTTTTGGAGACACATGGCTGTAAATTTACTGTTGAAAAGAACCTAGAGTCCGTGGTTAACTGGGGCAAGAAATGGTTTGTAGATTTTATCATCTCTAAAACAAAATTGGTTTCATTGAAGCACCATAGAGAATCTTTTTCTCTCTGATATTAGCATGGCTGATAGTAGACGCCAAGACAGCAAAACAGGTACATTTATTGCAAGAGAATTTAGGTCAATGTGTCGTGCCAAACATTCTTTCTTATCAGCATCCATATTGTATATTTAAAATCTACCATTCATCCATGAATTGAATTCTGTTGTCATATCTGTATATCTCGAGATACCTATAAAAATTCAAAGAAGGATATACGAGGGTCATTCAACAAATAAGGTGAATTTTTCGGTATAAAGACTTCCAATACTGATAGAAGCTTACTTTTAAATTTTTGTTTTGTTTTACTTCTTTTTCACATGGATTTAATTTCTTTTGCAGATTAAAAAAAAAGAAAACTTTGATAGTTTTGGCGATTAACAAAAATGGCCGACCAAGAAGCATGCTCCAGGATTGAACAGCGGTCACTTATCAAGTTTTTGGTTGCTGAAGGGTGCAAACCAGTTGAAATTCATAGGAGAATGTCAACTTTGTATGGTGTCACAGCCAAAAAAATGTCTACAATTGGGCTACATTGTTTAAAGAAGGACAGAGCAGTTTTGAGGATGAAGACAGGCCAGGTCAATGGCCTCATTCAGTCTGACAGAAGAACTACTGTGAAATGCTGAGGCAGGTCAAGAAAGACATAAAGAACAAACACATTGGTCATCAGTCAGAAGGAGTCATCTTGCATCATGACAACGCAAGGTTTCACACACCAGCCCAAACTGTGCAGACCATCAACGAGCTGGGCTGGGAACTGCTCCCTCATACCGCTTAGAGCCCAGACCTTGCCCCTTCAGACTTTCACCTGTTTGGTCCCTTGAAAGCGTTCACGAGAAGCACGAAGTTTAAAAGTGACGATGAAGTCAAAAGTGTTGTAAGCGACTGGCTGAGACATCAGTCCAAAGATTTTTACGCTGAGGGAATACGGAAGTTTGTGCACAGACGGGAAAAGTGTGTTACAGTGCTTGGAGACTACGTTGAAAAACAAAAAAGTAAGCTTCTATCTGTATTAGAAGTCCTTATACCGAAACATTCACCTTATTTATTGAATGACCCTTGTATAATCGAGCCTGACCAAGCATCTCGACTTCAGTCACATTCTCACCTTCGTGACCTGACTGTCTTTTCGAAAAATATTTTTATGGCAACAGCTGTGATGAGGTTTTCTCCTTGTGTTTCGTAATAATTAATCGTGCTCCTTACTTGGCATCTGGGTCCAACGTTTTTACTGTTGAAATAGCAAAATGCAGCTGACGCTTATACTCTTGCACTTTTATTTCACGTACTTCTCACCGGTGTAACTCATTTCCTTTAATTTGCTTTCCTGATAATTACAATCTTCAAATGTTAAATTGCATCGTCAATCGCTATCTTCTGCTTTCTTGAAAACGTTTATCATTTGTTCTTTTCTCAATCCTCACTATTCTCAGTCTTCTCTTTCGTTTACACTCCATGTAACCTCCAGCGTACTAGCGGCATTACCGCCTTTCTTGGAGATAAATAATTCAAAATAAATAAATAAATAAATAATAATAATAATAATAATAATAATAATAATAATAATAATAATAATAATGATCAACTTCTACGGGAAGGAAACTGAAAGAAACTGGTACCAACACCACCCAGACCCAGTTACGGAGATAGGACCTGTTACAATTCTATGGGACTACACAATTCACACTGACGGAACAATCAAGGCCAACCGACCAGATATTGTTATTAAAGACCACAAACAAAAACGGTGCCTCCTTATTGATATGGCAGTCCCTGCTGACTGCAATGAATCTTTGAAGATATTCAAAAAGCTTTCAAAATACAAGGACCTTGAAACAGAGGTCTCGAAAATGTGGCATATGGGAACATCAACAATCCCTGTTGTAGTTGGAGCCCTAGGACTGGTTGGAAAAGATTGCAGTAGACTAATTGCAGGGATTCCTGGAAGCCCATGCCTCAAGGAGATACAAAAAATTGTTCTGACAAGTACAGCCCACACTTTACGAAGGGCTCTATCTATGTAATTTTTTTTTTTTTTTTTTTTGTCAGTGAAAAGGGTCATGGTGCCATTTCTAACCTTAGGTCCCTGGGTGGGACCCGGAAAGAAATGTGTAAACGCCAGAAAGCAAAGAAAATAATAATAATAATAATAATAATAATAATAATAATAATAATAATAGAACAAATGTCGAATATGTTCATATGATTATAAAAGTCGACTACTGATAAATAAATGGACATCAAAATATCCATGTTGTACATTTATAAATCTGCCATTTGTCTATGCATTGAATATGGCTGCCATATGTTGTCTTGTGTTCCTACCACATATCACGAGATAATTGACACAATCGAAAGAAGAGTATATAACGTAATATTATAGATCCTGATCTGGCATCTCAACTTCAGTCAATCTCTCACCGTCGTGACGTAGTTTACCTCTGTCTTTTCTACAAATATTTTTATGGCAACAGCTGTGATGAGTTTTTCGCCTTATGTTCCGTCTTCATTAATCGTGCTCCAAAATTGCCATCTGGGTCCAACGCTTTTACTGTTGAAATAGCAAAATGCAGCCGACGCTTATATTCCAACATTTTCTTTTCAGGTACTTCCCATCGGTGTAAATCACTTCATTTAATTTGCTTTCCTGATAATTACAGTTTTCAAATGTTTAATTGCAGCATCAATCCCTGTCTTCTGTCTTCTTGAATCACGTTTATCATTTGTTCTTGTCTCAATCCTCTCTATTCTCAATCTTCTGTTTCATTTACACTCCCTGTAACCCCAGCGTACTAGCGGCATTACCGCCTTTCTTGGGGTTATATAACTCAAAAGAATAATAATAATAATAATAATAATAATAATAATAATAATAATAATAATAACAGAACGAATATCGAATATGATCGTATTGCTGTAAAGATCAATTATTGATAAATAAAATGACCCTGGAAAATTGCAGGAAAAAACGTAGAAATTTTAGGAAAGCTTTGATAGATTACCGTAAATCCTTTGCTAAAATGCCACACTCTTAAGGCTAGGGAAATGTGAACAGTCTCCTCGCTGGTAGTAAATTTCCTTAAATATAACATGCGGCTGTGGAAAACAAAATTATACCTAAATTACAACAAAGGTACTGCTATTTCGTATTTTTGACTATCCGAATATATATCAAGGATACTCTCTGTCGACTTTTGTGTTCTGTCTGGCGTTAATTACCTTTTCGCATGTACTAAACAGTAATGAATCTGGATGCAAAGTAAAAAAGAAAGCGTCCATCTCCTATTCTACATGGATGATATCAATCTCTGTGCCAAAGGTGTCAGTGAGTTGAAGAGTATTACCAATACTGTAAATATTTCCATTCAGGACATCGCCATTGATTTCGGATTAGATAACAATAGTAACACACAAGAAAAGGAAAGAGATCTAGATGTTGTCACATATATTAGGAAACTAGTATGAGAATCCAATAAATACCTGGGAGTCAGCGAAGGAGATATGCATACACAAATCTCTATATACATATATACGCATGGCGAGAATAATATATCCACATGGCAAAACAGAGGGTAAAGAGAAAAAAGAAAGGGTATAACATATAATATGGAGATACTTCTGTATCTGGAGAAGCCATGTGTATGAATCCAGGATCAAATGAGTGGGCCAGATTCATCTAATATGTTCCCGGGAGGACATCTTCCACAATGAGGAAATAGCGATTGAAATTGGGGACTGTGAGCTGGAGTTATTTCTATATCTGGGAAATATATATTCAAAGCATAAACAAATGAAGGGGTCTGGTCTTAAATACTTAGTTGAATTCACAAAACAGAATAGCAACCATAAACACTTTGGCTGAACATGTGGTGCTATGCAGTTTCAACATCCTTCATTAGACTATAGCTGATATTAAGCG
This sequence comes from Acanthosepion lycidas, assembly GCA_963932145.1. Classification (NCBI taxonomy): domain Eukaryota; kingdom Metazoa; phylum Mollusca; class Cephalopoda; order Sepiida; family Sepiidae; genus Acanthosepion; species Acanthosepion lycidas. The sequence goes on along the minus strand of OZ010578.1, from coordinate 19,052,602 downwards.
AATTAATATCAAAACGAGAAAATTTCTCACTTCTCACTTCCCACTTAAATCCTTAAACTGATGTTCATAGTCTGTATGCGCCTAGATCCAAAAATGTACACGTTAGGCTAATGGATGTCTAAAGAAAAATACCTCTAACTTTCCACCGCATTCATTATCGTACGTCTTTATGTATCCTGATCCGAAGGAGTAAGAGTAATAGTTCAACTAGAACTGTCTTACAAAACTGTCTTCAAAGATACCTGGAAATTACGAATGACTGGAAGCTGTTTTGTGTCAAAGAAAATGAAAACAATAAGAAATTTTATTCAGTAATAAAGAAAACCAACAAATTAAAAAGGGAATTTCAAGTAGGTAAAAATTTGCAAGTAAAACAATATACCTACTGCAGCGGCAACGAACCGAAAAAGAAAGCAATTGTAAAAACATTGTACCAAATGCAGAACGGTTTCAGTAAGGGATATAATTTTCTCTTAACTACTCTGTAAATGAAAGAATATTCTAGAAAATGAAGTATGAAATCATGGGTTTAAACAAAACCGTGAAATATTTAAATCGGGATATTCTAAGCATATTCTGATTAAAGATTAATCGTACAAAAATAATTTATTAAATAAGGATAATGTTACAGGATCATAAAATCGGAATATAGGCTTCCAAGTGAAAATAAATAATAAAAAAAAATTATTTAATCGCAAGGTTGGAAAAACATCATCATATGTAAAATATAAGGAGCTAAAAGACTTCCAGGAATATAAGCATTATGTATATATATATATATATATATATATATATATATATATATATATATATATATATATATATATATATATATATATATATATATGTGTGTGTGTGTGTGTATATATATGTATATATATATGTGTGTGTATATATATATGTATATATATGTATATATATATATATATATATGTATATATATGTATATATATATATATGCATGTATATATGTATATATATATGCACATACATACACACACACACACACGCATATATATATATATATATATATATATATATATATATATATAACAGAACGGCAGATAGCGATAAGATAGAAAGAATTCTAATTAAATGCAGATACACAGAAGATCCCATATCTGCTAATGGATAATGAATGGGTATTCGAAGCTGGTGCGAATAATGGGAATTAAAAACACCTTTGTGGATGATCGCTAAACTACGTAAAGTTCAATGAGAATGACAAAGTTAGAGATGAAATAGAAAGGTGAACAAGATCATCGAATAAAACCGTAAAATGGATAAAATGCAAGGGAAGGGGGATTAAACGAGAAAAAATTGCAGGAAGGCGGAATACAGAACAAGGAGAAATGCTAATAAATGATATGTGAGATTACCTAATTGGTTTACTATATGTAGAAAAAAGTAGGCTGAGAATCAAATAGACAATCGGGAAATTAAACCATAGAAATATTCAGTTATTGTGGCCATGGAACAAATTCGGAATGGTATTCATTCTGCAATGGCTAATTTGGATTTGCAGTAAATTGAATTTATAGGGAGTTCTTTAACCAGCATGCCCAAAACTTTACATATTATCATAGATTATTAAGGGATGACAATCCAGACAAAAAGGTTTTTATTAATACATACTTTTCAAGAAAATTGGCAATACATTCTTTGACGAAATATATCAACTCTTGAGATAATATAAGATAAAATTTCTTTTTCTAAAGGAGGACAGTGTACAACTATAATTCTTTTCTTATTAATGTCCAGAAATGAAACATATTTGGGCACTTAGAGAAAGAATTTCACGTTACAATATTTATAATATAAAAAAAAAAATTCTAATTTTGTTAGAGTTTCACTGTAAGATATGAGGTTGGTGCAAAAATAATGTCGTTTTCTCACATAGTAACATATGTGAGAAAACGACATTATTTTTGCACCAACCTAATACAAGGGGAAAATACAGCTGTTTAGTATTAGGTTACTAATTGATATATATATATATATATATATATATATATATATATATATATATATATATATATGTATGTATGTATGTGTGTGTGTGTGTGTACTCTGTATTAAAATAGCTAATGTTCTATAGGGCAAAATTTCTTGAATATATCAGGCATTTTCTGACGATTAATTTTAACTGACCAAATTTTTCAAATTACGAATAATCCTTATCCCACAAGGAAGGAATTCTGTCAGAAATTTACATGTCTTTTCCTTAAGCATACACACATACGAGGTTTTATATGTAACATTTATTAATAGAAAGAAGATTAGAAATTATATATATTTATATATGTATATAAATTGTTGTCGTTATCATATATATATATATATATATATATATATATATATATATATATATATATATATATATATATATATGTATATATGTACATTCACGCTCTGGCAGGAATGAGTAGTAATATATGTATTAAATTTTGAAGTATGCACGTTTGTTCTCATACATTGCATTTTGTTCAGCTAGATATGAGAAATTCTACGGAACTAAAGATTACATATAATCGTAAAAAAGCCTGAAAAATCTTTCTCTACAGGAAATCTGGTAAATATTTCTTGGTTTTGAAAAATGATGAACTGATATTGAAAATTTTTTGACGATTCTTTCTTTGTGTTTCCAAAGAATGATTTTTTACAATATTTAGAGAACATTAAATGATATATGCCGACCGACAAAAAAGCCTTATAAAGAATATGAAACAAACACATGAAACATAAGTTTTACTTAATTTGTGCTGAGTTTGTCATGTCCACTAAAATATCAAATACAATATTTATAACACTCAATAACACTCAATAAAGTGCTTACATCTTAAAAGACACCAATAAACCCATAGAATACATTTCAGAAAGTGGGATTGCCAAGGATTTATTTCAAAATCTGGGCAGAGAAAATGCGAAACTGGAGGATGTCTTTGGCAACAAAGAAAAGAAAACTGAGCTGTTACGTGACATCTGTCCTCCTTTACGGCAGCGAATGTTGGGCGGTCTCCTCAAAGATGAAGAAGAGATTCGTGGCCATAGAGATGTGGTTCTACAGAAGAATGCTGAGGATATCATGTACCGAGCGTCTGAGCAAAGACGAGGTTTTGGAGAGGATGCAAACAAGGTAGTGGCTTATACTTAACATCAGGAAGAGGCAGATGAAGTATCTGTGACGCGTAATGAGAAAGGAGGGTCTGGAGTATCTGATAGTCTTAGGTCGATTAAAGGGAAAGAGAGACACAGGAAAGAATAACATGACATACCTTGTGAGCCTCCAAATGATTGGTGGAAGTGATGGCCAACGTCCTGAAAGGACACGTCACAAAAAGAAAAAAAATATACCGCCAAAATATCTTGCGGACGTAGTAGAAGACATACCAAGAGGCTTTTTAGAGTCAATTAGAAAGAAATTAAATTTGGGGGACGATGTTCTTATAAAAATGTGTATAAAACACACGAAATCCCCCAAAAGAGATATGCACAGATGTCACCAAGGTGTACGTCACTCTCGCTGGTGATCTTCATGACCTCATTCACGTCAGCATACAAAAAAGCGACAACGCTGACGAACTACAGTGAGACCGCTTCAGACTACCGCACAACAGTTCACAGTAAGAAGCAAATTCTAACTATCTCGTATCCTTTTGACTATTAACCATGTACACACGTACTGAGTCTTTCACACAAACTCACATATAACAATATTTCATTGTTTCTCACATACATACTCAAATAAAATTTATATTATAAACAAAATATAAATATATATATATATACATATATATATATATACATATATATACATATATATATATATACATATATATATATATACATATATATATATATAGATATATAATTATTTATTTTTAAAAAATTATAACATAAATATGTTATAAAATCACTACAAAAATAGCCATTTGTTTCAACACCCTGCTCTACTTTGTATTGAGCACTCATTTAAGAATAGTAATTGTTGGTTATTGGAATTCATTCCATATACACCAATCATATACTTGTATATATATATATATATATATATATATATATATATATTAGCTGGAAAAGAGAATTCAGAGAGACACGTTTGAATTCCATTCGCATTCGTTACATTCAATTACTCTAGAAACGAATGAATCTACGTCAACCCCAAGGTATGGGTTATATAGAATGACCGGTGTTTAGAATATCACTGTTATTCTCAAGTAAGTATTAATTATTCACTCGCAAAAAATGAATTATTCTTACAATCCAAAATATATTTACGCTTTATATCACCTACAAATTAATCAATGATTAAACTAAGCGAAGCAATGGTATATGTATTAGCAAAATTAGGATTCTAGATATTATTCATATATGTTTCTGAAAAGCATGCCTATCAGAGCAAAATATATCATCATGTCTTCCAGAAAGAATTGATATATATGAGTGAATCTGTTCCAGTAGAATCCAAAACAAAATAAAAGAAAAAGTTTGTGAAAATGGAATTTTCATCTTTAAAACGATATCAAGAACATTCTCAAAGTAGAAATATTTATGACAACACCAAAAATCTTCCGATGATATTATACTTAAAACAGCTACAATACTTTAGGAAGAAATAGAATATTGAAAAATATTACTTATTCTTATATTAGAATATGACTAGACTCCTTTGATGCTATCAGTTATAAATTTTGTAGAGATAAAATAAAAGAGACTAACAGTAACAACAATGTTTGGAGTATGCAGTAAATAAGACGAGAAGAACAAAGCAAAGTAACAATGATCTGTTGGGAATTGGGGAGTTTCACTTTGCAGATGAATATGTCGGATGCTGCACAAAAGAACTGGACGATAAAAATACTTAACTCTTTTAATCGCATCATCCATTTCAGAACAGGATCCAAGATTAGACATCTCCAATATATCAAAGAATAATGTCATATATTTCGTTTTTTACTTCAACGGAAAAGAGAACCGAAATTCAAAACAGTGAAAAGATTTTAAAATACCTGAATTTTATTATAAAATCAACCCACATTTATTTGGGATTCGAGCGAAACTGTACTATTCTTGATTATTTCAGTGACAAAAACAGCTTCAAAGTGATTTGAAATAATGAATAAATAGGAAATCTGAGAGAAAATTTGAAACCATAATGAAAGCTACAGGACTAAAATTAGTAATAATTGTGAGAGAATGAATTTAATGTTTGATTCTGAACTGGAGATGGTATATACCATGAATGTGGAATAATAAGTAGAATTATTATTGTCATTAATAATAATAATTATAATAATAATCTCAAAAATGTGGCACATGGGAACATCAACAATCCCTGTTGTAGTTGGAGTCCTAGGATTTTTTGGAAAAGATTGCAGTAGACTAATTGAAGGGATTCCTGGAAGTTCATGCCTCAAAGAGATACAAAAAATTGTTCTGACAAGTACAGCCCACACTTTACGAAGGGCTTTAGCCTTTATCTATGTATTTTTTTTTTTTTTATGTCAGTGGAAAGTGTCATGATACCATTTCTAATCTTAAGTCCTTGGGACGGCACAGAAAGAAATGTGTAAACGCCAGATATCAAAGGGAATAATAATAATAATAATAATAATAATAATAATAATAATAATAATAATAATAATAATAATAATAATAATATAACATGATATTTTGGAAGTGTGGGAAGGATCAGCAAAGAAACTAATTACGGCACCAGTGCTCATTGGGTCTAGTTATTTAAAAAAAAAAAAAAGAAAAGCAAACATGTAAACGAACATTGCAGATATTGGATTGTGATTTTGAAATAGAACTTGTAACATCGGAATCAATTAAATACAGACTATGAAAAACACACATGGTCGTTTGTTTTCGTAAGTTACGGTATGTGACCTGAAAAAAAAACTTATCAACAGCCAACTCCAGATGCAGTATGGCAATGCAAGGCTACTACTGCTACTACTACTACTACTACTACTACTACTACTACTAATAATAATAATAATAATAATAATAATAATAATAATAATAATAATGATAATAATAATAATAATCGCGTAATATCTGATGACACAGAGAACGTCGTGAAATTGTCATGGTTTTATTCCAGTAAAATAAAAGAATAAGAAATGACTAGACTGTATTGGATAGTTTGTATAACAACCTGGCTATAGATATCAGTGCAAGCGGATTTCAGCGGGAAAACGAAATAAAGCGATGAAGGCATTGCTGGACTCTGCGCAGATACCAAAAAAACCTATATCCAATGATGAATATCATAGTGAGGATCATAGCGGAATATTGATGAATTCTCCTGTTAGCTGATCGCATTGAATGCAATGATTTCTTTATTACTGGTGAAAACATGAAACGACTGCCAATTACGGAGATGATAGTTGCAAGTCATAGATTGTGTTAAAGAATGTCCAGACTGGGCCAGGATGAGCAAAATAAATCGTGGGTACGGTATTCTGACAAGGATCGATTTTATATGACCAAAACGGCACGAAGTCGGTGGAGAGCTACAAGAATTTTGGTTTGTCAATAAGCTCCATCCATCCAGATTCAATAGACAGGCTGAGATCCGCATATGAATGGGTACTGGGTCAATGTGTTGGAGTGCGTCCCCTTGATTTTCTTCCTCTCGGTGACTACTAGATTTGATGCTACCCCGCCAGTCCCACTGAAGCTGTTGACGACCCGGAACTCAAAAAAATGAATTTTTATGAAAAATAATGGCCACAGTTTTACACGTTGTAAATTATTTTCAATAGGAAAAATTATAAATGCAAGATCTTGCTTGTTGAGTTGTGCCATCTTTTTATATAAAATATTTGCAAGAAGAAAACACTTAACTCACACGATCTTTCGTTTTTAGAGAAACGATGCATTTTTGCCATAAAATAGATTTCAAGTGAAACATTTCTCTTTCATGATCTTCAATTTTTATTCAGATCTTCAAGTTATAAATATGTTGTGCAACATGACCTTGCATTTAAATACATTACAAGAAAATATATTTCACTGTTGAAATATTGGAATATTTTTCTGATGAATACAATGTTAATATTATATAATCGTTCAAATCATGTGAAGCATGATTAATATTTCTTTAGAAGAGGTATTTATCAAGAAAATACTTTTTGTTTAATTTGATCACTATAGTTGAGATTTTCCATTAAAATGCCAGGTAATATTAGTGATATTACATGATATGTTTAAAGACCGTGATCAATACACGATAAAAGAGCATGTTTATTTTTTATAATGAACCTTTGCAAGTCCCTCTTCTGGTTTGTTTAATTAATCTAAAATTAAACATAAAAACAATTAGGTCAAAAATATAGAACTATAATTCAGTTTTATAGAAAGTTTAATTACTTTTCTTTTGCCATATTATGATTTGAATTCATTTTAAGATCAGCCAGAAAATCTAGAAAAATAAAATTGATTTGTAAATGAGTTTTTAATTGTGATTTAATTAAATATCTTATATTTTATTTGAAGTAAATATCTTTATATTTTATTTTAATTTAGAATGGCTATGAATTTGAAGATTTTTAAAGTTAATTTTTTGCATAACAAAATAATTTAAAGTCAAATAATGGTTAATGAAATAAAAAAAAATATTTCTTTTACTAAAAGAATTTATTTTTTTGTAGATTAACGCCCACGTTGTATTTTGAATTCCCGAAACAATCTAAGTTGAGAGAAAAGTTAAAAAAAAACAACCTAGAAAAAGAAATTGGTGCCGGTATTGCAATCCCAAATAAAATTAACTACAAGTCAAACAATTTTTAGAGGAGAAAGCATATCATTTCCAAAGATCAGTATTTGAGTTAGGATAAAAAGATGGATTTATAATTTTATTACACACGAAAGGGGCTTAGTAAAGAGAATAATTTCAATGCAAATCATTAAAAGTTCTGTTTCTTTAAACTTGGACTAAGGTAACCCAAAATAAGGAAATATGAAAACTTCGTGTTTTTAGGCAATTTTACAAACTAAAAGGCTATACCAATTTTGTCAAGAGTTTGACCCACAAACCCTGTAGAATTATATTGATATTATACTTTCTAACAGTGTAGGCTGTCTTTTCAAAAACATCCATAATTTACGCATAACGTTAAAAATGACGGATATTTACTGATGTAGGCCCGAAGTCGGGACCACAGAAGGAAAACACGGAACACGGATTAGATGTAAGAAAGAATATTAACAACAGGTTACAGAGATAGTGTAAGCAAAGGTTACTATATGATAGTGTCCAATACTGGTAGTCGTACGCGGATCTCACTGTCTCTCTCTATTTTTCAATCCACCCACGAGGATCGAATGTGATACAACGCCGTTTTAATGTGGGTATCCCCGAGCCCGTAGGCTCGGACAAAAATATGGCCTTTCTGAACCCGCCTAGACGGGTCCAGGCCCTGTCAACCTTCCCGGACAAAACCTTGCCCTTCGGCAAAGCCTCGTCCGGGTTCCCCTCTGCTAATCCAGAGAGTTCGACAATCGCCGAGAGTCGGTCTCACTCTCTCTAGAGTGTTGTGTAGCATAGTTAATATAGACCTGGAAGAGTCTATTGTGTAGGAAGTTCCGGACTCACAATATTTAGTTAACCTATTAAAAAAAAAAGTATATGTTTGGGAATCTAACATTTATTTTAAAACAGAAACATAATCCGTAATATAATTGAAGGCTTCGACTTTTTTTTATTTTTTTTTTGTTTTTTAATTTCACTGTTTAAAAAGTGAGAGAGTAATGTCTGCTCGAAAATCAGTTCCGTTTTTACTCCAGTTGCGAGAGGGACATAGTCAACTGGTCGCAAAATGTATCACGCGCATGCGTACAATCACGTATACAAACTGTCGTTAACTCTATAAATGTTTTTTTCTTTACCTTTTCACCTGCGTATACACGAGGTTATGTTTCAATCTTTTGTTAATTACTTAATAGTTATATAAAAATACTTGAAATTATCACCGCTTTGAAATTTATTCCATCATATTTTGCCACAAGAAATGATGACGGCGTCAATTAATACGAAAATATGCTGGCCACTGCATTTAAGTGGGCTAGAAATAGTGCCAGCAACACCATATATATATATATATATATATATATAAACATAAAAATTGTATCATATATATATATATATATATATATATATATATATATATATATATATATATATATATATATATATATATATATATATATGATACAATTTTTATGTTTATACGTTCTTTTTATAGATACAAATATTTAAGCAAATGCTCTGCCTATAATAAACATTATTAACAACATTTACCGGCCTGAATGCCCGAGAAATTTTCAATGAAAATATGCGCCCTCAGACATTAACCGAAGTTGTATACTATACGGAACCGTCATATAACCTGACGTGCCTTAACCGAGAGGCGTTTGGTTAGCAAGGTCATAACATGACACAGTCTCTCTCCCCTGTCCATGTATTAATCACTTGTATATCTTTGCTTGAACCGGATTGTAACGATCTGGATATAGCGGCTTGGGGTAGTAGTCGTGGCTCGTGGCGGCACAGTCGTATAGTTAAGGAAACCCGGATGAGTTCCACCACAGCGGGGATATATCGAGTTTAATTCGGTACCTCTGCGTTGGTACAGTTGGTATGACGTTTATATCATAACTGTCCGGGTTTCAATTCTTGGTATGCGCACTGTTGATGAGCTCAAACTATTGACGAGACGTCCGTTCAATGCATTCTGTTCATGAATTACTTAATATTAGATATATATATATATATATATATATATATATATATATATATATATATATATATATATATATATATATATATATATACTTGTGTGTGGGTGTCGCTTCTTGGTGTTGTCGTTAGTTTCCACTTTACATTTTTATACTCGCTATACTTGACATTGACCACATTTACCATTAAATATATCATATATATGCATATAAATATTTTGTATATATATATATATATATATATATATATATATATATATATATATATATATATATATATATATATATATATATATATATATATATTAATTGAACTTGTGTACTCAAAGATTTAAAAATCGTCTCGTGAAACATTCCGACACGAGATCGCAATTACATATTTCGCTGGGTGAAAGGTCAAGGTTTAGAAGTAGTCATAACCAAAGTAAAAGAATTATGACGTATTGAATTTAAATCTGTGTTCTTTCTTTTCATATTTCTTTTATCTAAGATTAGTAATATAATTCAACAACACTGTCTGCTGATTATTGTCCATTGTGAAAACTTCATCTTTTCATGCCTACCGAACCCCACCCCAACCTCGAGGAGGTCCCAAATGTCTTCTACGTTAAATATAAATAATAAATAGGCACTATTTCTGACATATTTGCCAAAATCAGCAATACATACATATATATATATATATATATATATATATATATATATATATATATATATATATATATATATATATATATTGTAACCCGGATATAAGAGAAATCCGTATATAAGAGAAACCCGGATATAAGAATTATTTTTTCTGGTCCCAAATTAGAGCCTGTGTTAATGTAAACAAAATAGACCAAACCCGGATATAAGAGAAACACGGATATAAGTTACTTCTTCTCCGGTCCCGACAACTCTCTTATATCCGGTTTACACTATATATATATATATATATATATATATATATATATATATATATATAATATATATATATATATATATATAAGATAAGAACAAATGTAGTATAATTCCATTGTCTGTAACATTCAAATAGCTTTATATTATTCATTATAGGAGATTAAATAAAACATAGTAAAAATGGATACACAATATCTTTCTGGTTTCGGCATTAAATTGTGCCCCTTCAGGTGATGGCAAATAACTGGTAAGTAAATGAGTATTTTTAATTTCAATAGCAAAATGCAGCCTCTTTTTTTCGAAGGTGAAGAGAAGGTGCGAAAACACAAGATCAGAATTAAAATGAGGTTATGGATTTACCCCGATTAATCAACCTGATGTCAGACCTACGGTAAATTCAAAATTAACCAAAAAATAAAATTTAGATCATGGCATATTGTAGCCTGAAATAGAATCCTAGACGAGTTCATTTGTGACAGATATGGAATTAATTCAGACAGTAAGTGAGTGGCAACACTGTATACTAATTTTGGACAAGTATTATATTTTAAGTTTTCTATTAGTATCTAAGGGGAGGGAAAGGAAGATAGTGAAACGTAGACTTTATTGTAATTGAAAATTTAAAAAATAAACTTCTTTAATAAACCATTTAAAACAACAAAACAGTTTAAAATTATGTATAATATTCATAGAAGATGTTACTAATACCGACTATACAGCAATACATAGCTATATTAAATCTAAATAAACAAAATAAAATAATCATACATAGAAAGTTTACTGCAGCTTACCTACTAATCACGAAAATATGAAATTCAAATACAAAGTTTTAAGCATATTGTCAGGCGAAAGGTGGAGTAATACAAAGTGGGTCGGATTGAGGAATCGGAGAGCCGATTTCGAATTCCAGTCGAATCCATTACATTCACTCGAATGCTAATACACTTAGGATAAGGTATGAATCCTTTTCTTCTCCCTGCCATGAGAAGTTCGGTTTCTATAGCATTGCAGGACAACTGCGCTACCGCAGAAAGAAATGTGAACAATCTGCCTCGTCAGTAACGTATCGAAATACATGATCGCTTAAGGTAATATATATAAACGTATATAAAGGTAAACTATGTTT
>OZ010578.1:18983326-19035826 GCA_963932145.1 Acanthosepion lycidas | reverse complement strand
TATGTCTATATACTAAAATCTAATTATCTCACTTGGAGTGGTCACGCGGACTTATACTAAGTTAAAACTTAGTATTGTCTAACCAAATGAATACCATACACTGTTATGAACTATTCTAACTTCGATATATTAATAAACCCACAATCTAATTTTCTGGGCGTGCTCTTGGACCTTCTTCGAGACTCGTCCTAAAGCTGGTAACCTGAACATAATTACCCTTTGGCGGTCAAGGTTAAAACGCATCTCTACCAATTTCAATGAATACGAATAATATTTCATACCTGATCGGCCGTCAACCGGGACAACAAGGGCCGCGTATCTCAGAGAGGAACCAGTCTGAGGACGAAAAATCTATCACTGGAACAAACTCTTCCACGCACGAAGAGACGCTAGGTCACCAAACCCGGATTATCGCCAACCTTGGACCAAGTGACTCAATACCAAATCGACTAGTAAAAAGTAAACGAAAGAAATGGAGCCGCGAAGAGTATCGAGAAGTCATGACATCCTTCTTCACTGCACTCGAAAACCCAGCAAAAACACCACCAATCAAACATACCAAATATGGAGAAGTATGGTGGGAAATGATATAAGACCTAACCTCAATCCAAACATGCTTGCCAATGTCCGCAGAGATATCATGTGAAACAACAGACTCTCAAAGGCAGAAATAGATAAGATAAAATTAGATATAAGACAAAATACTACTGAGACGAATGTAGAAATAAGGAATGCGACAGAGGATGAGGTGGATGCTAAAGCGAATGAAATACGAAATAATCTCCCAGGAAATGAAAAACAAGACTCTACCTTAGACACAACCTGCAGTTCTCCAGAAATTGTCACCGAAGATAACTCCAGGTACATTAAGTTAGAATTCCTTGAAAACCACGAAGCTGAAATCAACGAAGCGAAAAATGACGTCATCCAAGTACTCAGCAGAGTAACTTTCATATAATTGTCAGATAGAGACCAGCTCCCGAAAATCCATATGACGAATTCCAACAAGCACATCGTGAAAATATACAATGCTGCCCTGGAAACACTGTTAACGGATAAACCACCGGAAAACATCACAGAAGTTAACAACGTCCTATACGCAACAGCTCTAGCAGCGACTCGGAAGCTTGGGTTCAAGACAATAAATAAAATTAATAGACACAGAGAACCAGCTTGGAAAACCAAACTGATACGAGAAATAAAACAAATCAGATGTGATCTTTCTATATTAGATGATCTCACCAGAAACCCTAATATTTCCACACGTAAATCCAAAAAGATCAAGCGGAAATATATCATTAAATCCCTAATTGATATTACATCAATCAAGGAAATGCTGAAACAGAAACTTCAGCTAAAGGCACAGAGAACAAGACAATACGAAAAACGTTGTAGGTTCTATCGCCAAAATAAAATATTCCGAACAGATCTTAAGAAATTTTACAGGGAAATTGGAAAAACACCTATATATGTCGAAACGCCACCATCGATTGATAATGTAGACATTTTGGGAAAATATCTGGAGCAGCCCAAAGGAATATAAACTAAATGCAGAATGGATACGGCGTGAGGAAGAACAACTGCTGGATACACCTCTACAAGAATGGGAAAATATATCCTCAGTTGATGTTATGCAAGCTCTAACGAAATCCCAAAAATGGAAATCCCCAGGAAATGACAAGTTGCTCAATTTCTGGCTGTATCATCTCTCATCAACCTATGAAATTCTTGCAAAAACATTATCAACGCTTATAAATAATCCCAATAAAATCCCGGAATGGGTTACTGAAGGTATTACATACCTCATACCAAAAACAACTGAAACAGACGACCCGAAAAATTATAGACCGATAACATGTCTCTCCACAACGTATAAGTTGATCACGTCTGTACTGACGAACCGTACTTATTCCTTTTTCGAAACAAACAGCATTCTCCCGCTGGAACAGAAGGGATGAAGAAGAGGTTCATATGGCTTCAAAGATCAACTTCTGATAAATAAAATGATCCTGGAAAATTGCAGGAGACGACGCAGAAATCTCAGTACAGCGTGGATTGATTATCGTAAAGCCTTTGATAGTGTTCCACATTCTTGGACCCTTAAGACTTTGGAAATGTACAAAGTCTCCCCTGTGGTATTAAATTTTCTTAAGAACAGCATGGGAATGTCGAACACCAAACTATACCTTAGTCACACCGGGGGCACTGCCATATCCAACCGTCTGAATATCCGACGTGGAATCTTTCAAGGAGACTCTCTGTCCCCCCTTCTGTTTTGTTTATCCTTAATCCCTCTTACACATGAACTGAAGAACAGTAGCTATGGTTACAAAATAAATAAGAACATATTCAATCACCTACTCTACATGGATGATCTCAAACTCTTTGCCAAAGACGACAATGAGTTGAAAGGCCTCCTCAATATTGTAGGTATCGATTTCAGATTAGATAAATGTGCAAAAGTAACATTCAAGAAAGGTAGAATTACAGAAACACCCTTAATAGATTTAGATTTTGTCACAAAGATTAGGGAATTGGAGCATGATGAAGTTTATAAGTACCAAGGAATTAGCGAAGGAGATGGCGTACAACACCCCCAAATGAAGGGAAAAAATAAGAAAAGAGTACTACAGGTGTGTACGTCTGGTACTAAATACTGAACTAAACTCAAAAAATAGAATATCAGCTATAAACACATTGCCTCTCCCAATGGTGCAATACAGCTTTAATGTCCTTAACTGGACCATAGCTGAAATTAAGCGAATGGACGCCAAAACGAGAAAGCTTCTCACTTGCTATCGCATGCATCATCCCAAAGATGATGTTGATCGTCTGTATGTGCCCAGATCCGAAGGAGGCAGAGGATTAGTTCAACTAGAACTGTCCTACAAAACTACAACAATTGGCTTCCAAAGATACTTGGAAACTACAGAAGACTGAATGATGGTATGCTTCAAGGAACATGAAAGTAGTAAGCGTCTTTACTCCGCAATGAAAGAAGCCAACAAATTCAAAATGGAGTTTCAAATGGGCGGAGATATGCAACTACAGCACAATACACCGGCTGAAACTGCAAAATACTTAAAAAAGACAACAAAGACGAATGCAACCGACCAGATACAGACGCGATGGCAAGATAAACCACTTCATGGCCAATATTCTGGCTGTACCAAACAAGCTGATGTAGACAAAACCCGTACCCATCAGTGGCTACGCAGTGCAGGGTTGAAAGCGGAAACTGAAGGTTTTATCCTTGCTGCGCAGGACCAATGCTTGCTAACTAGGAATTATCAAGCACATATACTAAAATATTGCGTCAGCCCAAAATGCAGATTCTGAGAAAAATATCCAGAAACGATTGATCATCTTGTATCAGGTTGCACGATGTTAGCACCCACTGAATATAAAACCCGACATGACAGAGTGGGTCAATATCTGCACTGGAAAATCTGCAACTTCTACGGGAAGGAAACTGAAAGAAACTAGTATGAACACCACCCAGACCCGGTTACGGAGATAGGACCTGTTAAAATACTATGGGACTACACAATACACACTGACAGAACAATCAAGGCCAACTGCCCAGATATTGCTATTAAAGACCACAAACAAAAACGGTGTCTCCTTATTGATATGGCAGTTCCTTCTGACTGCAATGTATCTTTGAAGATATTCAAAAAGCTGTCAAAATACAAGGACCTTGAAATAGAAATCTCGAAAATGTGGCATCCCTGTTGTAGTTGGAGCCCTAGGATTGCAGTAGACTAATTGAAGGGATTCCTGGAAGTCCATGCCTCAAGGAGAGACAAAAAATTGTTCTGACAAGTACAGCCCACACTTTACGAAGGGCTTTATCTATGTAATTTCTTTTTTTTTCTTTTTTTTTTTTTGTCAGTGGAAAGTGTCATGATGCCATTTCTAACCTTAGGTCCCTCGGCGGGAACCGGAAAGAAATGTGTAAACGCCAGAAATCAAAGAAAATAATAATAATAATAATAATAATAATAATAATAATAATAATAATAATAATAATAATGATAGATAAGGTAAGGATGTGATTTCAGATAAGAAAAGCCAAAGAAAAACAGTCTTTGATAATGTTAAACAATATTTAGACAGTAGAGACTCGCTTCAGAGAATGCCAAATGAATTAATTAACATGCTTCGAATAATCTATTATCTTATAAATTCGCCTTATGCTAAGAAAATCGCAGTTTGAATTTGATTTTATCGTGTGTTAAGGATGACCAAAATGTCAGTGTTGGTAAATGTGTGATAAGGTGGTCTTGCAAAATAATTCGGTCATTAGACAACTACTTGTAAACTTAATCTAGTGTCTAAAAATTCAACACTAGCTTTGAAGAAAATAGATGTAAATTTTGTTTGTGATCGAAAAGCATTCTCTTGTGTAAAATTATCACGAAATTGTAAAAATTGTAAGAAACTTACCTGCGTGACTTAACAAATGAAGAAAATATCACCTGTAAATCGCAGCCATATTGTTGTTTCATGGCCGTAATGTGACTTGACAATTCAAGTAGTATTTCTTCGAAGTTTGTCATAAAAAACATTTACAAAGTTAATGGTGATGGGTGTTCTCATTGCATATCCTTTGCTTTGGTGGAAAAACTTTTTCGTAAACTTCATCGTGTAGCGTCCCAACACGAAACGTATAGGTTTACAGAGAATGTTTAACGGAATGGTTTTGATTTTGCATTTTATTTCAGTTTTATTTCAGGCCTAAATCCCTGATCAATATTAGGATAAAGAGACAAAAATTCTAAATTGACAAAAAAGCAAGGATGTAAATCATTTTTTTTCTTTCGGAGAGTGTCTTCATTTTAGAAATCAAATCAAATATCTCCTAGGCATAAGACGAACACCGTTTTGCTATGCGATATTTAAAACAAAAATCTATACCTGAGATATTTTTGCTGGGAAATATTCATATCCACTGCAAATCGGGCGTAGCGGAGTTAATTTATCAGATTTCTTATGTATTTTTTGAAGACCGTAAAATACATGTTAGGTTCTTTTTTATTGATATAACTGATTTTTCAGTTCAAAAAATTATCTTGCTTAGCTTTTTTTTTTTCTTTGCAATAAACGTTTGCTTCTATTTTTACTTATTCATATAATCTTCTTTTACGTAAAATTTCTTCACAAGATGAATTATATTTTTCCTTATTCATAATAACAATATCTCCTCCATTTTGATGACAATCGAATCATCGTTGGTGAGACGACGAAGAGTGTAACGTTGCTAAATGGTTATGTTGTTATGGTTTAATTTTTACTTTATACCAGCCTGACAGATATCTAAAATTCTAGGAAGCACTGTAATCTTCCCTCTCGAACATGCTCTGGATACCAGATTTTTAATAACCCAAATATTTCAGATTCAATCACGGTTATTATTGTCTTCGGTTATAATTCTTGTAGAATATTGGCCACCATGTTTCCCCCCCACCCCCCAAAAAATCCTTCAGCTTGTGATGATCGACAAATTGATATAGACCTTGAGTGATGTAATGAATATGCATACACCTGTGTTCCCCTCACAGGAATATGATTGGCTGTGTCATCCATAAATACAGGCTGATGTAGAGGTAGACGCCGCCCATTGGACTACGCCATTGGCTATCCTATTGGTCTACGCCTATTGCCTACACCTATTGACTGCGATTACAACAAATACCAGTTCCATTACCGCTACCTGCTAGATTGTTCTGCTCGGTTATAATAGCTTAAATCACATTACAACTTCTATCAAATAAATCCCTTTCCGGGACATATCATTGAGTTAATTTATTTCTGACCAATTACTCTGTCGGAACGGTAAAACATAATTCTAATGTGGAGAAATCTTCAATTTCTATAAATTTATTACACCTTTATTTTCCCGTGTGTTCGAAATTTTTGAGGAAGTATTGGTATTGCAATTAATATTTTCAAATATGTTGGCGTGTGTTGAGCTTAGGGGTTATTTGATATTGCTCACTGAGTACATGGAGATTGTTTCCAGTCAGAATTTCCCATATAAGTTATATATAAGAAATATTAGTAGAAAATACTATCAGGTTCTGTCGGAATTTTGAATAAAGAGAACAATGACCAAATATTACATATTATTACAGATTCATCCAACAATGTATTTTCCCTGATTATCTATGACTTCCTTCCATCTATTAACAAGCTTACTAATTCCATTACCGTAAAAATCGTTTGGCTTTGATTCGAAGAACTCACAAATGTCAGTTTTAACCTCTTCCTGTGTTACAAAAGCTGTTTCTTCCAAATAATTCTGTAAGCTACGAAACAAATGGTTGTCTGAAGGAGCAAGATCAGGAGAATAAGGTGGATGAGGAAATTTTTCTAACCAAGTCTTTCGATCTTTTGTGACGCGATTCTTGCTGTGTCGGTTCGCGCATTGTCCTGATGAAACTTTTCGATCCATTAGAGCAGGTCTTTTTTCCCTCAAAGTTTGGTTCAAACGCTCTAATTGCTGACAGTATATTTGAACATTAATTGTTGCATTATGTGGTAAAAATTCAAAGTGGATTATTCCTTGGCGATCCAACCAGATTGATAGAAGAACCTTTTGCCCATAAAGTTCCCTTCTCGGCTGTGGCTGGGGTCGTTCCCATTTACCAGGCCACTGTCTACGACGCTTAACATTTCGTTAAAAGATCCATTTTCCGTCGCCAGTCACAAGTCTATTCAAAAAAGGTGAAACAAGTTGGCGAGAATGGAGAGAAGTGCAGATGTTAACTCGGGATTTGAGGTTGTTTTCAGACAATTAATGAGGCACCCATTTTCCAAGTTTAGGAACTTTTCCAAGTTGTTGAAGATGACGATGAACAGTTGTATGGTTTGAACTGAGAACCACTGCCAATTCCTCAACTGATAAAGCAGGATTTTCTTCAAGGGCTGCTTCAAGAAGCTTTTCATCAATGTCAACTGGACGTCCCGTTCGACGTTCATCAAGGGTGAAATCTCTACCTCTGAATTTTGCAAACCATCTTCTGCAAGTTTTTTCATTCACACATTCCTCTCCATAAACTGAGTGAATGTTTGTAGCCGCTTCGGCTGCTGAGTTTCCTTTCTTGAACTCATAAAGCATTATGTGCCTCAAATGATTCTTGGGTACTTCCATGTTAGTAGGGTTTTAATCAAACAAAATTTAATTTTATTGTTCTCTGAAATAACATTTGATCAGTTTACATGGATCTTAACATAAAAATAATGTTCAGCTCCATTAGACATAAAATACTCTTTAAATTTCGTTCATTTTAACAAAAAGTTAAAATTCGGACTGGAATTATGGGATGACCTGATTAATTCAGGATAACCAAAAAAGTTCTGTCCGTTTTTTGATTAGTCATTGAATGAAGGTGAAGTATATACGAAATGCGTGTAGCAATTGTTTTCAAATTCGGAGAGCCGGAAGTAGGAACATCAGACGTTATAAAAAAACACGCGCACCGTGCCCGGCCATCAGTTATAAGCCGGACAGCTATGAGAAGGATGGAATTGTCTAGAGATCTCGTTCGGGGCTCTTTGCTTTACGACTTCAAAGTGGGCTTATCAGCAGCTGCATCAAGTCGCCGCATATGTCAAGCATTTGGGGATAGTGCTGCGGATGAACGTACTGCAAGGCGTTGGTTTCGAAAATTCAAGTCGGGAGATTTGTCTCTCCATGATGAGTTTCGCAGTGCACGACCACAAGTCTTGAATGACGGAGTCCTGAAGGCGGCCATTGAAGAGGACAGTAGTCTAATCTAACGTGTGGTGAATTTGCAAGACAGTTCAACGTTTCCGATCAAACAGTTAGACTTCACCTGCACCGCCTAGGTAAGACGTACAAACTGAGCAAGTGGGTTCCGCAAACGCTGTCGGAGGTCCAAGAGGGTCAACAAGTGGCAGCCTGCGTATCGCTGCTTTCTCGCCACAGTACCACATCCTTATTCAACCGAGTCAATGAATGAAAAGTTGGTTCTGTACGAAGCACCCGAGCGTTCCAGACATTGGTTGTCTCCTCAGGATGCTGTCCCTCACACCGCAAGACCGCCTATGCACCCACACAAGATTATGCTTTGTGTCTGGTGGACAGGTCGCCAAGTGGTTCATTATGAACTGCTACCAACGGGCCAAACCGTCACTGGAGACTTATACTTACAGCAACTGAAACGTGTGCAACAGGCATTGCGCCAGAAGGAGCCAGCACTGGTGAATCGCAAAGGTATGCTTTTCCTCCATGACAACGCCAGGCCGCATGTCGCGCGAGGTTGGATTGAGAACAGGATATGTGAACTAGTTGTTTAGTAGGAGTTATGCCGTCTTGTGGTGAATAGAGTTAATTTATTTGCACAGTGAGTATGCTTTCTATATATCCTGTGACTGTCAATTTTTCCAAGCCTTCTTTTCTCATTCTGGTTGGCAATAAATTTAAACTGTCCCTGTCTGTATAAATTAACTTTTTTCCCCATTCATCTACAATTTTCTCGTTACTCTCGTGATCAGACCCTTGAATTCTCAGCATCCTTCTGTTGAACCACGTTTCTGCTACCCTAAATCTCTTGATGAGCTAGTCACTGCCATATAGAAGGACCGATTTTATTGAACAGTTCAGTGTTCATTTATTTGTTTTTCACGAAATTTTCCTGTTTCTTTATATTTTGCTTAGTTATTGGAAAGCTTCTTTCGGGCTCCCAGTGCGCATTTGTACAGACATAAAATATAAGTTGGCGAGACACATAGAACCAAAGAAGGAGAGAAAATGGAGCAAAGAAGAACACAAGTAAACTCAAGAGAAAAATAACTGTCGGAATATCGAGAGATATGAAATAAGGATTTGCAGGAAATACAAAACAGACGATCATATATTGAATAGGCTTAATAAATATTAAGTTTCGGAGAATTAATCTTAATATTTCATATATATATATATATATATATATATATATATATATATATATATATATATTTATATATATATATATATATATATATATATATATATATATATATTATGTGTATTTAGGCAGCATCTATTTATTGATGCATGTTTCATTAAATAATATAGACAAGATTGCTCTATTTATTTTATGTAAATTCTTTCCATTTCGTCTGATAAGCTTAATAACATTATCATTAAAAGACTAAAGAAAATCACCATATCGATACATATTTTTTAATCCTATCTAAGCTTTCGGCTTGCATAAGCCACTATCAATGATGACAATTACGTTACAATATATTAAACAATACCTGGACAAACAATAATAATAGTCTGCTTTTGTATACATGGAAGATTTCCAAGCAACGATAAACTCGTGCATACGAGATGCTGGAAGCGAAAATTACACCGGAGCTCATGAAGTCACACATGACCACACGAGTTTGAAATCGAGAAGTATTACGTATGGGAAGTCGTTGGTATAAACCAATGGCTTCTGTTATCAATTATAGGCATTTAAAAATATTTGTGGAGATTTCATAGTTTCTTTTGTTCAGGTTATGTTTAAACCGTTTTATGTATATAACTTCAAGAATTTTTAGTATTTGTTCATAGTTTTCATGTTTATGTATAGTTGTCTTTTCAAAAAGGAATATTCCGGAAGTGTCTATGGGGCCAGTCATGTTGTTTTAAAGTTATCATTTAAATGTAGTGTCAAACGAAAGTGTGTTTGTGGTGTGACCAACATAAATATTATGTAATCTGTTGGGAGATACAATCTCCCAAAGGGCACTTGAATTTGTTAACTATGTTGTTTCTGTAACGTAAAAACTTTAGCTCGGCACTTACTCTTAATTACAAACAGTTTAATCGAAGATGGGATTATTTCCTCAATTTTTTGCATATATTTCTTTCCTGAAAACGCATATAAAGTTAAGTATGTTTCTCGAATACGACTGTATGAAGAGCAATAAACGATTCATGTAGATACTAGATGTGTCATGCTCGATTAAATTAAAACATACACATGTGCGAATGTATATAATGCATGTATTTGAATGTCAGTAACATTATGTGAATATGCATAATTTTCTATTTGTACGACTGTGTATTTTGTACGGATGTGTGTTTACATGGAAAGTTACTCGAGTTTTGAACTTTTCGGTTTAGGGGACATTAGCATTGTTATAAACGCTGTTGGCTAAAAGCAAATATCGGGACAAACACTAATAAAATTTAAAAAAAAATAAGTCTAACAAGAAAGAAAGAAAGAAAGAAAGAAAGAAAGAAAGAAAGAAAGGGAGAGAGAAAGAAAGAAAAGTATGACGGGAGGAAGAAAGAAAGAAACGAAAGAAGGGAGAAAGAAAGAACGAAAGAAAGAAAGAAAAAAGAAAGGAAAGATAGGCGGAAGAAATAAAGAAAGGAAAGAAAAGAGAAATAAATAAATAAATAAATAAATAAAGAAAGAAAGAAAGAAAGAAAGATGGGTAGAAGAAAGAAAGAAAAGAATGAAGGGAGAAATAAATAAATAAAGAAATAAAGAAAGAAAGAAAGAAAGAAAGAAAGAAAGAAAGAAAGGAAAGAAGGAAGGAAGGAAGAAAAAAGAAAAAACGAATGAATAAAAGCCAGGAAAAATTAGAAATGAAGGAAATCGATGAAGGGGTCTGGAAAAAAAAGAAACATTTCGAATGTTTAAGGTGGAAGAAAAAGAATGTTTATGAAAAAAGAAAGTAAACGAAAATAAAGAAAAAGAAATGTTGTAAGAAATAGAGAAATAAAAGAAAGAATACAAAGCTAAAGGAAGAGAACAACCCTTGAAGGCAAAAGATGAAGAATTGGAAGACCGGCTGCAAAATGCCAATAGAAATAGAAAATTAAATAAGAAAAAAAAACAAAAAAAAACGCATCCATGGAATAAAAAAAATAAATAAATAAACATTATAAAATTTTACAACGTAGATGTTAAATGCTTGGCCACCAAAAGTAAATTGAAATCACCTTAGAATGACACGTGACTTGAAGGCAGAACTGATTACATCGCAATCACTTCTTCAAAAATCTGTCGACGCCTGCAGAAGATTTGCTGCTTCTTACATCGGGGATATGGAACAAATATGGTCAATTGTACTGAAACGAACGCTGGTGTCCCTAGTTTGTTGCATTCAGCAATGAATTAAATAAAGGGGAAATAATTTTATCGTTTGAGGCAACGTACCATCGTTGTCTGTGGAAAAAGGAAGCAATGAAATTAATTCATTTTGAAAAGACAATATTAGTCTATTGCCTGCAACGATCCAAGTAGTTCCTCTTCATTTTGCACTTTATAGATTAATCTGCAATAGTATTTCGTGTTTTAGGGCAAATAGTTATATGAAGTATTTCTTGAAGATTTTAGGCTTTTAGTTTTTGCGGGAAATTATTACAGAAGTAATTCTTAGGCCTAATTCTATAATGAATGTGTCGTTAAATTATATCTTTATTAATTTTACACGTTACAGAAAATGTGGACATTGATTGATTCAACACGGGAGAATACATTTTTTTTATTTACAAAGCTAAATATTAAGTGCAGGTATGTGCAGAGCTTACATAATTTGATATAATATTTGTGAAGTTTGAAATAAAATTCTAAAAGTTTACCCCGGAGGAGAGGGTTAAATCACAAATTCTTATAAATCTAAATAAATATCTGACATAAAATGGAGCATGGTTGTTAGTATCAGAAGCTTTGAAAACTTACGCGGGGGTGGGAGTCACACACGCGCGCGCAAACGCTTATATATAGCCTGAAGATTGTGTTCAAGCATGAAAAAGATTTTTGCCATTCTGACATGAATAATCTCCAATTTACATACAATCTATTCCGGATATTGAGCACATTTTAAGTAATATATATATATATATATATATATATATATATATATATATATATATATATATATATATATATATATATATATATATATATATATATATATATATATATATATATATAATAATGCGAGACTCTTCGCATGTCGAATTGAGTCACTGTCGGTCACTGGGCGTGTTTCCTAAAATAAATACGCCATAAATCCACCTTCATCCCAACCGACGGCTTAGTGGTAGAATATCCGCCTGATACCAATTCAGTCGGGTTTCGAACCCGATGTCTAGCCGCACTGATGAGCTGTGATACAGCGAAACAGTCTGTCTGTGGATGACACTATATATATATATATATATATATATATATATGCACGCGCACGCAATATATATATAGAGAGAGATACATATATATATATATATATATATATATATACTTAATAACGTATATTTAGGCTGCAGGTCTTTTTAATTAACTTTTCAAATGATTGGATTTGCAAGCGATCGAAAACGCTTTTATGTGAGAAAGTTTCTCTAATCACAACCAAATTCAAGATTTAGTCGAAATATTTTTCACATCAAATCTTTAGAATTTTACTAGAAATGTATCCAAGCATTGCCTGATTAAGTTGCAACAAAGCGATTTCCAATAATGAGAAATACATAGTTCACTATGTTATTTTACATTATTTATTGAAGTTTAAAGCTAAAAAAAAAAAACTACAAAAGTTAAGGATTTAGTCTAATAAGTTAATCTTTTTCGTGATTCTGTCTTGTTCCATTTGCAAATTCCAAAATTTCTTAAATCTGTAGTAATTTAATCTCTGAAAATATTGTAAGACACATAAGAGGTGAAGAATATTTCTGTATAATTAAATTGACCAAGTAAACAATAATGCTACCAGGGCTCCACTTACAGATTAATAAATACTGTTTCAACCTAAATCCTTGTTTCTATTCTCATAATGGTAGATTTATCAAGGAAATTATTTCTCGATATTATTTACCTGGGAATAAGCTCCCAGTGTGTTGTGTCGTTGTGAAGTGGCTGAAAACCTTAACATGGGTTGATCCAAGGCACTTATTAAATTGTGTCGAGTAAACGGGGACTGGCACGAAGTCACAACATAGTGACCTAGTATTTGAATGTTCTGGCCTTCTTCATCTATTGGTCATACCAGATTATACAATCACACAAAGAAACTATTACCAGGATATACTCAATATAGCTGCCATATAAACCAGTTTGATGTTTTGGGTGTAAAAGACACACAAATATACTGAAACGGATATTCAGAAACAAGCAGATATTATTATTGAGAGAAAACTATAAGTAATAGTATGATTCTTAGCCTGAACAATACAGGCCGTGCTATAAATTAAATCCTCGTATTTCAACGAGAAATCTGATTTTATTTAGTGATTTTAAAATGTACATGTTTAAGTGTTTTTATAGAATTTTTTATTCATTTCTATACAGAATCCCACTTCTTACTTTCAAACCCGTTCAATTATATAACCCGGAGCGTTAGAATGTTTCATTGATTTTTGTTTAATATATTCTATAGATTGAAATCCTACATACTCTCTTCCCGTATCCTGTTTTTCGCGTGACTGCCATCTACATTCACCTTTCCCAACAAGAATAATAATAACAATTTTGTCATGAGAAGACAAAGTAACCACAAATAACAACTTTCACAAAACTATCATCCGAACAGTAAAAATTAAATTAATGCATTTTCTAGTTATCAATTACCATTCAGGGGAATTTTGCATTGAGTAGAGCATAATTAAAAGTAGGATCGATAAAGCAAAGGAACATTGATAAATATTCGTACAAAGTATGAGAATCTTTTTTTCAATCAGTTATTTCTCCTCTTTTCTGGATTATAATAGAATATTCGAACGGCCATGTTTTGAATGTTTAGAGAAATACAATTTATTTATTTTTTCTCTTAAAGACGAGTAAAATATTTATTTCGTTGAATGCTAGAAATAATGGATTCAAGAGGAAATGGGGTTTTGAAAAATATTGGCAATAATAATAATAATAATAATAATAATAATAATAATAATAATAATAATAATAATAAGAAGAAGAAGAAGAAGAAGAATGATAATAATTGTGAAAAATAGGCAGACTTTGGCCAAAGTCTGAGGAAATCGTTCCAGATGATGATTACGATTTTGCGTAGAATATTTCGCGCACAATGCTATAAAGACATCTTAGTTGTGATTAGAAAAAAAATAGAAGTTGTGGAAGGATTGAGGTTTTCATAAGATGGACGTACTGGGGAAAGTAAAGGTATAATTGCTGTATATTTGTTATCACTCAGGCCCCATATATTTACAGGAGAGTTATGTTAAAACTAACAAAATACAATGATTATTTGTACGCTACTAACCTACTAAAATTAAATCGCTGGCCTTATCTCATTTATTCTATAATTTATTCTCATATGCTATAAAAAAATGGACCAATTTCTTTTAAAACTAATCTGTACTACTTGGGACAATGTAAGAAAAATAATACCGCGTGTTGAGGGACATAAGTTAGGAAGTTTTCTATTTGTGACCAGAATATCGGGAATAAATTACATTCCTGCGTGTGTTCAGATTTAGCGAGAATCTATTTTCTATAACCCTTCACTTTCTCTGGCGTCCTCTCTCACGCTCAACATTTCTTCTGTTTTGGATCACTCTGGCGCAATCATATATATATATATATAAATATATGTGGTTATCTTCATGAATCTATATTTTAATAATTTATATTAAAACATATTCGGATTAGGCTTACCACTTACAGATTTGATATTATCTATCTCTCTCTCTCTCTCACTATATATATATATATATATATATATATATATATATATATATATATATATATATAAAAATTTAAAAAAGATATGACTGTTGACCAGAAGACTAGCGTGGTTTCGACCACTAAGGTCTCTTCAGGTAGTTTCTTTAACGAATCAATGAAATGGAACTAAATGACTTAAGTATTTTCGTTTGAAACCGCGGTAGTGTTCTGGTCAGCTGTTATATCTTTTTTGAAAAATAATAACCAGATCTGCATGTCAGGTCTTTCAACTTGAGATCAAGCACTGTTAACGCATATGATCTTAACAAATATTTTACTGTTTGTTTACTCTGGCGTATATATATATATATATATATATTTATATATTTATATATTTTTATATATATATATATATATATATATATATATATATATATATATATATATTAACGCACAAATAAGAAAGGTTTATCAATCTAAATATTTTCATTAATATTAAATCTACTTCAAAGATTGAGAAAAAATCTGTATTCTTATATTTTCCATTTTGTGTGGATTGAATCTCATTGTTCAGTCATTGGTCCTTTCTTTCTTTCTTTCTTTCTTTCTATGTGACGTAGGTGATCATGGCTCTCCACCCCCCTATTCTTTGCAGCTCTCAACAAGTTTCTTCTTTCTGCCACCTACCCAAGTCCACGTTCTGTCGTCTACTTGATTAATTCCAATTCTTCAATCCCTCTTCCCTCATCATGTGTCACAGAATCTTTAACTGCCTCTTCCTGATGTTAATTATACACCTCCTACTTGTTTGCTTCCTCCCCAAAACCACATCGTTGTCGTCCATGGTATCCTTAGCCTCCTTCTGTAGAACCTCATTTCTTCATCTTTGAGGAAATTGTCCAATATTCGCTGCCCTTAAAGAAGGACAAATATCACGTAACAGCCCAGTATTCTTTTCTTCATACCAAGGAAAACGTAAATGATTCTATATGTAAGTAACTTTATAAAATTCAAATATTGGATGCCAATGTGTTTCGTAACTGCGTATGTCTGCCTGTCTAATAGGCGGATTTATAATGTTTTCACGTTTTTGGATACATTCTTAAAGAATCTAACATCTTTGTACCTAATAAAGGAAGTACAAAAACACAGTACCAGATAAATAGAATACATCCCCATTACGTTTACGGACCAGACAAAAATGAAAATATTTGAAAACAAGAGAAAATCAATATGACCGCGAGGCAGTGGGGATTTAAAATCAGGATTTTCCTTCCACTAAAAGGACTGTCATCCAAGGCTGTTGAGATTCATATAACGAAATCTCCTGCATATGAGGCGCCAGTTTTCAGCCTTCGCCCTTTCTCCGCCTTGGAGGTGAACTTAGCCATATATATTGGAATTATTTTATAGACAAAGACGTTAGCCTTAGTCCCAATGTCACCCCGGAAATTTTGAAAATATATCATATACGTATACAAACATTGAATGCATTATCTGTTTTAGAAAGTTCCAAATAATTAAAATATGCAACCTTAAGCAATAACTCTAGAAATCAAGACTAATTACGAAATATTATAAAAATAAAAAAAAATATAAAAACACAGATATCGGAAATTTTGCTAATTGTAGAATAAGATATGAAAAGAAAAAAGAAAAATATAAGTCTGGATTTAAGGCTATATATATATATATATATATATATATATATATATATATATATATTTGGTTGGATTGATGTGAGTTTGAGACCCTGGGTTTCACGCTTTTGCGATCGTCAGACAAACTGATTAATTTAGAAAAATTTTTGGTTTATGTAGATTGCATGTATTGGTATTATTATGGAAGTGGGGGGACGTCGTCGTGGTGTCATCGTGCTAACGCAAACATCGATGTATGTTCATACGCCCCATGAAGTACGCAGACAGACATACACACCTGGTCGTCCGTCGGGACTCTTAAATATATAAACATATGTGGACAGGTTCGGATATGACATATGTATGTATACGGGTGGTGTTGTGTCTATACATACGCATTTGTATGTTGAAATTCAAAGCTTGGAAGTGTAGCGAAAATTTCTCGTGAATGTCTCGTGAATGAATACATGTCATTTTTCTATTTTTCCACTGAATAATATTCCCTCGCATCTATGTATATACGTGTGGTGGGCTTTGTGTAAAATTATGATAGGTAAAAATTATTATTATTTTTATTTATATTTATTTTTAAATTTTTGAAAAAAGGATTTTATTTGTTATATTAAAAGCCGGTTATTTGTTTGTTTTTGATGACTGTTTATGTAACAGGTAGAAATTTCGGTTTGTAATCCTTTTTGGTTATTTTATATGGTGATATTTAAAATTTAATATGCTGGGCGAGAGGGTAGTTTATGTTAATAATTATAGCGGGTCTATATGATAATAGTAGATGTGATGTGATAGTAATGTTGTAAGGGATTGGAGACAATGATAATATAAATAGCTAATAGTTATTGTAAATTGGTAGAATAGATTAGTAATGGTGGTGGGAGAATGATAAAACCATAAATGTAGTTACAGTGGTAGCAGCTTGAACTAAAAAGTGGTTGTTGGTGTTTTATTTTATTTTGTTATATGTATTAATTTATTTTGGTATAAATCCTGATAATAGGTATTCTGTGTAAAATTATGATAGTTGAAAATTGCTATAATTTTTATTTTTAATTTTAATTTACAAAAAAAAACACATTTGTTATTATTTTAAAGCTGCTTATTTCCTTGTTTTTTTTTTTAGTTTTTTGATGACTGTATATATGTGACTGGTAGAAATTTCAGTTTGTAATCCTTATTGGTTATTTTTATGATGGTATTAAATATGCTGGGGAAAGGAGTAGTTTGCGTTAATAATTATGGCGGATTTATATAGTAATAGTAGATGAGATGTGATAATAATGTGTAAGGGGGTTGGTGACAATGATAATATCAGTGGTTAATATTTATTGTAAATTGATAGCAGTGATTACTAATGTTGGAGGTAGAATAATAAAAACCTATAAAAGTAATTACTGTGGTGCTAGCTTGAACTAAAGAGTGGTTGTTGGTGTTTTATTTTATTTTTTTTTCTATATTTATTTGTTTATTTTGGTATGAATCCTTTAATAGGTATTTATTCTCATGGTTACATATGGAAATTATTTCTGATCTTATTGTTTTTTTTGTTTTTTTTAGGTATTAAATATGCTAGGGGAGTAATATACGTTAATGATTATAGTGGATTTATATGTTAATAGTAGATGTGATGTGTTAGTGACGGTGTTGGGTGTTGGTGGTAATGATAATATTAGTAGTTAATAGGTATTGTAAAGTGGTAGAAGTGATTACTAATGGTGGTGCAATGATAATAACGATAAATGCAATTATTGTGATGGTATCTTGAAATTAAATTGTGATTGTTGTTTGTTTTTCTTTTTTATCCGTTTGGTATAAATTCGGATAAAAGGTACTTGTTCTCATGCCTACATTTGGAGATTATCTCTGATTTTTTTTTTAGTAAATTCTTTTGCGTTTTCTGTGACATTATTGCTACTTCTTCGTGTAGGCAAACTTGGCATTTTTCTGTGATGTTGCTGTAGACAGGAGCTTTTTTCAATATTTCCCAACTTATTGTTGGTGTGATATTTTTGGCTTTTTGTTGACATATGTATGTAGAAAGTGTAGTGATGTTCGAATATTTCCTGTTGGTGAATGAAAGGTTGTGATTGTTATTACTCATGAATGGACCTTCGGTGGCACCGATGTAGTACATTATGTTGTTGTTTGCACTTACCTTGGCCTTGTATATTGTGTTCGTAAGTTGG
Organism: Acanthosepion lycidas; assembly: GCA_963932145.1. Lineage (NCBI taxonomy): Eukaryota > Metazoa > Mollusca > Cephalopoda > Sepiida > Sepiidae > Acanthosepion > Acanthosepion lycidas. The sequence goes on along the minus strand of OZ010578.1, from coordinate 19,017,352 downwards.
CAATTTCCCTGGAGTGGACATGTTCTATTTCTGCAGTTGCATATTGGATCCTTGGTTTCATTTTTGTAGGTTGTCATTTTTTTGTTGTGGCTTTAGATTATTTCTGTTACGTTTTTTGTGCAGCTGTAACTGATCTTTACGTTATTTTTGTTAAATATTTTTGATAATCGGTTTGTTTCAGTGAAGTGTTTTTCTATTAAGTTTAGGAATATCTTGCCTATGTTCGTTTATATATATATATATGGATATAGTTAATATTATATATCTGAGTGTCAATTATTTATTACAATTTTTCAGTAATTTATTTAGTAAAGTGAAAATGTGTATTACGAATATAGTGTTTGTTTCTTATCATATAAATATTTATATAATATTTTATTTGCTGATATGTATTTTTTATTTTGTAGGTATCAAATATTAATGAGAAATATAGCAAGTCAAAAGTGTAACATAAGAAAAATAAATAAATGAGTAATATGAAAATAGTTTTTGAAAAACTAAAACGAAGCAGAAAACTTTCAATGAATAGGAATAAGTAACAAAAATGGAATTTTAGAGAAAATAAATATTTGATAAAAATTACAAGAAAAAAGGACTGATCTGAAAAAAATAGAGAGAAGATAAAATGTTTTCAAAAATAGTTACCATTCTTAAATCAAAAAAGAGCAAAATATGAGTTAAACATTTAACTATATGACGTGATGCTTTTTCAAGAGTAGTTTTTAGTGTTGTGTGAACTAAACTGAACTGACATGGTCATTGGGCTGGAAATAGTCAATCAACATTACTTAGAGAGTTACAGTGGGGAGGAGGAATAATGATTTGGAATATTATGGTAGGTGGTGACATCACAGGTACTTCAAATTTGAGGGGCTTTATGCCAAGATAAATAGATTGATTTATTTTAATTTCAGAAAAAGAGACGATTGTTTTAAATATTTAATAAAATGAAGAAGTTTTAAACTAATATCTATCTATCTATCTATCTATCTATCTATCTATCTATTTATATATATATATATATATATATATATATATATATATATATATATATATATATATATATATAGGCCTGAAGATTACGTATAGCATGAAACTGACTCTTGCCTCTAAGTGTTGACTTCAAGGTTCATTCTTATATTTACACACTCTCTCTGATATTTTAGCCCTTTATCCCATAAATATAGCATACATTAAGAGTATATTTCTTCATATATATATATATATATATATATATATATATATATATATATATATTTTGAACAATAAAAAAAATTAAAAAATTAAAATCTTCAGACACACTGGGTTGTAGATTAATATTCTTTCGTTTTTTTTTATTATTATTCCATTTAGATTCCTCGACTAGTTTCGGCCGAAATGGCCATCATCGGGAAGAGAAATATTTCTGCTTGTTGCTAGCACTAAACTACAGAAATGAATCCATATATATATATATATATATATATATATATATATATAGAGAGAGAGAGAGAGAGAGAGAGACAGAGACAGAGAGACAGAGAGAGAGAGAGAGAAAGAGCGAGACATTCGTACAAGACATTACATGATTATATTCCAGATTCCTAAATAGATATTTGAATAATGCCAAATTAATGAAGTGACCATCTGCAGATTATTCTAAAATATATTACTTTTTTATTTTAATTGTTTCCCACTAATCAAGACGACAATGCCCATAAAACGCAAGGAGTAACAAGGAGGGTAAACAATGGAAATGATTTTCTGGGGTTTATTGAGGAAAGGACAAAAAGTGTTTATAAAGTCAGAAGATTGCAATTGAAGTTTAATTTAATATTTTGAAGATTGCAGTTATCAGGAAAGCAAGAAATCGGAAGGGAGATCCACTAGCGAGAAGTGGGAGAAAAGAAAGTAGATGCCTATCTTTATCACACTGTAATTCATATAGTCGGAGAACCAAGGAAAAATGCCATCAGAACAACTGTCTTGGTAATATTCGTAAAAAAGACAAAGAAAACCACGTCATCTCGGTGAGAACGTGACTGAAGTCGAGATTACTGGTCAGGATGGATTAATTTATAGACGCTTACTTGTATTTTGTCAACAATCTCGAGATGTACAGCAGGATCACCAGACCAGATACGGCAACATTATTCAATGCGCAGACGAATTATAGATTTATAAATGTGCAAGACGAGAATCTGACGAGAAAAATTTTCTGACACAAACTTTCTTAGCAGTAGACATATCAATTGCGTCGATATTAATCGCTAAATTTTATTGCAGTGAAAGCAAGAAATCGGGTATGATTTTCAGAATTGAGAAGTGAGAAAAAAGAAATTTTCAGAAGAATGGTGGTTGAATCTGTGAATTTCAAAAGTAACACGGTGGGACCTAGTTGCCAATCTAGCTGAACGCTTAAATTCATGTAGTCGGGGCACCAGGTCAACAATCTGTCCAGTTGCCCTGAAAATATTTGTAGAAAAGACAGAGAGAAATCACATCAAGTCAGTGAGAAAATGCCTACAGACCCTTGTTAGAATTGTCAAGAATCGCGTCAAGATGTACAGCAGGAGACCCGGCCAGATAGGACAACATTAATAAATGCGCAGACGAATGATAGATTTATAAATGTGCAAGACGAGAATCTGGCGAGAAACATTTCTGGCACGATAGAGTGGGACAACTTTCTTAACAGTAGACCTAGCAATTGATTCGACATTATTCGTTACATTTTACGGCAGTGGAAAACATAGGGCCAGGAAGGAGTGTAGTGTTGCTCCTTTTGATTTTAGCATCAGCCCTGTTGATGGCAGGTAGAAAACGTTCTCTGTAGTGATTAAATGTAAACACCTTTGTGTCGGGCGAGTTGAAATTAGGAATCCATTTCAGAGTTGAGAAGTGGGAGAAAAGAAATTTTCAGAGGAGTAGAGGTTGAATCTGGGAATTTCAAAAGTAATAACATGGTCAGATTTAGTTTCAAATCTAGTGGCATGCTTAAATTTAGGTAGTCGATCACCAGGGCAAAAATCTGTCCAGTTGCCATGAAAATATTTGCAGAAAAGACAGAGGTAAATCACCTCAAGTCATTGAGAAAGTGCCTACCGACCCTTCTTAGAATTTTGTCAAGAATCTCATCAACATGTACAGCAGGAGTACCAGACCACATAGGGCAACAGCATTCAATGCGAAGACGAATGTTCGATTTATAAATGTGCAAGACAAGAATTTGACGAAAGACATTTTCTGACACAACATATTGGATCAACATTCCTAGTAATCGTAAACGTTATGGCCAAGCTTTAAAACATGTAATAAGGGAAAATCAATGTACATGTAAAAGATATTTCTGTGAAGAAACAGAAATCGCTGAAAATAACGTCAAATTTGAAAGAGAGAAAATATGAAATGAATCTCTTTGATGAAGTTCATATAATATCACGTAGCTCATTGTAACATATACAATAATACATATAATTATTTCCAGATATATCTGTTACTGTGTTAATTCAATAAAGGCCTCGATTACTTATACTTTCTAGGGATGTTATTTACCCTACAAAAACAAGTTTATTCTAAAATCTTTAATACCATTAATGCAATATCGATTGTGGAAATATTGAATTTGCTAATATATACACCATAATGAAGAAGGCATGTAAACTGATATAAAATAATATTTTCTGTTAACAGATCTGAAAGCGAGGAAAACATCATTTTCAAACAGTTGAAAGTTTCACGTACGACGTCGTTATTGATTGATGTTAAGCTACTGCAAGTTTGAAATGTGGAAATAAACCACAGAAGAGCTTTACATGCAAAAACATTCATATCAAAAGCCGCATTTATGTTTTCGTAAAAAAAGAAAAGATGAAAGCAAGAATTTCTTAGTGATGCCATAAACTAAAATTTTATATATATTTTCCTGTTAATAAAAGACTTATTAAGATACACACATCAAATCAAAACGATCCCAATTATTGCGGAAGGCGTAATAATCTAATATATATTGCAAAATATTGATATAAAAGTAGGCTTTTAGGGAAGAAAAAATATTTGAATCAGCTTAAAAATGTAGCCGTAACTGAAAACTTTTGACACAGACAGAACATAATGATTTGTATATTTTTATTCTTAGTAACAAAATCACAGTATATTCTAGCAAGTTACATTTTGCAACACAGTGGTCTACAGGATTCCTGTATAAAACATTATCATGTGTTCATAATTCAATGCTTCCTCAGAAATCAACTATGATTCTTTGCAGTAGACCGGGAATCTACTTTTAACGACATATATCTCTTAACCTCAGTGAATATCTCTCTCGTTTACTTTCTCTATATATATCGCCCTCCCGTTCTCTCTATCTCTATCTCTCTGGATCAGAGAATTCGTTTATGCTATTTTACGTTTAGTTCTGTTATACTACATCGAATATTGATTAATCACCAGTGTTCACTGTGATATCTAAATCTATCTATCTATCTATCTATCTATCTATCTATCTATCTATCTATCTATCTAAATATATATATATATATATATATATATATATATATATATATATATATATATATATATATACAAGTATATGATTGGTGTATATGGAATGAATTCCAATAACCAACAATTACTATTCTTAAAAGAGTGCTCTATACAAAGTAGAGTAGATATAATTATTTATTTTTAAAGAAAAAAAAAAATTATAACATAAATATGTTATAAAATCACTACAAAAATAGCCATTTTGTTTCAACACCTACGGTGTCTTATCAAGTGATGACGTTGAATGTAAAATAAATGGTTTTAAAAGTTTCAAATTAATTAATATTCTACGCAAGGGGAAAACGTTGTTACAAAGGCTAGATGGACCAATCAGAACACAAGTACAGGAAAATTCAAAAAGCTCGATAACGAAGTCATGTTATAATATCTATTCAGATGTTTAGTATTAAAAAATAATTTATTCCAACGAACAATTACTAAATTATATGATAAAATTTAATATTAAAATTTTAAGCTTTTTGAATTTTCTTGTACTTGTGTTCTGATTGGTCCATCTAGCCTTTGTAACAACGTTTTCCCCTTGCGTAGAATATTAATTAATTTGAAACTTTTAAAACCATTTATTTTACATTCAACGTCATCACTTGATAAGACACCGAAGGTGTTGAAACAAAATGGCTATTTTTGTAGTGATTTTATAACATATTTATGTTATAAATTTTTTTTTCTTTAAAAATAAATAATTATATATATATATATATATATATATATATGTATATATATGGTAAAGTTAATAAATCCGTTAGTATATAATCAAAGTGGATACTAGTAATATAATATAATCATAAAACTGATCCACAAAAAGAGCTCAATGTATTTATTATTACAGAACATAATACACAGTAAAATACAAATATATATTGGGAATAAGCCGATTTCGACCTCGGGGTTGAATAAGACTGACAAATTATATTTGTATTATATATATATATATATATATATATATATATATATATATATATATATATATATATATTACAAGAAAAAATCCCTCAACATGAGTATAACCTATTTAAAGCTGGTTTGAAACCAGCCGCTTACAGCCCTTGTTTGTTGAATTTATTTTAAATATCAGTCGTCCTCTGAGAGACTCCATGTTGATGGTAGGGGCTTGTGTTCGTGACTGTGTGAGTTATCTCATTACGGATCTGGGGTTGAAGTTTATTAATTGCTAGGGCCTTCCGTTGTCTGGAACTAAATTTCGGTTTCCAAGTGTGTTTTCCTGGGATTTACAGTAAATAGTATTTAGACCATAAGCGTTTAATGTTATTAAGAAGTTATGATGGGGGAGGACCAATTACATTTATGTTAATTGGCTGAATGATAGATTGATAAATTGTGGGTAATTCTGAGACACCTAATGAAGAAGATCATGCTATCCAACACATATACACATACATATATTAACAAACACGTGTCTGTGCGTTTACGTATACATTCATATACGTAAGTAACCATAGGCCATAAACACACACACACACACACACACACACATATCTACTCTGGCTTCCATCTTCAATGTCCATTCAAGAACCTTGAAGAGAACGGTGAATATGTTTTAAAACACTGATGTCTTACGTGAAACCTCTCAGGACTTTGGTGCTGAAAGACAGAATGTTAGAAGTTTAAAGTGTGCGAAAATCATCTTCTTTATTTCTTAAAAATTATACTGGAATTATATATTTATATATATATATATATATATATATATATATATATATATATATATATATATATATATATATATATATATATCACTACGTCATGAGCTGCCGATCATTTTTGCTTATGATTGTTTTTATCAGGAGTATTCTTTTAAGATTTCAGAGGAATTATGCATTCTTATTAGTCAATATATAGTCCAATAGTATTATAAAAAATCGGAGAATTCTAAGATATCTTTAATACACACGCACTAGCAAACATATATATATATATATATATATATATATATATATAATATATGTGTGTGTGTATATATAAATATATATATATATATATATATATATATATATATATATATATATATATTAATGATATCTTATACAATTCAGCCAAAACCACCACCTAAAAAAAACATCCTCAATACAAAGTAGAGTAAATAATATTTATTCAAAAATTATAATATGAGCATGTTACATCACTATAAAAAATAGCCATTTCGTTTCAACACATCTGCTGTCGTGTAAAGTGATGCTGTTAATTGCAAAATAAAACTATTTTGTATTCAAAGTATATATATATATATATATATATATATATATATATATATATATATATATATATAATCCTGAATCCTTAAAAAAGGATTTAGGTGAAATAAATTATCGTAATGGTACCTTAAAGTGGTTTGTTTTTCATTACATATTAGCTCTGTCCTCACAGTGAGCTCTCAGGATTTCATCCTCTTTGGATTTACCAATTCGGTTTACCAAGTTCCTTATAACTTAATTATATATATATATATATATATATATACACTCACACGTATAGATAGATAGATAGATAGATAGATAGATAGATAGATATACAAATATTGCATTTGAATAGTTGATGATTATAGCCATCAGGGACGCAATTAAGAGGAAGGGAGTTCCACAGACGGAACGTGTGAGACATGAGGCTGTTGGAGTAGGAGAGACGGTTACATTTAACCGTTTCGACATTGGAAGGGTAGGACTGAAATGCCAACCTAGGGGCTCGTTTAAATTCAGTTTGGGAACCATCCAAAATACCTTTGCGGAGCAGCAACCGAGAAAGTTTTTGTAAAAAAAAACAAAAAAAACAAAACAAGGGAGGCGACGGCAAGTCTGTGAGAGTGTGGCAGCAAATGATATGCCAGATCTGGCCCAACCACATTGCTTATCAATCTCTGAATTTTTTTGCGAACCCTAGGATGAAAAGCAGGGGCTCCAGATCATATTTGGCAGCAATATTCCATGCAAGGGCAAATGGTTGATTTATATATTTGAAGGATGGACTCGTGCGAAAAAAAATTCTTACGTGAACCTGAGAACTAACTTTCCTGGTGCTCGATGAAGCTATTGATTCAATGCTATCGTTTCATCTGAGGTCAGCGGACAGTGTGAGACCAAACAGTCGCAAATTATCCTCTCTTGGAGTTGAGCATCAGAAATTATAAAGGGAGGCAGTACGGTTCTCGATGATGGATAATAGAGGGCAGTTTTGTTTTTGAGGCATTAAAGTTAACAGTCCCATTCTTGCCCCAGTCAACAGCAGATGGAGGTCAATTTCGAGACAACGACCAGGTTAGTTTTTTCAGCGAAACCAGGTTTGCTATTGAGGCAGGAGTAAATAGTGGTGTCGTCTGCATAGATAACTACTTGAGAACTTATGTCATCGGGGAGATCATTAATGAGTATAAGTAACTGTGTAGAACACAGGGTAGAGCTTTAGTAAACACCTGCGTTCGCGAGAAAAGACTGGGGGAGAATCCGTAAAGGACAACCTTCATTACACCTTTTGATAAGAATGATTGTATTAAGTCAAATAATCGTTATGGGATACCGTATCTCTGAAGCTTACGTAGGAGGCCGGCATGCCAAACCCTATCAAATGCTTTAGAGATATCTAGAGCTCTGGCACATGCTTTACCGTTATTGTGAAGTGCTTGGTGAAAAAAAAATCAGTTATGTTTGTGGGCACATTAGCTGCAGATCGGGCAAAGCGGAAACCATATTTCTTATCAGAGAGCAGTTCATGGGATGTAAGAGGATTATCCACTTAAGACTGATACGACGGTAGTTAGTTGGTCTAGAAGGGTCGCCAGAATTCTTAAAGATAGGTACAATAAATGAGGACATCCCGCAGGATGGAAAGCAATATTCAATGAAGCAGTAGTTATATAATCTGGATATGGCTGGGGCCAGTTCAGGAGCACATTTCTTCAGGAAAATGGCTGGTATCCCTTCCCCTCCGCTAGTTTTATGGTAGCTTAATTTAGATATGATGCATATGTTTGTTGAATATTAGCTAGTTTGCCAGTGGTTTAGCACACAAGCAGGGAAATGTAGCCAAAGCCAAAACTGACTTGAGTCATTTATGGAGAAATATATAGCTGAATAAAGACCCCTCATGCAAATGTATTGGGAAGGTCCATTCTAGCAAAATGGACCAACCCAACTGGTGTATTAGGCGCTCTCCTAAAATAAGGTAAAATCAGCTGGCTTGCCTTTACAAGGAAATAGAAGGAGGCAGCCATGTTGGCAGGTAAGTCACTTGACTTCTACATCTCCCTCCTCTCCCCATTGCGGAAGCATATTGGCCGTTGGGGAGGAAATTAATTCCCTATTGCCTGGCTGATTGTACGGGAGTAGTCGGGATAGCGCCCTGGGAATCCTCGTTCTTGATGGCTGTGATTGAGTAGGGCCCTGGGACGCTGGTTTATTTTGTAATGTAATGTCACCATTTTCCGAGTCTTTGGTAGATTGATGTGGTCTGCATGTATCCGTAATTGTCGGCTCAGGTGACACAGGCATGGCGCTTGGTATGGGGGTCTTGATTATGGGTGCTTCAAGTTTCCTTAGAAACCTACGGTTCCGCAGGGTTATTCTGCCTGATCCTGCAACTCTGATTCTATATTGATGGTTGGGAAGCGTCTCTACTATTCGCCCAGCTATGTCCCATCGACGGCTATTTGGGTTTTGAATGGAGACTGTGTCACCCTTATAAAGTGGGGATAGTGCATGTTCAGTACGGTTGTACTTCTCGATGAGGTCTGCATCGCGTTTGGATAATCTCTGTTCTCGTTTTTGCGCTGCGGCTATCCATTCAGGGTGTGATTTATATAACTGTGGGTGCGATGGGATAAAATCTCGAAGACGTCTATGAAGCAGGAGTTGCGCTGGTGATAAGCCAATGCCTTGGATAGGGGTGTTTCTATATTGCAAGATTGCTTGTGCTGCCATGTAAAGAGGGGTTATGTGCAAATCGCTCAACACATCGTCAGTTATAGTGGAAATCGGGCGTGGGTACCTCGAGCGAGTCCAAAGTTGAAATGGATGAGGATTTCTGAGCAAAGCACTCTGCCTCATCAGCAGTGGAAATCAGGACCTCAAATTCGTTGAATAAAAGAGATATTGTGAGTTTTCTGTTGTTTAGTACGCTCTTGTAGAAACGCCGATAATCTTAGGAGCTGAATTTACGAGATGTAATACATTGTTTCATTCTATCAGCAAATTATTATTTTGCTTCACCGAGAACACACTTTCACACATTACGGGCTGAGACAAAACGAAGCCTGTTGCAATCTGTCATGTCACTACGGTACAGGCAGTAGTAGTGATTCCTATAGACAATGGCAGTTGAGCAAGCAGCAGAGAACCAGGGTGGATGAGCGTGACGTTACCTTATATTACCTTGCAAGTATTAAAGACAGGATTCCAGCTTTAACAAGGAGACCTCAGAAGCGCATTCTTGAGCGGGGAAATTAAAGATCACATACAAGGGCACGTTGCGAAAGAAACCAGGGAACGAGTCCCTGTCTGCTTGTTGATAACAGAAAGATGTTCTGTTGGAAGAAGGTAATTTGCTGGGGGAGGGGGGGAGGAGGAAATATAGGCAGGCCCTACAGCATGATCAGAGTTGTCATGAGGACAGAGCTTTGTGGTACAACCACACTTGGGGACAGCGATGAAACAGTGACCGAGAAAGAAAAGGTTGATAAAGACAAACACTTTTGTGGTGAATTGGGTAATTGAAAATTTAAAGTTTCCTATGACAGCAAGGTCAGTTATAGTGTATTTAATCCACGTGGCATGGTCGGCGTCACTGAACACGAATATATGAGCAAACAGATGAAGAGAGATAATCTTATCTATATTGTCGGAAATGGTTTCGGGTACACAGTCATGAGATGATGGAGAACGATAAAGGAAGAAGAGGTAGCTTACAGCATTGTGGAGAAGTAGACGGATACAAATCTATCACTGGTCCGGAGATTCGAGAGAGAGCTCGCTAGCCAACAGTAGATCGCCCTTGACGTAAATTCATAGGCCGTACATGTGGTTTGAGAGCCTTTTATAAGGAGAGGAAGGTAACCAAGAATCGAGAGGTCAGAGGCGAGTTGAACTTGGTTTCAAGAAATTTCTCAATGGGGAACGACTGCAGAAGAAGTTGGTTCGAATGGCACGAATGTTATAAAAGTAAATGTTAAAGGGTTTAGGTGATTTTTAGAGATAGTTTAGGTTTAATTTTTGACCGTTTGTTGTCATGTTGGGTAGTGTTGGTAGGGAAAATGAGAAGGCCTGAAATAGAAGTAGCAGAGGGTCAGCTTATGAGACAAGGGCAGGCGTGGCCTACAAAATAATGTGGGCTTAGGTTTTCCCACCGGAGGAACTTGCAGAGAGCATTCCTTGCGCGACATGGCACTACTGTTAATATATATATATATATATATATATATAATATCTCATAAGTTATGTCCCAATTTTGTTAAAATGAACGAAATTTAAAGAGTACTTTATAATGTCTAATGGGGCTGAACATTATTTTTATGTATAGACGCATTTAAATTGATCACATTTTATTTCAGAGAACAACAAAAGTACATTTTTTTGATTAAAACCCTGCTAACATGGAAGTACCCAAGAATCATTTGAGGCATATAATGCTTTATGAGTTCAAGAAAGGAAACTCAGCAGCCGAAGCGGCTAGAAATATTCACTCAGTTTATGGACAGGAATATGTGAATGAAAGAACTTGCAGAAGATGGTTTGCAAAATTCAGAGGTGGAGATTTCCTCCTTGAAGATGAAGATCGAACCGGACGTCCAGTTGAGTTTGGTGAAAAGCTTCTTGAAGTAGTCCTTGAAGAAAATCCTGCTTTATCAGTTGAGGAATTGGCAGTGGTTCTCAGTTCAAACCATACAACTGTTCATCGTCATCTTCAACAACTTGGAAAAGTTCCTAAACTTGGAAAATTGGTGCCTCATGAATTGTCTGAAAACAACCACAAATCATCTGCTCTCCTCTCCATTCTCACCAACTTGTTTCACCTTTTTTGAATAGACTTGTGACTGGCGACGGAAAATGGATCATTTATCGAAATGTTAAGCGTCGTAGACAGTGGCTTGGTAAATGGGAAAGACACTAGCCACAGCCGAGAAGGGAACTTTATGGGAAAAATATTCTTCTTTCAATCTGGTGGAATCGCCAAGGAATAATTCACTTTGAATTCTTACCACCTAATGCAACAATTAATGCTCAAATATACTGTCAGCAGTTAGAGCGTTTGAACCAAGGTTTGATGTAAAAAAGATCTGCTCTAGTGGATCGAAAAGAGGCGATGTTTCATCAGGAAAATGCGCGAAACCACACAGCAAGAATCACTTGACAAGAGATTGAAGTACTTAGTTGGGAGAAAATTCCTCATCCACCTTATTCTCCAGATCTTGCTCCTTCAGACTACCGTTTCGTAGCTTACAGAATTCTTTGGAAAAAACAGCTTTTGTAACACAGGAAGAGGTTAAAACTGACATTTGTGAGTTCTTCGAATCAAAGGCAAGAGAATTTTACAGTAATGGAATTAGTAAGCTTGTTAATAGATGGAAGGAAGTCATAGATAATCAGGGAAATACATTGTTGATTGAATTTGTAATTTAATATAACAATTGGTCACTTGTTTTCTTTATTCAAAATTCGGACAGATATATATATATAAGACATTCATTTCTGTAGTTTATTGCTACCAGCAAGCAGAAATATTTCTCCTCCCGATGATGGCCATTTTGGCCGAAACTAGTCGAGGAATCTAAATGAAATAATAAAAAAAAAACGAAAGAATATTAATCTACAACCCAGTGTGTCTGAAGATTTTAATTTTTTAATATTTTTTATTGTCCAATATATACATATATATATATATATATATATATATACGAATGTGGGTGCGATTTGATTTTTGAGAGGCTTATGAAATAGATTATGCGCAGTCTCAGGTTTCAGGCGATCAAAACCATCGGCCGAAAATAGGCCAATGTATCGTCAATTGCTCATACATATTAACGAAACACAAAATGACCAACGCTTCCTTCCAGATCAAATTATCATATAACAAACGTAACTCTAGAAAATAGAGTGTTTGTACTTTATATTTACAATACGCTTTTGTGAAGACTTGCTCTTAATTCAATTAATTTCTATTCAGGGTATATTCGTGTGCAATGAAAAAATAACATTTCTTACCTCAAGACTATCAACGGGCGATATCATGTTTATTACACCATTCAAAATTTTCGAAATGTATTGAAGAAAATGTAACACGTAATACATAAATATATTTTTTGTTAGTGTATAAATAAGATATTAATGAATCTACTAAAAAGATAAGTTTAAATTTATAGTTAAATTGAGACGTGAAGTGGTAAAAGTTAATGATAAGAACAAAATTCCTTCTTTCTTAGCGAAACTGAATCGCGTTAAACATCGTGCATACTATATGCGTTGGCTTGTAAATTTAGTCATAGAGTAATTGTCAGTTCAACTGACTGGGTCAGTGTTGACTTGGTCTAAGTGAAAAAGAGTCTGCTCACTTTAGCAGTAGACCTAAACGTGATTTCCCTAGAGATCAACTCTTGAATAAATGGTTTATTTGGAAATTCGCTAAGGTTTTACTTGGATCGACAAACGCCGGTTAAAGACAGAAGATAGAACCATCAAAATCATTTAATAATAACAACAAAGATGAGAAAAAATTTCTATATGAAAATTATGAAAATATTAATAGAGAGTAAAAAGGAAGAGGAGGATGTAACAATATTTGCCGGAGATTACAGATTTACCCTTTTTATTCATTAAAAAAAAAAAAAAATGTTAAATCCTAAAAGCAGAATCAGCATTTTTTTAAAAAATTATTATTACTCTCACTTTAATTTAATTATAATGCAGCATTTTCTATTGTTCTTTTCTGAGATTTCAAATTACAAACACAAGAAGAATCAGCACACAGATTCTGTCGAAATTTTTTAGTTTTAATATTTCACATTAATATAATTATCTTTAAACTATTTACATTATTCGGAGTATTGTCCTCATTTTTGTCGCCATATTTATTACAATGTTTCAGGCGTTGTACGCTCCGGTCTTTTTCAGGTGGTTGGCATGTCTAACTGAAGTCTTTATTTCGCTCACTTGGGTAGACTGTTCTATTTCTACGTGACATGTCTAATTGATGTCAGTTATCAGTTATCTCCTGTTAATTCCCCTCTCCAAGTTTTCCACTGGCTTAACCGGGTATTGAACTCACACTCTTTTGGTCCTGTCAATGGACCTAACCAACGCCATGTGTCCTGAAAACGTTTTTATAAATATGACGACAAAGATGAGGAGAATAGTCCGAATAATGTAAATAGTGTACACAATACTTCATCTCAGAAATATAGACAGATCATTATCTTTGTTAATTTTATCAGAATATTCTAAGCGATGTTTTCTCCCAGTTTTCTCGAATAAATATTGCAACCGAACTTATCTGATTATCGTCAAATAGCTTGCGAAGCAATGTAATATTCGTTATAATCAAAGAAATGATTATGGGAATTATATTTAATATGACATATAGACTATGGCAGCGAATGTCGGATACTTTCCTAATGGAGAGTATAATGAATTCAACAGAGATATGGTTCTGCAAATGATAGATGGGAATATCATTGACAGAACATGTGAGCAAGGAGAATGTTTCATTTAGAACTGAAACAACGGACGACTGTAACTAAAAAACTGAAAAATAATAGCTGCAACCATTGCGATTCATAATGAGAAAAGTGTGCTTCGAGAAATTTAAACTTAATGGACATATTGCAGTTAAGATAAACAAAGTGACATAGAGAGTAATCTCTCAGAATTTTTTTTAGTAAGTGGTGTATAGAGCAGTAAAAATGAGTCATAAGATAAACATTTCCTTCTAGATTTGGTGTTACTGCAGCATTTCCGTCGATAGAGTTCTTAGACTTTGATAGTTGTAAAACATTTGAAAATAAACTCTTATATCGAGAAATCCATTGCCTACTGATGGTCTTCATTTAAGACATGACACCTTTTCATTAGACCCCACTAGGGATGGATATGCCTTGTGTTAACAGCAAATCTCTACACAAGAGTAATTTGCCTACGTGCAGTATTTTAAATATAGAGATAAGAAAGTGAGGGTGTTTTTAATAGAAATGATCATTTCCATTATTAATGAGAATATATATATATATATATATATATATATATATATATTATTTTAAGAAAGAATACTATGTTTCACTGAATGCAAAATCTAATATCAAGCAGGTAAATAGTAATCAAAAACGAAAAGTAATAAAAAACGCTATATGTTTTACAAAGCTTTATCATGATGTATACGTCGAGAGAGATATTAACTAAGAGTCCCTTTTAGAATAAAACAAAGACTGATATGCATAAATTACTTCATCTTTGTTCCATAGTCATGAAATTTATTTGCAATTTGAGATCATCTCAAAGGAACAGTATGTTCATTCTACGTTCAAGGGAAGTCTCCTGAATGTGTTATGCGTTGTTTTGTATGCTATAAAGTGTTAAGAGCTCTGATGAAGAAATATCGGATATCAAACAGATGAGGAAATGTGTTTCATGAGTTTGTAAAATAAAGAAAATAGTTTAGCTACGCAATTGAGAAAATTCCGAAAAACTCCGGATATGGCATTCGTCGAAGCGTTGCAATTCAAACAAACCATATGAGGGGAGTTGCTTTTACATTACAAATAATCATTTCGAAAGAAAACAAATCGAAACTATGTATTTCCCCGGTCAACAAGAGAAGCTTAATCAACTTGATTCCACAAGACACGAGCAGATGAAATCAGTAATTATATAAAAGATAATTTCGTATAGTAATTTACCTCCTTTTGATTGAATTTCTTCGTTTACTAGCCTTCGAGTCGAAAATATATTGTTTTCATTTTTGATAAAGGAAAACGCGCGGAATAGTAAAATTAGAAAACATTACATCTTCATTTATTGGCTATTGTTTCATGATAGATAGATAGATGACGGTGAGAGAGACTGACTATCTATCTATCTATCTATCTATCTATCTATCTATCTAATTCCACTAAAGCAGGTTCCATCGTCTATTCATAGGGATGTATCTCCATAAACACACCTAAAGATGAATCGTATCTACGTAAAACAAATTGCCAGAGACTGATCATTTGAATTGATCGATCTGTAGGAATATCATATACCGGATTCCTACGAAGGTAAGGAATTAAGTATAGCCGTGAATATATATATATATATATATATATATATATATATATATATATATATATATATATATATATATATATATATATATATTCTTAGGTGACTTATAAATATTTTCAA
This sequence comes from Acanthosepion lycidas, assembly GCA_963932145.1. Taxonomy (NCBI): domain Eukaryota; kingdom Metazoa; phylum Mollusca; class Cephalopoda; order Sepiida; family Sepiidae; genus Acanthosepion; species Acanthosepion lycidas. The sequence continues at coordinate 19,001,432 of OZ010578.1, read as the reverse complement.
AGATTTTGTCCACACTTTCAAAAAAATATGATTAAGAATCCGATTCTAATCATTTCTATATTTCTAACGTTCTCGTATGAAACATTGACATTTAATTTACTATTATTAATAGATTAAGTCCACTTATCGTCCGGTTCACATATTACCCCGGCGTTTCGAACAGGAGAAGAGGTTTATCACTTGTTCCTTGTCCTGTTTAGGATACCGTTTCTGGGTCCTTCAAAAATCTTTTCGTTATCTTTCATTCTTAGTAACCACTTGTGGCATTATAGGCTCGCTTGGGGCGATTATATATACATACATATACACACACACACACATATATATATATATATATATATATATATATATATATATATATATATATATTCATGAATTATTCATACAAAAAAACAAATACAAAGGTTAATGATTTAAATGGCGAGAAATCCATCTTCGCGAACAATTCAAATAATATACAAAAACCCCGAACCTGTTTATGAATGAAAATATCCTGTTTTATAAATTTCAGTTGCATAAGGTCTTATTATTTTTACAAGCTTTCGTCTGTTCCTATTTATTCTCTTATCACTATATTTATACATAAACGCAGAACCTTAAAATTTAAATTCAAACTCAGCGTTGCGACTGCACGTTCCAAAACAATATAACAAATTTCTCATAGCATTTTTCGGATTACAGCTCTATTTTCGTTGTCCACTTATTACTGAGAGTAAAAACAAGAACAAAATCTATTCCTTACCTGAGGAGATCTACATCATACTTTTACTTTTATTTTTTTTTTTCCTACGGGTATTCAGCACATTGTAATACCAATCTTTTCTGGTCTGTTTCAACTCTGACCATTAACCTTGTGTATCTATATACACACACACACACACACACATATATATATATATATATATATATATATATATATATATATATATATATTATTATTATTATTATTATTATTATTATTATTATTCGAAACAATATTTTAGTGGTTACCCATATTTGTGTAGACATCCCTTTTTAAGACGGCGTGATTTACGTTTCTTGCTTGAGTATTTCAGAGATTTGATAAAGAAAATATCCACCAGAATGATTTGAACCCGCGTCCACGGTTGTAATATGCTCTTCATTTTATCATTCCCCAAATAGCAATGATTCAAAAGCAAAATCTGAATAAATTTCGTAGACTCTCTTCATGTATTCAGATTGTCTTGAAATAAAATCATCTTTCTTGACTATGAGAAATATTTATTGAGTTTTACCTTCTTGTTACGAAAACAAGAGGGAGACAAAAAACGAAGCACAGAGAATGTTACTATATTGATGACAGTCTACGTTGAACATTAGATAAACTTTTATTATTTCCAGTCGTTTTTGCAGCACAAAGAAAATTTTCTCTATTGAAAACATGTGAGTAGTTCCAACAATGTAATTATAATGTGCAATCCCTGACGATACAAGAGCGAAGAACACGGAAGTCAATGACAAACGGATGCTCGGTGAATATTTACTTGGCGCCAAATCCACATCAGTATGTGACGTTCAATTTGTAGCCGACGTCATTCACAGCGTTTAATTACATGGTCATAGGATTAATGGCGTCGACGGCATTCATTCCATTTCTATCTATTATCCTTTATGTAGATGTGGGCTTTGATCACGGTAGATGCAATCCTCTTGAGTGAAGGCATATTGAAGAATATAGAAGCAAAATCACGGCAATGCTTTTCAAAAACTTCCAAGAAATAAAGTTGCATCTCTGTCTTTCCATAATCAACAAATATATGTTTCTATTTTTCTGCCCTGAGGCGTCCAAAACAAAAATCTCAACATAGAAAATCATAGTTATTTGGTATTGTGTATACAAAAAATAACATGGCGGCTTAAAGTAAAAATGTAAATATGTGTGTGTACATGAGCAGCGTGCAACTAGGAATAAAATTAAGATATTGTGAAATAAAAATGGTTTGGTTCTTGTGACGGAGACACCGCCTTCTTTACGAGAGGCACTTGTCTACTGTATACAGCGATTATTGTTGATTCGGGCGCTGTTGGTTTTGATTTGGTTGACTGCAAAGAATAGTAGAGTCAGTTGAGCACTTTCTGTTAGAAATAAGGCACAATGATGCAATACCCTATGCCAGAAATTTCGAGACGTAGTACAGTACTGTTTAACATTCGCGGCGGAAGCGCCAATAAGTACCTTTCAGAGTATTTAGATGTCGGATTCGGAAAGAGTCAGATGAGTCTAATGGTGATTACGAAGGTGTTTATAGTGACCACTAGTGACGTCGACGTTATGCAACCATTCATCTTCCCTCAGGATTACAGACTCTACACGGAGTGCTCGTTTCGTGCGAAGGAAGTGCTGCCCTGGGTGAAGAGGGTGGCTGATGGAACATAACTCTGCACCATGCCACACAAGCAGGAGAAACAGCTTTGAATGACCGAAAATTTCTGTAAACAAATCACCTCTTTGATCTGGCCATCTACCACAGCAACCTACTTGATTATTAATTCTTGGACGCAGTTGAAAGAGAGACCAACAAAACTCCTTGTATCACCAATGATGAACACGCAAGGAACATGTCAACATTTACCATCTTAAGCAAGGAAAACGTCAAGAACAGTTGCAAGAGATTTCGAAGCCATTTTGAAGTTCTGATTGAAACTAAGTTTGTTGTTATTTATAAAATTTACTGTTTAGAATTTCAAAATGTTGTCTAATTTTGTTAAATATATCTGTTAAAGGTAGATGCCAGTGTTATTTTCTTTTTTCTCATTTAGACGACAAATTATCCATCGCACCCTGTATGTATGAGTTTATATATATATATATATATATATATGAAAATATATAAAAAATAGGAAAGAACTGGATAGGTAAATAATCCAAAGTTCTTTGGTATTTTTGTTATTATTTAAAAAAAAAACAGTGCTCGATACAAAAGTAGAGCATAAATATAATTATTTATTTAAAAATATGATTCCAACACGCTACATAAGAGGTCTCATGTTTCAAAACACGAGCCAAATACTTCAATATAATTATTTGAATTAAATTGAATTAAAGTAAGCTCTGTTCCATCTTCAAGCGAATTTTTATTTTGGGAATAACTTATTTCTGAAATTTACGGGTTTTAATAGCATATTCATAATTGAAATCCAAAATTTCCATGGTAACAGCCAGGGCGAATTGTTTAAATAGGTAGGGGTGTTTGGTGTTAATAATTTGTATCGGTGTAGAGTTACTTCCATAGATGTCAAGTCAGGGTAATGTGGGGTTGTCTAAATTTAAAACAGAATATGTTTTTGACTAGTCTGGTTTACGTGTCTATGGAGATTTATTTACTTTTTTATTTTATTTCATTATGAAAGGGTTTTGTGTATATAAAAACTGCCATAACATTTCTTTTTTAACGACTTCATAAAGGGTTATCTTTTTTGTATGGTATTTAAACTATTTATTTAGGGTATGGACTATAAAAGTTATTTTATTGTATGTTTGTTTTTAAGCTAATTATTCAATGCATAAATTTGATGATGTCGGCAAAAAACCATCAACTCATTTCAACTGTTTAATAGATTTTTTTTTATTTAGAAACTTAATAATGTGCAGTTTCTCATGGAGGGACAAAGGGCATGGGTCATCCCAAGTTTTACAAGTTCTAGTCCTTTTTATAATTTTCCATTTCACTTTAGGTGTCCTATTTATTTCCTTCAGGTGCCAAAAATATTTAGATAGAGAAGTCTGATTTCTTTTATTTATATTGTTGAAAGAGAACTTATGCTGCCTCCATCTGGCTTTAAATTCATTCTTTGTGGACCCAATGTATATCATATTAGTATTAGGACTCTCAGTGGATGAGATAGTACATTGGTATACCACAGATTTGATGCAGCATTTATTTTCTAATGGGCAGTCTTCTGGCTTTCTACAATCACACAATTTTTCACTGTTATTGTCTGATTTAAGTGTAGGGTTTTTATTATTACTATTCAGGCATGGGGGTTTGTTCAGGATTTTATTATTGTGTTTTTTTATTATACTTTCTAGATTTTAAGTGCAGCTGTAACTCAATTTTAGGGTGTTCTTTTTAAATATATTACTAAGCCTACTATTGGTGGGGAAGTGTTTATCAATTAAAGCTAAGAATTTCTGTCATAGTTTAATATTAACCATTTGGTTGAACGGAGGGGTATACCAAATGATTTTTCTTTACCTGTTTTTTCGTCTTCTGGCCAGTGCAATTGTTTCTATAGTTAATGTTTGCATTTTTGTAAACATTATTTTTTAGGGCAGCGTTATAGAAGCTATTAGTTGTTGGAATATTTCTTTGTTAGTGGACTTAATGCTAATTCTATTTTCTATTGATGAGGGTATATGTTTAATTATGGTTGGAGGGTGGTTTGACTTCGGGTGTATATATAAGGGGTTGGTATTTGGATTTCTATAAGGTTGGTATGTGTTGCTTGCTAAATCTAGAGTTACGTCGAGGAAGTTTACCCTTTTCAATTTAGTACAGACTGTTATCTTTAAGTTTAGATTTTTAAATTCACTAAATATAATTTTTCTGATTTTCTCAATTTTAAAACTAGTAGAACTCCTCACCACCATGAGCCCGTCATCTATATACAGTCCGATGTCCTTAATATCAATTTCTCGGTGCGCGGTTAGAGTGTATAGTATTAAAAGACCAACAAGGTCAGAAGACTCTGCAGAGTCTAATGATCGCATAGTGATATCAAACAGGTCATTATTGTTTTTTTATCCATTGGTCCCCATTATGAATGAGGACAGATTTTTTTGCGCTGAGGTTTATATCTGTTTCTTCCTTTGTTCGAAAACACAGCAGCAAAGTCCAATACAGTCGTAAATAGATCCTTCGAAATTGACGGGTAGTAATCCACAATATCGAACTGTATTAGGGTGCAATTCGGTTTATTATCAATATTGTTAAACCAGTTGATGACATCTTTAGTATTGATCCATAATTTTAATCCAAGCTGTTTTTTTTCTTTTTTATTTGGCAAGTAATTCTTTCCAGGATTTGCTGATTTTTCCTATGTCGTGTCGGGTGTCGTTAATTATTCTAGTAGTAGGGTTTTCCAGAAAATCATGCTTATGGTCCTTAAGAGTTATGTAACATACCTTTTCAGCAAGTTTGCCTACTCTATCGCTAATATATATAAAACGACATTATTACGTCATTATTTTTGCACGAACCTAATAGTTGAATATATCCTAAAGACTTTAATGTTGAAGGGTATAAAAGTTTTGCTTGAGATAAATCTGGTTGGAGAAGAATGATTTGGAGTGGCTGCGACAATTTTGAGCAGAAGAGAAATAAGCATTCCAACAAAAAGCGCGTCGTTTGGAAAAGAGAAATAGAATCTGATCCCGGAGCTGTTAGGACGCAAACAAACTTGCGTTATTTGTGGAAAATCACTCTCTCGGCGGACGCTTTAGCCAGTCAGACGAGATAGGTCAAATGCAAACTGTTGTGAATGCAACATTACTAAAAATACCTTTAGGTTACTTATGCGAGTTTTGCGACAAGGTTTACGATACCAAAACGTTACATTTTTGTACTCATGGACAGGCAATTTTCAACAAATTTACATAGACGAATTTATGTTTGCCACGTGTACAGGAGCAATTCTAAAAGTGAAGCTGAGCTTAAGAATAACTTACGGGATCAAATCAGTGATTATACACGGTAAAACTGTCGGAAATAATAACATTCAAATCCAAATGAAAAACACAACATGCTACAAAGTAAAGAGATGGTTTTCTTCTTGCAAAGTACTGACAATAACCATGCATTTAAATTCATTTTTATATAATGGAATGTTGAAACGATATCCTACCAACCAAAAAGCTCCCTACCACGACAAAATGTTTTTGTTTTTTTTTTAATTTAGTAAGCTCTTAGGAGATTTTCGGGCTCCAACATTTTTCGTGTATATATGAATATGTGCCTGCTTGTGTATATGTTTGCTAATTTATATATGTGTTCATGTGTAAGTTGTGTGTCTTATTATGTGTCTACTTTGTAAAATGATATATTGTTGTTCTCTGCGACAATATTCTTTTAATCCTGTTGCGATATTTACATGTCCGGTTCGCTTGCATAAAGCACTTCCTTGTCTCGTTTCGTCTGAAAATTACACGTTTTTCCTTGTTATCCTCTGAGACCATCAATAGAGATGAATATATTTCCTGTTTTTCTTCTCTTTTTTTTTTTTGCTCTCGACTCATATTATTGTAATTGAAGATGGCGATTCTTGGCAAGAGATGTCTCTGCTGCATCTTTTCCCATAAAGTTTTGTTTTTCCTTTTCAACACCAGCCAAGATATTCAAATGTCCTTTGCAAATGATGAGATTACGTTTTTTTTTGTTTTTTTTTATGTGCAAAAGTTTTTGTCTTCTAAAAAATGAATGCAATATAAACCAATTTAACCATTCGTTCAGAAATGCGAATAAATATTTTATAAATAAAAAATTTCTTAGGTGCAAATATGTCGACTTATTTCACTCTCATTTGATATTATAAAACATCGTTTTTAGCGATGTCTACGTTCACCTTCGGCAAGTGCAATATTTATGATCCTGGTTTTATAGAGAGTCTTACATAGCGACATTCCTCTGGGAGGCCGCAACAGAATTACATTATTTTGAAGACTCACCATAGTAAACTACGATACAATATCAAGATTTATATCGACAAGTGTAAAAAATGATTGGCACCCTCATACTATTACAGATATGTAGGTATATTTATTCTTTTAATATTCATAGTGCAACGGAGTGGTGGTATCTGGAAGACATATCCCCAAACATTGTTTTTAAGAATTGCTTCATAAAGTAAACCAGTTAAGCCTGTCCCTAGCAATGATCTCAAACATTTTTTATCTATTTCTGCCCAAACACAGTCGGAGTATTGACAGCGGTTTTATTTAGTAATGTTACACACTATCAATAAATTACGTGTCTTTCGGTTGCTTATACAAGAGTATTTTCCTGCCTTTCTCTGATTAAATATAGTCGGAGTATTGACAGCGGTTTTATTTAGTAAGGTTACACAGGATCAATGAATTACGTGTCTCTCGGTTGCTTGTACAAGCGTATGTTCCTGGCTTTCTCTGATTAAATACAGTCGGAGTATTGAAAGCGGTTTTATTTAGTAAGGTTACACAGGATCAATGAATTCCGTGTCTCTCGGTTGCTTATACAAGTGTATTTTCCTGCTAATTTATATCCAAATACAGTCGGAGTATTGATAGCGGTTCTATTTAGTAAGGTTACACAGGATCAATGAATTACGTGTCTCTCGGTTGCTTGTACAAGTATATGTATCTGTCTATTTCTGCCTAATCATAGTCGGAGTATTGGCAGCTGTATTATTTCGGAATGTTACACAAGATAAGCGAATTACGTGTCTCTCGGTTGCTATCCGGAGACATCATACGACAACTATATGTACATCCCTGTTCCCCCGAATTTCACAGGCACTACGCTAGATTTAATATTATGTTTTATATTTAATCAGGCGACGTCTGTTTTTTACAGTCAATCTATAATAAATATCATGTGGAGATTTCAAGGTTTGGGTGAAAATTTCTCGTCCATAGACAAGTCGTTTGATATTAGAAAATGACTAATAAGTATATTTTAATCGGACATTGACTACTTCTTCAGGAGAAAAGCTTTTCAGCATCGATTTTGCATAGACGATATTATTTCATTAGACAATCGCGATATTATTACCATGCAAAAATGGGAATTGAGGTCCTACTAAGATTAATTATGGGCAACCACAATCTTAGTAACGTAAGATACGCAGATAATTTAATGACGATACCAATCACAGAAAGTAAACTACGATAACTTCTACAGAAGCTAACGATGTAAAGCGAGAAGAACGACTAAGCATCCTTTGTAAGAAGACAGAGTTCATTATTGTCACAATTAAAACTTCATTTAGAGATAACAAACTCAAGCATGTACAAGAATTTAATTATGTAAGAAATATGTTGAAAGTGGACGGAAATCCGAAGGCTCATTCGAATAGCAAATGATTGGAAAAGTATTAAGACACAGGAATTTTTTTGTTAGAAAAAGACACTAATACACAAGGTGTTACAGATTGTGGACAAATTAGGGTCAGAAACATTAACAATGATTGGCGAGAAGGAAGAGTAATCAGGAGGAGAGTTAACTGCGATTGACATTGAAATTAAATATTTACAGATTAAAGTCAGGTGGAACTCATGAAGCCAGAAGCGAGTTCCACAAGCGAGAAGTACGAGAAAAAGAAATTGTTATCATAGAACTTACCGCTGAATCGAGCCAGCTCACCTGTAACTTGATGATATATATATATATATATATATGTATATATATATATATATATATATATATGCTAGTTCAGTAATGCGCTTAAATTAAACAGTCTAAGTAGCACAGAGATGATCTCATACGAAGAATGACAATGAAAGTATTTATAGAAAAGAAACGGAAAGTGACCGAACCTGAGCCACCATATCAGGATCAAAAATATTGCAGTTTGTTTTAGGGATTTTATCTCGTAGCTCAAAGTAAATAGAGTAATATGAGTCAGAAATATTCTAATCACACTGAATCAACTATCTTAGCAACTGACCTCAAAGTGGATTTAATGTAGTTTTCCACTTCATGTCAGTTGAGTTCGTTGGCCTGAAAAGGCCAACAAGTCACTTTCCTTGCAGTTAGCATCAGCCATAGTGAGGTAACTCAGATGATTAATGGAAATAAGTTTAGTTTTGGAGCCGATAAAATTAACAAGCCATCTATTGCCCCAGTTAAAGTCGGACATCAAGTTGTTTTGGACATTAGATGCTATTTAGATGTAGTCGCACTAATCAGCCTTGCTGTCGAAGGAGAATTAAATTTTTGTTTAAATGTTTATATTAATAAAACGATTTTTGCTGGCTAGATTTTTCATATTAATAAATATATTTTTTTCTAGCTATTATCTGGTACAGTACATACGTTGAATCGACATTAATTATACACCTAACAATCTTTGAAGAAACTATTGGACGAAAAAGATAATTTGAATAATCTTCCGAGTGAGTCGTGACTGAATCTTACATCTTAATTCATTTACTCTCGTGTTTGTCTAATTATGTTTCTATGATTGTCCGTTAGAAATTAGTCGCAAATATATATTTCATTATTCGACTATGCTAAATATTGATTGTTTGAACTTTCAAAATAGAAATATTACAAATCTTATGACAATTTGAACTTTTTTACAACTACTTATCAAACGTGTAAGATATTTTTTATTACGTTGCAATTATATGACATGACAAATTGAAAACACCTTTTGTCGTGTAGAGTGTGGATTTGTGAATATTTCTCAAATTAGTATCACGTTTTCCCTTTGTGAACAGCGTTGAAACAGATCAGGCATTGTCTAAATATATAAAAGCTCGCGAGAAAATATAAGTACATTTCATTCTTTACATCTCAGAAATTTGGTTTTGTGTTTAAATTTGGTGAAACTGTACAAATAAGCACATCATATAGTTTCTGAAAGGGTTTAAAATAAACATCACCTGATGCTAAAGTTAGTATTTTAGAGAAAATATTTCTAACAAATCTGTTTCTCCCAAAGAACTCAGGAGTGGCCTTCTATTTAAATAAATATTTTTTAAAAAACTTGTCTGTTGGTACTTGTCATATAACATACACTTTATAATCACAAGACTGCTGGAATGAATAATTGTGCCATTATGACATTGAATTTATGCTAAAAACATTTCGCTATTACATATAATCATTGGAATTATAAATTCCAAAAATGATTTTGATTGATTCATTCATTTTTTACGGCTTATTACCCCTTTGCAGTGTATTTAAAGCCAGTAAATATATTTTAGATATACTAATGGTTTCGTAATACTAGTCTTACGAATTAACCTACAGCTGGGGGGTGAAGTGGATTCCTACTTTTCCCAAGGGTATTTGCGCTTAAATGAATATATCGAACCCGACTGGAATTAGAACTCTGCAATCCGAGTAAAAATTCAGTTACACCACCTGCGCACTAAAACTGAAAGTAACTGGTATTCCCAAGTGGTCACCCATCTATGTAGTGAACAGGCTCGAATTTCCTTAACGACGTTATCATACGAGAACCATTATTCCACGTGATATGACCGAAAGCCGAGAAATTGTGTGATAATTATTATTTTGCATTTTCATTGTATGTCCATCAGCATAAGTTTGAGAGACAAGTGATCTCAAGTAAGGTACCAGGACACATCCAAAGCAGAGAAGTGTGTGAGCAATCGAGATATAAAAAGGGAATGAAGGGGATTAACACCGAAAGACGTAATGAAAGAGAGAGAAAGAGATAGATAGAGAGAGAGAGATGCAATGTTATAGAGAAGGAGAATAAGAGAACGATAGGAGAAAATATGTACATGTTGGTTTTGCTACGTTAGTTTTATTTAATCATTTTGGTGGTCCATAGGAGTACGTACACAGGAGGTTTGCCTGGATACTGCCCCACAATTTCATATTGCCGAAGGGAGAGACACTCTAATTCGCTTGGAATTACTCCACGTAAAGAATCACATAATTATTCCAGAAACTATTCCACCGTTTTTAAAATGGCTGTAACGTTTTCTTTCAGGGTTGTCAACAACTGAATCTTCACGTTTTGCTTAATCTCGTCCACGGTCTAAAATATTCTTTCCAGCACGATTTTATACCTGGGAACGTGTTTAAAGGAGGATATGCTGACTTGAGTTGTTGATGCGTTATCTCTTTTCCAAGCCTCTACAATGGGTAGACACATTGATTGGACAAAAGTAATATTTGCACGGTGCCACGCTCACACGATGAAGCCACACTAAAGAGTGTGTATCCACAAGAGAAATACTCTTTTGATGCCTTCGTAATAACATCCCCTCTAATTGCTTGCGAAGAAACCTCTAAGTCGCAATATTTATTAACTACTAGCAGTAGAGCCCGGCGTTGCCAGGGGATGTAACAGTAAGTGATAGATCAAGTATCGACCATCATAAAGACTGAAAAATTAAATTGACAAAGATTATTGTTTAAGTTTGACGCACACGCATGTCTTAATTATTATTTTTTTTTACGAATTTGTCAAACCCAAACTCAAACAATCGTTATGAGTCTACCGATTGCAAAGAATTTTATTATAAACAATTGCCTTGTAAATGTAATTTTTAAAGCATTCTGAATGTAAAAATAAAGAAAACAGTGTGCAAGACAATAAGAAACACTACCTGCCAAAAAAAGTGATGTTTTGTTGAAATCGGTTGAAAAATGTAGGAAATCCGATCCCATATATAAACGGACACACACACACACACACACACACACGCACACAACCTGGGTTTTATAATAAGTATAACTCGATATGAATTGTCCCCCTTTCATTAATGCCTCTTAATCGTGTTTTCAAATTGATTTCGTGCAAAAAAAATTGTGTTCTTCCAACCACCAGAACCACCGCAAGGTAATTTTACGTAGACCTGTGAAGTTTTGTTGAAATCGGTTGAAAAATGTAGGAAATACGATCCAATCTATAAACGAACAGACACACACACACATTCTGCGTTTTATAATAAGTAAAATTCCAAATAGTTGGACAATTTTTTTAGTAGAATTCGCTTCTTTTTAACATGAAATGCAATTAGAAATTAGCAATCCTTTATAATACTCAACCACAAAAAGGAATTACCGAGTTAAAATTTTATTCTTACAGTAACGTATTTTATTGAATAAATGACTACACCTATTATGCATGAAGAATATAAGCCATACAATTGAAATTATACGTTTTTATACTATTTTACGTATACACTCGTTCAAAAACAATTTTTATTCCTTATAAAACAAACAGTGTATAATCTGTCATTTTGTAAAAGAAACGTGAATTCATGCAAATCAAAGAATAAATTATTACGAAAATATCCTGATATTTTCCCATTGTAGATCTACAACTGTGCGAGTCATTAATCCCCTTTCGTGAATGTTTTTTGTTACATAAACCCACCAGAATTGCTTCATTAGTTGCAAAGTTCATCGTAATAAGTCAACAGAATATATGGACGTGTTGAATTTCATGAAATATTTTATAATGGTTGTATACACATCTATGATTTTGTTTTATTCATCAAGAAACAACCCGACCAATTTTATAAAAAAAAAAACATTTTGCATCGTACCCTCTTGTTGGATGTGTGAGTAACATGGCGGTTATGTCTAAAGGAAATGGAATCAGCCGTCCAAGTTGAAAATGAATTGCATTAAGTTTCGCACTATTGTCATCAGAAAAAGGCATGAATTAATTTCTTCTCCTATTAGCTATTGTTTAAAAAGTAGTTCCGTTTAATATCCGTAGAAATACATGTCAGCATTCTAAGAAAAAGGCAACTTTGCATTGAAAACCACGGAGAAGTATTTATCTATCTAAACACGCCAAAATAAAAGTTACATTTGTGTGCTTATAAAATCTTTGAAAATACAGAATTATTGAAAGTGTTACTGAAAGTATTTGCAGCCATGATTGTGTCTTTTACTAAACTTTGTTTAATATTTCATGTTTTATTATTAAATTATATTATTCCAGTTGATCACAATTGAAAAATAACATTTTTTTCTTTTTAATGAGCACAATCTTGTTTTTCAAAATCAAATTCTTTTTTCTTTTTATTTTTTTGAATCTCTTGAAGTATTTCCCGCCGGAGACAGATCTTGAATTTTCATTCTTTGGTAGAAATCAATCAATATTTCTCCAAGGTTCGAGTTGGTAATCTGTTTACAATGGTAACCAATCGAGATATGAAGATACTTATAGACATTCAGAGTGAGAATATGTGCAAGCTGTATCTATTTTACAAGAGGAATCTGATGCTTATTTCGAAGAATAATCCACACACTTGTCAAATGATTTGGTACAAACATTGAATCACTGTTTTAAGTTAGCTACTATTAACTATTAATAATACTAAATTAATAGTATATCCAATTGCATATATATATATATATATATATATATATATATATATATATATATATATATATATATATATATATATATATATATGTGTGTGTGTGTGTGTGTGTGTGTGTATGTATGTATACGTTTTGAACAATAAAAAATATTTAAAAATTAAAATTTTTAAGCACACTGGGTTGTGTATTAATATTTTTTCGTTTTATTATTTCCGTTATATTCCTTGAATAGTTTCGGCCAGTATGGCCATCATAAGGGTATCAAAATGTTGCTTGTTAGTAGCAGTGAACTGCAGGAATGAATGACTTGATGAGGAAAATGAACTTTATCTGTAGTTTTTATTTTCTTTAAATTTTTTTAATATTTTTTAACATAATTTTGGTCAAACAGTCTCTTTTAAGTTGTTATTTAAGATAGAGGCTGGATATATTCATGCTGCTCTGAATTCCCTCGGTCAATATATATATATATATATATATATATATATATATATATATATATATAGTTTTAAGATGTGGTATATTTATGGGATGAAGTGCTAAATATCAGAAATAGAGCGTATGTAAATATAAAAGTGCACATTGAAATCAACATTCGGAGGCGACAGTCTGTTTCATGCTAGATGCACACGTCAGTTGCGTGTAGCATGAAACAGCCTCTCAGTGTTGACTCCAATTTTCATTTACATATATATATATATATATATATATATATATATATATATATATATATATATATATATATATATATATATTATGGTTAACGAAATAACAATAACAAAGCAAAATACCTATAGATAAAATATTCAAAACTGAAGACAGCTAGAAAATATTACGTTCTTTATTCTAGGCTTCAATGTTAAAAATATGTTGATTGTAAATGTAACTCATTTATTCCAAGTAATGGCGTTCTTGTTTGATATCAATGTTAAAAAGCAGTTACTCATTCTCAGGTTTGCCAAAATCATGTATATAAAAAGCAATTATAAAAAAAAAAAATCTGAACGTTATCCATTACTAAACATTTGTCAAATTTCCCGCTAATCTTGTAAGCTGTCAATTTCCAAATCAGTTTATGAAAGTAATCTCTCTGCCTGTATTTCAGGCGAACAGAAATTTGATAAGTGGCTTTCACTAATGCCAAGAATGGAGGGAAGATTTTATTTCTTTTTCGCCTTTGAAATATAATAAATCAAGTCAAAATGAATATTAGTTTGTGTATATAAAATAGAAACAGGCTTTCCTTGAAATATTTTAGTGGTCCTCAAATGAAATAATATGAATTATTGCACGTTTTATTGTTTTGCTTTCATCATGTTCGTCAATTATTTGATGCGTTTCCTGTGACGTACAAAATTATACACTCGAAATAGGATTTAAGAAGTTATTTCCGACGAAACAAAAAGTCAGTTTGCGTAATTTGGAAATTTATTTTTGACTGACAAGGCATTCGCATTAATCAACAAAATCGTTCTCAATCATCTACTCTCATATTTTCGAACATCCTATTTTCTCTAGATATAGTATCGAAAATTATTATTATTGGAGTTAAAATAATTCACATTATTACATAATTAGCATAAACCCATAAATATGACGAGCTTATATATATATATATATATATATATATATATTGTGTGTATTTAGGCACATTTTTCTATTCATACATGTTTCATTAATAATATAGACAAGTGTTGTCTATTCATTTTTTGTAAATTCTTTTCATAACCTCTGATAAGCTTAATAACATATTGATAATAAAATATTGATAGATATCTTTTAATCCAATCTAAGCTTTCGGCTTACGTAAGCCATTATCAAAGATGACAATTACAGTACAATATATTAAGCAATACATGGACAAGAATGATAGTCTCTTTCTGTATATATGGAAGATTTCCAAGCAACTATAAACACATACATATAAGACTCTGGAAGCAAAAATCACACCGCAGCCCATGACGTTACACATGACAGCGCAAGATGTATTAATTATGGGAAGCCTTTGGTATAAACCAATGGCTACTGTTACTAATTATAGACATTTAAGAATATTTGTGGATATTTCATAGTTTATTTTGTTCAGGTTAGGTTTCAACTGTATTATGTATAGAGCTTCAATAATTTTTAGTTTTTGTTTATTTTTTTCATGTTTAATATAAGTATAAGATTCGATAGGATAAAAAATATATATCAATATTGGGATTTTCTTTCTTCGTTTAATGATAATGTTATTAAGCTTATCAGACGTTATGAAAAGAATTTATATAAAATAAATCGACAACACTTGTTTATATTTTTTAATGAAACATGTATGAATATATATATATATATATATATATATATATATATATATATATATATATATATATCGACAAACGTCGAATATTCAGCATGTATGAGTTGGGGATCTGAGTGCTGTAATTATTCCTCTCTTCAGTCTTTTTGAAACGTGATGTAGCATTGATTTCTTATTCTTCTGGGAGATTGCGGTATAACGCGAAGCGACCAAATTCCTTAAATTCTGTCTGAAGAGCAACAGTTCCCCATTTCACTAACGGGGGGGGATGTGGGTATATGCTTACGCTGCTTAATGACAGGTGGGTGTTGAAATATATTTTTACATGATGGAATTGCTAGCCTTAAGAACGTCCCCGGTACATTGTTACGATAATCGATTGAAGTCGCAGTAAAGCACAATACTCCGAATACACTGATTGAAGCTGCAAAATACATAAAAAAAGAAATCAAATAAATAGAACCGACCAGATACAGAAACAATGACAAGACAAACTGCTTCATGTCTAATACTCTGCCCGTCCCAAACAATGTAGACAAGCCCCGTACCCATCAGTGGCTACGTAGTGCGGTATTAAAAGATGAAACGGGAGATTTTTTCCTTGCTGCACAGGATCAGTTCTTGTTAACTAGAAATTATCAAGCACACATACTAAGATATAGTGTTATCAAAAAAGGAAGATTCTGTGATAATTACCCAGAAACAATCAATCATCTTGTATCTAACTGCACGGAATTGGCACCTACTTAATATAAAACCCGGCATGACAGAGTGGGTCAATATCTGCACTGGAAAATCTGCAACTTCTACGGGAAGGAACCTGAAAGAAAATGGTATGAACACCACCCAGACCCGGTTATGGAGATAGGACCTGTTACAATTCTATGGGACTAAAGAATGCACACGGACAGAACAATCAAAGACATTGTTATTATACATCGCACTTAAAAAAGTGCCTCCTTATTGATATGGCAGTCCTTGCAGACTGCAATGTATCTTTGAGATCTTCAAAAAGCTGTCAAAATACAAGGATCTTGAAATCAAAACCTCAAATATGTGGCATCTGGGAACATCAACAATCCCTGTTGTAGTTGGAGCCCTCGGATTGTTTAAAAAAGATCCCTGTAGACTAACTGATGGGAATTCTTGGATGCCCATGCATTAAAGAAATACAAAAAACGATTCTCACAATACAGCCTACACCATACCAAGGGTTTTGTCGATGTAATTTTGTTTTTTTCCAGTGGAAAATGTCATGATGACATTTCTAGCCTTATGTCCCTGGGCGGGGCCGGGAAAAATGTGTACACATCAGAAATCAAAGGTAATAATAATAATAATAATAATAATAATAATAATAATAATAATAATAATAACAAAAAAGGATTAACGTAACACTTCCTATATTTTAACAGTTTAGAGAAGAGCCCGACTTAAGAAAAAAACAAAAAAAAACAAAAAAAAACACAGTCTTTGAAAATGTTAAACTATATTTAAACGCAATATTTTCTACAAGTTTGATCAGTCAGTTAAATCAGTGTCTCACTTTACAGAATCTTAATGTCGATTTTATAACATGACGAGGAAATATCAGACTGAGTGATGGCGCTTCCGAGTGGTTTCCGTGTGACTTTAAAAAGGAGCAAATTTTTCCTGAGATATTCAAAATTCTTGAATACATTTCGGACAAAAATCTTTTATCTCAGTGCCAATAATTTTAGTCAAAAAGGAAAAGTAAAATTTATTTTCACTCAAGCGACCATTATATCGGAACAGAGAGAGACATTGAAAAAAAAATATTGGAGAAAAGCAAAACCAATAAGAGAAGGAAGGAAACGACATCATTAAAATGAAATAGGAAGTTGTTAAAATAAAGGAAAATGAAAGGAACAAATATTCTTTAACAAAGCAAATATGATGAAATTCTTTTGGAAATAAACTCAACAGAATAAAGTCCATCAAATGATTAAAAAGTTTTATCCTGTATTAGAAAAAAAAAATCAAAAACATTTCTACAATAGAGATGATAGGATTAGAAAAGTTAATTACGTGGCAGTGTGGCAATACGGAAATCGATCGCTATAAGGAGGAAGGAAGAGGGATGACGTGCTAACATTGAGAAGGGTGATGTATTTGCTACCCATGTCAGCTACTTCATGATTCCTTAGATTTGTTCAAAAAAGTCAAGTAATGGAAATTTTACAGGATTCGCTAGAACGTTGTCCAGCTGTGAAATACATTTTCCGTTCGACTGTTATTCTGATGGAAGGATAGAGAATCGCCCAAAAAAGTGCAGCGGTACTCTATGTGGAAAGTTACCCTGTCTATTAATCAGCAGGATAAAACATGTGATGAACTGAAGATAGTTTTCGTTGCAACAAGTAAGTCAAGTGTTAGTCGAATTCGTTGGCAATGTTGACGTCGCTCCATTTCTATAGGAAAACATGATTTTTGTATGTCACGTTTCTGTTTCCTATATGAGCACTAGAGTGACACCGAAAGAAAAAAAAAACATTACTCGCCAGATAACTGTGTTTTCACATGATATTAAGTATTAAATAGTCAGAATAATTAAGGATTCATATTGAAAGGCAACAGTTGTAATAGAAATATAAGGAAAAATAAAAAGGAATAGGAAACATTCCCTGATGAAAAACAGGAAAATATCAGCATACGCTGATATTTCAAAAAAGACAATTACCAATCGTTCCGGAAAGAATGAAATTAATATACAAAAGCGAAATTACTACCTGTTTTAAAAAATATT
>OZ010578.1:18973326-18978326 GCA_963932145.1 Acanthosepion lycidas | reverse complement strand
GGAATTGGCAGTTTTGTTTGTTATTTATGCTGTGGAACCAGTAAATAGTTGTTTTCGTATTTTTCCACTGGGTTACTCCTAATTTCTTTCTAAGTTCAGAATTAATTCTTTCTAGTATTGTTTTACTTATTTTACCTAGTTCGCTTTTGGCTCGGTTTATGAGTCTACATGCAGGATTGGTTTTGAAATTTTCTTTATGGTCTTTTAGTGTGATAAAGGCTCGTGCCTTGCTAATACAACTTATTCGGTGATCTAGGTCTAATTTTTGGGCGATTGTTTTAGCTTCCTTATTGATATCGTGTTCTGTTGTTTGGGGTGACTTTTTGTATGTTTTGGTTATGTTGTTCTTGAGTAATTTATTGTGTGTAGGGGGACTTAGTTTGTATAAATTTCTCGTTTTGTCAGCAGCGATAAATACGCTTGATGAATTGTTTATTTTAGTTATATCTGCTTTTAGTTTTTTTGGAATGCATCTTGTTTTTTGTGGAATTTTATGTTTCTAACTAAGTCAGTTAAGTCTTTCTCGAAATCGTCTAATTCTTTTTGTTGTGGGGGGCATTTGTTAACTGTTAAATAAGTAATATAAACAAATTTTTACTACGTTAATAAATAAATAAATAAATAAATAAATAAAATAAGAAACAAAAAAATAAAAAATAAAAAATAAAAACAAGCAATATAATTTGACCCTAATAAATAAACAAACGACTTCCGGTAAAATAACCGCCATAATAGAATACCCACAATGCACCAGCAACCCGTATATATATAAATAGCCGAGAAAAATAACAATAATATATATATATTCGAATATCTTAAATTAAAAAAATAAGTATTTTTTATTTAAAAAACATGCAATATCTCCCCGCGATCCCCATATATATATATATATATATATATATATATATATATATATATATATGTATATATATATATATATATATATATATATATATATATATATATATATATATATATATATATGGGGATCTCATGGAGATATTGCATGTTTTAGAAATTTTAGAAATAAGAGATTCTTACTTTTTAATTTAAGACTTTTGAAGCGTTTGAAATTGAAAGATTGAAATATGTTTCAAATTTATCTCCCCTGCAAGGGTGACATTAACTTTCATGAGAATTAATATTGTATACAATATTTATATCATATATCCACATATAAACACGTGCACATACATTTATACTCATTTCTATCTGTCTAGCGACATATATAGATATAATGTTTCATCATGTTTGTCAAAGGCGGATGCCTATATACGTCGATATTGCTGTTCAAATTTATGCAGAAACACGTAAAATATCACAAGAAATTTTGAATGACTATCGACTATCGAAACATCTGGCGTGTCTTTGTTTTTATATCAGCTTGTTTATCCGGAAGACATATAAAATGTCTTCAAGTCTGTGCTGCCAATATGTTTTATTGCCAAACTTTCTTTCAATTGCAACGTTTTTAATTTGATTGAAAAGTTGTTTTTTTTTTACCTCAAATCGCTTACTTGACAACGTTGAAAAACTAACAAGCCGGTAAATAACTTATCGCTAGAATACTGAATAACAATGAGAATTGTAAAAATCATGTTCTGCGTCAGTAATTTAGCCGACGTTGATCACGATATTTCAGAAGTGACTACAAAATTTAAATTAACAGATGAATATAATGATCTGTTGGCGTGAGGTAAGATAAACCTGCAAGATCCACAAAATTTAATCTCTGCAGTTGATTGAATGTAAGCGATGCATAAGATCACACGTCATCCTTTAGGAAGGTAACATATAATTTGATAAAATATAAATTGGAACTTGATCTCTTTTCAGTGAGTTTTAAGCATATACTCCAAGAAGTATATTTGAATGGGTGGGTTCTTTAAAGTGTCCTGCGCTTTTTGTCTCTGTGAATATACGAGGAAAAATAAACTGAGTTTCAAAGCCGTTTCTTCGTAAAAGACGCCTTGTTTCTTTTTAAAATTCTTGGTAATTAAATTGTTTGAATATTCAAACTCGTAAATATGTGTCCTCTGATTTTAGCCAATTCATGTTTGGACGCTTGTATATCGTCGACTGCTAAGTAAATTCCCATTATAAAGGTTTTCTATTATCAGTATAAAAAATGAATTGAAGTGATCATCATCATCCTCATCACACACACATTCACCTTTACAAATTCAAATCTTCAACAACAATCATTCATTGGATAAACACACTTTCTCACTTTTTCTGCTCTCTTCTTACTCAGCCAAAATATGATCTTCAAGAACTCTCGTCTTGACCTTGCGGTTAGACGTTAAAGAACATTACCAAACTCCACGCGTCTCAATTCACTGACTCAACATCACTTCAAAATTTATAACAAACTCAACAGAGCACTCAGTCGACCATTGTCCACGAGGTAATCAAATTGCAATTGACTTAAAAAGTGAACGTTTTCACGGTACATACTGTAATTGTACAATTCATCAATTTAGCCAAACAGTTAAAGGCAAACAACTCTTAACAATTTAAATTCTAACAAGTAACACACGCATACACACTAATACTTGAACGAACACATTTGAGATTTTTCCGTGCACAAACCAAATTATATTAATTTCACTAACAAATCAAAATCATTAACTTTTATTGATCAAATTTCTGCATGAACATTCTTCATAACTTTGTCTCAATTGCCACAATCAAAATTCTGTTATCCCTGCATGTGTATCTATTGTATATATAAAAATCTCTTTATTGTTGGATCTCTAACCATTGTGTTTTTAGTAATTTCTTATATGCAAATTGTCCTTATATTCTTTATTTGATCTACGTGTTGTGGGGTAATGCATAAGAAGCATGCATAATGTTTGCCTTTACATAAATTACCTTCTGATTTTCCTACAACCCGCAAAACATAATCAAGCTCATTTAAAATAGTATGTAACAGTTCTCTTTCATATCTCTTCTCTCTCACTCTTTCTCCCTCTCTTTCTCCCTCTATCTCTCTCTCACACAGACACACGTTTTTTACTAAGAGTTTTAACTAAGATGATTACAATGACTACCAGACGATATACAAATCGAACCTAAATTTTGAAAGGTTATCAACTGGTGAGAGTTAAAAAGAATTGAAAAATGAAAAAGTGCAAACAAGAATGAAATAAGAATCTTTAAACTCTCGCTGTTTTGCAAAAAGAAATTTCAAAAGCTTTTCGAGGAATTAATCGAAAGAGTATGCTGGTCGCCGTTACGTTAATTGAAATATTCGGTTCTGTATTATTCGAATAATTTCACAAATCAAACGTATGACAAATTACTTAAAATATCACAAATGAAATAGGGAAATCCCTAATTAAATGCGCTATAAGAATTACAACTGATTTTCAAGTTGTATTTTCCGTTTTACTTGATTTTTATGGGGGAAGCGTAACGGTTATTGGCGATGAAATTAAAACCGGTGAGAAAAATTGAAATTTAGAGTTAAGTTTATTCTATTTGAACTAATGTCCTTGACAAATTTATGAATCTATCTCATCTCCCCCTCCATTCCGTTATGAGCAGAGCAGACTGAGATCTTTAACCTTGATAGGGTAATCAATATAGAAGAAGGGAAAAGCAGAATCTAAAACAACTTCATATGACTCATATCGCAATTCTTTCTTATTCTTGTGATAAGAAAGAAATTTATATTCAATTTATACGTGGTGGACAGATACCTTATTCGCCTGTAATATTTCGTATTATCTGTTTCACTCGTTTTTGGCATGAGATATGTAATACCTTCACTGATCCATTCTGGAACTTCACATTATTAATAAGCATTGATGTAGTTCGTGCGAGGGTTTTATGGATTGCTGACAGACCATAAAGCCAGAAATTGGGAACTTTATATTCTGTTGATTTACATTATTGGGATCTTTAGTTGGAGCTTGGAAAACATTATTTTCTCAATTTAGTGGAGGTTTATCCAGCATTTGTACTTCTTCACGTTGGATCCATTCTACATTAGGGTTATATTCCTAGTATTCCTAGTATACTCCAAGTATTCCCCCCAAATTTCTCCATTGTTTCAAAGGTGCTGCCTTTTGACATGTATTGCGTTTCCAGTTTTTCTGGAAAATTTCCTAGTGTTTGGAATTATTATTATTATTATCATTATTATTATTATTTTTATTTTCTTTGCTTTCTGGCGTTTACACATTTCTTTCCGGGTACCACCCAGGGACCTAAGGTTAGAAATGGCATCATGACACTTTTCACTGACAAAAAAAAAAAAAAAAAAAAAAAAAAATTACATAGATAGAGCCCTTCGTAAAGTGTGGGCTGTACTTGTCAGAACAATTTTTTGTATCTCCTTGAGACATGGGCTTCCAGGAATCCCTGCAATTAGTCTACTGCAATCTTTTCCAACCAGTCCTAGGGCTCCAACTACAACAGGGATTGTTGATGTTCCCATATGCCACATTTTCGAGACCTCTATTTCAAGGTCCTTGTATTTTGACAGCTTTCTGAATATCTTCAAAGATACATTGCAGTCAGCAGGGACTGCCATATCAATAAGGAGGCACCGTTTTTGTTTGTTATATTATCATTATTATTATTATTATTATTATTATTATTATTATTATTTTCTTTGATTTATATTGTAGACACATTTCCCTCTGTGTTTCAAGGTCAGAAATGGTGTCATGAGATTTTATACTGTTCATTTTTGTACAATAAATAAATAACATCATGCACGTTTTACATAAATAACGATATTCGTAATGTGTGACATGTACTAATCAGTACAATATTTGTACTTCTTTTTGGCATGAATTACCAGCAATCCCTTCAAAATGTCTATCGGAAACGTTTCCAATCAATCCGGGAGCTTCAAATACGACTAGAATTATTGATGCTCTCATGTGTCACATTTTTTTCAGATCTTGACATCAAGATGCTTGCATTTTTATAGATTTTATAGATCCTCAAAGACACAATTACACTCTGCAGGTACTGCCATGTTA
>OZ010578.1:18953326-18970826 GCA_963932145.1 Acanthosepion lycidas | reverse complement strand
AGACAGCTTATTATACAGGCTTATCTCTATCGACAAACGCGTATATTTTATACTATCTTACACGTTTATTGTATAGTAACCCAAAGACAATAGTGACATATCTGTTATTTATGCAATATCAACCAGAATAAAATCCACCCTGGACAGAGTCACAGTTTAATAAGAAAAAAATATTGGCATTTTAGATGATGGAGAAATACTATCTTTTCTCACTGGTCTCTCAAATCATTTAGGAAAACATTTCAGAAAATTCTTTATACGTCCTTCAGAATCGGGTTAAGTTAAATCCGATGACAGGTATTTGTTCAAAAGTAATATGTTTGTCATAGGAGATGAAGCTGTATTCCATGAGGCTAAGATTCGCCATTTTTAGATACAAAAACGTAATAGTAAACTCCTACCAAATCTTTTTCTTTCATTATAAATTGGAAACGTAAACAAACATCCCTAAACATTCTACAAAGGAAGATTTTGAATGAAGCGTAGATCAATATATCAAAAGAAAAGGAATCAGTTTGATATAGACTCACTATAAAAGAATAAATATATTTAATAACTCATACTGATAACGATATTAAATATTTATCTGCATAATAAATTATTCTGACTTTTTTCCGAACAGTCAATCAAATTTGCTTCTCAGATGGACCTATTTATTGAGTATAATTCTAAAAAAAGTTCGTATGAAATGAAATGCACATTGAAAGAATATTAAAATACAAAAATGCAAAGCAAGTAAAAAAAACATCGTTGATATGCAAATATAAATTGTGAAATTAAAAACAAAACAAATGTATTTAACCAACAGCAAAAGGAAATTGGTTGTCGATGAAAACAGTTATCTCTAAGACGAATAAGATAAAAATGAAGAAGTATACTTGTTCAGTGTTTTGGTTGTTCAGATCAAATCTAATGACATTTTAAAAAGGGCTAAAAAAACAAAGTTGAGTTTTGCTGAACACATATTTATACACATGTAGATAAACACTTTCATTCTACTGAAATGCAGCATAGCTAAAAGCAAAATCATAAAAGAATCCACTTTAGATAATAATTAGGCAATAATTTTCAATATTATTTTAAATATAAGGCAGTCTCTTTCTGATTGCGAATCGTTGGAAACGAAAATGATTTAGTCTATTCTCCTAAACAAAATATTTACGGTTTTTATTTACATCCCTTCAAAATTAAAAGCCTTATAAAAATAAAATTCTGATGTTTTCTTCTTGATCAATACAAGCCTGCTAAGTGATACTGCAAATATTATCTTTCGTTCGAAAACTGAAGAAATATGACAGTCAATTATGTGCTATGCCTTATACACCTTTAACCCAGCGTTCGATACATGACTGACGAGGCAGATTTCTTTTCCTGCAGTAGGGTTAAATTTTGTTCTGCGGTAGACCAGTTGCAATCCAAGATTATAGAACTCGGTCTGTTCTGCTATTTACCCATAGCTGGGGGAGAAGATGAGAATTCCTAACTTTTTTTAAGGGTATTAGAACGTAAGTAAATGTAATAGGTTCGACTGGAATTCGAACTCGGCTCTTCGATTTCCCAACCCGAGCGGCTATCCATTAACATTCTATTATTAGCTTTTCAGTGATCTGCTAACATATTCCTCATATGGTTAAACTCCGCGCACATTTCACACAGGGGCAATGGTAATTAGGTCGAATTAAGAAGTTATTATTTTCCCCATTGTTCTCATTAAATATAACAGTATGGTTGTTGGATCATTACATAATGAAAACAATATTTAAGATAAAACAATATTTGACCAATACAATGATTATCCTTGTATTCAATGAGGCGAAATATAGGATACGCCCACCATATGCCTTATCTTTATAATATGGATTAAAAAAAACTTTCATAGCTGGAGATTATTGTTTGGGAACAAGATGTTTTCTCCATTAGGCAGCATTCTATTATCTCTACGTTATAATATCTATTAAATAAATATTGTCAGTATATTTAAGATTTCTATAAAATATATTTTGGTCCTTATTTATGATTACAATATTTACATTTTCTGTTTCAGAACGATCGATCTGTTTGGATTCCTTCCATTATATTTTCGAGAGAAACATAGACGGCGACGACGACGACGACGACGACGACGACGAAGAAGAAGAAGAAGAAGAAGAAGAAGAAGAAGAAGAAGAAGAAGAAGAAGAAGAAGAAGAAGAAGAAGAAGAAGAAGAAGAAGAAGAAGAAGAAGAAGAAGAAGAAGAAGAAGAAGAAGAAGAAGAAGAAGAAGAAGAAGAAGAAGAAGAAGAAGAAGAAGAAGAAGAAGAAGAAGAAGAAGAAGAAGAAGAAGAAGAAGAAGAAGAAGAAGAAGAAGAAGAAGAAGAAGAAGAAGAAGAAGAAGAAGAAGAAGAAGAAGAAGAAGAAGAAGAAGAAGAAGAAGAAGATTGCTGCTGTAAAAACACTGAGCTGAATATTATTTGGCATGATTAAAAATTGATAGTTAAAAAATGAAAGAGGAAATCAACCGATTTCGTTCAAAGATTTTAATTAGGATAAAAGAGTAAAATACAATAAATCTAAATTAGCAAATGATTTATGAGATGGTAGAGAAGGGAGAAAAAACAGGGGAGAGTGCTAAAAACTAATGATAGCAAACCCAAGCAAACAATCACGCTGTTTACAGAGGAAAGGTTGGTGAGACTTGATATACCGTGACTCTAGTACTTTATGGTGAAATAAAGCGTGTGACTGGGACAAAACAGAAAGTCAGTCAACACTGAATTCAGCCGCACACTTACTGTTCTTCAAAAAAGATTATACTTTTATACAATTATAAACGTATCAGATTTTACTAGTACTATATGTGTATATTCGAATCCATGCTTCGTTCTACATGCATATATTTTTTATTCTTAGTAAATTAAAATTCTTACTTTTTATCTGATTACCATTGATTTCTGTTTTGGTGCAGGTGTTATTTATTATTTTCCTGTTTCTTGTCTATTATGATCTTAGTGCAATTATAATAGAAACTTTGTTCTGAAATGCAGTATCTCTTAATTAATTTTTCTTTTTCAAATGTCCTTTGCACAACCATAAATTGGCTATTTTGTATTCTCTTTTTTATGTGTACTAAACCAATATCTCTAATTTGCTTTCGTATTTAGCCCAATTGTCTTTTACGCATTCAGGTAATGGCAGATATTTTTTTTTTGGAAGATCATGCAATATGGAATAACGAAGACATTCCAAATGAAGATATAAAAGTTTTTTAAGCCATGTTTTGGCACTTTCAAATGCGTCTTTTCAAAGTTTAGCAAGGATATTTTTTTAACGTCCGAATCATGTGCTAGCCTATTAAATTTGTTTACATTTAAGTCAAGCTGACTACTTCTTTGAAACTGCAGGGCGTCTTGTTTACGGAAAAGATCGACAACCGAGATTAAAAGAGTTTTTTGTTTTCGTTCAGGTTATCTCTTCGACTTGCACAATAAACTAAAAACAAAGCAGAACAGAGTCAAATTGATGTTAACAACTAAAGTAATTTTTTTAAGTCCACACTGATAACCAAAATAAGAGAAACAACAGAACAATGGTTTATTTTATTTAGTTTTCCAGAAAAAAAAAGTGATGATGTTAATGGCACTGTTCTAAAATTGCATTTTGAGCAAATGTAGTAACACAACTTCGAATATCATGTCAATGTATAAATATAATAAAATATTAAATATAAAATTAAAATATAATTAAGAAATTTCGAAATGGCAAATAGTAATTACTCTTTGACTACTATCCACATTACTAACATGGAAAGCATTTAAAAAGCAAGCTAATAAATAAACAACTCAGAGGCATTCCAGATAATTATTGAATGTAATTTTATACCAAAAGTAATAAAATGTAATGCCTCATAATTTAGCTAACGTCTTATTCTATAGGAATAACTGTTGTCGGCTTTTAAAATCTGGGGCATTTGAAAAAAGTAAAAGTAATTAATCAGTGGACATTTTGTCTTCATGGACCTTATTAACTAGTAATAGTATATATCTGTTTAAAGGTTTATTATTGTATGTAAAAGAATTGGGCCGTAATGAAAGCTAGTTAACTGACCCATGATTATAATGTATAGTGAAGAAAACAAAGGAATTGTGAATAGAAAAGTGTCTATATGAGTGAATAAAAATAGATGCTGAAAGGCTTGATCATGTATCAAGCAACTTCACTGAGGGACGGTCGAAGAGCAGTGAAAGAGGAAGAAAGACAGAAAGCAAGAAGGGCGTTGAAAAAGAAAGAAAAACATTTTTCCCTCAGAATAATAATGTATAGCTAGAATTATTCATATAATACCTTGTTCAATGGAAATCATTGCTATTATGAATATTACTATTTTGTATTATAATTACAATTTTTGTTATGAAATATTACATATTGAATTTTTTACATGTCACGGTCTGTTACCTTTGATTACTTTTTAAAATGTCTAGCCTGCTCCATTAAATAAATAATTAAAAAATAAATAAATAAATACAGTAATATAAGCAGATAAATAAATCGCAATCTTTTTGCGTAGCTTCGTTACCATTAACGGTTACACATGGCGCCATGCGAGATTTTTTTAAATTTCTGGTGTCACTAAGAATATCATGATGTATGTGTGTGTATGTACTGATTCCTTGTGATGGGACGAGGTATGTGTGTGTATGTGTGTATGTGTACAAATGTGTTTACTAATTCATCGTAGTGATACAGTGTATGTATGGAGGTGGAATATACGCACGCATATATACACGCATGCTGACAGAAACACACGTAAATGGAAATAGATCTAAGAACACACAGGGGTCATTAAAACATTAAAAGATAAGACACCGATAACTAATTCATCATTTCAATTTAATTGTTTTATGACTATTTGCACAGAACACTTCACTGCCAATTCAAGAAACACATTCGGATTGCTAACACAAAAACAGAGAATGACTCATATCGAGAATATTTAACATTGAAAAACATAAAGAAAAAATTAATTATTTTTAATAATATGTGAAAATCTCCGCTTTTACATGAAGACCGTCACGAGACCAAAAACGCGTGTAGTAAAATTATGGAAAATAAAGCATAATATTTTTTTTAAAAATCCACATTACAAACAAAATCTTTTGCGGTATCTCTCTTCTTTTTAATGTAAGCACTTTTCCCTCTTCCTTTTAATATACGCACTTTTCTCTCGTTGGAACCACTATAACCTTTCTCTCTCTCTCTCTCTCTCTCTCTCTCTCTCGATATATATATATATATATATATATATATATATATATATATATATATATATATATATATACCGGATGTATCATCAAAATTGTCCATCCCACATCATGTTTACTATCTAAAATACCACTAAACAGATTGATTTTTCTAGGTTTTCAGATAAAACATTTAGGCATCTCGGCACCATCTGTACTAAGAATCACTGAAAAACCAATTGATTTATTCAGCTAGAAATAGAACAGGTTAAAATCAATTTGTGTTAGCCCTACTCTCTTACTAAATGATCAATGGTGAGAGGAAAATGATAATGGTAGCAACATTGATAGTCTTGATTCTATTCAACAACCATTAAAAGAACGGTTAATAAATTTTAAAGAGAAGGGATAGTAGAGAGAGGAAAACTGGATCAGGAGGTCACAAAGGGAAGTTAGATCATCATTTCAACTTAGTGCTAAGGAGGTCAAATAGAAAAGATCCAACTCAACCCATAAAACATTTGGTACATAAGACAGGAATTTCCGATATGATCGTTCAAAATGGAGTGGAAAAAACTTGAAAATGAAATCCTACGTGAAAACAGTGAGGAACATTGACTCCAAGACAGGTTAGAAGGTGAGATGGCGAAAATCACCTTGAATAAGTTGGAAAATAATCCTAAGAAACACACACACACGCACACACACACACACACACATACATACATACATATACATACATACACACATATATATATATATATATATATATATATATATATATATATATATATATATATATACATATATATATATATATATATATATATATCATTGGAATGGTCATGTCTTGAGAATGTCTGATGACAGGATACCCAAAAACCTAATGTACAGCCAGTTAGATCAGGTCTAAAGGAATGTAGGTCGCCCATAGCTAAGATACAAAGACGAGTTGAAAAGCAACTTGTCAGCAGACAATATACCACATAATACCCTTGAGCGCTTAGCTTTGGAGCGGGTAGAATGGAGATAAACGTGTTTTAGTGGACTCAGCAATTTTCAATCTGCTTGTCTTAATCATCTTCAAGAAACGAGAGCAAGATCTAAAAGGTCAGCCAATCTAACAGTGATCTCATTTCTCCATCCTCACACTTGCTCCATATGTGGCCTTCTTTGTAAATCACTAGCGGATCTTAAATGTCACTCAAGATTATCGCACAAACTTTCATAACTGAATCAATAAGCTGTCAGATCCTCATACGTCGAAACCGACGGGAGAGTCCATTATTATATATATATATATATATATATATATATATTTAAATATATATGGGTGTGCGTCTGTGTTTATGTGTGCCTGTATGTGAACTTTTTTCGTGAGCTTCCGATCTTTAGCCATGATTAATTGATGATGTCAGTTCCGTTTATGATCGATTTCATCACGATTCCTCTGTTAAGTTTAGAGACAAATTATACATTCTTATTGTTATAAATCCATCGAAGAATCCCTGCAAGACATCTTCAGTGACTTCTAAAATACAACGGTTCAAAGCTGAATTTAACAACTGGACAAGTGAAATTAAATCTTGGGACGACAAACTGTTTTATGCTAAACCCCCCTAGTCAGGCCATGCGCCCGACTACTGCATTTAGCATCAAACAGCTTGTGAATGATTAACATTAAACAGTCACTCTGGGTGCTGACTTCAATCTCCAATTGTATATTTACGTACGCTCAATCCCTGATACTGAGTACTTTAAATAATAAATATAGCATGCCTTAAAACTATATTTTATCATACATACATACACACACACACACACACACACACATATATATATATATATATATATATATATATATATGTATGTATGTATGTATGTATGCGCGTTCATGTATATCTTTCTAGTTATAACTAGCACGCAATAGTCAGACTTTTACCTCTTAAGTAGGTTGCATATAAAGAATACAAAATAACCTTTTTAAAATATAAGAATAAGACTTTTTCTTATTTTCTCTGCTATAATAGTTTCCGATATAAATCTTATTTCTAGAATGTTTAATACATCATAAATAGGCAATATATTTTTTGTAAAAACGCTTGATTCCATTGGTGAAGTTGAATTAAAAAGAATAAAAACTTGTAATTCCAACGGATATTTTATTGCTAAAACAGATATATTTCGGAAAGCTTTTGCAATCCTTGATCACCCTTGAGAAATAAATAAATCAGTGAATAAGCTCCATTGTACACGTTATAAATTCAAAGTAACAAGAACAAATGGATCGAAAAAATTATGAGTATTTTTTTCTGCTCTAGCTTGGAGATGACGTTTCTTTCTTTAAGCAATTTCCATGCTTTCAGCTTACGCATGTCTTGCGAACACAATTCGATCGATTTTTTTCCCCTTTAATTTGAATTTATAACGTATACAATGTAGCTTAGTCACTGTTTCATTTATTTCTCAAGAGTTATCAAGGATTGCAAAAGCTTTCCGAAATATATCTGTTTTAACAAGAAATTATCCGTTGGAATTACAAGTTTTTATTCTTTTTTACATAAATTTTTTTATACAGATGAGAAGAAGCTGCGCCAATGAAAATAATGATGCGTTTGTAGACAGATAATATGCTTTTTATAGCAATCTTACTTCTTATTTGGCAAAAATGAACCCAAATAGCCATGTAGATAAGTGTGAAATTGTTCATTGATAATTCCCACAAATTGTACCAATGAAACTATGAAATATAATAGGTGCCATTTTGTTTCCAGAAAAAACCGACCGTATTACAAATCCAGAATAAAATAAATATAGCAATTTAATAGTCTCTTATTCTTTATTATAAATTTTGAACATTTTTTCGGAGGCGAAATTTAGGGAAATATATTAGTAATAATTTCAATTTAAGAATAGACAAGGAAATAAAATTATGTCATACCGCATAATTTTAATTTAATGAAATGAAACTGAAAGAGAATACATTAATCAAAGAATATCATTTCGCTAAAACAGGAGTCTGCAACATACGGCACGCGTGACACTCGTGGCACGCCAAGCAATTTCCAATGGCACACAGCCGCAAAAACATCACAAAGTCCGACCCAATAAATACTACAAGGCAAAGAAGATATTTAGCTGTTTCAATTTTAATATATACTAAAGTATATACTTATAATATATTACTATATAAAATATATTGTAGAACAAGTATATTGACCCTGACTTGTATAAAAATACGTATCCTGTTGGAACAGTGAATGATTTTTAAAACCTAAGCCGGCACACAGCAAAACGTTGCCGGAAGAAGATGTGACACTATCTCCCTCAATACGTGGTTTAAATTCAAGGAAAGGGTTCTTTCAGGTGATTAATGAGAATAGGATCGATGCAGATATGTTTAGAACGAAAGAATTCAGCGAAAACGCATATACTTTCCTTTTTAAAACGCTTTTTATTTCCATTTTTATCCCATCAGGCTACACAGATTATTTCTTTGCGTTGATGTAATGTTTATTTCATGGCCTGTAGAAATTTTGGTCAAAAGATATATTGGTAATAAAAAATACTAAAATCTATTTTACTTTTCTGTTATATATTTCAAACTGTCAGTCATATGATTTTGTCATGACAATTTAAACCACTTTATTGAAGGAGGTAGTGTTGGGCGAATGTATCACGCACGAACATACATACATACGAATCACATACAACGCCAAGCGCTATTTGGTTAATTAATCACCACTACGTTATTATAGACAATTTACAAATCGCACCAATGCCACAATTTTGTAATCGCTCTATTTTTATGTAGTCAGTTCTGTGCACATTTGGGAGAAACAGATCACAGAAGCTTTCTTAAGTCTCCCCAAAGCTCGCTCGCTGATTGGTCGATGCCAACCAATCAGATTGTCTGCACGTAAAGAATAATACTTTCCGCGTAGCGATCTGGAGCCCACAGTTACTTATTTAAGCAAGAATTTTCTAACTCTTTTCAGTGAGATTTCAGCTGCCAAACGAATCCACGCCAGTTGAAACCATGCGCCAACCTTCTCACTGACACACATCACTCACATGCTGAACATACTTGTATGCACTCACATAATGCTTTCTTACACAGCAAAAGTTTTCAAGAACAAAGATTACAACAGACTTTCATCAACGTTCTTCCTGTGAAGTTTGGAACACTAAATTAACAGTTAAAGAGAGAGAACTTTTGTTTTTTTTTTCTTACTTAAATGCATGTTTTCTTTCACATCGTTGTTTGATACTGTGCATCTTGTTAAATAGATATTTTATGTGTAACAATGTCTTTTGGTTATCCTTTTCTGCGTCAGTTCTGTTTCCTAATCTAAAGTTAAATTAATGTGGTGAAGTCCGCCACAGTGTCTTATCTCCTTCCAGCGACGGTTTTGCTGTTCCTTTTCAGGCAAAATTAATGTTACATATTAATTTTCATATCAAGTAACTACTAATTTTGAAGACAAAAGTAACATTGATTTCTACCGGATATTTGATGAACTGAACAATACATATCATAGACAGTTCTATATCTTTTATTATTAATAATAATTTACAAATTTGGTAATCTTCTATTGATGACCACAACGGTTAAGTTTGTTCAAAATGTTCCATAAAAACAATTCTGAATTGTGCATTCGGTCTATAGTCTACAAAAGAAGTATGGTTAACGTTTGCACAGATCTATGTATTTCACTCTGAAAATTATTATTATGATTTCACAACAAAAGTGATAGGTGTTTTTTTTTAATGAATAATATACAAGTGTATGTTTCTCTGTACTTTTATGAGATTATTGTCTTACACAATTCTTATGGCATCTGTTCGTCCTGTAGATATTAAAACCTTATTTGTTTACAAGAATTTTGGGGACTTTTCTAAACAAGAAAAAAATAATGGAAAAACTTTCATTCCTCAAAATAATGCTCGGTATTATTTTGTATAGAGAAACGCGCAAAATCTGACAAGTTTTCATTTGGTCGATACTGAAGTGATCTATCTCTATAAGCTGGATTAGTTTTTATTGTTTTACAATATCAATAATACAATGTTTGAAATTCCAATTTCAATGAATATTGCTGAGGTATCGCCGGAGGAAAAGTAAGAAAAATTTGCTTGTGTGGTAAATGGTTAATGGACATCTTTTCTTTCTGCCTGAGCTCATGTAAAGTGCATGCATGAATGGATTTTGTGAGCCTGCCCATCATAGAATTTCCTGCAGGATAAAATTATTTCATAAGAATAAAATTCTGACTAAAATACGAGTCATTCGCAAATGGGATAAAGTGATTCTTTCGGTTTAATAGTAATTGAAAGTAGAAAGTGGATGCAAAATGGATTGATGAGACGAGGAATATTCTAAAAAATTACTGTTGTTCGTGAAGGAGAGCGAAATTTTCTTTCCATAAACCAGTATCAGGGAATTTGCATTAGCTTAAGTATTACACGTCTTGTCTCAGATCGAATATATATATATATATATATATATATATATATATATATATATACACACACACACACATATATATATATATATATATATATATATATATATATATATATATATTATAAATTAACTGATTTAAAACCATATTTTAAATCAGTTAATTTATAACAGTTCTGTTCTGTAAATTTACATTGAGCACTGTTTTTTAAAAATATAAATATCAATAGAAACACAGGGTTATATATCTTACTGTTCTTTCTTTTTATTGTAATATATATATATATATATATATATATATATATATATAAATAGTTTGAGATAGATATGAACAGATTGAGATAGATAGATAGATAGATAGATATGAACAGACTGAGATAGATAGATAGATAGCTAGATAGATAGTTAGATAGATAAATAGATAGATAGATAGATAGATAGATAGATAGATAGATAGATAGATAGATATGAACAGACTGAGATACTAGCTAGCTAGACAGATTTGGGATGACCATAACTGTATACCTACAATGTTTATAGCTTTAAACACTCTATTGTTGTTACTGACCACGCTTGCTCTGCTATCAGTTATATCCCCTCAAAATATCTCAACTCGCAGGGGGTTCATTCAGATAAGCAATGTTGCTTTCACTTCCCCTGAACAATTGCTGATGCACGAAAGATTATTGCTGAAACAATCTATCAACTTTTAGATAAGAATGCTGAAGATAACGTTTTTTCTTTAGATATTACAAAAGTAATCGACAGGGTTTGGCATACTGTTTTTTTCTTCAAAAGTTGAATAGTTATGGCATTTCTGGACGAATCATCTCACAGACTTCGTAAATGGCTAAATAAATGTTATATTTAACGGCAACTATTTTTCCTATTAATGCAGATGTCTTTTTGTGCTCTCTCCTCATTTTCAAAAACTAACTTACTGATGTCATCAGATTATACTTCAGTATCTATACTGATGACAATTATTTACTCCTTTTTTAAAACAAAGTCTAATCGTTTGGATATGATATCATTGACAGGTGAATGATT
The DNA here is from genome assembly GCA_963932145.1 of Acanthosepion lycidas. Lineage (NCBI taxonomy): Eukaryota > Metazoa > Mollusca > Cephalopoda > Sepiida > Sepiidae > Acanthosepion > Acanthosepion lycidas. The sequence goes on along the minus strand of OZ010578.1, from coordinate 18,959,096 downwards.
GTTATGGCCCGGTCCCTTGTACCACGGTGATAGTCCAAGGTAGAACCAATAAAGAAAAACAAGAACAAGTATATGCAATAACACAGATGTATTAGAAACAGGAACATATACAGAGAAGTAGAAATTGTTAGTACGAACAATCAGCTTTAGTAGTAAGAACGCGACTCTGAATTGTCTGAACGCGACTGTTTCGGACTGACTCTGACTCAACTCTTGACTCGACTCACTGACCCGATCGCTCTGACTGACTGACTGACAGACTCCTGACAGACTTCTGACGGACCTCACTACAGACTTCAGACTGAACGGTATTTAGTCACCATCCCACGAGGGCATCATGTGGCACAAGGCATGTTTAACGTGGGATCTCCGACCCGTGGGCTCGGCAAAAATATAACATTTGAAACCGTATAAACGGGCTCAGGGTCGGTTTACCTCCACGAAAGAGACCCCGCCCTTCGGCGTAGCCTCATTCGTGTTTCTCCTCGGCCGAAGGCAGAGAGTTCAACCGATCAGCTGGTATGCCGGTCATCCGACTTCAGACTGAAGAGTATTTAATCCACCCCGCACGAGGTCATCATGTGGCAGAAGGCCGGTTTAACGTGGGTTCTCCGAGCCCGTATACTCGGCCAAAAATATACCCTTTGACCCCGTATAAACGAGTTCAGGGTCGGTTTATCTCCCAGAAAGAGACTCCGCCCTTCGGCGTAGCCTCGTTTGGGTTTCTCCCCGCCCGAAGGCGGAGAGTTCAACCAATCAGCCGATCAGCCGATCAGCCGGTCCCCCGACTTCGGACTGAACGGTATTGAGCCCCTTACCAGGAGGGCATCATGTGGCAGAAGTTCGGTTTAGCGTGGGATCTCCGAGCCCGTGGACTCGGCCAAAAATATGCCCTTTGACCCCGTATAAACGGGTTCAGGGTCGGTTTACTTCCTCGAAAGAGATCCCACCCTTCGGTTTAGCCTCGTTTGAGTTTCTCCCCGCCCGAAGGCAGAGAGTTCAGCCGATCAGCCGATCGCCCGACTTCGGACTGAACGGTATTGAGTTCCCCCACAACGAGGGCATCATGTGGCAAAAGGCCCGTTTAACTTGGGATATCCAAGCCCGTGGACTCGGCCAAAAATATGCCCTTTGAACCCGTATTTACGGGTTCAGGGTCGGTTTACCTCCCCGAAAGAGACCTGTTAAAAAGACGATAAAACATTATTTTCGAAGTTTATTTTGTAGAAGTTATCAATCTTGGCCCGCTGTTATTTATTTCGCTGTTTAAGAAAAAAAAATACAACGTTTATCGTAATGAATATCCATTCATTACATTTATACATACATATATACACACACACACATATATATATATATATATATATATATATATATATATATATATATATATATATATATATATATATATATATATAATTCATTACATTATAAAGAAATATCTTTATGATATATCTTTAAGATATATATTTATGAAAGCCAATTTTTTTTATTAAAATAATTGCGTATATTGAATATATTTTATTCCATTGCAGTTATTGGAAAACATTTATTTTTATTAAATATTCCGATTCTATTAAATTAAAAGGTTATTGTGAAATATACACTGACGTATATAAAATTACATAACACAGAATATGTATAAATTCAATCCATATTAAATGTATATAAATAATGTAGTTCACGTACAGATACACACACATACATAAATGTATATGTATAGAGTTGTATGTGGTCTAACATAAAATATGCATAATAAGAACTTTCACTCCACATTAATAAAATGGATATCCAACTTACGAGTTAAAAAAAAACGCCTCTACTCTCACATGGATTTTGAATGATATGAATATTGAATCGTACAAACGGTGAAAAACATTCTGTGATACACACTTGTGCATATTAATTGAAACAAAACGAATAATTCCGTTATTATTTACTTTTTTTTCTCATTTTTCCAATGAAACACGACCCAGTGCAGACGATAGTACTTCCTATGTCCATTCCACGAAGTTGTTACTTGCAGATCGACCAAATTTTTTCGATTAGATTTAAATAAGGAGAGTTTCTGGACCAGTCTATAGTACTTTGAGTTGATCACTGAAAAGAGTTCCTACAGTTTTCGTACTCTTGGAGTAACATCCTTCGCAAATTATGGCCTTATGACAACTAATCGTCAGTGGAGACAAAAGTGTCTGGGCGTGATAAAAATCTGATGCAATCACGGATGACGTAATATTTTTCAAGGCCAAACAATTTTCATCATACACCCCTAAAAAAGATTCAAATTACTGCACAGCACTGCAAATGACCTAATCTGAGGAAAAAATAGGAATCTAATACACGCTGTTACTCCATTTGGCCTAAAACTGACCGTAAGTTGAAAGAAAAGGAAACTAAAGCGGTGTTTTTCAATTTGCACAAAGATGTATATTATTCTATGCTTCTTGAACTTTTCAAAACATACAGACTGAATTAGATAGTGGCATTCCAAACGTGAAGGGTTAATTGGCCGTTATATACAACTCCCCATAAATACTCAATTGGCTCATGTTGAGCGAATGTGTCAACTAGAGCATCAGTTGGACAATTACATAATTCTTATCAAAGCAATTATAGACAAATTGCGCTTGATCAAAAAGTGTTCCATTTTCCATAGATTTTGAGATATATACGTGTCATGAATGGGCGCGAAAAGTTTTCAGTATTTTATGTAAACCAACAGATCTCATCGAAACAAGGCGAAGACACAGATCTTAAGAAATCATCACCTGATTTAGTGACAGCTGAAGATCATGGTGTCATGGGATCTACGCAACAAATAAAACCCACCAAAACACATCGAACTTTGACTCATCGTGTCACAGCCTATATAGCTTATCCTTGAATATATATTTATCGATGACACAACTATCCCTGGTTGTTTGTTTTCATGGACCTAGCATGCTTGTTTATTCTGGTTTGAAAACGAATAATATTTAAACTAATTTCACTTGTGTTACCGAAAAAAAAAACAAAAAAAACGCTTCTGATCGGGATTAGGAGCCAAAAATCAGCCACTGAACTGTGACAATTTGACGCACTGAAGCCTTTGTGAAAATAAACAACTACGTTTATCGTCTGCTATGAAATTTTCGGCGATCTCTCGCAAAACCATTCAACAATATTTTACTTCAAGAAAGTAGATATTTAAAAATTGGGAAAATGTTTTATTAACCAATAAACTAATGAGTTTATTAAGCTAAAAAATTTTCCCCTGCCTATCTATTTCCTATGAATATACGTGGCGTTAAGTTAGTATTCAGTTTTCAGTATTTCCGTAAACCTCTGACCAGAATCGGTTGTACATTGTTGTTTGTAAGACGAGTTCTGAAACCTTTCTTATCATTTATACACTCTACAATTTATCTATCAAACATAAATCATTTACGTAGATCTTTGAATAGTTTATTTCCCACTAAATGCAGTAGAATAATTGTTTAGTCCTTGATATATATTATTTATGGAATCATAATTTATATTTTAGAAACTTATTCTCCTAAGACAGATTTTTCACACTTCACTAGCGCTCGGGTATGGGTAATATTTGAATAAATATCGGCTTGATAAGTGATAGCATTTAAACATTAGTGCATGAAATATTTAATTTAGGATTTTTTTTTCAATTTTAAACTAGATAAAAATATGGAAAGGAATTTACGAAAGCAACATCAAGACAAAAATTAAAGAAGTCGCCATTTATTCCTCTTGTTTTCATTCTTTATATGCCATATTACAAACAATTCGTTAGACAAGAAAGTTCGCGTTTTTTAATGTATATACCTAAATCTATGAATTAAGTTATCTGTCGCTCAATCAATGTCACCAAAAGGTAAAAACGGAAAACGGTTCCCCAAAGCGAAGGAGGAAAAAAAAAAGAAAATATATTGATGCAATATCCTTGCTGTTTAGGCGATAAAGATATGTTAAAAGCTTTCTTTATTTTGAAGGCATTTTATTTCATTCTACGTTTTATAATTTAAAACCGCTCCCTAAACAGGTTAACAAAGTACAAAATATTAATACGTATTGTTAATAATTTTCTCTTACTTTTCCAATAATGTAGTGATAGTAATTGTTTGCTATATAAATGTATTGCTGGTATGCTCATTGAAAAGCGTATTTTTATACGTTCATAATTATTTGAATTTTGCTTGGGAGGTCAGGGTGAACCGGGGAACAACAGCAATTAAAATGTCTATCTTCTACCACACTCCCCAAAATCTCCCAATGAGAGGATTGCTACCGGATATAATTTATTTCATACCCAGGACTAAAGAATCCGTCTATAGAAACTACATTAGCGTCACTTCACGTCTCTTCTTCACCCGTAGGGAAATTGTTCATTATGGAAATGTATACAGAGTTAGAGATATTTCGATGTTCATTTTGTTTCTTTCCATCGAACGTGATGTCCAAATACTGTGTTTACATTCTTGTTGGGATTGTTCTCTATCCGAAGCCGGTTTGGGGTTTTTGTCTCTCATTATCAACATAGTTAAATGTCAGTTTGTGATTGATTCTAACGTTTCTAACATTTGACTTTTACTCTTGCTGACAACTATACATTATGTTTTCTAACAGTAATAGCCATCCATTTTCATTCTTACACTCTCACGGAGATTTTTCATGTTTTCCTTATGAGACCACCAGCAACACATTCTCATCAGCGTATCATATTATGTGCCCTGATATTAAATTCTATTACGGCTTCCATTTACTTTAGGATCATTTCGTTATTATAGATGAAATATGTCCGTTCAGAAAACAAACCTTGTCTTACTCTTTTTTTTCTTTGTGTCCTTGATCAATTAATTTCTTTCTGCTCAGAGGCGGTTTGCTTCGAGTAAATCTTCTGTGTTATTCTAATATCTTTATTGTATAAATCAAAGTTTCCCAGAAGTTCATTTTTTTTGCGCCATGGCTTATTACAAGTTTTGGCATAATCTTTAAAACATCATGATAGTTTTTTTGCATTTGTATTGCTATATATAAATTTAAAAAAATATATTGTTACACTGCCTTGAAGAAAGGCACAGAGGTTCGGCTCTATTTTCGCTCTAATTCTGTTGGGATTTTCTTTCATAAAAATTCTAATTATAAGCTTGGTTTTTACGCTGATTATCCGATGGAGCTCATATTCATTTTCAGCTGGCATTTTTGAAATTGCTATGAAGATAGATCTATTAATGTGTTCTAGTCTATATCACTGTTAAATATTTTATTTAATTGAAATTCTCCTTTGTTTTTCATATACTACTTTTTTGTTTTGCCTAATTCCGAACTTAACGCATAATTTAATACCCCAGTTCCTTTTATTTATTGAGTTCTTTTTCCTCTGCTAAAGCAGGAGCATTTTTCTGGTATTCGTGGTATCTCTTCTTTTTCTAATATTCACATTTAATTATCAGATTTTATGCATCCTATAGAAAATCTTTTGTCATGTGATTTTAAATAATCCATGTGTACGAAATATTATTAGGACTTTAAAATCATACAAGATAATACGCAAGGTGAGGAAGAGCAAGTGTGAGAAAAAAGTCGTTGATAAACAAAAACAGCATTTAAGCTATCATCACTCTTCGCTCCAGGATAAATTAAAAAAAAAAAATTATTTCTGAAAATCGATGGGCGATATCTAGTAATCTCTTTTCCATTTATTTATTCATTGTTAAACATTTTTCGGTCCACCACTTTACGGTGATATAATATCTATCGCAGATTAAAAATG
>OZ010578.1:18860826-18948326 GCA_963932145.1 Acanthosepion lycidas | reverse complement strand
ATATATGTAATGATTTTATATATATATGTAATGATTTTATATATATGTAATGATTTTATATATATATATATATATATATATATATATGTAATGATTTTATATATATATATATATATATGTAATGATTTTATATATATGTAATGATTTTATATATGTATGTAATGGTTTTATATATATGTAATGATTTTATATATATATATATATATGTAATGATTTTATATATATATGTAATGATTTTATATATATGTAATGATTTTATATATATATATATATATATATATATATATATATATATATATATATATATATATGTAATGATTTTATATATATATGTAATGATTTTATATATATATGTAATGATTTTATATATATGTAATGATTTTATATATATATGTAATGGTTTTATATATATGTAATGATTTTATATATATATATATATGTAATGATTTTATATATATATGTAATGATTTTATATATATGTAATGATTTTATATACCTTTCACTGCACATACTAACAGCCTTGTGCAAATTAAATGAAACAAACGCTTTAGTTTCCTTTCTTTCACGATATGGCCAATTTTACTTACAGTGGCGTATCAGAGTGTAATCGATTATTAATTTTTCTTCAGATTAAGTCATTTGGAGTGGGGTGCAGTAATGTGAATCTATTTTTGGGGTGTATATTAAATTAGTTTCTAAAATTCGTTTGAAAAATATTGCGTCATCCCTGATTGCATCAATTTTTTATCACGACCAAAATACTATCTCAGTCGTCGATTAGTTGTCCTATGGCTATTGTCTATGATGGACGTTATTCCAAGGAAGATTACGAAAATTTCAAAGCTGCAAAAAACACTGGAAATTCTTACCAGTGATCAAATCAAAGTACTATAGACTCTCCTTTTTAAAATCCAATTGAGAATCTGTGGTCCTTCTGCAAGAAACGACTTTGTGGAATGGACATACGAAATACTAATCTGTTCACTAGGGTATGTTTAATTAGAAAAATACAAAAAAATAATTCACACAAGGGTGTATATTACTCAACAACATATAGGCTGTATAGTAAAGAAAGCGATAAAATTATTATCGATGTTTTATCTTTCAGGAATAACTGATCTTAAATAACCTTGAATTGTTTTTTTGAATATTCATGACCAATCATTCAACTCTGACGTAATTTCTTATCTTTGATTTATTCTTTTATTATTGATTAACTCCTGTTCGATCTTTTGTCTCATCATATAAAGCTTGTTTGTAGACAAATTTCGTCTTTCGTTCTTTCCTTAACTCAATTTTGGGACTATCAAAGAATATCCGACGTAAATATTGACGAAATGTGCAGAAATTCTTCCTGAATTTTTCAATTACATCAGTCGTCACCAGTTTTAAAAAGGTTGTCTCATGTCTTTTTGAGTCTAACGCTTCTTTACTGGGGACACACACACACATACTCTCTCTCTCTCTCTCTCTCTCTCTCTATATATATATATATATATATATATATATATATATATATATATATATATATATGTATATATATATATATATATATACAGAAACTAGCTTGTAACTTTTCTGTACACGGCATTCCAAGCTTACCAGAATTTCAGATTGTCATGATATTAACAAATGACTTTCACTGAAAAGAAAATTCTAAACATTTTTATTATAATTATTTTAACCCTCAAAATAGCTTCTTAACTTGACAGTGACGAGTTAAATTTAGAAACAGTAATCTCTCTTCAGCATTCAATTTCAATCGAAGAAATATCATAGCTGATAATGGAAAACGAAATGTCACGTAATATCAGACCTCCTATAGGACGCTCAATTTTGGGCATCCTCAAATTAGATTAAGAAGAGACTTGAAGCAACAGAAACAAAGAAAAGTGTGCTGAACTGTTATGTAGTATCAGTCCTCTTATATGGCAGTGATTGCTAGAAAAATCCCCTCACAGATGAAGAAAAGATTTGAATTAACAGAAAAAAAAACAAAAGAGCCAACAAATATCTGACTAACAACGAGGCCTTTATAAAAAAATCATTTGTAAGTGAATAATGGAACAGGGTTTAGATGAGAAAGCAAAAATAAAAAAAAAATCCTAAGAGCTACAAAAGGAAGAATTTGTGGAGAGCCATTACCTCTCACGTCCTAAAGGGATACAGCGCATAGACCAAGAAGAATGATATGAACAATGAATTTTGGACATATTCATTTTGCCTACATTACATAGATTATCGATCGTGGTTATTAGCAACAAAAATATTTTACCTGAACACAATTCTAATAGTGAGAGTCAAGACGTCTGATTGATGTAAGCCTGACGAAGTGCTTCTGTTTTTATATACAACTGTATGCTTCTTTTTTCTGCAGATATTCACGAATAGTGAATTTGTAGACCTACTTTTCCGACCGGCCATAAATCGAAGAAACCTAATTAAGTGTGCTAACACGAAGTGGTAAATCTAAAATTAATTTTCAGGTGATACAACGTTTTAAAACTACGTATAATCCCCGTCTAAGTGCTGCATAGTGTATTTGCTGTTGAAACATAATAAAGGAAATATATGAACCTACATTCTCAGCTTGCAGTCTGTTTCGTTTATTGACACATTTATTAGTGTGATTAAAACAAAACAGACATAATTATTTTTAAATAACAAAAGACAATATAGTTTATTAGAAGGGAAATTTTGTAGCCGTCTTAAAGTCATTTGCATGATTCTAAACCATTTACAGTGTAATTTTTTCATATAATATGCTATGCGGTTTAGAGTGTTATATTTAGATTTTTGTCCTAAGTTCAATTTACGAATGTTGTGTAACATATATGCAAGCAGTTTATTCTCAACAATAGTGTATTTTAAATTATAATGTGGAATTCAAATTACAGAACAGATTTGTCATTCCCTATCTCAGTTAATGTAAAAATGATTTCTATCACAATTAAATGGAATTGTACATCTAGAGATCGCTCAATTTGCTAAGGTTTAACCGTATTCTAGTTTTCATCAGACATATTTTTTGCTGAACAATTAAATAACTCTGGGATCACTCATGCGAATTAAAATAAACATAGCAATCAAAAAAACATGTTCTGTAATTGCGGTACTCAAACGACAGTAAGACCACGTAAAGTAAGTAATTACCATATTTTAGAATATTGTAAACGGATTTTGACACTTTGTCCAACTGTTATTACATTCAATCCAAAAGATAAACGTAAATTATGATAATTGCAATATGAGCTCTGGTAAAAAACATGCAATGATAACGGCAAAAAATACAATATGAGCACTGGTAAAAAAATGTTGCTGAAGCCATTAGGTTTATATACCCAGAAATTTATACACAGATATCCTTAAGGAGTCATGGCACAGTGTATAAAAGCGTTAGTTAGATCCAGTGACATGACACAAAGCGTGTGAGTTTAATACCGGGCTAAGAGAACTTTTAGAGGGAAATTAACATGAAATAAACATGGCACGTGGAACTAGAACAGTCTACACCAGTGAGTGAAATAAAGTGCTCAGTTCGACATTCCAACCACCTGAAGAATGCCGAAGCGTACAACGACCGAAACGTTGTAATAAATATGAGGACAAGGGTCCGAATAATGTAAATATTATAGGATAATTCAGTTTATAATTTTAAAACTATAAGATCTCTGCTTTTTTTCTCATGACGATGACTATACGCTGGTCATAGAATTTAATCAACAGGAACCTTTTTTCTCTGATCATCAATAGGTGACATGTTAAATTTCTTTTTTGGAGCAATACCCGTTCTAAAAGATATTCACTAATGAATAGGCATTGATGGAGTTACTTACGAAACCATTGCATCATCCCCCCACACCACGTAATTGAAAGAAAATCTTTGTGTAATGGTTAAGAATGTTCATGAAAACACAGTTTTTCACTTTAACCTTTTCTATTCTTTCTTCAGTTTTACATTCAGGAATATCATATCAATCTATTCACGATGTATATGCTTATCCACGATATCCAATGAAATATGTTTTTGACAATTACCGAAGGTATCTCTTAGATACAAGTTAAAAAGAAAAAAAAAACATGTTCATCGAATCACAATTGCCACAGATCAAAACAAGAATATATAAGGCTAAAAAATATAGTAATGTTTTTTACTCCTTTACTTTCCCGAGAGTGCAGCCATGTCTGTTGATGGAATATAGAACTCATCATGTAATATAAGACATTTGTTTAATGGGGAACTCGGTATATTCTTCCAGAACGAGGAGGGTGAGTTGCAAGTTGCTTCTAGTCTTCTAGATGTTTTGAATATTTCAGAATTTCTTTGATATACCTACTTTTGTTTTCTAAATGTCTCTCTAGATGCTCTACTTCATTGAACTTGGTTTACTGATTTAATTAAAATGTTTTTGGAAATTTGCTAAGTTATTAGCATACAGAAGGTGATGTGTTTTAAAATAATATCATTGATAATAATCTACTTATTATAAACAAACCACGCATTTTACTTTTTAAAAAGTGTTGAACAGAAATCAACTAAGCAATAAAATCAGATAAATTTAACCGTTAATTTTCTTCAGAAAATAAAATAAAATAATTGCAAACGGAAAAAGAAAACCGTTAGATAGTATGAATACGTAAATATTGACATAAAAATACTACAAATGAAACGGAAAAGATGAAAAAAATTCGCTAATAAACTGAAAAGAAATTCCATAATCCCTTCTTTGAATATGGTTATCTTCATCTATGCCTGCAAGATTTTACAGGATTTCATATTTCAAAACTTGCATAATTACGTTATTAATTACGTTTTTCGTATTTTTCCAATGTAACATGACCCAGTGCACAAGTTATTACTTCGTATGTCTATTCCAAGAAGTCGTTACTTGCAGATTTACAAGCGATTCTCGATTGGATTTAAATCAGGAGAGTTTCTGAGCCAGTCTATAGTACTTTGATTTGCTCACTGGTACGGCTTGCCTGTGTGTTCGTGTAGCGTTACAATTTTCGTAAGTAACGGAGTAACGTCTATCGCAGACAAAGACCGCAGGACAACTAATCAACAGTCGAGACAATGCTGTCTTTGTGTGATGAAAATATGATTCCATTACGGATAACGCAATACATTTCCACGACAAACTAATTTAATCATACACCCCGATATTAAATTCATATGACTGCATACCCCTGCAAATGACCTAGCCTAAGGAAAAAATTAGAAATCGATTACACCCTGTCACTGCAGTAGGTCTAAAGAGGCTGTTTTAATAAATTTTCACAATGTTGTAATTATTCAATTAACATCAAAATATTTTTATTTTCTATATCTGTCTATATTTAAGTACACTATTTACTTTATTCGAACTAATGTCTCTACCATTGTCGCCATATTTTTCACCATATTACCACGTTTCAGCCATTGTATGTTCCGGTTTTCTTCAGGTGGTTGGAATGTTGAACTGAACCCTTTATTTCGCTCAATGGTTAGACTGTTCTAGTTCCACATGTCATGATTAATAGATGTCAGTTATCAGTTATCTCCTGTTAATTCCCCTCTCCAAGTTCTCCACTGCCTTAACCGGGTATTGAACTCACACTGTTTGGGTCCTGTCACTGGATCTAACCAACGCCTTTATCCCTTTATGCCATGTGTGCTTACTTTCTGCTCATTCATTCGTTTCTTTTTAATTTGAACTTCTGACCCGTTCAAATTGGCCTTACGCACCGAGAAATGAAAAAAAAGTAGTCAAGACGAAGACATTATTCTAAGAACACTAGCATAGACTACAAAACAAAGACATAAAAATAAAATGAAGAATAGACCAAAAAAATATAAGCAAGGATAAACATTCCATAAATTTAAATGCTTTTCAATTGAGAATCTCTCGTCTCCGTTTCACTGTTTATCTATTAATGAATTCAGCGATTAATGAGTCCCGCTGATTAATTAATCAAATGAATTTTTCAAGTTAGAAATAAAGAGCTGCGAGATTAAAATGATAGCTAGATAACTTTCATTTTATATATAAACATTAGCATATTTGTCAAGTAAACGTCTTCAGCAGAAGACGCTCATCAGCCATAAGAAATTATTTCGGAGATCTCACAGAACTTAATATTTCTCATTCCCCACAGATAACTGTTTTTTTTTTCTTGTTTAAACACAATTCAGACAACATTATAGTTATTGTGATATCTGTGCAATTAGTATCCGCATAATAGCTTCGAAATTTTAGAAGATAGTGTTTCCATAATTTCATCTTTGAGGGACAAAATTTACGCATCAAGCACGATCTGTTATCAATGTAAATCTTTATTGACCCAGCTGTGACACTTATAGCAGTTTATATTCTGTGTTACATTACATTTCAAACAAATAATTTATTTCACACACCATAAATCGTACTGAAATTAATTAAAAATTTGCTTTAGCAACGTAGCACGGAAAATTTGAGCGATGACCTAATTTGCATGGACTTTAAAATATGAGTCGCCACCAAGTATAATAGCAACACATCTCGGAAAATGAAACGAAATAAATTTTTAAATCTTTATTAAAGGCGATAAAGTAATTATTGTGAGACCGGAACTACCTACAAAATAGAGTTCTTCCAGGTCTATATTAAGTATGCGATACAACACTCTAGAGAGAGAGAGAGAGAGAGAGAGAGACAGAGACAGAATGGGTTAGGGAACTTTCACCCTTTAACGATGTTAAATACGGACTTAAAGATTTTGGCGAAGATCTTAGCCAACCGTTTGCAGCTTGTCCTGTCTAGTCTGATTGGCCCTGAACAGACTTGTGCTGTGAAGGGTAGGACTATTCAGGATAACCTTCATATGGTACGCTTGATCTTAGAACAAGTCGACAGTGAAGCCGCGCTGATTAATTTAGATCAGTCCAAGGCCTTCGATAGGGTTGACCATCGATTTCTGGAGGCTGTCCTTTCGGCGGCCGGTTTCGGAGCCGACTTTCGCTCCTGGATCCGACTTTTGTATGCGACCCCCGGTGCGCTGGTGGAAGTGAATGGGGTAAGATCGAAGCCTTTCGTATTGTCTCGCTCCATTCGTCAAGGTTGTCCGCTCTCGCCTCTGCTTTACGTTCTTGCGTTGGATCCATTCCTTCGCAAGTTAAAGGCGAATCCGGTCCTGCGCGGAATTTCCCTGCCTGGGGCTTCCACCTCAGCAAGGTATTCTGCCTATGCTGACGACGTTTCGGTTCTTGTGTCGAGCAGATCCGAGATTGACGAAGTCAGCAAAGAGATCAGAGGGTATGAGATGGTGACAGGGGCCAAGATCAACCGCGATAAGTCTTGTGGGCTTGTGGTTGGGTGCGTGGAAGGCAGTTTCTCTTCCCGGACCTTTCATCTGGACGGATGGGCCGATCAAGATACTCGGCGTCTGGTTCGGTCCTGATCGCCAGTTGGAAATGAATTAGTCGGAGGTGCAAGGGAAGGCCGAGATCGAGGTTAATCTGTGGTCTCGGAGGAGACTTTCCCTGAAGGGAAGGGCGGAAGTATGTGTTTCACACATATATCCGATCCTCCTTTACCGACTCTCTGTGCTTCCACTCCCGTATGCCAGACTAATGTCATTAGTACGGACCTTGTTCTCTTTCTTGTGGAGAGACAAAGCCCCTTTGGTATCTCGCGAGATCTGTTGCCTTCATCCCTCTGAGGGCGGTCTGGGTATGCCTAGCATTGAGATTCGTCAATATATGCTTCGCATTACCTTTCTAGACCGAATGTGTCGCGGATTGGATGAGGTGGGCACCTTTTGGAAAGAAGATGTCCGAAAACATTTCCCATCCCTGAGAAGTGGGCACTCGTGCGAGGAGGAGGCCGGCCGTAGACCTCGTGCCGAGTGCTCCATCTACCGCGGATGTCGTCGTGCTTTGAAGCTCCTCTTACGGACGACGGATGGCCTCTCCGACGCCCAGGCGTTGTCTCGTAAGGCATTGTATCAATTGTTAGTTAGGGGGTCCGTTCAAGATGATCTGATCGACGAGCTCGGTCTTACGAAGCAGGAAGCTCGGTCGATATGGCCTTGGGCGCCTCGGTTGAAATGTCTCAATAATGATGAGGCATCACTCACCTGGCTGATGATTCGTGGGGCCCTCTGGGTCGGCAAGAGACTTTGTTCAGCAGGCTTGGAGAAATATCCAAGCTGTCGTCGCTGTACTGGGGAAATCGAGGCCATTAGTCACGCCTTTTTTCAGTGCAAGACGGTAGTGCCGTTGTGCAGGTTTGTTGAAGGCCTCATGGTTCGCATGCTGCAGGGAAATTTCTTTGTCCTGGAAGCCAGTGCTGTTTGTAGCAATGTGGTGCCGCAATTGACGAAGGCTGAACACTATGTGTTCTGTTGCTTACTAGGGATTATGAGAGTCGTGATTTGGACGACGCGTCAGAAGGGATTCCATGAGGGCGAGAAGTTCACCTCTTCCCAACTGATGTTGTTCTTTAAGCATCAGTTTAAATTCAAGATTAGGACGGAAAGGCGGCGGCTCACCTCATCGGAATTTGGCAAAAGGTGGGTGAATCTTGCGCGAATGTGTAGAGTGAAAGGGGCTGACCTAGAGTGGCATTTGGATGTCGGTTAGGTACAGAATTTTGTCTTAACAGGGTTGAACATAGGCAACCCATCCAGATATTAGTTTAGTTTAGTTTTTTGAATTTGATCCTTTAGTTTTCGTTTTTTTTTTGGTTAACTTAGCTAGGGTGTGCATGCTCATTGGTCCCTTTTATTTCTGTCCCTATTTTTTTCTTTTGTTTAATTCCCCATCCCCTCCCTCGTTAGGTGGTCAGTGATGTCAGTTCTCTGGTGGATGCGGGACGCCTTTCGTTTCGTGTGTGTGATTTTTCGTATTTGTTGTTGTGTATGAATGTGTGTATGCCTGCGTGAATGCTTGGAGGTATGAATGCTTTTTTTCATTTTTTCATAGTCCCGCATTTATTTCGTCCGGTGAACTGATGTTTCTGCCACATTCATGGTTTGTGGGGGGTTTTATTACTAACACAGTTTTGTTTAGTTTAATGTAAATATTTAAAGCATATTGTAAATATTCATTTGGGGATCATTTTAAAAGTTGTTCATTTTTGACCCCCCCCCGAACAATAATTGTACATAAGGGGTCTAGTTAGGACATCATCGAGAATTTGAGGTATTATGGTGGACGTATTAAGAAAGGTAGGAGTGAATGTGTTGTTTTGGTGATTGGAATATTGTTGGCTTGTTTGGGTCAGTGTCTGCGACTAGCTAAGTTTAGAATTAAGACAGATGAAGACCGTCCTTCCCCATCCCCCTTTTAGGCCTTGTGCCGCATTTTGTATTTATTCATACAAATACATATTGAGAGAGAGAGAGACAGACTCTCGGCGACTGTCGAACTCTCTGCATTATCAGAGGGGAACCCGGACGAGGCTTTGCCGAAGGGCAAGGTTTCGTCCCGGGAGGTTGACAGGGGCTGAACCCGTCTAGGCGGGTTCAGAAAGGCCATATTTTTGGCCGAGCCTACGGGATCGGG
This sequence comes from Acanthosepion lycidas, assembly GCA_963932145.1. Classification (NCBI taxonomy): domain Eukaryota; kingdom Metazoa; phylum Mollusca; class Cephalopoda; order Sepiida; family Sepiidae; genus Acanthosepion; species Acanthosepion lycidas. The sequence continues at coordinate 18,938,800 of OZ010578.1, read as the reverse complement.
GATACCCACATTAAAACGGCCTTGTGCCACATTCGATCCTCGTGGGTGGATTGATAAATACCGAGAGAGAGACAGAGAGACAGACTCTCGGCGACTGTCGAACTGTCTGCATTAGCAGAGGGGAACCCGGACGAGGCTTTGCCGAAGGGCAAGGTTTCGTCCGGGGAGGTTGACAGAGCCTGATCCCGTCTAGGCGGGTTCAGAAAGGACATATTTTTGGCCGAGCCTACGGGCTCGGGGATACCCACATTAAAACGGCCTTGTGCCATATTCGATCCTCGTGGGTGGATTGATAAATACCGAGAGACAGAGAGACAGTGAGAGCCGCGTACGACTACCAGTATTGGACACTAACATCTTTCTTACAACTAATCCGTTTTCCGTGTTTTACTTCTGTGGTCCCGACTTTGGCCCCACATCAGTAATTAACACGCATTGGTTATTGAAAGTGAAAAGAAAATGAGAAGACATTAGGTTGGAGAAAGAACAATAAAAGAACAGGGTTTAAGAAGACAGAAGATGGTGATTGACGTTGCATTTAAATTATTCCCGAAAGTACATAAATAAACAAGAAGAAAGTTCTATAGGTGAGAAGTGCGAGAAAAGAAACTATTAGAATAGAATTACGATTACGTCTATTTTAACGGTAAAATGATGACACCAATTTACTAATTATAGTATCACGTTTAAAGTTAAGAGTTTGATGTAAAAAAAGGAGGGGGATCATTGGGACAACTGTTATGATAAGATGCACGGAAAAGAAAGAAAAATCTTATGCTACGGCGGTAAGAAAGTAACTGAAGTCAGATCAGGATCAATAATATGACACACTTTTCTTTGTCTTTGTAGATAATCTCGAGATATATAACCGGAACATCAGACCAAACATAGAAGCCATATTTAATTCAAGGACTAATTGTAGATTTGTAGACTTGCAAGATGGATTCTGACGTGAAAAATCTGTTAGAAAAATAATGTCCAATTTTTAATAAACATGGGTTCTAATATATTCTTATAATTGTGGCATAGTATATTACGATTTTCTAATTACTAATTTGTACTCTCTGTTAATTTAATTTATATAGCCCTGTTCTAGAACATGAAAATAGAAGAGATACGTTTCCTTTTTTCACATGACTACAAGGTTGATCATAATATTTCTCAAACTGCTGTCAACATTAACAGATCAGGAGATGTATGATCCACATTGGATCGGAGAATACGGCACTGGATTCTGAAGCTGCGCAGTGGGGATACGAGACTTGAAGATCATGGTAACAGAGTGTATCAATCTACATTTGAAAATTACCTTATATTCCGAATATTATTTGACAATTATTATTGATTTGTAATGTGTATTTTTTATATTTCTGTTTATTTATAACCAGAATGTTCATACTGCTATTCAGGCAGCAGATATTATGATTGATGAAACACTATTCAAAATATTTATCGTAATTCAATGAGAAAGTAAATGTAAAGAATAAACGGAATATTATTACAACTCAAATTGTAACTCAAACGAATATGGCAATTAGTGGTTTTCAGATAATTATGGATTAGATCTTTATGGAAAATATCAAGAGTAAAGAAAGTAGACAGACAGGACCTAGAATCGAATGTGGGAGATTTTCTGTTTAGAAAGAGTTGTATTTTATTTTCATTACTTTTTATTTACTGAAGATCATAGAAAGATGATCAGAAAGTTGCGATATAAACATAAGTAATTTTAAATCAGTTCTTAATGTTTCTCAGTTTTTAATGTTTCTGTAAAAATAAATTAGTTTCTTTAAAGTCCAGGTGAGCTGGTTCACGTTAGGATTTATAATATGAAAAACCCAATGTTAATCTAATGATTTTTCTTAATGTTCCCTGATATTTAGTGAACTTTACGTCGAAGTACATCCATGCATGTTGTAAAAGAATTAGAGTAACGTGTATACAAATTATTTCCTTTCAATTCGGGCCTGGTTGATTATTCCCAATTTCATTTATTTAATGCCTGCATTACCCTAGGACACACTACTAATAACTATTAGGTTGATGCAAAAATAATATCGTTTTCTCACATATCTTACTATGTGAGAAAACATTATTTTTGTACCAACCTAATATTATCACTGGACACTATATTAACAATATAAGCTAAGCAGATGACAAAGAATTAATAGCAGACATTTTAAAAAAAAATGCTACAGGAGCTCACAGAATATATTATTAAAGGAAAGTGAGAAAAAAAAAGAATTAATCATTGATTGAAGGAAAACAGAATATATGTTTGGCAGCAAACGAAAAAGAGCGTGAGTTGCAGATGTCAACGCCAAACAATTACAGAATTTTGAATATCTACGAAATCCTTTAACAGATAATGCAACATCGAAACCTGAAAGCCCATTGGAAAGCTAAAGTTTCATACTTAGTACCTGCTAAGGCCTGGCAAAAGTACAAATATTGCTAAGGGATAAAAAGGATCAGAGGTCCTCAAGGACAGATGTCACAGTCGATAAAGACGTTAGTTTGTTTGATCCAGTGACTAGACCCAAAGAGTTGTGAGTTCAATACTGGGCCACAAACGTGGCAAAACAAACCTTACAGAATTAAATTAAAGGGAAATAACTGAGTCATCAGAAAGAAGCTCAACATGTGGTAATAGATACATCTACTCCGAAATAATGGGTTCCTTTCGAAATTTCAGTCACTTGAAGAAGGCCGGAGCGTACAATGGCGAAAATGTTGTGAATATGGCAATGAAAATAAGGATAATAGTCCGAATATTGTAAATAATGCAAAGTATTAGAGGCCAGTAGGGAACCATGATTGCCAACATTCTGAAGAGACACTACCCATAGAAGAAACATATAACATGTCTCATTTGTCTAACATTTAGCACGACCAATTAAATGATTAATTAAATAAAGACATTAATGAAACCAAGAACTAATTAAAAAAAAATTTTGACTGGACGAAAAGCAAGATTGGAAGATTTTCTATTACAAGTGATTCAAGATATAAAGCCTTCATAAATTGAATATCAAAATTCAAATCTAGATGTTTATTTAGCTAATATTTTAAAGGCTCAATTCCAAAAAGAATGTAGAATCTCGGAGTATATTACTGACAATCTGCTAACATGTATAGCTTAATGCTCAACATTCACGATCATTATTTTTCATGGAGAAGAAATATTGCTAATAGAAAGAATCTGCTGTCTCAGTTTATTTACATATCTACATATGAGTTAAAAGTGAAATGCAGATCAAATATGGATCGGAATCCGACAGGATGATGAGATAATGAACAAATATGAAACGTTTGAAAATATAACACGTTCCACTTTTTTTAAAGCTTAGTCAGAGACTGAGAGAAATCACATAAAAAAGAGAACTTTGGTATTTTCAATTTTGTTTGTGTCGATTCTCATTGGTCAGTCCTGTATCACTTGCATTAAAACCGTAAATAATTCTATATGTAAGTTTGTAGAAGATTCTAATAAGTGTAATCGGGTATGATATGGTAAAGTGTATTCGTAATTGTGTACGTCTGTCTGTTTCGTAGGATAGTTCTAATGTTTTCAGATTTGTGCAGTCAGCCGGCACAGTGGAGTGGCTCTCCATTTTCTTGCAATTTGACAAGAGCCAGGGTAAGAGTTACTGTAGAGATATATGTAGCAAGTAGTTTTTTACAGAGTGAAGTTGCCAGCCCCAGCAGGTCTTGAATTCAGTATTACTTTTCCGATAATGGTTGACATCCAAGGCTAGAGAAACTATTCTAGACAAATATTTATCACATAGATATAGATGTGGGAGACAGATTCATATGATGTTTGTGCGAAGGGGAAAGCCACACACCCGGACGGAATTTGACTATGCTCCACCGATTCCCGTCCGTGAGCTGATAACCCCAAACTTTTACAGGTTGAAAACTATTTATATCCAAAGGGCTTATTACTGAGGCGTTGTTCTTGAACTACGTAGGTGACTTATCTGTAAAGTATCTAATTTTGGAGAAGGAAAACAATGTTGGTCGTGACAATTTCTTTGCCAACAAACTTGACAAAATCTTAAACCAAATACTCCAGTACTTCCAGAAAATGCGCTCACTTTTTTCTCATTCCTTGACTATTAGGAATTGTCATTTTTTACTCATATTGTACCTCATATCCACCGTAAATAAAAGACAAGTGAAATAAAAATGACCCATCTGAAGATCAAATAATCTTTCCACTGCTATAGTACAAGGTATCAACTTAGTTTGCCAAAGAGGCCGAAAGAGAAAAAAATATGGACTGGCAACCCCATTACACTGGAAGATCTTACAGACAACCAAGCCTAGATCCTGGATATGACAATAAACTACATCCGGGTCCTGGGAATTACATTAAACTACAATCAACAACAAGTGATCTGATCAGAAGGTTTTCAGGAGCGTGGAACCTTCTCTTAATAGCTGGTGTACCTAAGTCTACCCAGACCTGGAGTGATATTATCTGTTACGGTCCCATGTATGGGCTAACAGTTAACACGCAAAATGGGGTCAAAACAATATGAAACTGTAAAAATAGCGTTTAAAACCAGCAAAACATTTTTGGGAAAATACCAGCAATACATTTTTGAAGAAAAAATATTATCAGCAATAAAAATCGTGTCAGCATTACATAACACATTGAGGTTGATATGCCATAAATCAAACCAAACCAAACAAAAACAAAAACTAGTCACGAAACTGAGACACACAGGCGTAGATTCAAAGGTACTCCGATGCAAAGCAACCTGACAAATTACCCCAGTCATGGGGCAGATGATGATGTTGATCACCACTTGATCATAACTCTCAATATGTTTTCAGCAATCATTTGTGGGGTCTGCACTCATTTCATTTATTGTTTTATGTGCAAACCATTTTTTTTTTATTCCGGATTTGATAAAAATTCTTAAGATTTTATTATTTGAATTTTTTTCCAAGTAATCTTTTTTTCGATATTTTAATCACAATAGCAAAGATCTGGAGCTACTTTTTGACACGTGCACTAATGAACGGATCGTTTTAACAACGAGGTAATTGATGCTCATTAGAGACTAAGTGTTGATTAAGATGCGTGTAGTAAGATGATAGTGAAATAAAATGGAGATGTGAAGTACGACTTATTGATTTGCCCTGCCTGATTTTCAAGGGCAAACGAATACATTAGTCGATTAAACGCGTCATAAATTGGAACGGTTCAGCCACGATAGTTTTGTTGAAAATTTGTTTTTATATATTTTTGCGAAACGAAGCTGAAGAATTTTCTATAGAAATTTGTATCAGAAAGGGTGAAAAAAGGATTAAGCATCAATTGGAAGAAAAAAGAATATATGATTATATATAGAGAGAATTACGAGTTGGAGACACCAAAATTAAAAAAGTGAGCAAATTTAAATATCTGAATATGTTTTGAGAGAACACAGAATATGTGCAGCTTGATTCCGAAGGCGCATTGGAATTACAAAAGATGCGTTCCTAAAGCTAAGCAATATATTAAGAAATAGGAAAAATTCAATAGAAAAAACATGGCATTGAACTACGGTATCAATCCTCCAATATGGCAGTGAATGTTGGACAGTATCACAATAGATATATATTTGATGCAACAGAAATGAAGTTTTACAGATGGATGTTGAGAGTATCACGAACTTAAAATGTCACTAACAAGAATGTTTAAAAGAAAACGGAAGCCATATTCGAGTAAATGCTATGCCCCTTCAGTATGTGAACGCTCATGACTCTCCACGAATTCCTGTCTTTGTATCTCTTATTTAGATCTATTGCTTTTGTTCCCCTATTCCATTTTCTGTCACCCATTTATTTTCGTTAGGTGGGCTATTCTTTCCTTTCTTCTGTTCAACTTGCCTTCCAATCCTGTGAGTGTCGAATTCTCCAAGCTCTTATTCTTCCCTTTATAACCTAGAAAATTCAACTGCCTCTTCTTGATTCTAAGCATAAGTATATATTTGCTACCATTTTTCTCTAAAACTTCTTAGTTGCTCACATGTTTAATCCGTAGAATTTGCATCATCATTCTCCCAACAATTTACGTATGCTCATCAGGTAGGATATGCTCGGTTTTACTGTACGTCTCATGCCAGCAAATGGTGCAGTGTGTAAAATTTTGTAAACTATCTTTCCTCATTATTTTGGTCAAAGAACTTCAACAGTCTTTTTTCGGATTCAGATCCTAAGTATAAATTTATTTATGTTTCCATTAAAATTCCTCATTGATCACATATTGAGTCCATAATATTCTGCTTTGTTTATAGAGGGGTTAATATTAGCAATCCATTCTTTGCTCCAGTTAACAATTATCTATTTATAGGTTTTGGAATCAGCCGCAAATGTGACCTCGAACAGATCAGACTTACTCACTAGAAAGGAGTAAATAATTATGTCATTAGTAGCATATACACAAAATTGAGAGTTGATTCTATCAGAATGGCCATTAATGAAAAATAAAAAGTAAAATCAACGAAACTTAATTGGGATTTGAAAAACGTACGTTTCTTGAAAGTGGATAAATAAACGAATCAAAATTAATTGTTTAAATGAAGTAGAAATTAATTTCATAAAAATATTGAATGCTATATTTTGTGTTTTTAATGAAAAGAATGAAGACACGCATTTAACCGTACTGGGTTATAACGATAAACTACACCGGAGTTCTGGGTAAGACGATAAACTACATCCGACAGCAATGTCTTTGATCAGAAGGTTTTGGGGAGTGTTGGTACTACCTCTTAATTGTTTTTGTTCCTTGTTCCACCCTGATCCGAGGCGGAAGCACCTGTCAGGATCCCAGCAATGGGCAAATACTTAACCCACGAAAAGCACTATAAAAGTACAAAAATTGGTTTTAATGCCAGCAATCGACAGAGTAATGGATAACGGCTCGGATTGAGAAATTAGAGAGCCGTGTTCGTATTCCAGTCCAATCCATTATATTCACTTACATGCTAATATCATTGTGAAAGTATGAATCCACTTCTCCGCCTAGTTATGGGTAAATAGCAGAACAGAGCTGGTTCCTTGGATTGCAACTGGTCTACTAAAGAAAATAATAGAAAACTAATGCAGGAAAAATCTGCCTTTTCAATTATGTATCGAAAGATACAAGATCGCCTAAGCGTGTATCACCTGAGGTTCATAACTGACTGGCTGAATATTTTTTTGGAAAAAAAAATACCTGCAATTCATCTTTGAAAATGAAATTGCAAGGAATACATTTGCGAAAAAAAACAAAAAACAAACTTACCAGTTATATATATTTGAAAAAAAAAATATAAAAATTACCAGCAATATATACTTGAAAAAATATTTGGATTAATAAAAATCTGGTCGATATTAAATAACCCATTGAATTTGATATGCCGTAAAACAAACCAAACCAAACATTTAAAGATCCATTAAACCCGATATTTTTCCATTTTTTTCATGAATTTTTTCCAACGCTTTTCATCGTTATCACGTTCCTTTACAACCAATTTTAATATCTGTTGCATCTGTTTTATATTTGCTTAATATTATTGTTTGCCAGCAAAATTTTCAGTCGGACAGCAACAAGAGACTTAAACTCATGTGATACTGGCAATGCTTGTGCCTCGTTATTTGTGTCGGAGATACTACTACTGTGATGGACGTCATCATTGGTATCTGATCGGAAACTGGAATTTACATGCAAAGTTTATCATCGGAGACCCTTTCGTTCATTTCCTCTACTTCCTCTTCTTCTTCTTTGTAATGTGTTCCTTGAGGATAGAGCGATCAACGACCTCCCCAACGTCTTATCCTTCGTCACTCAATATTTGTCTCCTTACCCTATTTCCATGACAGATCTTTAGGTGGCTGTTTCTTTCTTACCTTCAATATATCCTTTGGAACAGTTAGTATTCCAAACTCTCCTTTCTTTTTGTTTGTTCTAAATATTTCAACTGATTTATTTCTGACCGACGTAACTTACCTCCCCTGTTCTTAATTTAAAAAAAATATATATTTTCATTGTAATTGTTCATACTTAGACTTTATGAATTCAAGCGCAGTGCTGGATTGACTGAAAGGTCTCATCCTTTTAAAGCTGAAATTTTAAGTTTCTGACGAACAATTTCTTTTCGTGCACTTCTCGCTTGTCGAAATTTCTTCTAGTTTTCTGCTTTTCAGTCAATATTCATGTTAAAAAATGTAATGGTAATATCATTTGTTATCATCCGCTTTATTAATTCCTCCTCTTTGGTTGTTTTCTCCTCTTAATAATATTTTCATTTTCCACATATTCTATTGCACTCAGTCACACGTTGCCTCTTAGTGGGTTTAAAAATGTCACCTTCTCGTTTGTATTTTCCTGAAAACTTCAACATCGCCCTAACGACATTAGTGACATGGTGACACTGAACACCTTAAATTCCGTAGGGCAACAAATTTGGCAGAATTAAACCTCTGAATACAAAACCAAACTAATAAGGAAGTAGTTTCGTCGGCATATCTTTTTCGAGAGGCAATAACTATTCCTACGGCTGCAGGAAATGTGATGCAGCTATGAGCATGAAAGTGTTTTGGATATGTGTTCGTAGATACTGTGATAATCTAAGTTTTATTACATGGATTTTATTAGGGAAAAACATTCTTGGAAAGTATTTAAATAGGCAGAAGAAGGAAATATATATTGAACGAATGCTATTGCGAAGTCAATGGAGGAGAATATATCTATAATGAAACTACTAAAACAGAGGGAGAAAAATGAAAATAGATGAAATATAGTACATCTCTCTCTCTCTCTCTCTCTATATATATATATATATATATATATATATATATATATATATATATGTGTGTGTGTGTGTGTGTGTGTGTGTGTGTGTGTGTGTGTGTGTGTGTAAGTTTCTGTAACATCAAACCCTCTAAAATAGCTATATATTGAGCGATCGACAATGAATTTTTTGGGGGGAAGTGTAACAGGTAAAGGGATTCAAAGTACAAATGTTTTATTATTTAACATACAAAATACTCCCACTAATTTAAAAACAATATAAAGATTAAAATACTAAATACTTATTTAATAAAAATGCAATATCGTTTTTTGATATATTTCCTTTTAGTCTTATATATACAAGAATCTAGATTTCAGTTTGTTTTTTGTTTGTGAAATGTATAAACAAATCACACGGACAAAAGCTTCAAAATTTGATAATTGGCTCTAGACAGAAATATTACACATGACCTGTTGCATGTTGCATGCTCAAGAGTAAGAAATCCTAACAATGTATAATTCGATTTTAAAAAAGGAAAATATACGTGTTCCTAAAAAATATTGTTTACCCTGAAGTCGTATAAATTTACATTAAATTAAAGAAATTATTAAACCTCGAAGTAGGATTCCTGTCAAAGTATTTTCCAAAAAAATCAGCTTATCCGCATTTCATTGATTGGTTTGCTAAAATAAACGAAACCAAGAGTTCGTAAATCTTGACAAAAATGTTATTGATAAATGCAACAATACTAAATACTGGGAAGAAAAATCTAGTTTATTAAATTGCACAAAGAAAAGGCTAAAAACGCTGCGAAATTGATTAAGATTTTAATTTCGGAGGATCGATATCGTAGAATATGTGAATATTTAATGTGGCTTGCTTGCTCAGTATCGGTTTAGAACTAGCACACCTCTTGGACATTTCCGGTTATAATATAGATATCGGCACAACTCAAATTATATAGTAACACAGACACAGATGAGTAGGTAGATAGGTTGATTTCTTCATAGAGTAGAAGATTATGGTATAACTTGTTTCTTTCTCTTTCAAAATACATATGAGTGAAAAGATATTCTTTAAGCGTTTCTCTCGCTGCGAGTGAAAGTAAAAGAGAAGAAAACCAACAGGATTCAAGGATAGAAGATGAGCATAAACACCGAATTTGTATTTTTAAAGATAGATACTTGTCAGACAATCGAACGGCCAAAAGAGAAGAAACTGTTAGAATAGAATCTACGCTTAAAACTAGCAATTTCAAAAGTGATATTATGAAACCGAGCTGCTAATCCAGTACTATGCTGAAATTCATAAGGGTGAGGTACCAAAGAAGCTAAGCGTAAGCATAAACTTTGAAATATTTATAGGAAAGGCACCAAGTAAATACGTTACATCGGTAGGAATGTAAAAAGAAGAGATGCCAAATCAGGACCCATAATGTTGCAGATTCTTATTTGCATTTTGTCAATAATTTCTAGCTTTAATACAGAAGCTAGAGACTAAATTTAGCAGCAATATCTGATTCACAGACCAATGATAGATATAAATGTCAAGGTTAGATTCTCTCGAGAATAAACTGTCTACGATATTGTGAAACGAATTTCTTAAAAGCAAACTGACCAATAGCTTCAATATAATCCTTACGCTTCTGGTAAATGGAAAACATGAGACAAATAAGGCTTAGTGAGTTGCTCTGTTGGAGGCTTACATCAGACTTTCTGATGGAAATCAAAGAAGATTCTTTAATTTGATTAATAGAAAGGAGCTTCGTTTTAGGGTTATTAATATTAACAAGCTAGATCTGGCCCCAGTTAAAGTTAATTTAAGATTATCAGCTGTCCATTTGATTTTATTTGAACCTGTGAACGTTTCTATTTTGACAAGAGCAAATAGTTGTGTCATTCGTGTAGGTACCGAGTCTGAAGACTGGGTAGATCTTTTCTTCTTTTCAAAACATCTTCCATTGATTTTAGCTTCACATGAAAGTACTACATAAAACATTTCACCCGATTTTTTTCAGGCATTTTTCGTTTTAACAATTTAAATACACTGTAATAACGTTTGAAAAGCCAAGTTAAATATTAAATAGACAAAAATCTCTAAGCGACATTTCCCGCCTCAGACATCGTATTAAAGTAATTTGCTATTAACATCCGACCTAATTTTTGTCGAATAATATTTTTTATAAACTGGAAAATAGGAAAATAAAAGAGAAAGGAAAAAATTAAAAAAAAACTTTTGCTGGAGAAATTTGTACGTTTTTCATTTATTATATTTTACTTTAGATTTTGTATCTTTCTAAAAAGTTTTTTTTTTTTTGCACTATTTTTTAAACTCTTATTTTCCATCTGCTACTACGAGTTTTCTTTTCATTTTTTTTTATAATATTAACCCTCTGGGAATCTTAAATGTTGAATACAATATCCCGTCTTGTCAGCCTCAGCTTAAAAGAGACTCCATATCGATAAATACAAAAGAGAATAACATTCGATTGATATCTGTGCATCGCAAATTTGTATTCCCCCCAGGAGGCTTTTTATCTTAAGTTTCTTTCTTCATCCGAATGAAGTCAGTTTTGGTTATTCTTACGATTTTACTCACATTCATTTCAGAATTTGCAAGATTTTATTTCTTTCATATTTCCTGTCAGTCTATTTGTATTGCTCTTTCCTCTTTTCCCTGACTATAGTTCAAGCCAACGATCTGTGTAAATATGTACGGTTCACGTATCAAACCCAACATATCAAAATCATTTCTATTTGCTTTAGTCCATGAGGAAAGCTTTTTTTCTGATCTATGTGTTTGTATGTGTTTGTGTGTATGCGAATGTATTCTGTGCATGCGCAAACTGTTTTAGAAACTATATTTATTAGTAAGTGAATATATACATTAAATCGTTTCCTTTCTTTTACTATACTTAGTAAAATTCTAACATTATTCTATTGTTTGTTTTATTCGTCAGGCACTTCTGTTTTTCTTTCATTCAATAGTTTGCAACTGAATTTTAGATACTTTTGTTTTATCTATACTCTTCGCTTTTGTTCATTTTTTCCCTATTATTTATTTTAATATTTTAACAATATTTCTTTTTATATATTCTGTATTTTACAAAATTTTCTATTTTTTTTTATTTTATTTTATATTTCCTGTTTTTCTCTTTCGTATATTTATATTTTCTTCCTTTTTTGTTTCCCGTTTTTGTTGTTTATCTTATTTACAAATTTCCATTATCGATTATTTGTGTCTTATTTCAGTTTTTCTTTCCTTCATTCATTTCATCGTTACACTTTTTTTTTTGCTTCACATCTCGTCTTACGCTTTTGCCATATTTTCTTTTATTCTTACTGAGAGTTCTTAACTTGCTTCGCAAACAATGACGTAATCCCATTTCTCTTCCCGCCACTTCACATCACGCTCGGCTGAATCAGTGCAATGTGATTGGTCAGAATGTTCGTCGTCCCTTGTGTACAGATTTATGCCAAAGAAAAGAAGACAGCCAAAACGGACAGATAATGCTCAATCCGAGAAAGTAAAAAGATCAATACGCGGAAAAATATAATTTCCCTCTGGCACACTTTCTCTCTCATTCTTTCTTTCTTTCTTTCTTTCTTTCTTTCTTTCTTTCTCTCTCTCTCTCTCTCTCTATATATATATATATATATATATATATATATATATATATATATATATATCTATATATATATAAGCTATTGTCCTTATTTACCCATTATTTTCACATACGAACTTACAGACACAATGCATATATATATATGTATATATTTTTGTATATATATATATATATATATATATATATATATATATATATATATATATATATATATATATATATATATATATATATATATATATGCGTGTGCTCCTCTTTGAGCGTACACACGCGCACGCATGTGTAAAACTTATTTAATTGGCAAATTCTGGGACGCCTAGAAATCTCAGTTTATCTATCTATCTATCTATCTATCTATCTGTGTGTTTTTGTTAGGTCAAATATAATTATTATTCATTTCATTTGCTTTAAAACTCCTTGTGTCCTCTTCTATCTATCTATCTATCTATCTATCTATCTATCTATTGATCTGGGAGGTTTTTAAAATTCATCCAACTAGGTAGCTACCTTGCTAGCTAGATAGCTATTGTGAATAAGATAGGATATAACTTGAATTTAATGTATTTTTTTAGTCAAATAATGTCACTAATGAGAATTATAATTTGCTTCAATATTGACTATTCATGCTGTATGTATTTCCTACATTTATTATTATAAAGTTATTGAAACTTTACTTTACTAAACATTTAATAGTCATGCAACGTCGTATTCAACTTTTTTCATGCCTGTAAGACAGAATCTATCCACAAATTATCTCCGCATCACGTTCTGCTCGCCTTAAGCATTTCAAGAGAAACACTTAAGGCACATCAAACCAAGCAACAATACTTAGAAAAATTATATTTATGAAATGTATTATAACATATAAACATAGAATATCATGTTTTCTCCATAGAGTTTCGAATGATAAATATACCTATTATAAACTACCAACGTATGTAAACATTTATGAGGACAACATCATATATATATATATATATATATATATATATATATATATGCATTTTTTGAACACACATACATGTACACACGCACATATATATATATGTGTGTGTGTACATGTATGTGTGTTCATGCAAAAATGCATATATGTATATATATATATATATATATATATATATATATATATATATATATATATATATATATATGAGTGTGTGTGTATGGAAATATTACTAAAAATATGGACCTCATTCGAATATAATTTTCTTAAGAAAATATTTCATTTAACGCCACGTCACATCGCCAGACATCTTGGCTATGGCCATGTTGAAGGCGCACCACGATAATAGGAAGTAAGTGGGCTATACTAGCGTTTCATATATAGACAAAAATCCTACATTGTTTATATTGATGATATATTTTATTTTCATATTATATCATGGAAAGATTTTATTGTGCTAATTACCATAAATGTTCCTGCCAAAGCGCTGCATGTCTAAGGTTGCATTTTGCTCAAATCTGTTCGTGAGTAACGCATGAAAAACACCACTGCTAATGGATTTGCCAACAAAACTATGTTCATAATTTTTAGACTTTTTTTTTTATTATTTCACGCTTGCCCATCATTATAATAACGCGAATGGAAAATAAATGCCTTTCATAAGTTTTTAATTTTATTTCTAAAGTTCGTTATTTTCTTCGTTTTTTTATTTTCAAAATTTAAATGAGTTTTAGCAGGAGCCATATCACGCTTCATACAGCAAGCGAATAGAAACGACGTCATTGAGAAAATCGGTCAATAAAGGAACATATGCTTGTTTAACATCCTGATAATAAGTAATTGGTTTATATTTATTTACAATGCATAATGCTGGGGTGCGTTGTTAGGATGTTCTCTTTCCGATAGTTATACCTGTGTTCATATGAATGCCAGCAAGGTAAATTCTTGAAAGTAATCTACCTAGGAGGGCGACCACAGCGTGCAACACCTTTTGAATTTGACTGGAACTCCTAACTCTTTAGTTTCCTTTCTTTCACCATACAGTCAGTTATAGGCCCACTGAAGTGACAGAGACTAATCAGTTTCTATTTTTTCCTCTGATTAGGTCATTTGCAGTGGTGTTCAGTAATATGAATTTATTTTCGGGGTGCATGAGGAAATTTGATTGGCCTTAGAAAATATTGCGTCATCCGTGATTGCATCAAATTTTTTTATCACGCCCAGCCATATTGTCTCGACTGTCGATTAGTTGTCCTACGATCATTGCAATCTACCCGAACACACTGGCAAGCCTTACGAGTAAGCAAATCAAAATACTATAAACTGGCACAGAAACTCTTCTGATATAAATCCAATCGAAAATGGGTCGTTAATCTGCAAGGAATGGCACACGGATTACTAACTTCTGCAATATATCATGTTTCATTGAAGAAATAGGCAAAACAGTAAATAATAATTGAATTATTAGTTTTGTTTCAATAAATTTGCAATAGGGTGTAAATCAGAGTTTTGTGAGTAAAATTAGACGGAATCGTTCGTTGATGTTTGTGCTAGCCCGTAATGAGACATTATCGTGACCGATTGTTTTTGCGTTATGGCATGGTTCGTATCTTTATTCACACCAGATACTGTAAATAACTTTCGCTTAGCATATAAACCACAGGTGGGCTATATGTGTGTTGAATAAACAAAATTTTGGCTGATCATTCGTCGGGATCATAGATTTTCTAGTGACACTATCAAACAAGCATATACGCACACGAGAGGGAAACCAATATATTTAGCAATAGATCATATATTCGAGCATAAAAATAACAAAGATTTGACTATTCATCTCTTCCTTTTTCTATGCAGTCACGAGCAAGATTTTTTTTTTATTGTGACATTTCAACACGTCTTTCTAAATGGTACATGTATCGATTGTGCATATTGTATGTTTCTTTTATTTTCTTGTGCAAACATAAAAATAATATATGCCCTTTATGGAGATGGTCCCATAGCTGAAAGCAATATACTTAAGTTTAATGTAACAAAACGACCCACTTTTAAACGATTGCGGGTAATGCACCATGAATTGTTTATAATACTATGGAAAGAAAAATAAAATAAAATGAGCCATGTTATCTACTTTAAAAATTTGTTTTGTAACTGAAGAATGTAATATTGTGTATCTGTTCGGATTATAATAATAATTCAATGCTACTTTGATAAAATAAGTCAGAGAATACAGGCAAGATTTTTCTTTTCAAAATGGAGTCATCAAATGAATAAACGGAATGAAAGTATAAAAATTGGCCTTGGCTAAAGCTTTCTTCAGGACATTACTTCGTTTTGTAGACTTGACAGAAATCGGGACTATTTTCATAGGATACCCTACTAATCCTACCGTAATAAACTGAATTTGCACCTTCGGATCAATACTAATGTCCATCCCTACGACATTCTCGTAATGAGAAGAACTGAATTTCTCTTGGATACCTTGAAAGCATATACATCAGTTTCTAATCGCAAAATATGACAAGAATGGAAATTTTTAATCTGGATGCAGGCTTAAAGGTGGCGAAAATTGTTACAAAAACCGTCATAGCGGGATTGGAATAGATTGATATATACATTTTTGAAGCATTTCACCGCAAACAAGGCAGGAGTACCAATAGCACGCAAGTGGTAACGGAGATTGAGAGTAAGATCAAAGAGAGGTGTTTGAGGAAAGGATATAGAGAAGGACGGGGATCAAGATCAAGGCATCAGAAGATGTCGATTGACATTACATTTGAATATCCGAAGATTATAGCATTCATGGAAGAGAGTAGGAGGAAGAGTGTTCCACTGTGAGAAGTAAGGGAGAAGAAGCTCTTACAGTAGAAGAGGCGGTTACATTTAACTGTTTCGACATTGAAAGTGTGGGACCGTGATCACAACCTAGTAGCATGCTGAAATTCTTGCAATTGGCGTGCCATTGACAGTAATTCGTCAGATAAGTTGCTATGACGATATTTTTAGAAAAGACAAAGAGAAGCCACACCACATGTGTGAGAAAATAACTGCAGAGAATATATAAACCTTGTTTTTTGAAAAACGGCCAAAAATGAATGTTTCTTCCCGAAAAATACATTTGGCATTTAACATATGCGTGTAGAAATGAGGCTGCATGATTCGTACTTAATATACATACATAATTTGTGTCTAATATTAATGAAACTTTCCATTTAGGTTATATCCCTCAGCTTTAATCCTGCAATTGTAAATCTTCAATATCCATTCATTTCGTACGCTAGGATATACTGCATACTAAATAATAATATAAACTATTCTGTATTGGATTTCACAGATTCTGCGGCGCTCTGTCCAAGGTTATGTGTAAAGAGAGATGAAAGTGTATTCTTTTCACAGATATAATCTCATCCAAAATGAAGTCAGCTAACATTTCTGTAAATTTTACAGAAGTCTCTTCAGATAAAAGCTATATCATACACTATGATTTCCCTCACAAGAGACTGGAAGTCTTTACATACATATATTTGATATATATATATATATATATATATATATATATATATATATATATATATATATGTATATATATATATATATATGAACATAGGAATAAATCGAGATGGATCCCAGAGTGAGGAATATTTGGAAAGTGCCTGAAAAACAAAACTTGTTCAAACTGCTGATCACACTACACTACGTGCCAAATTATTATCGAGATAACTATGTTGGCAATACTAACCTGCACAATCACTGAAATTTTCCTATGGATCTGCGCAATGTAAACAAACTGGGGCCATATTTGTTATCAGCACGGTGATTTGACCGTGCCAAATTATTAGAAAGGTTTAGTACAATTCCCAAAATTGAGCAAACAAAACGTTTATTAAAGTTGCACATGAATGTTTATGATCATAAGAAGCTAATAAATAAGATAATCAAACAAATAATAACAGATACAAACAAAGGCACAGTTTTAAACAAATTAATAGAAAATGTGCTTTCCCTGTTTTGAAATTACTTGAAGTCGATGATCCATAGAATTTGTTAATTGAAGGATGTCATCTGCTGTAATGCCGCGAGATATGTCAAGAATTGCTTCCCACAACTCAGCGTTGCTCCTGAATTGTCGTCCGTTGGCGTACAGTCTTTGCTTCATGATGCTCCAAAGGTTTTCGATTGGGTTCAAATCCGGAGAATTTGCTGGCCACTTCATTTTTCGAGGTCCATCGAAGCCTGTTTCAAATATTCAGTAGTCTTGTGAGCAGCATGTGAGGGAGCATTATCTTGCATAAAAACAATGGCCCTTCTGAAGGCAAATCTTTGCCTTTTCATCAACGGTTCAAGATGCTCCTTTGTAAACGCTATGTATGCATCAGCAGTCATTTTGACGCCATCTGGTACTCTCCATGAGCCCACTAATGTTTTTCAATAATACCACCCCAGATCATTATGCCTCCACCACCTAGTTGGCGTCTTAAACGTTAATGGCGATTCTGTCCGTTCATGACCCAACATTTGCACCATCTATCTGGCCCATCAAGTGTTGCTCGAGTTTCGTCTGTGAACAAAACTTTAGAGGAGTCAATCTTCATATTGTACTCGGCCAATTTCAATCGATTTTGAATGTGATTTCTCGTCAACGGAGGCTTCGATACAGGTTTGACTGTTGTTGCTATTTCCCTCAGATACCGACACCGAGTACTTTTAGACACAGTAGGATCCCCAATTCGACTGAAAAGCTCTTGACTGGCAAGTTCAGTGTTCTTCGTGGCCTCTCGATTAAGTCGTGACATGAGACGACGTGAAATAACCCTCGGCTTGCCTTTATCTGCCCTTTTGCGTACTTGCGTAGGGTCGGTGGTGAACTTTTTCACTGTTTGATGACACCTCCCTATTATTTTAGAAATTTCTGGGGTAGATTTACCTTTTGAGAGTTCTGAGTTGATAGTTTTCTTTTCAGCATCACTTAAAATGCTTTTACAGTCAATCTTTTCACTAAATTCTTACACTTTACTAATAATTTGGCACGTTCAAATCACCGCACTGAAAACAAATATGGCGCCAGTTTGTTTAAATTGCGCAGATCAGTACGAAAATTTCAGTGATTGCTACCAACATTGTATGAAAATATTGTGTAAATTGATTGGAGAGTTTTTGAAATATTAGAAAAAAAGTTACCTCGCTAATAATTTGGTACTAGTGTAGATAAAACTGCAACTAACTATAGTATAAACAAGAGATGGACTCCGTTGGTATTGAGCAAAAACAAATGTGCATGAGCGAACGT
Source organism: Acanthosepion lycidas (assembly GCA_963932145.1). NCBI lineage: Eukaryota > Metazoa > Mollusca > Cephalopoda > Sepiida > Sepiidae > Acanthosepion > Acanthosepion lycidas. Next base: position 18,920,177 of record OZ010578.1, on the reverse strand, counting down.
CAGCAATAAGGATTGGCTAGCCGCTCTTGTAGACGAGTATCTCAATTGGAAAGGGGAAAGTCGTAATTGAGAAATCTTGGGAGTATGCTGATTGTTGGACCTAGGGAATGTTGTATTTGGCCAAAACTGCTGCATAAGTCAGGGTTACAGATTGAACGATTGGGGTATAGCGAGACTCTACACATTTTCTTTACAGGTATTGCTATGAAGAATGGAAGGTAAGCAGGGTCGTTATAACTTAGTGCCAATGTGCGACAGATTTCAAGATCAATGTGTGCTAAGCAGCTTCACTCGGTGTAATATAATTCTATTAAGGTATCAACAATCCCGATTCATTTAGATCAGAACAATATATATATATATATATATATATATATATATATATATATATATATATATATATATATGCATGTATATATGAAGACAATCCACTGTCGGGAAGTGCGGGGGAAGAAGTAGAAGAGGCGGTTAAATTTAACTGTTTCAACAGCAAAATGCCAACCTAGTAGCCAGCTTAAATTCATGCATTCGGGGTACCATGGTTACCAGAGAAAATAACTCAGCCGAGCAGTTACCATGACAATATTTGTAGGAAAGACAAAGGGAATACACCCACACACACACACACAAACAAAAAAAAACATATATATATATATATATATATATATATATATATATATATATAAGTTTTATGGATATGAGTTTGTGACCCTTGGTTTCACGCTTTTGCGATCATCAGATATACATATATACGTACATTTCCTCATTCTCTTTCTCTCTCTCTCTGTGTCTTTCATATATATAATAAAAGTGTTCCCGATGTGAAATAAAATCAACATACAAATAAAAAAAAAGTTATATTAATTTTCATTACTATAGACGATGAGGAACAAATATAAATTTAATCCACCTCGTCTTACTATTTTCTATTGTGAACACTGTTGAAATTAAATTCAATTACATTAGAAAGAAAGAAAGAAAGAAAGAAAGAAACAATAGTTATTAAAGCTAAAACAATTATTAGTGTTTTGCAAAAATAATGACGTAATAATGTCGTTTTTTGACGTATTTTTAACGTCAAAAAACGACATTATTACGTCATTATTTTTGCCCCAACCTAATAGTAAAAGCGAGACAACAAAGTGATACTTTAGTAAATCAATAATTTGCAAACAAAAAAAATATAATTCATTTACTTAAGTATCAATAAATTTTTGTTTGCAAATTATATATTTGTTCCTCATTCGTCTTACTATTTTCTATTGTGAACACTGTTGAATATAAGGTGGCCAATGAACAAAGTCCCTTCCTTTTACTTGCTTCCCTGATAACTACAATCTTCAAAAATTTAAATCTGATGACTTTATTCCTGTTTTTCTTCTTCTCCTTTCCACAATCCCCATATACCCAGTCTTTTCTCTTACTTTCATTTCTGTAACCCCTTGCGTACTAGTGGCTCTGCCACTTTGCTTTCGCTGAAATGCCTATATATATATATATATATATATATATATATATATATATATATCTTAATCCTTTCCACTCCACCAATTACTTTCTTTGTGGATGTTGGTTTTACAACGACGCCATTAACAACACGTCTTATGATTTGGTATAATTTGATCTCTGAACATTTAAAGGAACACTCATATCTCCAATCAGTCTATTCAAAAATACGTTAGTACTTAATCAAAATAGTAATGAGCAAATTCCTGGAAGCATTTTTTATAAGATAATTGCGGCCAATGATAAATTCAACTATGAATATAGCAACAAAATTCTTAAATTTTTGTAGCAGTAAATATTATATAAAAATACATAATTAAAATATTATGATTAAAACATTTTCTTTTTCGAAAAAAAATTAAAGAAGTTAACTCCTTTGAATAACTGATAAAATTTAAAGCAGTTCAAATCTGAAACGCTGTAGACAGAAAATAAAAACGTTTTTGAATTTGCGAAATTACTGCTTACAAATGCACAGATATTTTAAACTCATCAAGTTGGTTTCTGATGAGATAAGAATACATCTTTCAAAATAAAAAAAGTGTTTTTCTTAACCAATTTTCTGCAGCCAGCTAAGAAATTAATGAAGATATGTTGCATATATATATATATATATATATATATATATATATATATATATATATATATATATATACATATATATATATATATATATATATATATATACATATATATATATATATATATATATATATATATATATATATACATATATATATATATATATATATATATATATATATATATAAATATAATTTTTTTCTATATTTCTAAGATGAGGTATTATATACATTATTTGTATTATTCGGACTATTGTCCTTATCTTTGTCGCCATATTTATCACAACGTTCCGGCCTTCTTCAGGTGGTTGGAATTTCGAACTGGACCCTTTATTTCACTCACTGGGGTAGACTGTTCTAGTTCCACGTCTTGCTAATTTTCCCTCTCCAATGCCTTAACCGGGTATTGAACTCACACTCTTTGGGTCCTGTCACTGGATCTAATCAACGCCTTTATCCACTATGCCATGTGTCCTTGAGGACATCTGGGTATTAATTTCTGGGTGTTATAAACCTAATGTCTTCAGCAACCATTTATACCAGTGCTCATATTGCAATTTTGCTGTCATCAAGGTAAGGCTTCAAGAACACCAGAAAGTTGTAACACGAGGGGAAATAAGAGAATCAGGCGTGGCTGACCGCATATGGAGAGAGAAGAGTGATCACCGCCCTCTGTGGAATATTGTTGTGATCATAGACAAGGAACACCATTGGAAAATTCGTAAACTTAAGCAATCAGCACATATGCTAGGCCACAAAAATCTCCTGAGCCGACCAAGCATAGAAATAAATACAATATAGGAATCAGTAATAAGGAGTGCCAGAGAAAAGCAATGATAACAACAAAGTTGCAATATAAGCTCTGGTAAAAAAAAAAAATATAATGATAACAGCAAAATTGCAATATGAGCACTGGTAAAAATGGTTGCTGCAGACATTAGTTTTATAAGAGTAGAACAGTCTACCCCAGTGAGCGAAATAATGATTTCAGTTAGAAATTCCAACCACTTGAAGAAGGCCGGAGCGTACAACGGCTGAAACGTTGTGATAAATATGGCGACAAAGATGAGGACAATAGTCCGAATAATATAAATAATGTATATAATTATTTATTTAAAAATATGATTCCAACGCTACATAAGCTTATTTAAATAAATAATTATATTTATGCTCTACTTTTGTATCGAGCACTATTTTTAAAAAAAATATTAACAAGAATACTAAAGAAATTTGGATTATTTATGTAACGAATTCTTTCCTATTTTCTATATATTTTTACACACACGCGCACACACACACACACACACACACACACATATATATATATATATATATATATATATATATATATATATATATATATATATATATAAGGAGTTGCTGAAATGTTTTCGGCCAGAAATATTTAGGAAAATAAGAACAAAATAAATTTGCAAGAAAAAGTGATTCTCTATTCAACAAATATTTATGTCAGCAGACACTTACGCATATGTGTTATACTCTGCCGGCTTTCCGGTTCCGTTTTGGAAGAACCGCTTTTTTATGTTACACAAACCGTTTGAAGGCAGCAACATATATAGAAAACTGTTATGTTTATTGACTCTTGAGGTGTAACATTTGTTATCATTATTTAACGGTAAATATTTTAGCAGATATAATGAAGGCATTTCAGTTTCGAATCTCATCATTTTACCCTTTTGATTGATCAGGTGAGTAAACATCATTCATATGATTAATAATTTAAAGTTAGTTTTAATTTACTCTTTTAAAACTTGTATCAAGAATTTTGTTTCAGTCGAAAATTTTCTGTAATCTTATCAGATTATGCCCATTAAACGACCCGGGAAGAGAAAAATTGCAGTTCAAAGGACTTGCTAGCAATAGTTATATTGATGTCCGCAGTGCATCAACACAAATATTTTGATGGGTGAAAATCTGGTTTGGTATAATTGATTTATGATTTCAGTAATTAGACTGGCAAGGGTGAAGAGATTAAATTTTACAAATATCGGAACCGATCGGCCAGCTGTTGACAGACAACAGCGTTACGAAAATGAAACATTGACCTTTGCATTCCCCAGTTGTCTAAAGTAGATGTTCCGTCTCAGCGTAGAAGAGCATAAATAGCAAGAATGACTTTTTTTTATCTGTTTTCCTCGTCCGTTATAATTCAAAGTTCATATTGCTACATTTGACCACGGCGATCATTGTCTCCTAAAAAAGAACAAGGAACGTTATAATGTGTATCGCTACATTTACCATATATATTTCTTTTAACGAACTTCATTAATTTGGTATTAAATTTTTAAAAGAACCTTTCAATTTCATCATGGTACGAAGATGCTTGTGTCCTGCATCAAAATATAAAGCCTTATTATCAATATCCATTGATTATTCTAGGCTAAATAATATACATAAACTCACCTGACTGAAATAGGCTAATGTTTATAAACTAATATATTGTAAGATAATATTTAAGTACAAGCCGAATAAGACGTTCGTTCGACACCAGAAAATTCACAATCTGAACACATTTTTTACCTGATTTCTTACTTGTTTTCTGCAGCAATATTCATCAGCAGCCGTCAGATGCAGACTTAATCTAACAGATGACGACTATTTCCATAAATGTGGATTCACACGTGAAAAAGAAAACATTGTATTTACTGCTTAGAAAATTCGCTGCTCTCAAAATAGAAGACACACTAATTTGACTGAAAATTCTAAAATAGACGAACTCTATATGCTCATCATCATTTCTGACTCGTGGAGTTTTTCAAACTGAGTTATTTAAGTTCAGCTTTTCATTATATTATTTACAAAATCATGACACAATACAACTGGCAAATATAAAAGCATGATCTCTCTCTCTCTCTCTCTCTCTCTGGCTTACTGTAACACTCCGTATTTTAATTTTTTAATCCGAAACACCCCAAGCAAGACAGTAATGCTACTAAAATACAATGTGTTACAGAGTGAAGATAAATTAGGAACAGAAACATTAATGGTGAGCAGAAAGAGAAGAGATTAAGCAGTAGATAGTGATTGACATTGCTTTTAAAATTTTGAAGATTAAAGTTAGCTGGAAAGCAAGGCTCAGGATCTACAAGGGAGAAGTGCGGGACAAGCGACTGTTAGCATAGAATTTACGGCTATATATAGCTTGCTCAATTGAGAATTGATGAAATCCCGACGCTAGTCTAGTGTTTCGCTTCAATTCAAATACTCTAGACACTATAGTGAAGAGTTTATTCAAACAATTACCGTGAAAGATTTCATGTAAAAGCCGTAGAGAGACAACTTTACGGCGCTGGTAAAGTGACTAGAGCTGGGCTGCCAAATCAGGACCAATAATATTGCAGATTCTTCTTTTGATCTTCGAAGGAGCTCAAGGTAAATATCAGGGCCAATATGTGGCAGCAATATTCTAAGTCTGCCTCAATGGTAGAATTATAAATATGTAGGAAAGATTGTCTCGCCTGACATAGTGAACAGACAATTTTAGCACCTGAACTATGAATTCTGTATAGACCTTCCACATTATATCAGAATAGAAATTGAGTCTGGGAAGATTCACGAGTCATTTTCCTCGAGAACGACATAATGGTGATGGAAGGCAGCAAGGTAGTCTCTCAGAAGATTAATGGAGAAATGTTTTACTTTGGTCGTGTTAAATTTAACAAGCCAATTTTTGGCCCAGTTAATTACGGACTTGAGTTCATTTCAGATATTGGCTGCCATTTTGAAATTGTCCAACAGATAAGCCTTACTATTGAGACAGGAGTAACTTGAGTCCTCAGCGTAAAATACCAAGTTGAGAGCTAATGTCAACAGGACGGCCATTAATGAAAATTTGAAACAGAATATCATCAAGACTGAAGCCATGGGAGATATCTGCGTTAGTACGAAAGGATCTAGACGAGTGGCCGTTCCGGAATAATTTCATTTCCTCATTTGATAGGAAATACTGGATTTGTTCAAAAAGTCGCCTGAAGATACCGAATTATTTCAACTTCTAGAGAAGACCTGATGATAGATTCTCTCAAAAGCTTTCGACATGCCAAAATACATCAGCCTGGGCTTCACCGCTTTTGTCTAGAGCATGATAAACTCTTTCAGCAGATATCATTTGTACATCAGAAGTTAATCTGGAGAAAAGAAAAACATTGATTGTCTGAGAAAAAACCCTGCGATGAGAGATGATGAACTAAATCAGCATTTAGAAGTTTCCCAAAAAGTGGTACATGACTAATAGGCCGATGATGCCTTCCAAAAAGACAGATTTTGAATTGAATTAAAATTGACTGACACGAATATTAACTGGCATGCTAGCATGCAAAAAAAAATAATAATAATCGATAGCTGCATTCGTCACCAGTGGGACAAATTTAAATTTGCATGGCACTTTACTCCAATTGGCTCATTTACTTGCTTAAACTCAACGTTGAGTTTGATTCCGCAGAAATGGGTTGGGAGTGAAAAAGTATCTGTTGTTAACATTCTTTTTTCATTCGGTTTTTCCAGTTACGAGTCCTTTTTTTAAACTGATCGTTTGGTGTTCATTTTCTTTGGTACTTTTTTCGTAACAGATTTAATGTTTAGTATAGAGCTTAGAAAAAATTCGCAGTGTTAGATAGGCAACAGGTAAGGCATGTAACAACATCAGCACGGCAAAAAGCACTCCTTTAGAGGCAAGGAAGAGCAAACATATTTTAAGTCAAGTGATAGCGATTGCTGTATCAGTCGTATGATTTTTGAATCAAGCAACGCCGGGTCATGCTCCTAGTATATATATATATATATATATATATATATATATGTGTGTGTGTGTGTGTGTGTGTGTGTGACACTATTTAGCGGTCGCGTGAAAATTAAAAGCGAGAAATAATTAAGTCGAGAAGAAGCTATCACGAAAAGAGATACTGAGCGATGTAATTTTTTTAAAAAGGAAAAGTGGTAAAGGGTTTATTTTCATATGAGAAAAAAAAAGTATATTTTTCGCGGAAGTTTGGAAATTCGTAAGACCACGGATCTGTTGTAATTAATTTATGTTATGATGGGGGGTGGGAGATAGTAATCTGTCCATGGCAATAATGAAAATTTCAAATTGGTCAAGTGTCCTACGAAACAAAAGCTGAGAGATAATGGTAATCAGGTCACGCACTGTCCGAGAATGGCATCAGCTTAGGCCACCCCCAGAATAAAAGGAAGGGAAAAGAATAAACCATTAACTATCTTTCGAAGATATCATTTGTTTTTGGAAAGAGACCACCTGTTTTATTGTCCAGACCTGCACATGATAAAAGTTTGTTACCATGATAGCTAATTGGTTACAGAGTGCGAAGACTTCCAATTGACCACCCACATGACGCTGGCGGAAATCTCGTTGATAAATTCCAGATGACATTCGGTTAAGATAGAGATTAAAGACCACACTACGAGTCGTAGGAGTATGATGTAAGGAAAAGAAAGAAAAGAAAAAAAGGAAGATAATTTTTTTCCTTTGCCGAGCGTCATTGGCTGAGTGGTGGCGTGAGCGGTGGGTGAAGATAAACATATGAGAAAGAGGGGAGGCCTGATGACACCTGTGAGGGGATTGGTGTGAGATACCACTATGAGAAAGAAGGGAAACCTGTTGACCCACTCTGAAGGGATCGGTGTGATATACCAATATGAGAAAGGACGAATTTGGGTTAACGATTCTCTTAAGAACCCCTCCAGGGAGAAAGTAATGGACTTTCAAAGATGGAAAGTGATAAATTTTCCTGTCCGAAAACAAAGAAAATGCTTATTGTGGATTTAGAATTATCGAGGAACTCAAACCCGACAGGTCACACCCGGTTTTGGTCGGCGTCCATATAAACAGAGTCGCAGCGAGTAGACGACAGTTAGTTGCAGTTGGAGTTGGAGAGACGCAGACGCAGACAGAGTTGAGCTGTGAGCTCTGAGACCAGCCTCGCAGGAAGCTGATCCACGCATCCCGACTTCGACTTCTAACCAAGAACAATTTATTTTTGAAGAACGACTTAGACTCACACCACCAAAACAAGTTTTGCGAATATCACCTGAAGACACCAAAAACCAGTTATCGAAAAACAACTTAAGTTATTAAGACTCGCCTAACAAACACAAAGTGTTACGAATCCATAGAAGCGGGTTGGGAGAAAGACGCAGTCCTGTATTCAGAAACCAGATATAAAAATATTTTTATTCTTTTTTTAACACATTTGAACTTTTCGAGTTGTTACTTTTTCTTTTACATATACTTGTGCGGTGTTACCTTTGCTCGGCCCGGCGACTGATTGATTTCGTCTAATCACAAAGTGGGTATGTTAGACTAGAAATCAAAACAGTTACTTCGTTGAAGGCGAGCTGGGAACGACAAGGCTGAAACCGAATCTAACCAGATTCCTATCCGAATCAGCCAAGGGTTAGAACGTCACATTTTGGGCAGTGACAGGAGGATCACGTCACATTTGGCGCCACGACCAATACCAAGTCACCTTGGTCGTCACAGGATAGCACGAAGGCAGAGAGATGCCAGGGGGTGACGTCAAATACACACACTAGATCTATTTTTCATTTATCCTTTGATAGAGACCTGGGCTGTCTTATCGGCTATTGAATAACCACAACTTTCAATGACAGGGTATTATACAAAATGCATTAGTCCTGATTTTTGTTATTTGTATTGAAATAATAAATCAACTGCAAACGAAAGAAACGATATAGTGTTAAATTTTGTACATTTATTTTAAATGCAATATTCGAAAGAAATGCAAAGCATTTGAATATCATCAATGGTTTTGATACAAGTATAATTACAGGAAGTTATCGGGTCGGTAATCATTGCTAAGCACTTGCCATTCAATTAAGAATTTGCCATATCCTGAGGTTAAGCCGTTAATATTTCATATTCACACGATAGATATGCAAAGTAGTCGATTTCATTTAAAAATTTCCACATAAAACATTGATTGAGATTTTCGTATTTTTGATTGAATTTTAAATAAATTTAATTTATTTAAGATAAACCAATTGCATGGAAAGTATATTACTCCTCGAAAATATTGGTATATTGTTTTTTTTTGTTTTATCTCTCTCTCTCTCTCTCTCTCTGTCTGCCCTCTCTCTCTCGGCTCTCTCTCTCTCTCTATATATATATATATATACATATACATATATATATATATATATATATATATATATATATATATATATATCATCACATTTTTCTCCTGATAATGGCTGTGTTGGACGAAACTAGTTGAGGTATATAAATGAAATAATAAAAACGAAAAATATTAATATGAAACCCAGTCTGTCTGAAAATTTTAATTTTTTATTGTTTAATATATACATATACATACACACACACACACACACACACACACACACATATATATATATATATATATATATATATGTATATATATATATATTCCATCTTTAATCACAGAGATGGAATATATATATATATATATATATATATATATTCCATCTCTGTGATTAAATAGAATATGAGAATTAAGTGGAATTACGATTTCCTTATCGAACATGATATTACCAAATTAATTATTCACCTCGCATACATTGGATTGTTATTTAGAAAATAGAAAAAAAAGGGAATTAAATCAGTTTTATATATAGAGAGCATCATCACTCCATTCTGTACCTTTTCTCTTTCTTGATATCCACTACGTTTTTGTCAGTTATACTGTCTCTCTGTGTCTGTGTGTCTAACTCGATTTGTCTCTCACTCTCCATACATACACAGAAATACAAACACACACATATAAACATATATATATATATATATATATATATATATATATATATATATATATATATATACACAAAAATATACAAAAAAATTACCATACACACTGAAGAAAATGCCTCAAACTTAAATAAATGCTGTCTCTGTATGTTATTATTAAGCGGCAGATACAATAGATTCTTTTATTATTAGATTAAATTTTTCTCCGTTTGTATAACCTACACTGTAGGTACATAATTAATTGTATCAACTGCAGCTACCGAATATAATAACAAGTGAACTCTAAAGTAACTTCCCGGGTTAGGACTGCCGACATGAACTTTCCAATTTGAAGCAAGGGTCTAAAACACACCAGGACAGTACGGACTTACTATAACAATTTACGCGTAATAAAATAAAATCTTTTTTAAACTTTAATTTCATTAATTATGTTTTAATAAATGTTAACATTGCACTGCAAAGAAATTGCTCTGTAGTAACTTATCTGTCGTTTATAATGAAACATGCATATATATATATATATATATATATATATATATATATATATATATATATATATATATATATATACTATAATCATGGCATGGGGTTGCCTGTGCTTGATTAAAAAATCGTACGACTCATAGAGCAATCGCTATCACTTGACTTAAAATATTTTTGCCCTTCCTTGCCTTTAAAGAAGTGCTCTTTGCCGTCCTGATGTTGCTATATGCCTTACTTCTTGCCTATCTCACACTGCGAATTTTTCTATACTAAACATTAAATCTGTTACGAAAAAGAACTAAAGAAAATGAACACAAAATGATCAGCTTTATAAAAGGACACGTAACTGGAAAAAAACGAATGAAAAAAGAATGTTAATAACAAATACTTTTTCACACCCATCACTGTTCTGCGCAATCAGAAACATAGTTGATTTAAGCAAGCGAATGAGCCAATTGGATTAAAGTGGCGTGCAGTTTTAAATTTTTCCCTCTTGTAACGAATGCAGCTATCGATTTTTTTGCATGCTAGCATGCTAGTTAACATTAATGTCAGTCAGTTGTTGGCTCTCACGCTGGCAAATATAATCTTCGTGCCTATTCGTGGCAGCCAGCTATAGGCTCTCACTCTGGCCAGTAGAAAATGGCCGCAAACTACATGAAAACCGCCGTAGAAGCATGAAAAAAATCAATTATTTCCACTATAGATGGGAGTTGGGAAATGCAAAATCGGTCTTGGCATTACCACTAACTTGGAGCATATGCATGTAGATTTTGATGCAAATCCGTCGAAAATTGCGGCCGTGCATTCGTTACACACACACATACACGCACACATCCTGCCTTCTCACTTGCATTCCATTATTAATAGATATACATTAACTTTAATATATATTTATCTTTCAAAACCCTGATAATAATATATCATATTACTACATATACTACATATATTCTCTTTCTTTATATATATATATATATATATATATATATATGTGTGTGTGTGTGTGCGTGAGTGTGTGTGTGTATATATATATATATATATATATATATATATATATATTTAGACAGAGAGAGATAGAGAGAGAGAGAGATAGAGAGAAATAGAGATAGCAAGAGAAGAGAAAGGAATTCCATCTTTCTCTTTTTTTTTCTCTCCCCCCATATATATATATATGTATATATATATATATATATATATATATAATGGACACTCCCGTCGTTTTCGACGTATGAGTGTCTTTCAATTCAGTTTTTATGCTAATGTTTCGTATGAGATATCATTATCATTCCTGTACGGGATTTGCAAGCAAGAGGGATATGCTGAAGTATTGAACGTCTTATAGCCTGAAGTATTGGCCCAATATCTAGTGTTTCTGAGATGGTTGAGACGATATTTATTTTAAGTTAGTGATGCCTCTGTCGCTGTTATTTATCCAGTTTGCTCGGTTTTCAACAGGAATTTCGAACTTTTCTATAAACATGTTTGCAGTATTTAAATTGTATTTCAGTTGTCCTTCAAGCGTGACCCACGACGGTTTTCATTACACTTTCCATGAAAAAGTTGGCTATACATGAGGAAAAAAAACTGTGGTTTTGGTCATTTATTTTACTTAACCAGGTACTTTGAATCTCATCCAAGTTCATCTTCCAGGGTTAGTTGCTAAGATTAAAATTAATATAACTTATAATTGTGAATCTTTGTAAATACATATGAAAACGCAATTTGTTATACTTAATTTACGTTAAGAATATATTTTATTTCTAATCTTTTATTTTTTTTTTTACAATTTGATCACCCCAAAACATTGCTTTTGTAGACATATTAAGTCATTGTTACTATGTTCATAATTAATTCTATTTAGTAACTTTCAATCTTCTTTTGTTTTGTTTTTTGTATAGAGCGCTTAGAGATTTATTTTTTATTTACATGGAGTAGTATACTTTTATTGTAAATTAATATTTCTCTAAAAGTGAATTTAAACAGGAATATTCTTTCAAATGTTGTTCAATAAAACTTAAATCCGTCATGTGTAAAGGAAGCGTTGTTGCCCTGATGAAACCAATATATATATATATATATATGTATGTATGTATTTCTGTTGGTTTTCAGAGAAGCAATAAAAATGTTCATTTAAAATCATATACAATGTGAGTTCAATACTTGGCACACAGAGGGAATAAAAAGTTGAAGATTTGAAATGCTAAAGTGAAATAACGAAAAATGAAATATCCTAAAAGACCATGGAGTATAGAATCCACCTTGGTAGAATAAATAATGATTCCATTCGAAATTTGAAAGCATATCTCCTGAAGAAGTGTGTACAATGGTCTAAATGTCGTGAATATTGCAATAAAGATGTAATAAAACAGTCTGAACGTTACAAATATATGTGACTAGTTAGAATACGCCTCTCTCTCTCTCTCTCTCTCTCTCTCTCTCATAATATATATATATATATATATATATATATATATATGTATGTATATACGTGTACATATACATGTCTGTGCGTGCGTGTGTGTATTTAGGCAGCATTCCTTCTTTCATGCACATTTCATTGAATACGACAGATGAGGTGATTTTATTTAGTTTACGATTTGTCATGCGATCTTGAGTTTTTTCTCCTTTTCAGATGATAAATCATCTAAAAACTCTCCGAATATTCTTTTATCTTTATTCAAGGATTAAACAATTATTCAATAATTAAATAAGAACTAGTTGGTTGTATGTATGTTTTATAAAATGTTTTTATTTTTCAAAACACGGTCAAAATATTGTGTCCATATTCAAAGTTTATATTATTAAGTGTTGTTTTTTTTTCTCTTTTTTTGTTTTTATTAATAAGGCTTCCATTAATTTTAGCCTTTTTTTTGCCTGTAGATGATGCTATTAGATCAGTGTTTTCAACAAGTATGTAACGCATAGTGTCCGATAAATCTCCATGAATGTTTAAATGAGATCTAACTGAGCTATTGTCAGAAAGGTGTAGAGCGAGTCTGAGTGTCAAACATGTTGTAGGCACGCAGACTCATAAGCTAGAATATTTAATCCTTGAAAATGGCTAAATGTACAGCCCAAAGCGATCGGAAAAAAAGAACATTCGGACAGTTTTTATATAATTTATCACCCGAAAAAAAAATTGTATAAAAAACTAAATTAAAGCACTGTCAATTTCAATGAAATATAGATATATATATATATATATATATAGATAGATAGATAGATAGATAGATAGATAGATAGATAGATAGATAGATAAAAACAAGTTTCACTGTGTAAAACAGAGGTTTTCAGGTTTCAAATGCTCTATAATCTATTTAAAGTATCTCTTAAATATATTGGATATCTATCAATCAATGAATACCAGTTTGTTGTTTTAAAGCAAATGTTCAGTTTCAGTAAATACCAAATACATCGCTCAGGTCTAAATCATAGTACACACTATTTCAATTGTGTTTATCATTGGACAGTACTGATTTCAATGGTGCACGTAAAATCTAGTGAGTATTCCTTCGAACGATTTAGCTGACACCTGTACTCGATGTAGTGTTTGCTTAAACATGACGAAGATATTACTAAAATGAATCACGTCGCATATAAAGGCACGCAAATTGGTTGCACCAAGATTTGTATGTCACATCTGTCAAGTGATTATCCGGTTTCGTGAGTAAACTCCAAATGAAACCATCCATACTTTTAAGAATTCAGTACGAGGAATGTATAGAACAGTGCTGTCAGGTTTGGTCTATAAACGCATGCGTTTAACTCAATATGTTATAGTTGTACTGAAAACAGCCGGAGACATGTCTGAAGTGATCAGGCATCAGTGTGTAAATATTTTAGGGTTTAGCGGTAGTTTTGCTGGGCGAAGTGATGTCAGTTGACGATCATAAATGCCGATTGAATGTAATGCATTGTTTGTGGGGTTGAGTGTCAAACCTGGATGCGATCTGATGTTGCCATGTTCAAATTCATTTGTGATTTCGAGATTAAGTTAATACAATTTTGAATCCTATTTGGAGGAATTTATTCTTTAGCAAGAGTTTCGATATCTAGGCATGTAGACATTAATTTCACAAAGATGTCTACTTAAACACGAGGTACTCACTAAATATAACACACACACACACACACACACACACATATATATATATATATATATATATATATATATATATATATATATATATATATATATGTAGGCATATGAATAAAAACATAATGGTAGCGTGGGGATTCTCTTCTTCATCCTACTCAGCCCGCTTCTCATACACACACAGACATACACACACACACAGTGCAAGCGTGTCCACCTTGTAGCAATGTCACTATTTGCTGAAAGAATGAACCAATGTATTGCATCTCGTAAATTCGGTTCCAAAGATTATTGGCGTCTCTACAAGTGCATACTGAACCACTGCAAATCCGCAATACTTGATTTATTCAATCAGTTTGTGGTCCGGACTTCCTCAGCTGATAAACCTGAACGCTTTGATCGGAAATACTTATTCAATTCAGCGTTCGACACATCCAGTGTACCCACACGCGATTTTTCTCCTAGAACTGAGGCATTTTTGAGCGATTTGCACATAACCCCATCGATGGTATTGGACATCGTCTCTAAATTGGACTCACATATGTCTAGCGGTGGGGACGGGATACTAGTCGCTGTCCTGAAGAAATGTGCCTTTTAACTGGAGCCTGTAATCTCCAAACTATATAACAACTGCTTTGTTGCCTCTTGTTTTCCAGCCGGTTATACATGTCTTTAAGAAAACTGGAGACACTTCTGACCATCTAACTACCGTCCCATCAGTCTGCTACAACACTTCGGAAAAGTCTTTGAGTCTTTAATCAACGCCGAAGTGCTTAAGCAGCTTACGTCCCATCATCTGCCCTCTGACATGCAAATTGGTTTCCTCTTTTCCCGATCTAGTGCTGAGGTGCTCACGGCCATAACTGAATTTGTCTACCAAGCACTTCACAGCGGATAAACTCGAGCTGTGGCACTAGATATCGCTGAAGCGTTTTATAGGGTTTGGCATGCGGGTTGTCTTCCTAAGCTTCAGGGATACGGAATTTCAGGACGATTATTTAACTTAATACAATCATTCCTATCAAACCGTATAATGAAGGTCCTTCTAAACGAATTCTCCTCCAGTTCCTTTCTCGTGAAAGCAGGTGTTCCGCAAGGAATCCTAAACTGTTTATGATCTACATCAACGATCTTCCTGATGTCATCAGTTCCCAAGTAGTTATCTACACCGACACCTATATTTACTCCTGCCTCAGTATCAAATCTTGTATCACCGACAAACCTAATCTGGCAGTTGTTCTCGAAAATGACTTCCAATCTGTGGTTGACTGGGGCAAGTATTGGCTGGTAAACTTTAATTCCTCAAAAACAAAACTGCTCTCTTTTACCCACCACAGAGAACCCTTACTGCCTCCTTCAGAATGTCTGACGCTCAACTCCAAGAGTACTGGCTCAAAACTATTTTCTCGAAAAGCAACCACCGAATAGTGATCCGACTAGAGAAATAATATAGTGAATAGAGCAGAGAATAACGGTCCGTATATTAATAAAAGATAGAATAGAAATAGCGATCAATTAGAGACACGCTAAACGTTTCCTCTATGGTCACGTGGTCTACTTAATTCAATAATGGGATCGCCGGTGTTTAATCACTGACGATTTATGTTCACACTCAAGTGTCAGCAGTAACACTTTATTCCTAAATAACTCAATGGGAAAACAATTTACGTGAAAATTTCTCTTCTTTTCTTTAATATCTTCTTACTGTAGATATTTACGAGCATCAATTCTGCTTTTATAATCTATTTTTGGAACGTATATACAGGGTGTTTCAAAAAGAATACGCCAAAATCATTACGCTGTTTTTTCAGGTCTATAGCATTGTAGTGGACTGAATCAATGGTTATTTGATAGAGTAATTATCAAAGTTTGATTGGGTGTCAGTTTCACCGCTGTCGTTAGTATAACTTCCGGTGCAGCTGAATTGTGGGAAGATCAATCAAAATGGCGACTACTCAGCAGAAGTCGTTTTGCGTGCTTGAGTTCGCGAAAAGAAACGCAATTGTCACGGTGCAGCGTGCTTTCAGAACAGAGTTCGCCATTGATCCGCCGCATCGTGAGAGCATTCGACGGTGGGTTAGACAGTGTAAAGAGAGTGGATGCCTGTGCAAAGGAAAGGGTCCTGGAAGACCACGTGTTACAGAAGAGCAAGTGGAGAAGATTCATGATGCATTTGAGAGCAGCCCACGTAAGTCCGTACGTCGAGCAAGTCTTCAGCTTGCCATCCCTCATACCACTGTCTGGCGTGTGTTAAAGAGACGCTTACACATGAAACCATACAAACTAAGCCTTGTCCAAGCACTTACTAATGATGACAAGGTTATGAGGAGGACATTCTGTGAGTCAATGCTGGATATGGAGGAAGGTGATCAAACTCTCTTGTTACGTTTAGTTTTTAGTGACGAAGCGAATTTCCATTTGAGAGGCACGGTCAATCGTCACAATGTGCGCATTTCGGGAACAGAGCACACACATAAAACTGCTGAGCATGAAAGAGATTCCCCTAAAGTGAATGTCTTCGGTGCTGTGTCTCAAGACGAGGTCTATGGTCCCTTTTTCTTTGAAGGAAACACCGTTACAGGACAAACCTATGTCGAAATGCTCCGAAACTGGCTATTCACTTTACTGCAAGCAGATTCGAATGACTTCATTTTTCAGCAAGATGGAGCACCACCCCATTGACATCTCAGGGTTATAGCTTATCTGAATGAAAACGTGCCTCAACGATGGATTTGGAGGAGAGGTGCTAAAGACCTTGCTCTCTGTGCTTGGCCTGCCAGATCCCCAGACCTCACTGTGTGCGACTTTTTCTTGTGGGATTATGTTAAAAACCAAGTTTATATTCCAGCACTTCCAGCAAGTATCGATGACTTGAAAGATCGAATAACAGCTGCAATCAACACGGTGGACCGTGACATGCTGAGGCACGTTTGGGGGGAATTCTCATATCGGCGTGATGCGTCCGCGCTGCCGGTGGTGGCCACATTGAGCACTTATAAAACATGAAATGAAACTTGAATGTATATACAACACATGTGTTCACGTTAGAGGTTTGTAATTTTTTTCGTTTTTGAGACATCACGTGATGATTTTGGCGTATTCTTTTTGAAACTCCCTATATATATATATATATATATATATATATATATATATATATATATATATATATATTAAGCTTTTCACCTCAGGCAAGAATAAAAAGGCTTGGTAGATGAAAGGATCAAGAGAAGAACGGGGACATGTCGATTGACATTGCATTTTATTGGTTGGAGATTATAGTTATCAGGGAAGCAAGTAAGACGAAAGGAATTTCACAGACACGAAGTGCGTGACATAAAGCTATGGGAGTAGAAGAGGCGGCTACTTTTAACAGTGAAAGGATGAGATTGAGATGCCAACCTATTGGCATGTTTAAATTCATGCAGATTTGGAACTAGCGAAAGTAGCTCGTCGGAGCAGTTACCCTGAAATTATTTGTAGAAAAGATAGAGGGTGGTGACAGCACGTCTGTGAGAGAGCGACTGTAAATGAGATGTCAGATCAGGGCCAACTACATGGCATATCCGTCTCTTGATGTTGTCGATACATACATATATATATATATATATATATATATATATATATATATATATATATATATATATATATATATATATATATGTGTGTGTGTGTGTGTGTACAGTGCTGGTCGATAAACGTGACTCACCTGATTTCTTTTACTTAAAATTTTTTTCGCCTATTGTTTTTGGGCTCAAACTAATTGTTAATCTCACTATAAAAAAAAAATATTAAAATTTTACTCACACTAAAGTATTCTATTGATAATTATAATTTTGGATATAAATGAGATTTAGGGAAAAACTTTGTGCAAAAAATGTGACTCACTTATTTCCTACAACTAGTAATCAATAGAAACATGACCGAACAGCTTTAAATAAAGGATAATAGAGGTATACTTTATTTATAATAGGTAATATAGTTCGAAATATTTAATAATCTATGGGTCCTCCTTTATTTTGAATAACCTTTTCAATCCTTTTTTGGCATTGACTTGATAAGGTTTTAGCAAAGACTCATCTCCCAGCATTGAATTCCATTCGGATATGAAATTCAATCAAATCCTCTTTGTTGCTCAACTGCTTTCTCGAGGGCCTGTACATTATAATACGCCATAAGATTTCTATGGGGCTGAGGTCAAGAGATTGAGGCAGACATGTTATAACACTTACCTGTTTGTCATCAAAGTACTCCTTCATCAATTTTTATTTTTGACAGGAAGCATTATCATGTATAAAAATGAGCTTAGTGAGGTCGATTTGCACCGTTTCAGCGGTAGGGAGCAGAGAAGACTCTAAAATTCTCTTTTAATGTTCGCACCTGAGGGGCTTTTCGAGAAGCTTTAAGAAAACAGTTCCATAAAAAGAAAATAATCCCTAGAACATTATACTGAACGGATTCTTGACAATAGTTACTGCTGAATTCAAAGAGCTTTCAAAGATTCTTCGATTTTTAGATGTGTGTGTGTGTTGAGTTCTACCTGGATTCTATCCTCTTGGAATTTTTTTATTCAAAAAATATAGATGTATGTGTATGCATGTATGTATATATATATTTATATATTTTGCATATGTATGTGTATATTTACCACTAATATTATCTATCTATCTATCTATCTCTCTCTCTCTGTATATATATATATATATATATATATATATATATGATGGATTCTCTCGTTTTCGACGTATAGTGTCTCTCTGTTCAGATTTTATGTTTATGTGTCGTATGGATTTATTCTGAAAATTATTTTATAAAATTTTCTGTTCATACGTAATTTTTAATAAAAACTATTTATATAAAGGTTTTGTTGCAAAAATAATATCGTTTTCTAACATAATAATATATGTGAGAAAACGACATTATTTTTGCATCGACCTAATATATATATATATATATATATATATATATATATATGTATGTATTCCTCCCCCACTTTCTCTCTCTAACCTTTCTCTATCGTCCCTTATTATCTTACCTTCTCTTTTGTTTGTGTGTTTCTTTCACTGAGGGAAAAGAGCGTGTAGTTGTGTTTCCCGCCTTTCCGCACGATCAAAAATCAATAGTAAAATATAATATATGTGGTATTGAATGGGCGTAATGGATGCAATCAAATAAAATTATAATAGGATTATGATTGAGATTATTCTCCATCTTTCTCACCAGCTCGTTCTTACCTTCTACTTCCTTCTTTATTATTTATTTTAGATTACAATTGTATTCCAGAAAGAAATATATTTCATAAGTCATATATTTGTAGGGTTATGAAAAAATACATTTCGCTATGAGTCTGAGTTTATTCATTTATATTATGGTCATCATTTCGACTATATTTATTGAATTAATGAATGTCATGTAATCAAGACACACACACACAGATAGATAGATAGATAGATAGATAGATAGATAGATAGATAAATAGATAGATAGATAGATAGAAACGAAAAAAAGGAGATAGATAGATAGATAGATAGATAGATATATAGAAACGAACAAAAATAGATAGATAGATAGATAGATAGATAGAAAATAACAGAAGATAGATAGATAGATAGATAGAAAATAACAGAAGATAGATAGAAACGAACAGAAGTAGATATATAGATAGATAGATAGATAGATAGATAGATAGAAAATAACAGAAGAAGATAGATAGAAAGAACTTATATCTTTATGCAATAAGACGAATATCATTTCTGTAAAGTCTCTACTTCGTTGTCGGCATAGAAACCCTATTTGCTTGGCATTCCTCATTCTATGAGATTCGTTTTAGCGAACATAAATCAGTGGGTGGCAAGAATGTCTGTATCGTTTTGCCCAGCGATTTGTTACTATACACTGGAATAAATTCAATATGTGACATTACGAATCCACCTGATTTTGCAAATAAACATCGACCTGCAAGTAATGGGCTTATTTTTTTTATATGTTTCTGTATTTATGTGTATACTTCTAGAAACTTCTGCATCGAAGAATGATAATAATGTTGACGTTGCTTGCTTCATTTGTTCTAGCTGTAGAAACATACAAACGTGTAGGCCTAAGTCTTTTCATCAGGGGGCAGTCATTTACTGACAGATGAATAAATATATTACGAATATAAGCTTCTCGAATAAGGTCAAAAACGCAGATCATTAAGCAAGACTATATCGTACCATCATTCCAAACGTGAAAGAAATTATACAAATTTAACATGAAATAAGATTTGAAATACAGACTCATATGAAACCCAGTCACTCTTTAGAGAGGGGGATCTAAAACCTCTCTCTATTTATCTCTCTCTCTCTCTCTCTCATTCACTCTAAATATGTATTTATCCGCTTATGATAAATTATAGTTTTAATCTATGCTATATTTATATGTTAAAGAGCTCAACATCAGGGAAAAACCTATGTAAATATACAAGTTAACATTGAGGTCAACACCCAGCGACGACGTTCAGTTTGACGCTTGAAGGCAATTGTCACTGAGTTTAAACACAATATAGACTGACATTGATCAAAAGGACCAACTTTATCTCTCTCTCTCTGTCTGTCTATTTCTTCTCTCTCTCTGTGTTTGTGTGTGTGTGTGTGTACAATCACACAGAATGTATCCCGGAAAATGAACTGACACGTTAAAAGCCTATAACTGCACTGGTTCTTGACATACAAATTAAGAAATGTTAATGTTTATTTACTTACAAAGACGATTAGCGGATTAAATTAAATATTGGAAAAAAAAAAAGAATAAAAAACAAGAAGATGAAGGAAGTCAAAACGTGAGGGCATTTTGAGACACACTGTATTTATATTTATTTATGCATATATGTATATATCACACATAGATGATGTAGAAATGCTTGGGTTCGTGCTTAGACTCACGAAAAACCTACGGCGAATGATGAAATTGTTAGGCTTCATCATGGCATCCATCTTGGAGGGTCAACCCTATAATATAACACCTGAGACTTGATAGCATTCAAGGATTCTTTTTTTGTTGTTTTTTTTTGCAATTTTTTTTTTTTATATAAGGGGGTTGAGTAAGTACAGCATCTTCTTTACAATCTCATGTATATTTATTGCTTGATAACATAACTGAAGCTTGCAAGCCAATACTGTGATGGTCACATTTTAAAAAAAAGTTTGCTGTCACTATATATATATATATATATATATATATATATATATATATATATGCGTGTGTGTGTGTGTATATACATGCGTAGATATATACTATATATAAACATGTATGTATAAATATATATGAATGTATATATATATATATATATATATATATATATATATATATATATATGTATGTATGTATATATATATGAATATATATATGTATGTATGTATGTATATATGTATGAATACATATATATATATATATATATATATATATATATATATATATGTGTGTGTGTGTGTGTGTGTGTGTGTGTGTGTATGTATGTATTAAGCAACTCACCCCAAACAAAGCAGAAGTGCGACTACTGTGAAAGGAAGAGGTTACGGGGAGTGTATCTAAGGGGAAAAAAAAAACTTGGTATAGTCAGGTGAGGAAAGGATAAATAGATGAACGTAGGAGGATAAAAATGCAATGCAGGCAACATAATGCTTCAATTGACATGATATTAAATTTTTGAAGATTATTGGAAAGAGATCTAGTAAAAAGAATGGATTTCTATTGTCGGTAGGTGCGAGATAAGAAGCTGATTAAGTAGTAGATAGGATTACAATAATCTGTTTCTACAGTGAAAGCATGGGACCGGGATTACAACCAAGCGGCGTGCTTAAATTCGACATAAAAATATGTTCATTAAACATTTGGTGGGCACTCCAGTCGTATTCGACGTATGAGAGTGTTATGGTCCTGTTCCTTGTACGACGGTGATAGTCCAAGGTAGAACCAATAAAGAAGAACTCGAACACAGGTATGGGATAACACAGATATATTACAAACAGGAATATATGCAGAGAAGTAGAAGCGTTAGTATGAACAATCAGCTTTAGTAGAGAGAACAATGTACTCTCGACCAGTATTACTATTCCAATGTCTTGCAGTAATTGCCTGAACGCGACTCTGTTTCGGACTGCCCCTGACGCTACTCTTGACTCGAACTACTGACGATATTCAGTCACCCCCACCACCCACTGGGGCAACATGTGACACAAGGTAGTTTATTTATTGTCGGTTTTCCGAGCCCATGGGCTCGGCCCAAAAATATGCCCATTGAACCCGTATAAACGGGTTCAGGGCCGGTTTACCTACCCGAACGAGACACCGCCCTTCGGCGTAGCCTCGTTCGAGTTCCTCCCCGCCAGAAGGTAGAGAGTTCAACCAAACAGGCGGTCAAGACTTTAACGACTGACGATATTCAGTCACTCCCCCACGAGGGCGTCATGTGGCACAAGGCCTTTTTAACGTGGGATCTCCGAGCCCGTGGGCTCTGCCAAAAATATACCCATTGAACCCGTATAAACGGGTTCATGGTCGGTCTACCTCCCCGAAGGAGGCTACGCCGAAGGGCGGAGTCTCCTTCGGGTTCCTCCCGTCCGAAGGCAGAGAGTTCAACCGATCTGTCTTTAAAGTGTTGGGCAACAGACTCCTTGCCTTCTCCTGAGGCGCAGTATTTATTAAGTATGGAATAGTCCATTATTATTATTATTATGGGTAAGATCCCAAAACACCCTCCCGCTTCCGAAGCTTTTCCGTAGCAGGTTTTTTTTCAATAGCTTTTTTTCATTGGGTCTATTTCCAATGGTTCAGTGAATTTTCTTTTTCTTGACGATTTTTTTGGTTCTTCCTTTGTTTTCGGTCAAAATCATATAGATCTTCGTACCTTCGAAAGTAATTTGCAAAAGTTTTATCTTCGTTGGGTGCGTACTTGAAATCTTCGATATTACACCAAATAGCGTCTTGTGAGAGAACTGTTTCGTTCTCGGATTTTTGCTCCTTATTTGTCATTGCGCGTAACAATAAATCTTGCAATTCCAGATGTTTCTGTTCGTACCTTTGTTGCTGTTCAAATTGGATTTTAATAAGTTCCATAATGGTTGACATAAAATCTTCCATATTAACATGTGTAACCTGATATTCTCTAGCCTGTGCGCGCAAAAAATAAAAAAGCTTTCCTTTGTTGTCAGTGAAAATTTGATAAATTTTTTTTTCTATTTAGAATTAGTTTCGTATTACCCTTTTAGGGTTTCCTTGTCGCCACTTATGCGCGATGGATAGCAAAAAAAAAAAAAAAAAGGTTTATCCTCCGCGTCAAGAGTTGGCTTCGTGAGTTACCTCGTCGCCACATGTTATGCGCAAAGGATAGCAACAAAAAAGGTATATCCTCCGCGTAGAGACTTGGTTTCTTCGTCGCCACTTGTTATACTGTAGCGAACGAATTTTTTTTTTCCACCGAATGAATTCGAATCTTCGTCGACACTTGTTATAGTCCGGTTCCTTGTACCACGGTGATAGTCCAAGGTAGACCCAATAAAGAAGAACTCGAATACAGGTATGGAATAACACAGATATATTACAAACAGGAATATATACAGAGACGTAGAAGTGTTAGTATGGACAATCAGGTTTAGTATAGAGAACAATGTTGTCTCGACCAGTATCACTATTCCAATGTCTTGTAATAATTGTCTGAACGCGACTCTATTTCGGACTGCCTCTGACTCGACTCTTGACTCGACTTGAACTACTGACTCCTTGCCTACTCCCGAGGCGCAATATTTATTAAGTATGGAATATTCCATTATTATTATTATGGGTAAGATCTCATAACAGAAAACCAATCAGCTCAATTCGTAGGTAGCAGCACATATGATTTGATTATAGTGGTGAAGGTTTGTGCAGAACCAAACACACTTTTTTGTTATAGCATTGTATGTTTTTAAGTGTCTTATGTCATGAGTGCAAATGTTTTAACAACGATGTTGTGCATCTCTCAGATTCATTTCTAATTCCAGCAAATATACACTTATCGGATATCCCTACCGTATCAAATGCTGTGGGGTCTGCCTTTGACTTTCCGGTGCCCACTGATTTTCTCGTAATATCGCCGTTTTCTCCATTAGCTTCCTATCCAAATATCGATCATCTGGCAAGCCCTTCTCTGTTTCTGTAAAATACGATGAACTTCAATGGAACTTTGCACTTATTTGACTTCTACACACTGTCCTCAGGTGCAGTGACATATTGTGCAGAGTTTTCTAAGAAACAGTGTTCCAAATTCCTCAACAGCTGTGGTGTTTGCCCCTTGTTTTCTTTCTGCCTTCCTTTCTATCTTTCTTTATATATCGGCTGATATTTTTCTTGCGTTATCGTTAAGATAACCGAGGGAAATATGGGATTGGCTTATGGTTTATATCATTCCAACATATTTACACACACACACACACACATATGTATGTATGTGTGTATATATATATATATATATATATATATGTGTGTGTGTGTGTGTGTGTGTGCGTATAATATATATATATATATATATATATATATATATATATATATAGAGAGAGAGAGAGAGAGGTGGGGAGAGAGATTATGTATGATATTCTTACTGGTATATATAAAATTCAGTTGATATAAGATTTAGCACTGGCTGAAATGGATTAGACGTTTACGCTGCACCAATTAGCTTCCAGCTGGAGATAGCGTGTCTTCACTGAAGATGAAAATTTAACTAGAATCGAAACCCCACCAATAAAACCAGACATTCCTGTATTTATTATAATCTTCACATCCGTTTTTTTTTCCATCCAGACTTTGATACTGTGTGTCCATAAAGTTCGTGTGCACTTTACAGTTATAAATTTTTTAACGTGCACACGAACTTTATCGACACCCTGTATATATCTGTCGCTTTCAGCATCTTTTTTGGTTTGTTTGTTAATTTTTGCAATTATTTATTCTTTTCCAGAATATATTTCTGCTAAATTTGGCAACAAAATATTTACGTGTGTAAGTTGTATAAGAATTGACGTTTATGACTAATCAAGACTCAAAGCTAGTTATAACTAAACAGCTATTTAAATTACCATATCCCTTTAGGACATATGAGATAATGGCCCTCCACAGATTCCTTTATTTATTACGTGAGAAATGCCTAGAGATGTTGGGAAAGATATCGAATTGGTTCTTGTTGCCTTCTACACGATTTTGGAATTCAGGCGCTGAACTTGTGAAAATAGGAAAGAATAAAAAACGTAATAATAAAAAGAAATAATTTTGTGAAAATAGGGATTCTGGAGAGTGCATCTGTTAAAAGGTAGGAAGGAGAATAATAAAAAAAAATAAGATTATTGGTGTGAATAATTCATCTCAAATCTATATACAATGTAGGAGATCAAGGATTGTTTCAGGTTTAACATCAGTATGAATGATATAATCGCAAGAAACTGGAGTAGACAAGTCGTGTAAGAAAAAAAAGAAAATTCAAAATATCCTCAAAGTCCCGAAGTCCATATTAACTAAAACGAAGTAATGGGTTCAGGACAACTAGGATAATTGTGACGCAATTAAAAATGGCGTAATGAATATGACATTTATAAATTTCTGATTTACCGAAGATGGATGAAGAATTTATCGAGGGCAAAATTGTAATAAAGATAGTACCTTGTAAAATCACAACAATAGTCTCATTTCCATTTCCCTGTGCCTTTCATATAAATAATTTTGAGGCAATTGGACTGATGTTCTTTTTTCTTTGTGACGCCGAAATCACAAATTTATGCTCAATACTAGATTGACAGCAAGGTTTCGTTAGTTTACAGTTGCAATTCCTTTAATCTAAGTTCGATGCTAAGAGTTTCTTTTCTCACTATTCACCCTCGTTGATTTGTCTTTTAACTTATTTTCTTTCCTGTCCTCTACGATCTTCAATGATTTTCAAGGTCATCTTCTGTCTCTTTGAATCCTGGTTTCTTTAATTTCCCCTTTCTTAACATTTTCTAAGTTATTCAGCAGATCGTTTTCTTTTACATTTTCAACAATTTCGAGTTTTTCAACGATTACATAACAATTTAAATATTTGATAATATTTTCTTATGTAACTGAAGTGAAAATTAGACTTACAAAACTAGGGAGAAAGTTTCATACAATCTACTGTGAGTCACCTAGCAGTTTCAAGACAATGAGAAAGAAGTAAGTAAACAGTATGAGATCTGAACAAAGCTTTTCGCATGGAAATTCTGGCGCCGCAATAAACAGATTAAGTTGTTAAATGGTTGTTTCATTTCATAAACGGATTAAATTTTATGCCACTGTTACCGCTTGCTTCATTTCATCAGCGAGAGGAAAAACAAAATGTGTCTAGCCTAACAACGACAATAACTCACCCCAATACACAAACACGAAACTGTGGAAATACACATACAGAAACATACTGTAAAAAAGATTTTCCAAACATTTTACAAGGTGAAAATCTTTTGTTACAAAGAAATATATAGGTAATCGTCTGTTTCTTAAAACATGGTAGATTCTCTTCTTTGTGGACTATACACATTATTAGTAAATTTAACCAGCATTAATTCATCTACAGAAGATCACCCAGACGTGTTTTTTTTTCCTTCTAGGGCCTCGAATATATAAACTGCTACTTGATTGGAATCTAGATCCCACCTTTTACTGATGGAATACTTAAATCCAATCGACACTTCTACTCCAACGGAATTTTCTCGCACTTCCTGTCTGTGGAAATATATTCCGTTTAATTGCTTCCCTGATAGCCTTAATCTTCATAAATGTAAATGCAACAATAATCCTAATCTTCTGTGTTCCCTGAGTCACGTTCACCTTTAATCCTTTCCTTAATCATCACCATTATCATTGTTCTCATTCACTGTCATTCCCTATAACCCGATGTGTACTAGTGGCATTCCTGCCTTGCTTGAATCGAAATGATTAAAGGAAGTAAAAGATGTCTAAAAATATCCTATTTATAAATCTACGCAAGAGAATTTTCTTTGGGGAAAAATGTAATTTTTTTGTTAAGAAAATATATTAAACTATATATTTATTAAGTTATCATTCCAGTTAAATTGTATCGAATTTTCAGTAACGGAATATTACCCCAATATGGTTATTATTTATTTTTAATATCTTGAATTTGTTTATATTTTAAATACATTAGATGGTTTTCTGAAAATATTTATATTGACGAGCAAATACAATTACTAAAGAGATAATTACTTTAAACCTTATTTTAGAAGATACTCGTATTTGAGTACGCGATCCGTGGATTTATTTAACAGTATAATGATTTATTTCCTGCCGAAGGGCGCAAGTTTTTCAAGATTTCTCGTATATTCAGGCCAGTAGATGAAAATAAATAAGTAAATAAATATACTGTATATAAATAAACATGTCGCCTTATCAAATATGGGTATTCATTAAAACTAACGTTTAAAGTGATTCAAATCTCTCGGATTAATAAAAATCAATTCTAAAAAAAAATAATTTTCGTTTGGATACGAAACTATGTGCAGATTTGAAAACAAAAACCAACAAACTTGTGGATGTTTGTGATAAGAGAAATTTGGCATGACCGCCTGTTCCTTTGTGGCTAACACGTAAAACCCGATAGGATAAACGCTTACTCCTAAAACCCTGAGAGACGCATGTTCGTTTTCCGTTAATTAGACTTCTGTAATAAACAGACCGGTCGGTGAAAATAAATAAATATACCGTTTAATAAATAAATAAGTCACGTTCTAAAATACGTTTATCCACTAAAGATAACGTCTGAAGTGATACAAATCTGTCGGGTTAATAAAAACCCATTCTAAATATAAAATATAATATTTAAAAAGAAGATTTTTTCAATGTTATTCACGATCCTCTTGAATTCTTCCGTGAGTCCTACATTTGAAGTCCTTTTTTACAAGTTAATATAATTTATATTTCGCTATGTGTGCACAAAAACTCTTTCTACGAATCGTATAAAAACAATTTTTCGTATTAATATACCTTCTTGCCTGAAATTTGATAATACGTTTTATGGTCAATATGTTATCATTAAATCTTTGTGAGTTCACCACTGATATGGACATTAGCAGTTATTACGTATCATACATAGAAAATAATATTTCACGATGAACGATTATAAACGCAAATATAAAAAAAATGATTGATTTCGATATTAGATTGCATAAAACTATTGTCATGTAAAATCCATCAATTCAAGCTTAGAAACTTACACACGAATTCTCCTGGCGCAAGTTTAATCTGATAACATTTTTTTAATTATTTTACATAAAATTAGAATTTCCGTGCTTACTGATGAAAACGTGGAAATCATGCAACATATTTCACTGACATATTTACATTTTAAAATAATAATTCATAATTATCATTTAGATATGTAAAAAAGTAAGGAAACAGTTTAATTTTACAGAAAGAATATATTTTTGTTAAACTCCGCCATTTTTTGAGGTATACAGATGATTCCTTTTCTTTTATTCTGGTTCATATTGACTAAATAAACAAAAAATAAAACAGCTAAAATATATTTCTCTCCTTTATTTTATTTACGAACTTAATATACGAAATAATCACTCCTTTCTTAGTTGACTAGTAGTCAGAAGTTGACCTCTACATTATATATAAAAAAAAGTCCGCCATTAAACTGCTGTAAGCTTATTACACAGGGGAATGATCCTAGATATATAAGATATAACCGTTATTCAAAATTTGATCAGTCAATCTCAATATCTTCTCTTTTCATACAGTATTTTATGAAGCACTCAATAACATTAGAAAATAGATTTTCAAAAATAGATTCACTGATCATTTTGATAAACGACCTTTCATGATAGGTGATAGCCGAATGTAAATGGGAATCGCAAATCTATCTATCTATCTATCTATCTATCTATCTATCTATCTATATATATATGTGTGTGTGTTTGTGTGTGTGTGTATATATATATATATATATATATATATATATATATATATATATATATATATATATATATATTCGTCTCTGTTTGTGTAGTTGCATTGTGTGTTGTCTCTAGCTTAATATGGATCATCGATAATTGCAATCATTGACGAACATTTATCTTAAATTCAATATTGAATATTTTATTTTATAAAGAGAGCGAGAGTGGGAGGGTTATAGATAGGACTGACTTCGACATGTCGTTTAGCGACTTGCCATCATTACGTGTTTGCTATCCTAGCACGCCAATGAATCGTAGAGCCGAGACTGCAATTGTACTGTCTGCGCATTTTAAAACATTTTTCACATAAAAAAGAGTAATCATCA
Source organism: Acanthosepion lycidas (assembly GCA_963932145.1). Taxonomy (NCBI): domain Eukaryota; kingdom Metazoa; phylum Mollusca; class Cephalopoda; order Sepiida; family Sepiidae; genus Acanthosepion; species Acanthosepion lycidas. The sequence continues at coordinate 18,890,412 of OZ010578.1, read as the reverse complement.
ATGTCATAATACCCCCAGGTGAGGTTAAAGCTACACCAACTCACTTCAGCTCGTCAAATTAGTCAGCTGTATATGATATAGTTTAGGATATAGGATGTAATTAAAGATTTCAGTGCAATCTACATATTCGGTAAGATCGCACACTCACATAAACACACACACAGCATGGGCACGTTGTTAGAATGTTCGAATTCAAACCATGAGACACAGGTTCGAATTTCACCATGGTTGATATCTCTGGAAGCTAAGTTCTTGAGGTTATTCCTCTGGAAGATACCGGCGTGTAGCACCTATGGAAAGTGCATGAAAATCCTACCGCGTGTTCACCGAAGCTCTGTGAGTGAAATTGGGTGAACGGAACACTTGATGGTTGTGCTAGCAGAATTTCAGAAGTCATCGTGAGCGAGGGTTTGAAAGTGCTGGCCTTGTTCAGATTGTTGATCCCGCGCGACAATGAAACTGTAAATACGGTCTGATCACTATAGGTGCAGTAAAGCACAGGTGGGATTTATGGGTATTGAATAAATACAACCACACCCGGAAAACCCTCCTTTCGGCCGTTTTCAATAATTTTATATATATACCTATATATATATATATATATATATATATATATATATATATATATATATATATATATGTATGTATGTATATATATATATATATATATATATATATATATATATATATATATACATATATACGTGTACATATATATATATATATATATATAATAAGGAGGATTTGAAATAATCATAATTATGTAATTCATCGAGTCTAAAAGAAAACTCAACAGAATGCAGAAAGCATTGGACGGCCGTTTCTTCCTATATTTGTTACTCATCAGCAGCGCGCATCCACTGCCAAGAATTAAAACCCGAACACGTACGATAAGGAGGCAAATGCCATACCAACTGTCCCAACAGGAAGAGTTAACGAATTCGACTCGATATAGCGCAGCTTGGTCACAAATTCCATGGTGGAAATTCACAGGCTAAATTTTTATTATATAATAATTAATTTTAACCGACTTATATATATATCAGCAGTGTGCATACATATAATCTCAGGGATGATGCATAAATTTGTCTACTATATACAAAATAATAACTTAAAAATAATCATTGACAACTTTAAAAGAGTAATGCCATCAATGTACTTTTAGTTTTTTATAACATCCCCAAAACGGCTTCATAAAACATAGAATCATTTACGAACTCCTTCATAGCAGCCTTGAAAATATTTGATGTTGATGTGCCACAGAAAATGTAAAATAACTATTCCGGTCCGGGATGGTGTCTGTCTGTTTTATGCTGAATACATTAACCAAAAATCAGTAAGGAGAGTTTGGTGGAACTTCAGCTTCTTGGCTCTGTAGTTTGGGGCAAGGTCCTTTCAACCTCTGTGTATTTTCTCATATAGTAGACATCAACATACACTTTCTATACAAGCGTGAAGAAAATACTGTCATTTTTTCCTTATCGAAGTACACTAAATCTAATATCACGATCTAAGCCAGTAAATTTGTCCTGAAGATCCTGTTGATATAAACTATTCTTCTCGGTGATATATTTAGCATTTAGGCGGTTCACAATTGTGTTTAATCTCATGATTTTTTCGTTGTCATTTTTTAGGTATCCAAGAACATTTTTGAACGATTCAAGCATCCGGACCATAATTGTGTCCGTGAGGTTGTTCCGAGGTGTTCCAGTGTATCTTGGAATAACAATATTGTTATGCGCGTTGGTTTTCCTTTCTTGGTCTTTAGTTCTAGATCAGCAGCTATCGTACACATTAGGTTATTTGAAATTGTGGTCGTCAGAGTTTTAATCAATTCAAGATTCATCTTTTTTTTTTGGTACAGCTTATGCTCGAATAACTGGAAATATTTTTTGCCGTTGTCGAGGTTCTGTTTGACATTGCAGACAATATCAAGTCGACGGCAACTATATTAATATGTATTCAGAGTAAATTTGTGCTAGAAAAAAGCAATTCTTTTCTGTTGTTATTTTTTGACGTCATTTTCCACAATATTCTTGAGAGTTAGATTTGTATTAATAGCTGACAGTAACGATTTTCGCTTTTTATTATTTGTGTTGATGGTTGGTGGATTGGCTTGGTTTATTTATCATTTAATGCCGACAAATTTTTAGGATAAATTCGCATGAATAGAGTATGTATTCTTTGGTTTAGATTGGTTTGTTTTATTTTGTTTTACGGCATATCAATTTCAATGGGTTATTTAATGACGACAACATTTCTAGGATAAATTAGTATGAATAGTGTATGTATTCTTTGCTTTAGATTATTTTGGTTTATTTTGTTTAATGGCATATCAGCCACAATTGGTTATTTAATGCTGACAAATATTTTTATTGCTGGTAATATTTTGTTTTGTCAAAAAATCTGTTTCTGGTAATATATTTCCTTCAAATTGTATTGCTGCTAATAATTTTTTTTCGAAAAGGTATTGCTGTTAATAGGTAACTATTTTTCCATAGCTGGGACACTAACAGGTGATACCAACCGGGGTCAGGGTGGACCTGGGAACGCCAGCAATTAAGAGGTGGTTCCACGCTCCTCAAAACCTTCTGATCAGAGGCCTTGCTGCTGGACGTAGTTTAACGTCTTACCCAGGACGGGATGGTTGTTGGACATTTTACTTTAAATTACTTTGCAACTATTACTTCCTACCGTGTATATAGAATAAAATATTCATCTGAGGGTTCTGTATCTCTCATCAAGTACGGCAGTAAATACAACAATGCCATTTACAAAGTCCTGGGTATGAACTACATCCAGCAGAAAAAACTCTAACTGGCGGGATGTTGATAAACCACCTCTTAACTTCAGTTGTTCTCGGAACAACCCTGACTCAGGTTAGTAGAATCTGTTATGGTCCAATCTATGGAAAAACAGTGAACTCTTAAACTGGAGTGAAAAAATTATGAAAGGATAAAAACAGATTTTTATAGTAAAAATAAAATTAATACATTTGTAAGAAAAAATGGCCAGCAATACATTTTTGAAAAAAAAAAAAAAAATCCAGAAATACATTTGACTTTTGACAAAAAGCTCTCGATTAAAAAAAACTACGTCAATAAAACCTGATCTACGACTAAACTCTTACATGGAATAGACATTCCATTCATCGGAATCTTTACTAAAAATTTTGTCGCCATTTAAATAACGCATTGAGGTGTTGCTATGCCGTAAAACAAAAAAAAATCAAACCAATATGTTATAAACAGTGATAAACGAATAATAAAATGTACCTAATATCTCAGGACACGAGGAAGCATAAAAATTTACTATAATAATCAGATGACTTTCGTCAGCCATGTTTATGCTACAATGAATAATAACTTTTTGTCACTAAATGGCAATAAGTTCTTGTAAATATACGAAGATAAACAAAGAATGGATACTCAAAAACTGCGCAACGATGAAAAAAATGCTGAAATTAAAATATTTATCGTAAAATGGACATCTTAAATGTCATTTCGTTTGAACAAGAAAAATTAAACATTTTCTTCCTGCGTGTTTTATGTTGTCTTTAAGCGCGATTATAAAAACCCGGTTTTCTTATGTTTCACCATCTCGCAAACTATGCAAATTGTCGTGGGATTTTTCAAAAAGTAACAGAGAAAAGCAGTCGATCGATCGAATTTTCTGATCGGTAAATGCTGATTCTCTTTGACAGGTGCTTTCTGAAAACAAAAATCAAGTGGCCTTCCGACTGAATGAAATATCTCTTCTGTGCTATCCACCCCTCCCCCCTCACTTTATTGTCTCCTTCTTAAAAAGAATATTGATTTACTGAAGGTGGCAATTCGACACTGGAGTGAGCCGATAGTAATTTTCTCTTACAACAGAAACTGTTTGGTAAAGTAAAAAAAAAAATGGTTGAAATTAAACGAAAGGAAAAATCAAGTTTGTATGACAGAAGAAATTCGAGAAAAATAACGAAATCAAAGTTAAGATAGTGATGACGACATGAATGAAATCAAATCACAATGGTGAAAAACGATAAAAATATGGAATAAATTCGGTCCATCAGCAAAACCTGGAAGTATCAAGAACAAAAAGCAGCAGAAGTTTAAATAAGAGAGTGAATGAAGCAAAGAAAAGAAAATATTATTATTGTTGCTGTAGTTATTATTAATGTTATTATTAATATCAATAATAATAATAATAATAATAATAATGAGTACAGCCCACACCTTACGAAGGGCTTTATTTATGTAATTTTTTGTGTCAGTGGAAAATGTCATGATGCCATTTCTAATGTGGCGCCTGAGGACATAAACAATTCCAGTTGTATTTGGAGGATTGATGGGATGCCCATACATTAAAAAGGATTCATTGTATCCCATACATTAAAGAAATACAAAAACATTATACGCACAGGTAGAGCTCAAATATTACAAAGAGCTTTGTCCATGTGAAATGTGTAGGATTTTAGGATTTTATGGTTTCTTTTACAGTAATGATCTGTGGAAAAATTTCAAGAAGTCATTTCTGACCTTAGGTCTTTGCTTGTGACCCGGAAGGATATGTGTAACCAATAGGAATCAAAGAAAATGAAATAATAATAATTGTACTCACAAATACTTCTCACAGATTACGAACAGCTTTGTCTATGTAAAATGTTTATGATATTAGGTTGTTTGTTTTTGTCTTATTTTTAATTTTTTACAAAAATAATTAGGGGAAAATGTAATGGAGCCATTCCTGACCTTAGGTCTCAGGCTGAGAGACGGAAGGAAATGTTTATACAACAGAAATCAAAGGAAACAAACAAACAAATAATAATAATAATAATAATAATAATAATAATAATAATAATAATAATAATAATAATAAGCAAAGTTCAAATTCTGATAAATAAAATGATCCTGGAAAATTGCAGGAGACGACGCAGAAATCTCAGTGCAGCGTGGATTGATTATCGTAAAGCCTTTGATAGTGTTCCACATTCTTGAATCCTTAACTCTTTGGAAATGTACAAAGTCTCCCCTGTGGTATTAAACTTTCTTAAGCACAGCATCGGGATGTGGAACACAAAACTATACCTTAGGCACACCGGGGGCACTGCCATATCCAACCGTCTGAATATCCGACGTGGAATTTTTCAAGGAGACTCTCTGTCATCCCTTCTGTTTTGTTTATCCTTAGCCCCTCTTACACATGAACTGAACATCAGTAGCTATGGTTACAAAATGAATAAGAAAGTTTCAATCACCTACTATACATGGATGATCTCAAACTCTTTGCCAAAGACGACAATGAGTTGAAAGGCCTCCTCAATATTGTAAAATACTTTAGTGACGACATAGGTATGGACTTCGGATTAGATAAATGTGCAAAAGTAACATTCAAGAAAGGTAGAATTACAGAAACACCCTCAATAGATTTAGATTTTGTCACAAAGATTAGGGAATTGGAGCATGAAGAAGCATATAAGTACCTAGGAATTAGCGAAGGAGATGGCGTACAACACCCCCAAATGAAAGAAAAAATAAGAAAAGAGTACTACAGGCGTGTACGTCTGATACTAAATACTGAACTAATCTCAAAAAATAGAATATCAGCTATAAACACATTGGCTGTCCCAGTGGTGCATTACAGCTTTAATGTCCTTAACTGGACCATAGCTGAAATTAAGCGAATGGACGCCAAAACGAGAAAGCTTCTCACTTGCTATCGCATGCATCATCCCAAAGCTGATGTTGATCGTCTGTATGTGCCCAGATCCGAAGGAGGCAGAGGATTAGTTCAACTAGAACTGTCCTACAAAACTACAGCAATTGGCCTCCAAAAATACTTGGAAACTACAGAAGACTGGATGATGGTATGCGTCAAGGAACATGAAAGTAGTAAGCGTCTTTACTCCGTAATGAAAGAAGCCAACAAATTCAAACTGGAGCTTCAAATGGGCGTAGAGATGCAACTACAGCACAATACACCGACTGAAACGGCAAAATCCTTGAAAAAGACAGCAAAGACGAATGCAACCGACCAGATACAGAAGCGATGGCAAGATAAACCGCTTCATGGTCAATACTCTGCCCGTATCAAACAAGCTGATGTAGACAAAACCCGTACCCATCAGTGGCTACGCAGTGCAGGGTTGAAAGCGGAAACTGAAGGTTTTATCCTTGCTGCGCAGGACCAATGCTTGCTAACTAGGAATTATCAAGCACATATACTAAAATATTGTGTCAGCCCAAAATGCAGATTCTGTGATAAATATCCAGAAACGATTGATCATCTTGTATCAGGTTGCACGATGTTGGCACCCACTGAATATAAAACCCGACATGACAGAGTGGGCCAATATCTGCACTGGAAAATCTGCAACTTCTACGGGAAGGAAACTGAAAGAAACTGGTACCAACACCACCCAAACCCGGTTACGGAGATAGGACCTGTTACAATTCTATGGGACTACACAATTCACACTGACAGAACAATCAAGGCCAACCGCCCAGATATTGTTATTAAAGACCAAAAACAAAAACGGTGCCTCCTTATTGATATGGCAGTCCCTGCTGACTGCAATGTATCTTTGAAGATATTCAAAAAGCTGTCAAAATACAAGGACCTTGAAAAAATGTGGCATATGGGAACATCAACAATCCCTGTTGTAGTTGGAACCCTAGGACTGGTTGGAAAAGATTGCAGTAGACTAATTGCAGGGATTCCTGGAAGTCCATGCCTCAAGGAGATACAAAAAATTGTTCTGACAAGTACAGCCCACACTTTACGAAGGGCTCTATCTATGTAATTATTATTTTTTTTTTGTCAGTGAAAAGTGTCATGATGCCATTTCTAACCTTAGGTCCCTGGGTGGGACCCGGAAAGAAATGTGTAAACGCCAGAAAGCAAAGAAAATAAAAATGATAATAATATTAGTAACAACAACAATAACAACAACAACAATAATAATAATGATAATAATAATAATACAGTGTAACCCGGATATAAGAGACCCAGATATAAGAGAAACCCGGATATAAGAGCGATTTCCTCTGATCCCAAATTAGAGCCATACTTACCTAAACAAAATAGACCAAACCCGGATATAAGAGCAACCCGGATATAAGAGAATTCTTCTCCGGTCCCGACAACTCTCTTATATCCGGGTTATACTGTAATAGGAAACAGAAAATAATAATAATCATCATCATCATAATAATAATAATAAATGTAGTTATACATATCAAAAAGCCATCATCTATTAAAAAAGTGCAGAATTTGGAGAGAAAATTTGGAGCAGCCCAAAGTAATATAACCGCAATCCAGAATGGATCCATCGAGAAGATTGACTCATAGAAAAAGCAACTCAAGAATAGTAAAATATAACGACGAATATTGTTAGGGAAGCGAAATCCCAATAATTGAAGTCCCCAGGAAATACACTATACGCAATTTTTCGATTTATCATCTGTCGCCATGCGCTAATACCCTTGCACAAACACTATCAATTATGATTATTAATCACAATTCAGTCCCAGAATGGATTACTGATGGTATTACAAATCTCTTGCTAAAAAGGAGTGAAACAGATAATCTGAAAAATTATAGGCCAATAATAGGTTTATCCATCACGTATACATTGATCACGTCTACAAAAACCCAGGCCGAATAATCAAAGCTAATCACTCAGACATTTTGACTAGAGAGAGCTAAGACAAATTTAGTCTTCTTATTGACATAGCTGTCAATGCGGACTATAATATATCTTTGAAGATCTTAAAAACATATCAAAATACAAGGATTTACAATAGACCCTTTGAAGGGATACTTGATATCCCATACATTAAAGTAATACAGAAAATTGTACTCAAAAGTACAGCCCACACCTTACGAAGGGATTTATCTATGTAAAATATGTGTTTTTTATTTATATATTCATTTCAAAAATGCTCAGTTGATAATGTCATAATGCCTTTTCTGTCCTAATGTATCTGGCCGTGACACGGAAAAAAACGAGCATACATCAGAAATCAAGGTAAAAATAAATGTGGCACATGGGCACATCAACAATCCCTGTTGTAGTTGGAGTCCTAGGATTGGTTGGAAACGATTACAAAAGACTCATTGAAGGAATTCCTGGAAACTCAATGCCTTAAAGAAATATTAGGTTGGTGCAAAAATAATGTCGTTTTCTCACATGTTACTATGTGAGAAAACGACATTATTTTTGCACCAACCTAATACAAAAATTGTTCTCACGAGTACAGCCCACAGCTTACGAAGGGCTTTATCTATGTAATCTTTATTATTTATTTATTTTTTTATTTTTTTTGTCAGTGGAAAATATCATGATACCATTTCTAACTTTAGGTCTCTGTGCGGGATATGGAAGGAAATATGTACAAACCAGAAATCAAAGGAAATAAATAAATAAATAAATAAATAAATGAATAAATAATAATAATAATAATAATAATAATAATAATAATAATAATAATAATAATAATAATTGTCCATATGCAAGGACAATCGTGATTAACTGGATGTGCCGAATGAAGACCGAGGCTGTATCAATAGTAATCGGAGTTCTGGGCCTCATGAGAAAAAGAAATGCGCAATTTTACTAAAGGTGTACCAGATAACATCAACAGACAAGTTGCCCAAAGATCGCCTTAAAACAAACATCACATACACTAGGAAAAGAGCTACCAATTTAATATCAATTCTTCTATAGCGTCTAAGGACCATCGTTTGGACCCGGCTCTACCGGATACAAAACAAGAAAAAAATACTTACAAATAATAATAATAATTATAATAATAATAGCAATAATAATAAGAAGAATTATTATTATTATTATTATTATTATTATTATTATTATTATTATTATTATTATTATTATTATTATTTTCTTTGATTTCTGGCGTTTACACATTTCTTTCCGGGTCTCGCCCAGGGACTTGAGGTTAGAAATAGCATCTTGACACTTTCCACTGACAATATATATATATATATATATATATATATATATATATATATATATATATATATATATATATATATATAGATAGATAGATAGATAGATAGATAAAGCCCTTTGTAAAGTGTGGGATGTACTTGTCAGAACAATTTTTTGTATCTCCTTGAGGCATGGACTTCCAGGAATCCTTTCAATTAGTCTACTGCAACCTTTTCCAACCAGTCCTAGAGCTCCAACTACAACAGGGATTGTTGATGTTTCCATATGACACATTTTCGAGATTTCTATTTAAAGGTCCTTGTATTTTGACAGCTTTTTGAATATCTTCAAAGATACACTGCAGTCAGCAGGTGCTACCATATCCATAAGGAGGCAGTGTTTTTGTTTGTGGTGTTTAATAACAATATCTGGGCGGTTGGTTTTAATTGTTCTGTCAGTGTGTATTGTGTAGTCCCATAGAATTGTAACAGGTCCTAAAACGTACACCAGGCTCCGTAAGTGTATAGCCCTAAATGATAGTTCATCTGAATCCCCATCTATTAATAAGGAGAAAAAAGAAAAATATAAGAAGGAATAGAGAATGTTATAAGGAATCCCCGTGTGGACGGCTTTATACTGTACTGTATTCTTGAGAATATGGAAAAATCCCGAACAGCAGGGAAATTACCGACGCTAGTAGGCTACCAAGTTCCAAAAGAAACGTCAGTTTAGTAAATCGATTGAATCAAGAAAAGAAAAAAAAAAAAAAAAAAAGAAAAGAAATATTAAAGCGGAATCAAGTAGAATCTAAAAGATTAAATAAAAATTAATGCATGGAAAATGTAAAGCACAAATCGTTTTGATGATTATTAATAAAAAATAAACGCTGAATGAAACTGTATTTATGAGTAAAGAATAAATAGGAGCAGGACAGCAATTAAGTAAACGACGCAGTTAACAAAGAAGTTGAAAAACTGGAGGCACATATAAAAATAATAAAATGTCTAAACAGACATGGAATACATGGACAAATGGACAAAAAATATATAGAAAATACTGAATATAATTATTAAAATAGTAAACACAACAATCATTAAAAAAAGTTTTCTGTCACATCGCGCCTTGTGCGGAGCTTTGTGTAAATCGCAAACACAACAATAACTTAACCCCCCCCCAAAAAAAATGAATAATTTTAAAACAAAAACACAATTGATCTTAAAGTAACCACCGTAATTGAGGTCTGCAGCAACAGTAATAAAATCTATAATAAAGTCCATAGAAGTGATTGCTAAGCATTAAATAAAAATAAAGATCTATTATGTCAAAGAACAATACAGAAAAAATCCAGAACTGTAAGAGAAGTTGTCGATTTTAGATAAAATATGAAAAAATATACTTAAAGTTTGTTAAAGAAATAAAGCATACATATAATATAAAATATGAAAAATATATACTATCTCTAAAGGAGATAATACAACAATGAATCCGTGTAAAAGCTCAATGAAAATTAAGATATAAAACTAGAGTACATTTTAAAATCTAAAGAATAATAGAGAAAATAGTGAAGCATAAAGAAAAACAAGATAATGTACGGATAAGGAGAATAGTTGAATAAGATATGTTAAAATGAATTCAATTATTATAGAGATGAAAAAGCATTAATCACGTCGAACAAAGGTACAAGACTACAAGTACATATATATATATAAAAATACAGACATTGAACTAATACATGTTTGTATAAACTAAAATAAAAGCGCTTAAATGTTATAGTGTAGACAATGTACCCAATTTCTTGTTTGGATGTTAACATCCCAACAGAAAATATTAAGTAATTTATTCTGTAATGCCATCAATAATCCAGAAATCAACAGTAACTTTTGCAGAAATGAAGACGCCTAAATACAAATATGAAAAGAAAAGAAATACAAAAAACAAAAAAAAAAAAAAGACAAAAACAAACAAAAACAACCATAACTAATATCTAATTCATACGAATCGAAAACACAATCCACCTAGGGAAGGTTAACCCCAATATCAACAAATAATAAACAAAAGGAAGCCATATAAAGCATACAAATAATAACGAACACCAAGCCATATAAAACATCTGCAAAACCAAAAATAAAATCACAAAAATTACACAAGATACATAATATAAAGAACACACACATGCTCTTCAAAACATCAACAAAATAACAACCCCAAAATAATACCGAACCACAAAAAAGAACCAGAGATCAACGGAGAAGGTGAGGAAAGAATAAAAAAAATAAAATGAGGAAGGGGAAGAAAGAGAAATCAGCAACCACAAAACACTCGTCAAGCGAAAAGAAAAGTAACAAAATCATGCCACAATAAACTACCAAAGATTCGATAAATATGAACAGGTTTCCGACGATTGGTTCCATATATAGCCAAGAAACTCCGAGGTAAACATGAGTTAAGCGAAAAATCTTATTATATATATATATATATATATTAATATATGTAAATTTATATTTAATGGATGAACGACTTTGAGTAGACATCTCTCTTTAGTAAAGAGTGTAAACATTGTTCTGATTATATGCGCAATTGAATCTTCATAGAAATATGGACACAAAAAATGTCGAGAGCTTAAACACAATCCTCAGGAGTGAAATTGACTGTCACCGTTTGATGGTATCTTCAATGTCCACGCATATATATATATATTTAAAGGCGCTCTATCCCTGCTATTAACCACTTTTACCCATATATACAGGATACCTATAATCTATCTATCTATCTATCTATCTATCTATCTATCTGTTGTCCTGAGTAACCTCATGTCATGTGTTGAGCGTATATTTAAAACAATTGTCAGATGTCTTCAGATTTTTGCAATAGTTTGAAAAAATAAAAAATATATTTATATCACCAGAAGTTTTAAAATAATTTGCCATTTAATGCAAAATGGAAATCATGTACATACATGGTAAGAGAGAGAAAGACAAAATAAGAAATAAAGAATGAAGGAAAAGAAAACAAAGAAAGAAATTAAGAAAGAAATATGGAAATAAAATGTCAAAAATAACCGAAACTAAATCCCCTTGAAAATATAATCTCAAAGTCATAAGATCAATATTTCACGTATAATTAAACTACAATGATGACAGACAGTTCCTCTACATAATTATTATTAGGATAATTAAATTGATACACAGCCGGAAATTAGAGACGGAAAATAATTTGAAATTTAGAAAGAAATAAACAATGATTAAAGGTTGAAATCGCTGATTTTTAAGACATCCGCTGTGTTATAACCTTGCTTTTTAGAGGCTATCAACAGAGTGAATCCAAACGAAAATATTTCCAAATCACTTCAGATTACAGCACCAAAACTTTCGATGTCATAAAGAAGACTAACTTTGAACATGAAAATAGCATTAGTAATTAGAATAGAATTAATATTGTTAAGAAAACACAAATGAAAAATCAATAGAAATCGAACGAAATTTATTTAAAAGTATATTAAATCGAATTTAGAACAGGCACTGTAGAATAGTAAATGTCACCTTTAACTAGATATCAGCAAGGAAAGATAAATATCACAGTTCGTAATAAAAATAGTGACTGCTTCAGATGGGGATGATTTACTAGGAATCGTGCAAAACGTTTTGATTCTTACATAGATATTGTTATTTCCAAAATTGTTGTTCTAGAGAAATTTACAATAAGATTTTATAATGTTGCAAATTTAAAAGAGTTGCTCGGTCAATTTATAATGGGACTATTTTCCATATCTTTTTGTCTTTATCACTAGTTTTCGGTCATTGTGCTCTCCAGCTTTCTATACGTGTATAATGATCTGGGTAACACGCTAGGAACTCTCAATTAAACACTTTCTTTAATTTATAGCGACAGAGTATTCTCCTTTTATTGTTCATGTCTTGCGATAACTCGTTTAGTTCCTATTCATAGCAAAGATAAGTTATTGTTCACACGATTTCACCGAGTCCAAGTACACTCTACCCGACTCAGTGACTGAACTTACAAATACCAAATTCACTAACCAAGACTTTAAACCACTAGATCTCTGCCGCGTGTTTGACATAAGAACAATGAAATAAAAGCCTCAGTTCAGAATTCCCTGTAGGTTACCCAAATAAATACACATATGTCAAATCAAAGAGAAGTGAAAAGTTTAAAAAATAAATTATGCATGTGTAAAGTGGTCTATAGTTGAACTATCCGGAAGCTGAAGAGGTACAACCTTACTTCCTGTTCCTGTCAGAAACTGGATTCAATCAATGTACTCCAGTTCTGTAATTTAAAATCTCGCCCGTACCCATAAAAAATACACTTACAATTATCATAGACATGGAATTGCTGCCTGTACCAATATGTTCCTTTGAGACAGAGACTAAAAATAAGCTTATAATCTGAATTACCATCCATGTGCTTCTATGTTTTGAATTGGTTTCCTCGCTTCAGCACCATTCCCATATTGCAATCTTTACAAGTCTCAGTCCTAACGCTATTTTCATGGCAACTGTTCGGAAGAAATAGGCTGCTTTCTTCTACAAGTTAAAACATCCACAGCTATGACCTGGAATGGCACAGGCACTGAATCGACTTGTCAAAATTCATATCCACTCAGAAAGGACTATTAAACATATTAACGAAATCAAAGATTGTATTAGAATAATTATGATAATCTCAATATAACGTCTTTATCCAAATTATGTAGGATAAGATTATTTTATTACCTTAATCTGATATTTAAACGAGTTAGGATATCAGGATATAAATGGACAAATGAATAATGATTTCAATTGCTAATTCTGATAAGAAATAATCAAACACAAAATATATATTTAGAATTAGCAAACGGATTTATATATGAATTTAATCATATTTATATAATATACAATTTCATATTGAGCAAATTCAATTTTATAGCGATCATAGCGCAATAATAATAATAATAATAATAATAATAATAATAATAATAATAATAATAATAATAATGTAAAATACTTCAGTGACCACATAGGTATGGGCTTTGGATTAGATAAATGTGAAAAAGTAACATTCAAGAAAGGTAGAATTACAGAAACACCCTTTATATATTTTGATTTTGTCACAAAAATTAGTGAACTGGAGCATGATGAAGCTTATATGTACCTAGGAATTAGCGAAGGAGATGGCATACAACACTCCCAAATGAAGAAAAATAAGAAAATGTACGTCTGGTACTAAATATTCAGCTAAACTCAAAAATCAGAATATCAGCCATAAACACATTGGCTGTCTCTGTGGTGCAATACAGCATTAATGTCCTTAACCGGACCATAGCTGAAATTAAGCGAATAGACGCCAAAACGAGAAAGCTTCTATCTTGCTACCGCATGCATCATCCCAAAGCTGACGTTGATCATCTGTATGTGCCCAAATCCGAAGGAGGCAGAGGATTAGTTCAACTAGAAGACTGGATGATGGTATGTGTCAAGGAAGATGAAAGTAGTAAGAGTCTTTACTCTGCCCGTACCAAACAAGCTGACGTAGACAAAATCCATACCCATAAGTGGCTACGTAGTGCAGGGTTGAAAGCTGAAACTGAAGGATTCATCCTTGCTGCACAGGACCAATGCTTGCTAACTAGGAATTATCTAGCACATGTACTAAAATATTTTGTCAGCCCCAAATGCAGATTCTGTGATAAATATCCAGAAACGATTGATCATCTTGTGTCAGGTTGCACGACATTGGCACCCACTGAATATAAAACCCGGCATGACAGAGTGGGCCAATATCTGCACTGGAAAATCTGCAACTTTTACGGGAAGGAAACTGGAAGAAAATGGTATGAAACCCACCCAGACCTGGTTACGGAGATAGAACCTGTTACAATTCTATGGGACTACACAATACACACTGACAGAACAATCAAAGCCAACCGTCCAGATATTGTTATTAAAGTCCACAAACAAAAAAAGTGCCTTCTTATTGATATGGCAGTCCCTGCTGACTGCAATGTATCTTTGAAGATATTCAAAATGCTGTCAAAATACAAGGACCTTCAAATAGAAACCTCGAAAATGTGGCATATGGGAACATCAAAAATCCCTGTTGTAGTTGGAGCCCTAGGACTGGTTGGATAAGATTACAGTAGACTAATTGAAGGAATTCCTGGAAGTCCATGCCTCAAAGAGATACAAACAATTTTTCTGACAATTACAGCCCACACTTTACGAAGGGCTTTATCTATTTAATATATATATTTTTTTTTGTCAGTGGAAAGTGTCATAATGCCATTTCTAACCTTAGGTCCCTGGGCGGGACCCGGAAAGAAATGTGTAAACGCCAAAAATCAAAGAAAATAATAATAATAATAATAATAATAATAATAATAATAACAATAATAATAAGAAGAAGAAGAAGAAGAAGAAGAAGAAGAAGAAGAAGAAGAAATTGCGCGAGTGTGGGGCATGGAGACCAAATAATACTGGAACCAATAGATGTACTCGATTTGAACAAGTAAAGGATTAAATGTATATCAACAATATTACCTAGCCGCATATGAAACAAAAAAGTTCAGAATATGAACAACCTCAAACCTCCTCACATGTTAATAACAATGCAAATCAAATAAAACGATTACACCATGATCCAACTCCACTAGTAAACAAAGCTAGAGAATAAAACAAAATATTGAATAATAATAATAATAATAATAATAATAATAATAATAATAATAATGATGATGAGAAGAAGAAAAAAGGCGAATTACAGAAACACACTCAATAAAGAATTGTAACAAGATGAGGGAAAATGTAACAAGAAGAACCCTATAGGTATGTAGGAATTAGCGAAAATGATTGGATACAGCATACCCAAATGAAGGAGATGAAATGAAGAAGGCAAGAAAGGAATACAACAGACATGTACATCTGCTATCGAATAACGAATTGAATTAAAAAAAAAAAAAAACTTGGTTGTCCTTGTGGTGTAATACTGTTGCAACATCCTTAACTGGACCATGGCTGACAGTAATTGAATGGACGCCAAAATGAAGAAGCTTCTAAATTTCCACGGCGTGCATGATCAAAGGGCTGATGTTAATTGTTTGTATGAGCCCAGATATGAAGTAGGCAGTGGATTAGTTCAACTAGAAATCTACAGAAAACTAAATGATGATTTATGTCAAAGAACATGAAAGAAGTAAGAAACTTTATTCAATAATAGACGATGCCAACAGGTTCAGCATGGTGTTTCAAGTGGTGATGCAAATGGATGTAAAGCCTAATAAACAAACTGCAACAGCAAAAGCCTTAAAAAAGCAAAGAAAAATTCTATCAACTAGTTACAGAAACGATGCATAAGATAAACATGTTCACCTCTGCCCGAAGGAAAAGGATGGTGTAGACAAACCGCGTACCCAACCCTGGCTCCGTTGTGCATGGTGAAAACCTTTAAACGGAAGATCTTATTCTTGCTACACAGTACCAATGCAGATTCTGTGATAAATATCCAGAAACAATTGACCATCTTGAATCAGTTCGCACTGCATTGGCAACCACTGAATATAAAATCGGGCATGTCAGATTGAGTCAATAACTGCATTGTAACATCTGTAGTTTTACCGGAAAGGAAAATGTAAGAAATTAGTATGGACACGACCCAGACCCGGTTACAGAGATAGGAGATGTAACACTTTCATGGCATTTTATATTAAACACAGACAGAACAATCAAAGCTAATCGCACAGACATCGTGATCAGAGACTGCAAAAATAAAAATGTACCATCTTATTGTCATGGAAGTCCCTATAGAATCTAATATATTTTTGAAGACTTCAAAATATTATCTAATTCTAGGACCGCAATATCTAAAAAATGTAGCACATGAGAACATCAACAATTTCAGTTGTATTTGGAGCCCTGAGAAAGATTGGAAAATATTCCAATAGACTTATTAAAGGAATTTCTGGTAGACCATGCCTTAAAGAAAGAAAAGAAAATAAGCTCACAAGTAGAGCCTACAGCATACGAAAGGATTTATATATGTAATATATGTGTGATCTTAGTTTCCTTTTTTTTGTTTTTGTTTTTGTCTCAGAAAATGCCTAGTTGAAAATATGATGGTGGCACATCTGACTTTAGTCCACTCCACAGAAATCAAAGAAAATAAAATAATATCAAATGTAATAAAGAATAAAAATTGAAAGTTAATTAAAGCAAACCCTTTATTGCGGGAGATAAGGGGACTGAATATCGAATAAAAATAACACTACAAATGGTCTCATTAGATTGTGAATTACCTATGGATGTCAAAATACATGCCGCCAAAATTGTTCTGAATCATCTAAACAGCCAACTTCCTATAGTTGCTTTCGAAAGTCAATGTTTAAAAATGGCTAAGCTTGTGAAGCCTGAGGATCTTTTTAAAGACCATCCTTTTTGAACATTGTGGATTGGCGCTACAGAATCACAAACAAAGTACTGTATGAAATAACACTATATCACTTGAAGACTATCAACAGCATCAACAAGCAAGATGTATATCACATCTAACACGAAGAGAATATAATGATATAATTAAGAATTTGAAGTTCCACACTACTTCAAACAAAAGGTTAGGAAGAAAACTCCCAACCGTGCTGGAAAGAGCAATAACAGCTACTGGGCTTGAAAAACCTCTTTTCCTGAAAAATATTATTAAGAAAGATATATATTTCAATCGACTGCAGTACTGTCTGCTCGGTCAATGAATGCTGGATGTTTCCTTGTAGGGAAAGTGCTAAAATTATCATTACCACTGTAGTTGAATTTGATCCCCTAATTTATACGAATCTGGCCTTAGAATAGAACTGGTTCAGCTAAACAAATATCACGAACGAGTGACAAAATGACTTATCACTCTGCTTATATGACAAATATATGCACATGTATGAATTTTATGATTGGCGTAAAGCAATCTACATACATGATCGTATCAGCTATATGATGGCAAAATAAAGGTAATTCGGATTCAAGTATAACCCTCCTTCTTGGTTCCATTTTTGCCTAAAACTTTCACGTTACATATTTGCCATATGGCATTTTTTTAAATCCTCTTGTGGAGCCCATTATTGTTGCTTAAAGTTATTTTTTAATTTTTAGGGTATTGTTCAGCATTCGCTGCACATAAGAGGATCCATATTGCATAAAAGTTCAGTACTCTTGACTTTAAAAATAACGAAATTTTCTTGTTTCTTAATATATTTGTTAGCTTTTAGAAGGCGCCACTCACTGTTACAACGCGCCTTCAGATTTCATTGTCTTGCCAAATTAGTCGGGATTCGATCCTGGCTTGAGGCAGTCGGATGTCTAGCCACACTGATGAGAACACAGATACAGGGAAACAATTCATCTGCGGATATATATATATATATATATATATATATATATATATATATATATATATATATATATATTTATTTAAAAAAAAATTATAACATAAATATGTTATAAAATCACTACAAAAATAGCCATTTTGTTTCAACACCCTCGGTGTCTTATCAAGTGATGACGTTGAATGTAAAATAAATGGTTTTAAAAGTTTCAAATTAATTAACAATCCTTCGCAAGGGGAAAACGTTGTTACAAAGGCTAGATGGACCAATCAAAACACAAGTATAGGAAAATTCAAAAAGCTTGACAACGAAGTCATGTTATAATATCTATTCAGATGTTTAAAATATGGGTAGTATTAAAAAAGAATTTATTCCAACCAATAATTACTAAATTATATGATAAAATTTAATATTAAAATTTAAAACTGCTAATTACAAAATTACATAATCAAAATTTAAAATTTAATCGCTATTAAGTTTACAATTATAAAATTACTGAGGAGAAAAGAAGAAATATATATGTTATTCAATTTATTTCTTCATTGAAGTTACTTTAGCTAATTTAATATATATATATATATATATATATATATATATATATATATATATATATAAATATAAAAGTGAACATAGAAGTCAACACTTAGAGGCGACAGTCTGTTTCATGCTATATGCAATCGTCAGGCCTGACGATTGCATATAGCATGAAACAGACTGTCGCCTCTAAGTGTTGACTTCTATGTTCACTTTTATATTTACACACGCTCTATCTCTGATATTGAGCACTTTATTCCATAAATATAGCACACCTTAAGACTATATTTCTTTATATATATATATATATATATATATATATATATATATATATATATATATATATATATATATTTAGATAAATTAATGTATTATGATTGTTCTTATTACCTAATGGTTAACATTAATAATGAAAAGTTTTACCAAAATTAAATTTATTAAAAATAAATATACATGAAAAAGTAAACTCATCAAATCATAGAATTCTTTTTATGGCAATGTTAACTCCACAAATCATACACTTTTTGTATTCAATTATTACAACTTTAGGTTATAGTAATTTTTTATATCAATGTGTAAATATGTAACATTACTTATAACAAATTTTAAATAAATTCAAATTAAAAAAATAGTTTAACTGATACGTTACAAAATCATGAACCGTGTTTTAACAATTTTTTTTATAATTTTTATCTACTAAAATGTTTTTGCAACCCACCAATACGTGTTTAAATGCTCACATTTGTTAGTATTATTGAAGTTATCGCTAAAATTTCAGGTCGAGATTTACGTTTCCTTCAATTTTTCATATTAATCGACTACATTTGAATAAGCTGATTTCTTTGGAAAGATACTTTAAAAAAATATCTTTCTTCGCGGTTTTATGCACCCTCAAAGATGAAGAAGCGATTCGATCCGGTGGAGATGTGGTTCTACAGAAGAATGCTAGGGATATCATGAACCGAGTGCGTGAGCAACGAGAGGATGCAAAAAAAGAGGTGGCTTATACTTAACATTAGGAAAAGGCAGATGAAGTTTCTGGGACACATAATGAGGTAGAAAGGCCTGGAGAATCTGGAATAGGGGGAAAGCGAGACAAGGGAAAACATCGCATGATATTCCTAGCGGACTTAAGCAAGTAGATGACAGAACGTGGTCTGGGTTAGGTAGCAGAGCTAAGGAACTTGTTGAGAGGTTTATAGTGAGAAGGAGAGGCATGATCGTCTACATCCTGAAAGGACATGGCACATAAAAAGAAAGAAAGAGATGAGGTATTATGTAAATTATTTAAATTATTCGGACTGTTGTCCTCATCTTTGTCGCCATATTTATTACAACGTTTCGGCCGTTGTTCTCTCCGGCCTTCTTCAGTTGGTTGGAATGTCGAACTGAACCTTTTATTTCGCTCACTGTGGTAGACTGTTCTAGTTCCACGTGCCATGTTTAATGAATGTCAGTTATCAGTTATCTCCTGTCAATTTCCCTCTGAAAGTTCTCCACTGCCTTAGCCGGGTATTGAACTCACACTCTTTGGGTCCTGTCACTGGATATAACTAACGACTTTATCCACAGTGCTATGTGTCATTGTAATAAATATAGCGACAAAGATGAGGAAAATCGTCCGAATAATCTAAATAATATAGATTGATTTTTAATCTAATCCTAAAATGTGAAATTGTTAAATTATTAGATTAAAAAAAAACAAAAATTGATTATTTTTTTTTTTAATCGCCACATCTTGCATTAAGCAAGCAATATATATTCGACGTGACTTACATCACAATTAGACATACTTCAGCTTAAAAGGTCTCTCTGGCAGGGAGTATATGCCACTGATTTACAAATGAGAGCCAAAAAATCAACCCTAATACAAAACCTTTAATACATATTCACATTGATTTATACAATTTATTTCATGTATTTTTTTTTAATTACTCCTTGATACAAAATGTCATAAAGTTGATATTTTTGAATTTGATGTATTATTGTGTTTTATGTAACATGTGTGAAGAATATGGAATGCAAATTTATATCATGTCGGAAAATACTTTTGTTCTCACTAGTCGCTGCCCTTAGCGTTTGAATGCAAAACAACGAGAGTTTCAGATTAATCAACAAGGAAAAGCAAATAAAAATAGTTTTGTTCAAATAACAATGCTTCGAAATTCGGATGAATTTTAAATATTCTATTTTCATCTAAAAGCACGGAAGATATTTAGAACGGCTGGTCCAGTGTTCAGACACGCATTCATTTTTAATGGATGAATACCTTATCATATTAATTCCTTCATATTTAAATATCATTTACTCTTATTTAGTAAAGACGAAATTAATTTTGTTTTAGAAAACACTTTATTTTATTGTATATTTTTTTTAAATAACATTTTGGCATATAATTCGATATCAAATATTTTTCTCTGTTACAACATTCAGCAAACGATTCTTATTTTACTCAGAATAAGAATGTCTAAATTTAGACTTGGATTTTATATATTTCCCTGTATCAGACAACTTATCCAAAATCCGGTCTCCACAGACAATTTATTTAGAGCATTTTTTACTCTGCGAACCCCAAACCTGACCTTCAACACCAAGCTGCCCATCTTCGATATTGTTAGAATGAATTATCTCCCCCGAATCGCCGTAGACAGAAAATCTCTCGACTGCCACCCGATCTACTTTTGCATCGGATTAAACTGTCGGGTCAAACGTGAAATGCAAATACATTTTTGCGTCGAGACAATGTGGACACCCGGTTTCTGTTTGACAAAGTAGAAGCTGAGTGAAGAAAGATCTGTGTATCTTTATTTATAGAGTCTCCTGATGAAGGATTATGGTTGAGATACGTTTCACCTCAGAGAAAATCTGACTCTTGAAGGTTTATAATTCAGAAATAAGAATCTGATTGAAGAATATGAAACAGGAACATAGAGATATGTGGGGAGGTAAGAGAAGAAGGTTAACCTTATGGTAAAATGAAGGAAAAACAAAATAACATCTATGAATTATTTTGATGTACATACACAGTAACTTAAAAATGTATTCATAAAAACGTGTTGCCGCTTTCTCAATCCTAAACTCTGGCGTGGATACCACGATGTTTTTTCACAACAATAACCCTAATGAACAGTAATAATATTTTAAATAAACTATCATAGTAAAAATGAGGGAATTACTTTACAAATGCATCGAAATTACTTCCTTTGATCCAATATTTTACTCGCCCTTACGTCGATCAAATTTTGCATTTTAACCTTCTAGTTAAGATCTATATCGTATCTATTCAGTCTGCTTAACTTGTATTTGCAAATTTATTTTGGGATACAGATTCAGAAGCAGAACTCAGGCGTCATGGATATATCAGTTGTCGGCTTACGACCAGGACATATTTTCGAATTCAGACAAGATTTACTATTAAATTTGATACATTTGATAGTTTTGCTTCCCACAGTCTGGATATCATCCACAACCTACTCTTTAACCCATTGGGAAGAAAATTCGGGTTCTCAAATCCGAGTCGCTTTCCATTATACGACTCACTCATACTTTATATAATTTTAGCGTGACAGAAAATAAGGAAAGAATCACTATGGAAATTATATTTAATTCATTTTAGTGTATAATGGTCATTATTTTAATTTTAGAGAAAACATTCAGTTTCCACATTATTCTTTTCCATCTGTTCTATATCCGTTAAGTGAAATGGTGCAAATTCGGTACGCATCGGATAAGTATTGAAGTCTTTTACCAAACCACGAAAGTATCTAATAATAATTACAATTCTTACATTACTAAATCATCGATATCAGACAAGCTAGATATCCACCTAAACCAATTCTGTTCATTAGTGATTCTGTCCCTTTTTTCTTTGCCTGAAGCCATAGTACTAAGTGATCAACAAGATTTGAAATAAGCAGTTAGGCATTGCGCAATGATTGCCTACATGCGAAACAAAATTAAGGGAATGAGTTTCTATTTGAAGGTGGTTACTTCTTTTCAATCAAGACAAAACTCATTTTACTATAGATCGTGCTTTCTCTCGCCAATAATCGCTTTGGTGAATTATCACGTCACTGGCATGCCATGATAAGAGACTTTTAAAAGCGGAAAATAAAACTGGACATTTCCCGTTAACATCCATACATCAAAAACAAAAGTATCCTTGTCCTTTAACTTGATAGAGCCCAATAATATATTAGGAAATTATCTGAGATTCTATTAAATTAAGAGTTTTGCCGAATTTTTAGATGATCAGTTATCATGATTATATGCCTTTTCATTTTCGACTATTTATATATATAGGTCAGTGGTGGATTGTGGGTAATCTATTCTGGCGGTTATTTTGGCAAAAGTAGCTTGTTTATTTATTTTGGGGGTTAATTTATTTATTTTTCATTTTCATTTTTAGCATATCTTTAAATAGTCGATAAAAATCCAACACTCACGTCCTGACGATTGCGTCTACCATGAAACAGCCTGTCGCATCTGACTGCTGACTTCAATGTTCTCTTTTATATTTATATTTACATATGCTCTATCTGTTATATTGAGCAACTTATTAAATACATATAGCACAAATTAACACTATGTGACACTATTTAGCGGTTGCGTGAAAATTAAAAGTGAGAAATATTTAAGGTGAGAAGAGGCTATCACGAAAGACAGACTGAGCGATGTTATTTTTTTAACAAAGAAAAGTGGTAAAGATTTTATTTTCATTTGCGAAAAAAAAAGGTTTTTTTTTTTGCGAAAGATACGAAATTCCTAAGATCTCGGATCTGTCGGAATTAATTTATGTTATGACGCGGCGAATAAAAGATAGCAATCTGCCCATGGCCATAATGAAAATTTCAAATTGGTCAAGTGGTCAAAATAGAATGCTGGAAGATAATCGTAATCGGCTCAGGCACTGAAAGAGAATGGCATCAGCTTAGACCTCCCCTAAAGAAAAGAAAAAAAAAAGAGAAAGAGAAAAAGGGGAAGAATAAATCATTAATTATCTTTCGGAGATATCATTTTGTTTTGGAAGGAGATATCTGTATTATGGAAAGTGATAAATTTTCCTGTCCGAAAACAAAGAAAATCCTTATTATGGATATGGAATTATCGAGGAACCCAAACCACGACAGGCCCACACACGGTTTTGGCCGGCGTCATTATAAGCAGAGTCGCAGCGAGTAGACAGCAGTTAGAGTTGGAGAGGCAGAGTTCCGAGAAGACGCGGACAGACGCAGAGTTGAGCTGTGAGCTCGCAGACCAGCCTCGCAGGAAGCTGACTGAAGATATCCACGCATTCCGACTTCGACTTCTAACCAAGAACAATTTATTTTTGAAGAACGACTTAGACTCACACCACCAAAACAAGTTTTACGAATATCGCCTGAAGATACCAAAAACCAGTTAAGATATTAGGACTCGCCTAACAAACGCAAAGTGTCACGTATCCATAGAAGCGGTTTGGGAGAAAGACGCAGTCCTGTATTCAGCAACCAGATATAAAAAAAAAATGTTATTTTTTTTAACACATTTGAACCTTTCGAGTTGTTACTTTATTTTCTTTTACATATACTTGTGCGATGTCACATTTGCTCGAAATCGGCTTGCATTACGGCCCGGCGACTGATTAATTTCGTCTACCTAAGATCAAATTACAACGTGGGTAGGTTAGACTAGAAAGCAAAGCAGTTACTTCGGTAACCAGACGTTGGAGGCCAACTGGGAACGACAAAGCTGATATCGAATCTAACCAGATTCCCATCCGAATCAGCCAAGGGTTAGACGTCACATTTGTCGCCGCGACCAATACCAAGTCACATTGGTCATCACAGGATAGCACGTCACAACTATATTTCTTTATTATATATGTGAATCCTGCTCTTCTCTCTCCAGCTATGGGTAAATACCAGGGCAGTGTTCTATAGCCTTGGATGGCAACTGGTCTAGGAGAATTCAAAAACTGCGGACGGTCGTTTGTGGAACTTGCGACACGTAGTGCACCAGGTCACTGTAATCGGCCCTTCAAAAAGTGTGGATGGTCCTGCACAAAACCTTCACCCCTGTAATCAAATCTCATGTGCAGTTTTCGGGCTGTCGGTTTCCTGGAAACTGATCTGCTTAACCCCCATTGATTAACCCAGGATTGTCGAATATATATATATATATATATATATATATATATATATATATATGGCTAAAATGCCAGGATAACCCGCAAGAGATGTAGTTATTTTAATTTGCTCATTAATATTCTTTGTCAAATAACATGAACACTTCGCATAAATTATAAGATTAAAAGTGATATGTATATTTATTGATGTAATATCTTCATTATCCTATGTTTTCTCAACAAAACGATACAGAACAAACAAAATTACACGAGACTCATAAATTTCAGGAAATATTTATTCCATAAAGTACTAATATAAATGTGCTCATTTCGTTAACAGCAGAATCCAAGTGTTCAGGTTTGTGAAACAAGAACACTACGACGAACATGACTGTCTACAGTGGAGCACTATTCGTTAATCAGAAGCTATTAGACTTTTTTTTTTCTTTATATGTCCCGTGTCTACTCAAGCTAAAAGGGAACATGGCTTTCCACTTCCTCTTATCTCTTGTAGCTCTCAATAAGTTTCGCTCCTCTGCCCCCGCCGTCAGATCATCCATTTGCTCAAGCTCGCCAGGTATGTCACATGTTGCTTTCTCTTGTCTCTCTTTCTCACTATTCGTCACGTGAAACAGATTCTTCAGCCCCTCCTTTGTAATTACGTGACCCAGAAACATCAGCTACATCTTCCCGATGTTACGTATAAATTTATTTGCTTGCATCCTCTCCAAAACATATCATTTCTATGGCAATTGCTCAAATGAACTCTCCTTTTTCTTAACTTGACTGAATTTAGCGAATAGTTCTAATTTGTTTTCTATTGAAATAGCTAGATGTAACCGTAAGTTCTCTTTGATAGCTTCTTTTCTCGCAAAACCCGCTTGTGTAACTCTCTCCCGGTGTCTTGCCTCCCTGCCACCTAAAATATTCAAATATTTAACAGCCATATCTGTCTTCCTGAATTCTGTTCTTTTCTTGGCCTTTCTCCTTACTAAAGTGTTCTCATTATCCTTCATGTTCAGTTATTTATTGTGTCTTAGTGGCATTATCGCCTTTCTTGGTGTTAAACGATTAAAAGAAATTGAATGAACAAATATCGCTTCCATATCTATGTTCCAAAAAGAGGAAGTTAATCTCTTGCTCGCCATCGTTTAATTTCATTCTTAATTGATATCCGTAAATATTATCCGAAATTTCCATCAAATTAATGTTTATGACATAATGATGTTTGCACATCAACGTGATTTTCTTTGATGCCTTTGATAAAAAGAAATTTCCCCCTTCGAAATTGTTAATAACATCTTTGTATTTTGATCTCACGTAGGACAGTTTATTTTAGCCAAGGAAATATAATTCATCGATGCGTAAATTATCAAATTGACGATCTTTCTAAAGATCAATTAGGCCTACAATGACATTTACCAATCTATCCATGAAGTCAGCTTTTATGTTCTCACAGATATTTTGGTATAATTACGGCTGGAACGCACATGCAACAGAGCTCATGTAACAATCAATTGCGCGGATTTTAGATGAAAGAGTTAGATTTTACCTAATGGCGCTGGATGCTGTTTTAGAAAGTATGTAAAAAATCCGAAGTTTCAACGCTTTGTTATTTACATGGTTTTTCGGGGGAGACTAGCGGAACATAACATTGAACAATTTTCCCTTATTTATTCAGTGGAAATAATCGAATATTGGTGGAGCACGAATAAGCAAGGGAATTCAGGATCCAACGAAGGTCATGGGCGCCGCTATGATTGATAGTTTTCGAGATCTATAATACATTTATGTATCCCCGGACTAATGTATTTTTATGTATTTCATTATTTTAAAAGAACAATGTTAACGAACGTGACCAAGAATTTGACAATTTAATGCTTGCACTACCTTTATATATATATATATATATATATATATATATATATATATATATAAAATATTTTTATTATGATGAATTATAATAAAAACATTTTGCATTAATCAACAAAATCTTTCCTGATTCAGTATTATGATGATAATTCTAGAGCCGATGGAAAAGCTTGTGATAAAAAAATAATTTATTAGGGAAATTTAAAACTTTGTTTTGATCTATTAGGGAAATTTAAATTTGAAAAAAATCAAAATTTAAAATTTAAATTTGAACAAAACATGATTTATTAGGGAAATTTAAAATTTTGCTTAGGTTTATTAGGAAAATTTAATTTTTTTTTTTTAAATTGCTAATAAATCATTTTTATCACAAGTTATCTGCCATCGCCTAATGAAGTACAATTATAGTATTGAAACATGAAAGCTTTAGTGTAGCGATGTAAAATGTTTTCATTATAATCTATTATAATAAAATATAATAATAGTAATTTGCGCTACTTTATATTGAGCACTTTTTAAAAAATGTAAATCTACGAACTGTGGATAATTACACCATCTGTTCTTTTTCTAATATATATATATATATATATATATATATATATGCTTTGTATATATTTTTATACATATACGTATCTATGCATGAAACTATTTACATTATTGTATCTGAAATTGCAAGTACATGAATCGTAACACACAATTTAAATGACAGGCTGTTTTCATAAGTATATGAAAATTAACCGTTGTTATTACGATTGTTTTGTAAACAAGCATTCCCAGTTTAGGGGTGGTGGTTGATCAAAATTTATTTTAGTCAACTCAAATGCAATTTAAAAGATTTTTCAATAATCCTAATAAATTTTGTTCAGTGTTTGTTGGTTTCTTTTATATATAGAGGTCCTGGACAATTTCAAGATTTTGTTTATTATTTTCATTATTATATAATCGTGTTGTTAAAAATGATCTTCATGTTTAGTGAAAGTGGACAGTATTTTGTCTTTTAATGATGTGTAATTGTATCTGATATATCCATTGTAAGACCTCTTGCTTTTGTTGTCCTGCGGCCGACATATGTATTTACATTTTGTTAGAGATACAATCTCACAAAAGACATTTAAACTCATATACAATGCTGGTCTTTTCCAAAATACTAGTTAACAGATTTATTGCGTATAATTAAGCTGATTGTATTAAATTTATTATAGTATAGAATTAGTTTTATTTTTTTAGCAATTCTGAATTTTTTTAAAGATTTTTCATCTTGTTTGTAGTTAGAATGACTTTGATCATGCTATAGTAGGTTGATAATTTAGGGATATTTGACAAAGTATTTTATTCTTTTTGATTATATAAGGTCAACGAAGAAATACATTCGTACACCCATCAATTTTGCATATTTTTATTTACTTTATATGATGCCAGATTTATTTTATATGTTAATAGCCACAAACAAAGAATATAAAATTCAATTTTCAGAAGAACAGGTTAAATAAAACACAATATTTTTTTAATCGATTCACCCCAAGCAAGGGTTACAGAAGATTTGGAGCGAGAGCGGGTAGGGGTGATAGAGGAAAGAATGAGGAGAAGGATAGTGGATAGATCAAGGAAACTGGAGATGTCGAATAGTTGGAGATTCTAGCTATGAGGGAAACAGGAAAATTGAAGGGAGTTCCACAGGCGCGAGATGCGAGATATGAAGCTATGAGAGTAGAAGAGATAGCTACATTTAACAGTTTCAATAGTGAAAGGATGAGAGTGGGATGCCAGCCTCGTAGGGCGCTTGAATTCGTCGGAACCAGTGAAAGTAGCTCATCAGAGCAATTACCATGAAAGTATTTGTATAAAAAAAGACAGAGAGGCGACGGCGCGTCTGTGAGAGAGCGACTGCAGACGAGATGCCAGATCAGGGCCAATTACATTGCATATCCGTCTCTGGATCTTATCAAGAACCCTGAGGCAAACAGAAGGGGCTCCAGACCATATATGGTAGCAATACTCAATGCAGGGCCGAAAGAATGATTTGTAGATTTGGAGGATCGATTCCGAGGAGCCAAATTTCCTGGCGCGGCACAGGGAGCTAAATTTCCTTGCGGTGAACGAAAGAATTGACTCAATGTATTTGTTCTATTTCAGGTCAGTAGGCAACATGAGACCGAACAGCCGCAGAGAGGTGCTCTCGAGAAGTTGAGCGTCAGACATTCTAATAGGGGCGGCAAGGAAGGATCTCTGTGGTGATTAATCGAGAGCAGTTTTGTTTTTGAGACGTTAAAGTTAAACAACCAATTCCTACCCCAGTTCACACCGATTGAGGGTCCTTTTCGAGACGAACGGCCTGGTTAGTTTTGTCAGCGACACTAGATATGTTTTTGAGTCAGGAGTAAATTGTAGTGTCGTCTGCGCAGATTCCAACTTGGGAATCTAGAAAGCCGAATTATGCTAAATTATTCGTAACATAGAAAATATCGTTTTAAATTGATTGACAGGTGTAACTACAGGTAATTTACGGAATTATTTTATAGGTGAAGCCGTCTAGACTATTTTTTCAATGGAATATTTGTGACAAATCCAGCAAAGAACATTACGTGATTCAAAGAATGTCACCTTGTTATTCCCACGTAAACAACATGATGGGGACGACAAAGCAGCTTAGTGTTGCTGTGAGAACTATTAACTTCCACAAGTATGGGGAATAGTTACAGCCCTATTTCAAACCGGTGAGCTATCCCTAGATCTGCGGCACAGTGCATTATAAAGAAGTTTAAGCAGTTTTGC